>CM056049.1:341323135-341923135 GCA_029574335.1 Rana kukunoris | reverse complement strand
TACTTCAGTTTTTGTTTAGCAAAAATATTGGGTATTATCAACGTCTGCATGTTAAAAAAATAATGTTGGCATTTTAATTCCTTACGTAACATTTTTTTTTTCTCAAGCAATTTATCAAAGCTAAGTTTTGTTTTGGATAATAGAATATGCCCTTCTTCAACTTCTTGATAAGATCTTTTTAGAAATCAGTTATTTTCCCCATGAGTTTTGCTGTGTGCATGGAGCAAGACGTATTACATATGAGGCATTCAAATGGAAAGAAGTAATTATTTAATGAAGATGCACATTACATATGCATTATATATTTCACATATATAACATTTAGGCTTTTATCAATCAATTCTTAACAAAAAATGTTTAAGCAGGAAATCGAAATATACTGCCCCTGACATTAATAATAGGTGCAGATTAGTTAGTTTGTTGTTTAAAATAACCCAGCATTAGATATATACTGTATACTTAAAATGTAATATATTTTATTCAATCGTCAATGTGAAAACATGCAGATAATTAAAGAGGTTGAAAAAGGTTTGTTTATTATTTTCTAAATAGGTTCCTTTAAGCTAGTGCATTGTTGGTTTCCTTCGATTTCCCTTCTTAATGTTTTTTTTCTTTGTCTGAATTTATCACTTCCTGTTTCTCCTCAGTAAGCTTTCCACCATCATCTGAGCCATTCTGGCTGGGGGTTAGTCAGCAAGAACAGCTTACTGAGGAGGAACAGAAAGTGAGAAATTCAGACAAAGAAAACAAACATTAAGAAGGGAAATCGAAGGAAATCAACAATGCACTAGCTTAAAGGAACCTATTTAGAAAATAAAAAACTAACCTTTTTCAACCTCTTTAATTATCTGCACGTTTTCACATTGACGATTGAATAAAATATATTACATTTAAAGTATACAGTATATATCTAATGCTGGGTTGTTTACCACCCCTTTAAGACAGGGTATAATAAGTCATATGTCAACCAACAACAAAGGCAACTAAAGTCACCCACCAGAGCCTACATAAATGTGGGTATGCATAATTATGCAATAGGGAGGGCACAAGGGTAGGTGTCATATAAGCGACTGGGATAAGAGATGTAGAGTTATAAGAGAAGGGGTGCTTGGTGATCCTATAGTAGTTATAGTATGTGGTTACCTGTACAATAGGAACGCCAATATAATAAAGAAGTAAGAGCAAATTGCATGAGTAGGGTAAATAGGGAACAGAATGTGAATGAGCAGTAAATGGAGGAGGTGAGGGAAAATTCCACAGCTGGGAAGCAACTGATCCATGGGCATGGCATCACTAAATTAGAAATGAAGTCAGTGGTCAAAATTAGGTGAGATGAAATGCTTTATCCACGAGGCCTAGATCTTATCAAATTTGGGCATTTCATTCAGTTTTGCCATCATTTTTTTACACTGATTAGGGTCTAATGCCACGTACACATGACCATGATGTGAAAAATGTTTTTTTTTTTTATATGTCATTAAAAACGATTGTGTGTGGGCTCCAGGGCATTTTTCATGACGTGAAAAATGGCCATTAAAAATGTAGAACATGCTCTTTTTTTTCACGTCGTTTTTCACGTTGACATTTTTCACATCATAAAAAATAGCCGTGTGTAGGCTTTAACGACGTGAAAAAAACGTGCAAGTTATGAGACGTGAGCGCTCGTTCTGGTAAAACAAGGGTTTGTAATGGAGATAGCACATTCGTCATGCTGTAACAGACTAAAAAGCGCGAAGACTGAAAAGCGCAAATCGTCTCTCACCAAACTTTTACTAACACGAAATCAGCAAAAGCAGCCCCAAGGGTGGCGCCATTGGAATGGAACTTTATAGTGCCGTTGTACATGTTGTACGTCACTGCGCTTTGCTCCAGCATTTTTTTTCACAATCGTGTGTAGGCAAGGCAGGCTTAACAAGAATTACGTCGAGAAAATTAAAATGGTCGTGTGTACGCGGCATTAAAATCCAACTAAATACAGATCAGCTGCTGCAGCTAGTTGATTGTGGCTGCCAAATAATGGAACATTTTCCAACATGCCCATTTGACAGAAGTCAATTAAACAATCAACTTCTGTTTAGTGGGGGAACCTACACATCAATCACATTTTAGCAGCTCCTTGCTGGATAATAGGGTTGTCCCGATACCACTTTTTTAGGACCGAGTACAAGTACCGATACTTTTTTTCAAGTAGTCGCCGATACCGAATACCGATACTTTTTTAAAAATGTGTCCCCAAATGCAGCCATGTCCCCCACATATATCCAGCCATGTCCCCCCACATATGCAGCCATGTCATGTCCCTCACATATGCAGCCATGTCATGTCCCCCACATATCCAGCCATGTCATGTCCCTCACATATGCAGCCATTTAGTATTCTATTTAGGTATCAGGGGTATTTGCGGGAGTACAAGTACTCCCGCAAATACTCGGTATCGGTCCCGATACCGATACTGGTATCGGTATCGGGACAACCCTACTGGATAAGCTGAATTTCAATCAGCATACAGTTTTTTACCTTAAAGGGGTTGTAAAGGTACATTTTTTTCCCCTAAATAGCTTCCTTTACCTTAGTGCAGTCCTCCTTCACTTCACTTCACTCATCCTTCAATTTTGCTTTTAAATGTCCTTATTTCTTCTGAGAAATTCTCACTTCCTGTTCTTCTGTCTGTAACTCCACACAGTAATGCAAGGCTTTCTCCCTGGTGTAGAGTGTCGTACTTGCTACCTCCCTTGGACTACTGGAAAGTCAGAATGCTCTCTATGTTGCAGATAAAGAAAGGAGCTGTGTCTTAGTGGGTGTCCTGATTCTCCTGTAGTCCAAAGGAGGGGGCGAGCATGACACTCCACACCAAGGAGAAAGCCTTGCATTACGGTGTGGAGTTACAGACAGAAGAACAGGAAGTGAGGATTTCTCAGAAGAAATAAGGACATTTAAAAGCAAAATTGAAGGATGAGGTAAAGGAGGCTGTTTAGGGAAAAAAAATGTACCGTTACAACCCCTTTAAGGCCTTATGCATTCATAGCTTTAGTAATGGACTGCACATTACGCAATTTGCAATTACTAATGTAAGTTAGTACTATAGACTCTAAGGGCGCGTACACACGATCAAATCTATCTGCTGAAAACGGTCTGACAGACCGTTTCAGCAGACAGATTCGATCGTGTGTACGGGCAAGCCAACGGATTTGGCCAGCAGACAGATTTTAAAGCATGCTTTAAAATCTGTCTGCTGGGAACCCGTCGGACCGATATGTCTGCTCGCACATGCGTCGAATGGATCCGACGCTTGCGTGGAAGTAATTTACTTCCTGGTGCGGTGACGTGGCGGCGTCAACGTCACCACCACGTCACCGCGCTGTCTGCCGGCGGGGATTTTGGTTTGATCGTGTGTACAGCGATCAAACCAAAACAGCCAGCAGACATATCTGTTCAAATCGGTCTGTCAGACCGATTTGAACAGATATATTTGCTCGTGTGTACGCGGCCTAAGGCTTTATCTGCGTTGCTTGCATCGACTTCTATGAGACCATGCGTTTTCTGAAAGTGCATCAAAGCTATAGCATGCAGGACTTTGATAAAAATGCACAGTCTAAAAGTAGTCAATGGCAGCACATCTAAAACCATGTGCCTTATGAAACTGTGAATGGTGATGGTATTAAACACACTATACCATTTACGTGTTTAACCACTTAAGCTCAGGACCATTTTATTGGCCAAAGATCGGGCCACTTTTTGCGATTCGGCACTGCGTTGCTTTAACGGACAATTGCGCGGTCGTGCGACGTGGCTCCCAAACAAAATTGACGTCCTTTTTTTTCCCACAAATAGAGCTTTCTTTTGGTGGTATTTGATCACCTCTGCGGTTTTTATTTTTTGCACTATAAACAAAAATAGACCAACTATTTTGAAAAAAAATCTATATTTTTTACTTTTTGCTATAATAAATATCCCCAAAAAAATATATAAAAAACTTTATTTTTTTCCTCAGTTTAGGCCGATACGTATTCTTCTACATATTTTTGGCAAAAAAACGCAATAATCGTATATTGATTGGTTTGCGCAAAAGTTATGGGGGCAGATTCACAAAACAATTACGCCTGTCTAACTGGGGTTAGACAGGAGTAATTTCAAATTTTGCGCGGCGTATCACTAGTTTGAATCCTCAAACCATGATACGCCGGCTTCGGGCTTCGATCCGAGAGGCTTACGTCTTCGTAAGCCTTCGGATCTACGCTGCCATCTATTTGCGGCCGCTGGGAGGAGTTCGCGTCGTTTTGGTGCGTCGGGATATGCAAATGTGTTTTTACAGGGATTCACGAACATACGAGCGGGCGTCGCAATCGTTTTCGTCTATTTTTTTATACGTAATGTTAGAGCAGCTTTTTGCTGCTCTAACTTTACGTAGCCCATGTTAAGTATGGCCGTCGTTCCCGCTTCGAATTTATTTAAAATTTTATTTTGTTTACGTAACTCGTCGGGACGTGGATCGGCCGTAAAGTGCGCTACATAAACAACGAATGACGTCACGACGTGATTTCGCGCAATGCACGGTGGGAAATTTGCGAACGGAGCATGCGCAGATCGATCGCCGCGGGAACGCGCCTAATTTAAATGTTTCACGCCCCCTACTCGCGCAGATGGATTGCGACGGGAGAAATACACTACGCCGCCGTCGTTTACCGTAGAAAATCTACCTGAATTCCACGTAGAGCAAGGTAAAAAACGGCGGCGTAGTGTATTTCTGATACGCTACGATAATCCATTTCTCTGTGAATCTGCCCCATAGTGTCTACACAATAGGGGATAGAATTATAGCATTTTTATTATAATTTTTTTTTACTAGTAATGGCGGTGATCAGCGATTTTTATCGTGTATGCGACTTTATGGCGGACACAGACACATTTTTGGGGCCATTGTCATTTATACAGTGATCAGTGCTATAAAAATGCACTGATTACTGTAAAAATGACATTGGTAGTGAAGGGGTTAACAACTAGGTGGCACTTAAAGGTGTTAAGTGTGCCCTAGGGAGTGCTTTTAACTGTAGGGGGATGGGCTGTGTGTGACACGACAGTGATCACCGCTTCTGATTACCGGGAGTTGTGATCACTGTCTAATCTATCTATCTATCTATCTATCTATCTATCTATCTATCTATCTATCTATCTATCTATCTATCTATCTATCTATCTATCAATACCATATTACATATCTTATATTTTACTTGTAGCTATATTTCCAGTACAGAGTTGAGACTCAGAGCCTGCATTATAGAACTTTAGTCTTGTTTTTACCACTTAATTAGCTAGAACTCGAGGAAATGTATGTTATTCACATTCATGTTCTGCATATATATTGTAACCTTAACACAAAGTAGGTTAGGATAACATTTACATTATTTCCAGCAAAATGTCTCTAAGGACAACGTAGCACTTGTTATACACCGAGGTGATTGACATTGATACACAGGGCAATTATGAAATCATTACTTCCTAGCCTAAAGAATTTGGAGCGTTGTTGGTTAATGGTTTCAGACATTTGTCAAAACATAACACATACTCTTGACCTTCATCGGGAGAGTGTCATATTTTCCAGTGACAACTAGTGGAGGTTGGACATGTTTTCATCTGAATGTGTTTTTGGAGGCCCTCAATTAGGTCAAAAGGAAAAGAGCACACATCCCTAAAGAAAGAAGTCTCCACAGGAAAGCTGAGGCAGAAGACAAACATTTCTTTGGAAGGAGGGATGATGATTCACACTACTTACACTTTCTGTCATCGTCTGAAGAGGAGATAGACAGGGGAAAAAAAGTGCTGAATAGTTAGGCAGTTTTCTGTGAAAAAATATGCTGAGACATTTAAGAATTTAAAAGTATTATTTCTATATTGTGTCTGTGAAAATTGAGTACTGTCCGTGAAACCTTTTTTTTTGCACTAACATATAATTTTTCATGGACGAGCTTTCGGCATGTGTCCCCCTCTTCAAGGTCCAAGCAGTACCGATTTACCTCAAGTATTTTGTGTCTGAAATGTATGCTATCCCTTAGATTTCCCCTAAAAAAACAGACAAAAAACAACTATATTATTAATTGACCAGAAAACATACAGTTTATTAAAATAGAATTATACAAAATAGAAACTAGAATATGTTTGCATGGTCTGGTATGATTTTTGGGAGGGAAGGACTCCATGCTTTTTTTTTAGTTTTGTGCTAGGTGGCCCCTCAAAAAATCCATACCATGAAAGGTCTGGTATGGAATTTGGAAGTAACCCACACAGTTTTTGTTTTTTTGTTATTCTTAGCATGAGGTGCCCCCTGACATCCATACCATACCCTGATCAGGTATAAGGGTCTGGTATGTATTTTAGGGAAATCCCATATTAGACCCTCATCTACCATAAGGGTCTGGTATAGACGAGAGAAATCTTCAGCTGTTTGTTTACATTTATAAGTGAAGCGACCAACGACCAACATTTGCCAGCGATTTACATATATATAATTTTTTCTTTGTATATGTCAGCTTTTCTGCGTAGGTTGTATATATCATACAGATCTGCCACTTCACAAGCACATTAAGGGCATCCCCAGGCATGATATTTAGCGGAATTCTGCAGTTTTCCCTTCGGCTCTCTTCTCCAGTGCCGCCATCTTTAATTGAGAACCGACACATGTGCAAACATGCTGTGAGTCTCTTCCAGTTTTATGGGACCTTGCAAAGATGTTCGTGATATGGGATCACATTCAGCAAACCCTTCACACATGCGCAGACACACTAGTTCTCTAGCAGAGGCCTTGCGGCATGTCTACAAATGGCTTCTGAGATGTCACATATCCTAGGTGGCAGCTTGCAAGATGTCACACATGCAAAAATGCCCCTTACAGGTCAGGCAACTGGCTTACTGCTGTTCCAACAATTTTTTCTTGTTAACTAAAATAAACTATGCTCTAAAACTGCTTATCAGTTATCTAACAAAAACAGCTGCCTTCACCTATATTTACACACAAAATAACAAACAGTACATAAGCAAATGTGCAGCACTGATATTTAAATAAATATGAAATGAAGTAATTTTAGCTTAAAACCCCTCAGGTGGTGGTTTTTGTTTATTACCAGTGGAAAGCAGCTTGTTTGTCTTTTGTTCTGGCTTTTTTTATTTTTTGTTTGTTTATTAAAAATCTGTACCTTGGCGGCTGTGTTTTTTCAGTATTCTGTTAAGCCTAGCAGGCATGATGAGCCAATCAGATGAAAACTACCACTTTCAGTGTGGTCATCCGATAATCTGATCATTACTACACAGCTTTCGAGAGTCGTTCATGACAGTTCATTTGAAAACTTTAGAAGGGTCAAGCACAAAAGGTTTTCTATACTATAACAGAACAAACGTTTTTCATGTAATTAGTATGGTATTTGACCAAGATCACGCATGCTCAGAAATTAAAGAATACATTAAACCTTCTGAAGTTGTATTCTGTCGTAAGATAATTTTCGTAACTTTAGTAACCTATTGGTTTTCCATATTAGGCTAGCATACAAAAAATGTGGACAATTATATTTCCGATATTCTTGTCACGTGTACTAGACATTAGCATGGGATACTGTATTTAAATAGTGAGGCCGATGGGCGGGAGCACCCTCTGGTGGTTATTTTGAGCCTATTTATAGCCAGATTTAGGTACCTTTACGCCGGCGTATCTCAGTGTCAAAATCAATAAAAGAAAGTAAAATAAATTATTAAAAATATATATATATATATATATATTTTTAAAGCGCCCTGTTCTGACAAGCTTGCATACGTAAGCAGCGCCCGCATATGAAAACGGTGTTCAAACCACACATATCATTTGAGGTATTGCCATGATCTCCTCAGTAACTCAAAATATGCAACCTCTATAATTTTTAAATGTCGCCTATGGAGATTTTTAAGGGTAAAAGTTTCTCGCCATTCCACGAGCGGGCGCAATTTTGAAGCGTGGCATGTTGGGTATCAATTTACTTGGCGTAACATTATCTTTCACAATATAAAAAAAAAATTGGGCTTACTTTACTGCTGTCTAATTTTTTTATTTAAAAAAATGTATTTTTTCCAAAAAAGTGCGCTTGTAAGACAGCTGCGCAATTATGGTTTGACATAAAGTATTGCAATGACCACCATTTTATTCTGTAGGGTGTTACGGTGCGCAACAACTTATATTGGCATGGGGTGTGGTCACTGGGTAATGTC
This sequence comes from Rana kukunoris, assembly GCA_029574335.1. Classification (NCBI taxonomy): domain Eukaryota; kingdom Metazoa; phylum Chordata; class Amphibia; order Anura; family Ranidae; genus Rana; species Rana kukunoris. Next base: position 341,914,909 of record CM056049.1, on the reverse strand, counting down.
ATCCGGTGACCCCGCCTTTAAAGACGTCACCATCCCATCATGCCCCATGTGGTGACCTCCTAAGATGCGGTGACCACACCCCATGTCAATATAACTTACTGTGCCCCACGCACATGGCATTACAGCGGGAGAGAGTAAAGGGAAAACCGCCGCTCCAGATAACACTCTTCAGTGGTGAGTAAAGTTCAAAAACCCAAATGGGTGCAGGCAATGCGTGTTGCAATATAAGGAAAGAAAAATGGACAGCCGCACTCCAATGGATGAAAAGACTTAAAAAGAGTGCCTGTTTATTCCACTCGCTATGACTAAGCATCGGTTGTCGATGTGAAACGCGTCAGCTTTTGTTACCCCCACTGTTTGCTGTTTTTGCAGTTTTAGTTTTTTGACTGGAATAAACAGGCACTATTTTTAAGTCTTTTCATCCATTGGAGTGCGGCTGTCCATTTTTCTTTCCTTATATTACAGCGGGAGAGAGTGTCGCGTTAACATTGGAAGAAGAGAAGAGGGAAGAAGACAACCGTCCAACTGCTAATAAAAGAGCGGGCAAAAGAGCAGAAGATAGCGGACAGCGGGAGAAGACACCGGACAGCGGGAGAAGAGGCCAGAGAGAGCGGAGAAGTCTGAAGAGACCCCAGAAGTCAAAAGAGACCCTTGGAGCTGCCTAAAAAATTACTTTATGAACCTTAGTAGTGTGTTTTTTTATTAACACTTTTTCGCCCAGGTGAATGGGTAGGGGTAAAAGGGTCAAAAAATGTCTTTTGTGGTTTTTACTTTTTGACACTTTTTTTGGTGAATGGGTAGGGGACAACTTACCCCACCCATTCACATAGAGGGGCTGGGATTTGGGGACCCCTTGTTAAGCCCCCCGCCCACAGACCCCCACCACCACCAAGGTTGTGGGGACAAGGCCATTTTCCCCTTCAACATGAGGACAAGTAGCTTTGGGGGGGACCCAAAAGCACCCTCCCCAATGTTGAGGGCAGGGCAAGTGGCCTGATATGGTTCAGGTTCAGGAGGGGGCGCTCATTCGTCCCCCCCCGCTTTTCTGGCCTGCCAGGATGCTTGCTCAAATAAGGGTCTGGTATAGATTTTTGGGGTGACCCCATGTCAATTGGCATGGAGTGACGTGGAGTTCCCCTTATATTCTATACCAGACCCAAAAGGCCTGGTATTGATTTTGGTGGTGACCCCACGCTGTTTTTTTTTTATATTTTGGCAAGGAGTTCCCCTAAAATCTATACCAGACCCAAAGGGCCTGGTATGGACTTGGGGGAGGAGACGACCCAAGCATTTTTTGTTTCTTCATTCTGTCATAGGGTTCCCCTTAACCACTTTAATACACTGTAATATATACTGTACACTGACTGCACTGACTGACTGCCTGCACTGTATATATAGTCTACACTACACTGACTACACTGTGTGTAGTCAGTGTAGTGACTACCGGCCTCGCGCCCTCGCGCCACACGAACGGCCCCCAGTGGCTATTAAGCCTCACTGTGCCCATCACATGCAGCCACTAGCCCCATCAAATGCTGCTACTGGGCCATCAATTGTCATCACTGTGCCATGCCATTAAACCCAGCCACTGTGCCATGCCATCAAACGCAGCCACTGTGCCATCAATTGTCACCACTGTGCCATGCCATCAAACTCAGCCACTGTGCCATGCCATCAAACGCAGCCACTGTGCCATGCCATCAAACGCAGCCACTGTGCCATGCCATCAAACGCAGCCACTGTGCCATGCCATCAAACGCAGCCACTGTGCCATGCCATCAAACGCAGCCACTGTGCCATGCCATCAAACGCAGCCACTGTGCCCTTTAATTGTCGCCATTGTGCCAATTAATGCCACTGTGCACTTTAATTGTTGCCACTGTGCCCATTGTCGCCACTGTGCCCATTGTCGCCACTGTGCCCATTTTTGCGGCTGAGCCAGAGGGGGCGGCTGAGCCAGAGGGAGCGGCGCTCCGGCGCCCTCTATAGATGCACTGCCACTGTCTATCTATCTATCTTCTTTCTTTCTATCTTTATCTATCTTCCTTCCTTTCTATCTATCTATCTATTTTTATCTATCTATCTAGATCTATCTACCTATCTTCCTTCCTTCTTATCTTCTATCTTTATCTATCTATCTATCTATCTATCTATCTATCTATCTATCTATCTATCTATCTATCTATCTATCTATCTATTTATCTATCTATCTTCCTTCCTTTATTTATTTACCTTTCTTTCTGTATCTATCTCCCTTCCTTCCCTTCTTTCTTTCTATCTTTATCTTTCTTTCTTTATCTCTCTTCCTTCCTTCCCTTCTTTCTTTCTATCTTTATATTCCTTTCTTTATCTATCTATCTATCTATCTATCTATCTATCTGTCTATCTATCTATCTATCTATCTATCTATCTATCTATCTATCTATCTATCTATCTATCTTCCCTTATTGCTTTCTATCTCTATCTATCTATCTATCTATCTATCTATCTATCTATCTATCTATCTATCTATCTATCTATCTATCTTTCTATCTTCCCTTCTTGCTTTCTATCTTTATCTATCGATCTATCTATCTATCTTCCTTCCCTTCTTTCTTTCTATATTATTCATTCTTTCTTTATCCACCCTCCTTCCTTTCTATCTATCTATCTATCTATCTATCTATCTATCTATCTATCTATCTATCTATCTATCTATCTATCTATCTATCTACCTATCTATCTATCTTCCTTCCCTTCTTTCTATATTTATCTATCTTTATTTCTTTATCGATCTTCCTTCCCTTTTTTCTTTCTATCTATCTTTATCTATCTTCCCTTGCTTTCTATCTCTATCTATCTATCTATCTATCTATCTATCTATCTATCTATCTATCTATCTATCTATCTATCTATCTATCTTCCTTCCCCTTTTTCTTTCTATATTATTCATTCTTTCTTTATCCATCTTCCTTCCTTTCTATCTATCTATATCTAGTTATCTATCTTCCTTCCTTCCCTTCTTTCTTTCTATCTTTATATATCTTTCTTTCTTTCTTTCTTTATCTTCCTTCCTTCCTTCCTTTTTATCTATCTCTATCTATCTTCCTTCCTCCCCTTATTTCTTTCTATGTTTTATCTTTCTTTATCTTCCTTCCTTCCCTTCTTTCTATCTTTATCTTTCTTTCTTTCTTTATATATCTTCCTATCTATCTATCTATCTATCTATCTATCTATCTATCTATCTATCTATCTATCTATCTATCTATCTATCTATCTATCTATCTATCTCTCTATCTATCTATCTTCCTTTCTTTCTATCTTAATCTTTCAATCTATCTTTCTTTATCTCACCCCACATCTCGTCATTAACCCCCGCTGTGCCCCCCCCCCCCCGGGCTGCTCAGTCTAAAATGCCCGGGCCTATTTTTTGTCCCAGTCCGGGCCTGTATATATATATATATATATATATATATATATATATATATATATACTGTATATATACACTAAACTGCCTGCACTGTATGACTACACTGTGTGTGTGTGTATATATATATATATATATATATATATATATATATATACTAAACTGCCTGCACGCCACTGACTAACCTGCCTCTAGCTAATGTTCTCTCAATCATCACACTATATACGGCCGTACGTATGGGGGATGGACTAAGCCCCCTGAATCATGATTGGCTAAAGGCACCCTGCTTGCTGTGATTGACCAAAGCATGCAGGCCAGGTGCATGCTTTGGCCAATCATCAGACATCAATGCACTACGATCTTGCAATGCATTATGGGGCGTTCTGTGGCGCTCTAATTTGCCGCAAACGCCCCATAATGTTCGGTATTCCGCAAACGAGCGATCACCCGATGTTCGAGTTGAACTTATGTCCCTAATGACTGATATGATGAGGGGAAATTCTGTGTGCAACCAAATTGGAGCTGTGCTGATTCATGGAGGATTGTGCCCAAGTTGGTAAGCCACCATCCATCCACTCTTATAGGTCCTTTTATATAAAAATACTTTTAGACCTCCCTGCATTTGAGGTCTATCCCTCTGGTAAGAAGCTGTGTGGGTCTTTGGTGGTCAGCACACAAGGATGGCGTGTCACAGAAGGATTTTTTTTTATTTTTTTTTTGGTTGGCTTTTATATCGATACGTGGACTTTTTGGTAGACTTTTTGTTTAACTATGATATGCACATGTGGGCTATTAAGCTGTATTGATTTAATTCATATTTATATAAAGGCACAGAGCTGCACATTTGCTTATGTACTGTTAGTTTTTTACTCTAAATGATCATTTGATTATACAAGAAGATCTTCCTGTTGGTACCTAGGAAGAAGGAAGCAGCTGCAGGAAGCGAGTGGAGTCAATGTTATTTAAAACAAATGGCATCAGTGAATGTATAGTTGTACCCTGTCAAATGCCTGCTATCATCTCTGCATGGTTAAATAAAAAACTGGATCTGTTAAAAAAGACAAAAATTAGTAACGCAGAGATGATAGCAGCTGATTCCTTATAGTATATAATCCTTATAGTATATAACATGGCCAATTAGTAAATTTGCTTTTACTGCTAAAGAAACGAAATAAGAAGTGAGAATTAGTGACTGTTAGGCCGCGTACACACGATCAGACCGGTCCGATGAAACTGGTCTGCAGACCAGTTTCATCAGACCAATTCGATGGTGTGTACGGCCTATCGGACCGTTGTCCGTCGGACCAAAGTTTTAAAACTTGCTTTAAAATCTGTCCATCGGACAGATTCGATGATTAGTACACAAAAGCATCGGATTAAAAACCTGTGCATGCTCAGAATCAAGTCGACGCATGCTTAGAAGCATTGAACTTCGTTTTTTCAGCACGTCAGTATATTCTACGTCACCTTTAAGCCCTGGTTCATATTGATGTGATTTGGCAAGCGAAGTTACATGACAAATTGGCGGCTATTGTCAGCAATTGGACCGTCCGAATTAGTGCGGCACCGCACTGGTTCCCAAAAGTAGTTTCTGTACTTCCTTTGGCGACTCAATGTGTGATTTTGATAGACATGTGTAGGATCCCGCAGATGTCTCTGAAATCACCCCCTGAATTCGGACTGACATGCGGGAATGAAATTGTGCAAGTTCAGGTGTGCGTGTGAGCGTGTGCGTGTATACATAATGATAAGCTGTGTGGTGTATGTCCAGACAGACCTTTTTTCTTTGGTTTTGGATAGAATTGGGAATGGTTAAACCCCTTTCAGGATTTTAGAGCGATCAAGGGCTACTTTAGAGAGATTTGCTCTCATACCCTATCCTGCTGATGATTTACAAGTCACATTGGTTTAAAGTGGATGCAAACCCACTCTCATCCTTTCTAAACTACTGCCATAGTGCTGATATATAAGGATATACATGCCTCCTGCATGTATCTTCACCTGTAAAATGTCTCCCTCTGTCTCTTATAATAACTGAAAAACTGCAGATCAGTGGGTGGATTCGTGATGTCAGTAGACTCCCCGCCCACCTCTACACTCCCCTTGTCAACATACATTTTCTCCTGTGTATTCCTTACACTCAATTCTGCTATGATCACTAACATCCAGTCAAAATCCAGAAAAGTAACCACATCACTTCAGAAAAGGAGTGGGAGTGGGAATTAAAAAATAATGCCTGTCTCAGGCTAGTGCATGAGATATGTAAACAACCTGTCATTCACAGCAAGGGGAAGAACGGACAAACGTTTTCTCCTGTTTTTCCATTTATCTCACTGAAAAAAGAAAAGAAGATTGCTCAGAGCTGGATTCACTTTTTGTGGCAAGATTGGACACAGGTGATAGGAAATTGTATACTCTACATTGTGACAGCAAATGGTTTACATCCACTTTAACTAGAATATTTGACACCCAAGTTTTTTTTTTTACAGCTCCTTCAAAATACATCAAAATTATTATTTGTAATAATTATAAATTTAAATAAATACCAATAATGAACAGAAAAGACAGTGATTTTTTTTTCATTATCTGCATGTTATACACTATAGGGATTGCACTATTAGGCACTGATGTGGACAAGAAGGCCTGGTTCACAGTCTCTGCTCTAATTCATCCCAAAGGTGTTCTATTGGGTTAAGGTTAGGACTTTGTTCAAGCCAGTCAAGTTCCTCCTCCCGGAAATTACCCATCCATGGCTTTGTGCACTGGCGTGGGGTTGTTTTCCAATTTGCATTAAAGTGGATGTAAACAATTGCATTAAAGTTTGATTTAACAATGTAGAGTATAAGATTTCCTATCATCTGTGCCCAGTCCTGCCACAAAGAGTTTATTCAGCTCTAAGCAATCCTATTTTATTGTTCAGTGAAATAAAACAGACTTACAGAGAAAAATCTTACTCCGTTCTGCCCCCTTGCTGTGAGTAATGGGTAATTTACATATTCATTCACTAGCCTGGAGACAGGCATTATTTTTCCATTCCCATCCCCACTTCTTTTTCTGAAGTGATGTAGTTACTTTTCTGGAATTTGACTGGATATTAGTGATCATAGCAGAATTTAGTGTAAGGAATACATAGGAAATGCATGTTAACAAGGGGAGTGTAGAGGTGGGCGGGGAGTCTACTGACATCATAACCCCACCCACAGAGCTCCAGACAACAGATCCACCCACAGAATCTGCAGTTTTTCAGTGTTACAACAGACAGAGGGGAGACATTTGACAGGTAAGGATACATGCAGGAGGCATCTATGTCCTTCTAGATCAGCACTATGGCAGTCGTTTAGAAAGCATGAGAGTGGGTTTACATCCACTTTAAGGGGAAAAACCTTGAGATTTCACAATCCCATTAATTAGTGGCAGGCCTTCAGGGGAATAAATATTATAATATGGTGACCTAGCAAAACATATAAGTCTTTAAAATACATGGGCCACAAATGAATAATCATATACAATACTTGGCCAATAGTCAATTATTGCAATATGTGAGCAATAAGCTGGCAGTTGTTGTAATACACAGACCACAATTGGCCAATTAATACTATATGCAGGCAACAAACAGGAAATTGTTACAATATGCAATCAGCAAACAGTATAATTACAATACATGGAAAACAAGAAAGAAAGCAAGAAAGAAAGAAAGCAAGAAAGAAAGAAAGCAAGAAAGAAAGAAAGAAAGCAAGAAAGAAAGAGAAAGAAAGAAAGAAAGACAACAGTGGAAAAAACCTGAACCGAAGTCAGTGGAAAAAACCTGAACCGAAGTCAGAAAAACAACAGTATGGGCAACAGTGGTGGCTGGTGGGTGCTAAATATCTTGGTGGCGGCGGCAAACTAATGGCTTTCACCCCCCTCCAGGGGGTATCACCACTCTAGGTAGGTCAAACAAAGGTGAAAAACCTCTCCTCCAGTTTAGAAGCCCAGGTGCTGGTAATGCATGTAGCAATAAAACAGGAAGAAGTTCTGGACAGCCGCACTCCAAAAAAGTTTTTGCCTTTTATTCAAAAAATGTAATAAAAAATACATGCCACAGCAGAACGGACAGAAGAGCTGACGTGTTTCACACTAACAAACAGTGCTTAGTCATAGCTAATAATTACAGAAATTAAATTTGTTTAAATACTTTTTCATTGTAGACCACGTGACCAGAGAATTTGCTTAATTAATTGATTGACCAAGTAAACTTGATTGATCACCTGAAATCTCAACATGTTCTGTGAAGACAATCCAACCTTAAATAACAACTGTGATTATATGATGTGCCCATAATGAATGTGCAGGTATATATAGACAGCAGCATCCATCCAGTGCTTAGTCCCCTCTTCCTCGCTTCCTCCCTCCAGCCTGTTGTCTGTGTCCAAGGGACATGGGATTTTCCCCAATGCGCTTCTGCAGGGGCACGCAGGGAGCGTGTTTCTGGAAGGACGTACATGGACACCCTCCCGGCAATTTTCGTGTATAACGCGGCCGCGAGGTGGTTAAAATGTCCATGGGCCGGACATTTAGCGGCGGCAGGCCGGGTCCGGCCCGTGGGCCAGAAGTTGCCGACCCTTGCTTTAGAGCTTCATCACCCAAAAAATCATTCCCAAACTAAATTGTTGAAATGTTTGTAATGGAGACACTGCAAATTATAATTCTACTGCCGTCATAGTCTTCTTTCTGAAAGACAATATGGAAATGACAGCATGACAATGTCAAGGTTTTTTTTTTTTATCATTCTTTATTTTTAACATTTTTCATACAGATAGGAATGCCTCTGCATTGGTCAGTTGAAATACCATTGGCCATTCCATTGATAGGTCGGAGAACAGGTGAAAAAGGACAAATGGGACCACTTGCGCCTGAATTTCTCTGATATTTTCCATGGAGTGGATTTGTGCTATTTTGGTGTACCATAAAGCCCTGTACACATGATCAGTTTGCCCGATGAAAACAGACCCATTGGTTTATTTTCCATCTGTGAAAAAAATAGAACATGTTTTAAATTTTTCCTATGGATAAAAAACAATAGAAAGTGGAAGTCTATCGGTCAATCCACGCATGCTCAGAATCAAGTCGACGCATGCTCGGAAGCATTGGACCTAATTTTTCTCAGCACGTTGTAGTGTTTTACGTTACCACGTTTGGATACGGTCGGATTTTTGACCGATGGTGTGTAGGCAAGGCTCTGATGAAAGTCAGCTTCATCGGATATTCGACAAAAAAATCCATCGGATTAGATTCCATCAGATATCCGATCGTGTGTACAGGGCATATGGAATGGAATATGTGGTAATTCCTGCTTCCACTGTGTCGGTATACAGACCTTGGCTGTATTCAACAGGTGGACTTGCATGGAATTATTTTATATTTTCTTCAAGAGATCAGGGTGGTGCAGTATGGTGCCTTCTATCGCTTCAGATTTCCTGTGGGTATTTACCACTTTGGGATAAAAAAAATTCAGCAGAGCCACGAACCTATACCAGCGATTATGCACTTAAGCCAAGCTCTTAGTATTTCCTTGCAATGGAAGAGAAGTGGGAGAAATATAGAATATGATCTCAGACCTAGATCCCTTTCACACTTGAGCAGATATGGAGGTGCAAAGGACTCTGGAGGTCGTGACAACATCAAGTTTTAACTATTTGCATAATACTGTAAGTATATGAGTAATATAATACAATACTTGCTCATTGCTGAAGTTAAATATTGTATCTGCTCTAAAGATAGCTGTTATCCAAATGTCAGTGATATTAAAAAAAAAAATCTTAATACCTTTTATCAGACTGTCCTTACATGCCTTAGTAACTGTACATATTGACAAAATTATTCAATTTGATATAATGCCAAGAGAAAGTGGCAAATGTTGATGCAAGACCAGCAAGTCAATGTTTGTGTAGTTTTATATTTGCTTTACGATTTGTTTTATTCAGTTTTCAGTGTGACTGGAACATGTTTTGGTTTCGGTCTAAACATTATAAGTTAGCAGTCACTCAAATAGAATTGTGTGAAACTAGATGATTTCTGTGGGTTCAAATGGCAAGTTTTTATTGAAATACAACTATCAAATATAAGCATGAAATCCTGAAATGAAGCCTAGGTGATTCTATCTGACAACCCTACTACAATCTATTATCAACTGTGCAGCCTATGGAAAATGTATAATCTAAATAGACTGATTCAGGGTCCATGTGCACTGGCTTAAAAAATGCTGTTCCTAGAGGAGTTTAGCATTTTGCCTGTAGAAGCAACTAATTTTATCCTATGTGTCCATATTTGACTCAAAATTCGTTTTTTTTAACCACTTAAGACCCGGACCTTTCGGCAGGTAAAGGACCTGGCCAGTTTTTGCAATTCGACACTGCGTCGCTTTAACTGACAATTGCGCGTTCGTGCGACGTGGCTCCCAAACAAAATTGGTGTAATTTTTTTTCCCACAAATAGAGCTTTCTTTAGGTGGTATTTGATCACATCTGCAGTTTTTATTTTTTGCGCTATAAACAAAAATAAAGTGTCAATTTTGAAAAAAATTCAATATTTTTTACTTTTTGCTATAATAAATATCCCCCAAAAACATATAAAAAATGTTTTTCTCCCTCAGTTTAGGCCGATACGTATTCTACCTATTTTTGATAAAAAAAAATTGCAAAAAGCATTTATCGATTGGTTTGCGCAAAATTTATATCGTTTACAAACTAGGGGATAGTTTTATTGCATTTTTATTAATATTTTTTTTTTACTATTAATGGCGGCGATCAACCATTTTTTTCATGACTGCGACATTATGGCGGACACTTCGGACAATCTTGACACATTTTTGGGACCATTGTCATTTTCACAGCAAAAAATGCATTAAAAATGCATTGTTTACTGTGAAAATGACAATTGCAGTTTGGGAGTTAACCACAAGGGGCACTGAAGGGGTTAAGTGTGACCTCATCTGTGTTTCTAACTGTAGGGGGTGTGGGTGTGACCTCATTGATTGTGTTTCCCTACATTAGGGAACACACGATCGATGACGGCTCCACAGTGAAGAACGGGGAAGCTGTGTTTACACACAGCTCTCCCCGTTCTTCAGCTCCGGGGACCGATCGCGGGACTCCAGTGGCAATCGGGTCCGCGGGTCCTGCGGCCGTGGTCACGGAGCTTTGGACCGGGTCATGGGTGCACGCCCGTGACCTACGGCTGGGCACTTAAAGAGGATGTACCTGTACGTGCTTGTGCCCAGCTGTGCCATTCTGCCGATGTTTATGTGCAGGAGGCGGTCCTTAAGTGGTTAAGCCAGTGTGCATGGACACTTAAAGGTAATCCCAATCCCTCTTTGTTATTGTATAAGGATGAAACAGACTTTTGCATGTATGCTTAACTGTGGTGTCTGGGAGGGCATTTAGTATGCTGCATGAATCCATCAAACTACAAGGTGTCAATTGAGATACCTTGTAGTTTGTAGAATATGACCAGTAAAAGTACTCTTTTACTTTAAAAAAAAAAATGTCACACATACATATAGTTACATACATAGTTACATTGTTAATCAGGTTGAAAAAAGACACAGTCCATCAAGTTCAACCATAAAAAAATAAAAAAAAGTATTGTAAAATCCCATATACCCAATTCTATACCTACAGTTGTTCCAGAGAAAGGCAAAAAAAACAGCAGAGCATGATCCAATTTGCTACAGCAGGGGAAAAAATTCCTTCCTGATCCCCAGAGAGGCAATCGGATTTTCCCCAGATCAACTGTATCTAAAAAAGTTAGTGTACAGTTATATTATGTACAATTAGGAAATAATCCAGGCCTTTCTTAAGGCACTTTACTGAGCTGGCCAAAACCACCTTTGGAGGGAGTCTATTCCACATTTTCACAGCTCTTATGCCCCGTACACACCATCACTTTTTGTGATGAAAAAAAATGACATTTTTAAAAATGTCATTTAAAATGATGGTGTGTGGGCAAAATGTCATTTTATGTCTTCTGAAAAATGACCAAAAAAAAATTCGAACATGCTCGAATTTTTTATGTCATTTTTCAAAATGTCATTTTTTGTGTCATAAAAAATGATCGTGTGTGGGCAAAACTACGTAAAAAATGATGTTTTAAACCCGCACATGCCCAGAAGCAAGTTAGGAGACGGGAGGTAAAACTACCATTCATAATGGAGTAAGCACATTCATCACGCTGTAACAGACAAAAAAGCAGGAATCGGCTTTTACTAACAAGTAACCAGCTAAAAGCAGCCTCAAGGCAAATAGAACTTCCCCTTTAGAGTGCCATCACTTTGTTCATCATTTTCCAAAAATGATGGTGTGTACGCAACGTCATTTTTTAAAATGAAGTTTGAAAAATGTCATTTTTTTTCATGAAGAAAAATGACATTTTTTTTCATCACAAAAAGTGATCGTGTGTACGGGGCATAATGCGAAGAAACCTTACCGTATTTGGAGATGAAATCTTTTTTCCTCTAGACATAAAAAATGCCCCCTTGTCCTCAGTGTTGACCGTAAAGTGAATAACTCAACACCAAGTTCACTATATGGATCCCTTATATATTTGTACATGTTGATCATATCCCCCCTTATTCTTCTCCTCTCAAGAGAGAATAAATTCAGTTTATCTAATCTTTCCTCATAGCTGAGCTCCTCCATGCCTTTTATCAGTTTGCCCTTCTCTGCACTTTCTCCAGTTCCCTGATATCCTTTTTCTAGAACTGGTGCCCAAAACTGAACTGCATAATCCAGATAAGGTCTTACTAATGATTTGAACAGGGGCAAAATTATAAAGTAATGAAAAGATATTCCTGCGCTGACCAAGTATAAAAGGTGGGGTACTGCAGCAAGCACTGAAGAGAGTATCAAGACCCAGGTAAGTATAAATGTAGAAGTAGTGCTGCGCTGTGCATAAATAGGTGATAAAAACGCAGTGCAGATAATGTCCATAAACAAGCTGGATAGATGGCTGTGTGTGGCTGTGTGTGGAAAATGTTCTCTCTTGAAATTAAGTGTTTTTATCTGTCCTGTATGTATTTCTTGCTTACAGCTAACATCAAATGAAATCATGTTATGTTCACTGCTACCCAGATGTTTCTTTATCTGAACATTAGTAATAAGCTCTGCATGGTTTGTGATTACTAGGTCCAACAGAGCTTCATTCCTAGTTGGGGGCTCAATAAACTGGACCATAAAATTGTCCTGTAATAGGTTTGTAACTTTTTGCCCTTTAACCCCCCCTGGTGGTATTCCCGAGTCAAGCTCAGGGTGGAATTTCAGGACCAAAAGCGGTAACCCCAGGCCAGACTCAGGATCGCCTCGCAGTGTCCACAGGCAGAGTTTACTTACCTTGTCCCTGGATCCTGCGATGCCTCCCCGATGTGTGATCGAGCTGTGTCCTCCTCGCTCGATTCACAGTGCCGAGTGCCGCCGAGCTCCGTTCCCTGCGACGTAACGACGCAGGGGGGTGGAGATCGGTGCCAAATTAAAAAAGTAAATAAACATAATGCATACAGTATACTGTAATCTTATATATTACAGTACTGTATGAAATAAATACACACCCTCTTTGTCCCTAGTGGTCTGCCCAGTGTCCTACATGCACTTTTATATAATAAAAACTGTTCTTTCTGCCTGGAAACTGGAGATTGTCCATAGCAACCAAAAAGTGTCCCTTTATGTCAAAAGTGGTTTTAGACCAGCTAAAAAATAAGATTTAGAATTGAGCGATAGTGATTTGTGGGGAAATTCATCATCAAAATGTTTTAAGTAATACTTTTTATTATTATTATATTATTTGTTATAATTATTTATATTTATTTATTATATTATAATTTATGATTTTGCGTTTCACATTTTATCATACCTGGGATGTCTACTAGACAGATTTAAGTGAGTTATTCCTAAGAATTGCAGGCCTACAATATAAAACGCCAAATTTCCATGCAAAATAATGGTACCGCTTTCAGCACCTAAAATCTGAAATAATCATACCGCCAGGGAGGTTAACTGTACCAGCAGTGCCATTACTCCAGTCAATTTCTGGGTAGTTAAAATCTCCCATTATTATCACCGCCCCAGCCCTTGAAGCCCTTTCCATCTGTGCAAGGAGCTGAGTCTCCACCTCCTCGTTAACATTGGGTGGTCATAACAAACTCCAATGCTTAATTTTGAACTACTGTAGGCACATCTATATGCAGTTCCATCCATAATGCTTCAGCCTCATCACACTCTCCATCAACCAGGTCCTCTTTCACGCTTGCTTTGAGAACACTTCTCACATAGAGACAGACCCCGCCACCTTTCCTTTTTACCCTGTCTCTCTGAAAGAGTGCATAGCCAGGAATATTAATAGCCCAGTCATGTGAGGATTGAAGCCAAGTTTCAGCAATACCAAATACATCATAGCTCTCCTCATGCACCAGAGCTTCCAACTTACCTATTTTGCTTGGCAAACTTCTGGCATTGGTGAACAAAGACTTTAATGTATTATTACATGTTTCTCTGTTTTTTTTTCATATCATTTCATATCACAGTCAAACAGTCATGGATATCCAAATTTGTCACCTTGATAAAGGAGACCTACACATCCAACTGAAATATCACATTGGTTATCCTGGTTATATCTGTAGGGCATGTGTATTGTGAATGGGCCTAATGAAATTTATGAATTATTTTAAACATATTGGTTAAGGCTCTTCTTCAGATGCTGCAAGGATTACAATTTTTTTTCCTTCTGTGAAGATAATTTCTTCAAATGCACAGACATAACTCCCTATATTTAATATAGGGCCTTTGTTGACAGACTTTGGGCTTGTGTTAATGGGTAAATGCAACTTTCAGGTTCAATCCACCAGTATTTGAGATTGATTAGAGACACTTTTAAGATCATTCAAACTTCATTGACAGGTGCATTTTGCCTCATTTTGGCCTACTTTTGACTTCTATCCAAGCTGCATAATTCTGCTTAAAGCTGCTTTTGCATTCCCATTGACTTGTATGAGGAAAGAAACAGTTTTCACACAAACACACTCAATCTGACAACCTGGTATTGATAATGAAATTCTACCTGGAACCTACCAAAGTAGCTGATATCCTGACTTGATGCTTTGGTTCTCCCATTCTAAAGCTGTCATTGTTCCTTCATTTCCATATGGCAGTCCTGCACATCTTCAAATACTAAGGGCCAGATTCACAGAGCGATTACACCGGCGTTACAGGAGATGCGCGGCGTAAGTCTAAATTTGCGCATGGGTTTCGATGCGCCGCATCCCCAAAACGAGATATGCTAGAAATCTACTTTTTTTTGACCGGCGTAATTTCGATAGACCGGCGTATCCATCCGCACAAAACTGCACTAGACACACCATTGATTTGCTATTCAAATTTGCTAATGAGGGAGTTACGGGGATCCACAAAAGAACGTTGGTGCAGCGCAGGCTACGCGCTGTGCGCAACAGCTGCACGTCCTGTCTAAAATTAGACCATAGAAAAGGTGGTATAAAATTAGACAATCCGTCTACATGTCAGCTAAAGCAACACTGTTAGTGAGGAGCGGGGCACGGAGGAGGGCACGGAGGAGGGCGCGGAGGAGGGCACGGGAGAGGATATACCGCACACGCATAGACCTCTTTGGCATGAGTGATTCTGAGGTGTATCGCATCTTCAGATTCACCCCTCATACCATCCTGGAATTAACCATAACCCTGCAGGATGACATCACCAGCCCAACACACCGCTCACATGCAGTGCAGCCACTGGTCAAGGTCATGGCAACACTCAATTTCCTTGCCAGTGGCTCTTTTCAAAGAACAAGTGGAGTGGTGGCTGGGATCTCACAATCCTCCATGAGCAGATGTGTGCACCAGGGTGTCCCCGCAATTCTCAGACGCATGGCCAACCAAATCATCAAACCAACCACTGAGGACCTTCGGCTGAAAGCAATGACAGATTTCTACAGAATTTTCAGATTCCCACGCACCGTGGGTGCCATTGATTGCACACATGTGGCACTCCAGCCCCCACATGAGACAGAGCACATATACCGCAATCGGAAGCATTGGCATTCCATCAACGTACAGGTGATAGTCAATGCCCAAGGCCTCATATGGCACGCCCGTGCCAAACACCCCGGATCCAGCCATGACAGCTACATATACAATCAGAGCCCTATCCCAATGGAATTCGAACAGAACGTGTATGGGGACACCTGGCTGGTTGGTGAGTGACATGGGTGGCAGGCATGACTGTCCCCCCCCCATGATGCACACATCACAAGGGGCATATGCATGACTAACATCCTCCTGTCTTTTCCCTTACAGGTGACTCTGCATATGCACTGGGACCCCATCTCATGACTCCTATTCGGAACCCCCCAAACCCCAGGAGAGGAAAGATACAATGAAGCCCACGCCCAAACACGTGCAGTGGTGGAGCGTACCTTTGGCCTCCTGAAGTCACGTTTCCGATGCCTGGATAAGTCTAGGGGTACCCTGTTGTATTCCACAAACTTTGTGTGCCAGATCATCGGTGCATGTTGCCTGCTGCACAACTTCGCAGTGAGAAAGGGCCTGCAGATTGACATACGTGATGACCTGACCCCTGAACCAGACAATCCCCCCCCTAAGCGAGGCTAACCCGTCTTCTGAGGGAAGAGCAGCCAGGAGACAGCCCACATTAGGCATCTTTGCACGTTAAACACACACATAAATCATGGCACAATGAGAATGCATGCATGCACACCACTGTGGTCCCTAGCACAGACACATCACATCCTCATCAAATTGGATTAGCACAAGCCCACCATGCTGGACTTGTGAGCAGCAACACCACGCCACGGCTCCAATTATGTCACTGTACATTCATACACCATTCACACGGACCTGGGGATCACTTCTCCCTGGTCCTGGGGAACCCTTCTCCACCACAAATGAGGGTGACACCCCTTTTCCGGCAGGAATGTCACCCCCACATTCCGAAATCATTCACAACACAACAAAAAAAATGACCAGCAAAAAAAATAAAAAATCATAAAAAAAAAGTAAAAAAAAAGTCCAGAAAAAAAAGGGGGGAAACCAAATTAATGCCGCTGGCGTGACCCACGCCTGGGGCGCCCACGGCCACGGCCACGGCTCCTCAGGGGAGACTCATGGGAGGGGGGGGTAATCCGGGGAAGGAGGAGCAGCCCCTGGTCTCTGCCCACCTGGCGGCCTGCCCTCCAAGGCCACGGCAATTCTGGTCAGGCCAGCACTTAGTGATGCCGTATTGGCCTGGATAGCCTGGGTTAGGGCCCTCACATCCTGCCCAACGTCTGCTGTAGTAGTCTGCAGTACGTTTAGGCAGTTTGTAAGAGCCAGGGAGTGGCAGTCCAGGTCCCCAAGCGTATCCTTTATGGAGGACAGGCTCTCCTCCATCCGCCCCAAAGTCTGGCTGACCTGTCCCAGATGGTGGGTCTGAAGGGCCTGGTCCCTTCTCAGATTGGTGGGCAGAACCTCGGCCACCCCCCTGGTCTTCTGGGACGACTTCTTGCCTCCAGCTGATGCTTGTGGCCGGGGAGAAGGGGAGGCCCTTGGGAGGGGAGCCCTGTTGTGGGAGGAGTGAGAGGGGCTAGCCCTTATGGAGGGCTGGCTGCTGCCAGCCAGAGAGGAATACTCCTCCAAAAACAGCAATCCACTGGCTGACATGACATCCTCCTCCTCCTCCAACTCCTCCTCCTCCAACTCCTCCGAGGACTCCGGCCTTGTCTGGGGGTCCTCATCAGGCTGTTGTCCCGGGGATGGTGCGGTCAGGCTAGATGGCCCAGCACCCTCCTGCACATCTGTGGATGACACAAAACATTCACAGGTTGGAGGATCCACACACTTGCCACATATTCCTTCCCTCCCCCTCCCCCACACATGCTACACACCAGATAGGAAAAAAAAACCTTACCTGGCATCACGGCTTCATGACTGGAGTCATAGCCAGGCAGGCCCTCCACTTGTTGCCTATTAAAGGTCTGGGCCACCGCACGCTCCTCCACTGTCAGCCTAACAGGGCATGGTGGGGCCCCTCCAGTGCCCCTGGCATGGGCTGCCATTTTGGCCAGCTTCTTGCGGACCACACGCCGGAGGTCATTGATTTTCTTGACGATCCCCTCGCGTGTCCGGGTCTCCCCCCCAATGCATTTACCTGGTCAGTAATGTTTCGCAAAATCTCCTTCTTCCTGGCCGGGTGGCGTTGGCACTCTCCGGGCCGTGGAGGAAACGCCCATATTGTGTAAGGGCCCGGGCAATAATTTGTTTCTCCCCCAAAGAAAAATTGCTCTTCCGCTTCCTCTCAGTCATACTCATACAAAAACTCTCTCCCAAACAATCAGCAAAAATCACTCACAAAAACAAGCAGGAAAAATCAAGCAACAAAACAAACAAACAAAATCTATCAACCAAAAAGTCTCACAAGCAGTCACCAAAAAACACAATCAAATATATTCTACAAAACACTAGATCAAACAGTCAACAAATATCACAGACAAGTCACAACGCAACAAACAACAGAACAAAAGCACCTTGCTGTATAGGAAGGGATACAAAGGGATGTACTTTTGCAAAGCAAGTGCGTTTGTGTCTGTCTATTTATGCTGTCTGCGTAGTTCACTAAGTTGCCCGGGACCACTTCCAATTTCACTGATTGCGCCGTTCCCGAGTTGTGAGCATGCGCACAGAGGTGCTGACCATGGTCTGCTTCATGTGAGCATGCGCGAGCCGGCCGGCCCTTCATTTGCATGGGGTCACGGCTCATTTCAATGTAACAAGTCCTTCCCAATTTGAATTACTCCGCCTTACGCCTCGGAATTAACGTTACTCCGGCGCTAATTTCTGCGCAAATACTACGAGAATACGGTGATTGCGCCTCTACATTGCGCCTCTACATTGCGCCGGTAGGAGGTGCCCTACGCTGGTCAAAAAATGCGCCAATGTACGTGAATCTGGCCCTAAGTTTTTTTTGTAAACTGGAAACTTGCAAAGTGCAGCCTTATGCCAAAAGCTATATGAAATGCTGATTATGGGATTATGAATGTAGCCATGATTTTCCTTTTACACCTGAAATTTCCATATAAATATAAGTGTTTATGATTATGTTGTTCAAGTTGTATCTAAATGTCTTTTTAGTGTTAGATAGAGAACTTAAGGGATGCCTTGGTCATGAAGGGGGTAAAACCTTCCGGTGGTCAAGTGGTAAATTGAAAGAATTCTGAGGGTACGGCCACATATTAGTGGGGCACTAGTGGCTCAGTTGCTGCAATGTTTGAGACTGATGAATCATCAAATGAGCAAGATGGGCATATGCAGTAACTGTCTCCAAATGACAGCACTCTGTACATATATACCAAAGGCGTACATGTTTTACAAATATATTTTAACTGCGCATGTAATATTAACAGAACCACTAAACCTCTATTGCTTTGAACTCTAGTAGTGAGACCCACAATTTTGTTTTCATGTTGCACATATTATTATTGCACAGATTTAAAATAAAGTTTTACTTTTTACACATTTGTAATGTTAGGTGTTTCCTGTGTGACTTTTTTCTTTACTAACAGAAATGCTTTCTTATAAAAATTAGTTTTATGAATGTAACATAAATTGCTTTAACCTTTCAAACTATTTATCTTTGTCACTTCCTTGTCAATATTGACTGGACAGTGGCTCATGCAGGAATTAGCTTTTTGCTGTTCATTTGTTTTGATCCTATCTTTATACATTACCGGTATATTAGGTCTATATTTAATAGCATTGTGTGAGGAATACTATACTTTCTGTAGCTATTTATTAATAATATTTCTTAAACCTGTGAGAATAGAAATGACAGCTCTCATCGCAATTTTTTTTTTATTTCAAGTGTATGTCAAAATTAAAAAAAACAAAAACAAATATATGCCGTACATCTGTTCAATACATAATAATTCTTTTTGTAGAGGTGCTATAAATACTGTATTTGCTGGCGTATAAGACTACCTTTTACACTTAAAAACACTGGCCAAAAAGCAGAGGTCGTCTTATACGCCGGGTCAACTGTTTGGATGCCTGCTGGATGTGCGGTAATACTGCAAGTAGCTTCGGCTACATACAGTATATACCGATTAGCCAATCCTGGTGAGCGATGTATTCAAATGAATACAGAGCCTGCTCGGATTGGGGTAACAACCTCTGCCAATCCGAGTGCCTACATACAGTAGAATGCTCGGATTGGCTTTGAGAGTCAGAGAAGCGTGGGCTGATGATGTTACTGCCTCTGCCAATCCAAGCAGGCTTTGTATTTATTAGTAGAATACATTGCTCGCCGTAATTGGCTTCAGCTCCAGCAAGAATGAATAAGAATATGGCTCCAGAAGAAAGAAATATGAAGCATCCGAATAGGGGTAGTCTTATACGGTGAATACAGGCAAAAAATCTTTAAAAAACTGTAAAATTAGGGGGTCGTCTTATACGCCCGGTCGCCTTATACGCCGGCAAATACGGGTATAAGAAAATTATTTAAATTGGTGCCTTCGTCCCTTCAGAATATTGTATGAAAGAAAGAGGCTTGGGTGGGCTTAATGGCACCGTAGGAAAAACTGATAATCAGTCAGAGATATAGTATAAAATAATTGTATTACAAAAGATAGAAAAAATAAATAATTTTAGTGTTACAATCATGCAATAGCTCATTATAGACATCCTATTGTTACCAATGAAATATCCACTCATCAACAATACATGATACAGATGCGCTACATGTTTTGCGGTTTTATTCCGTAGAATCCGCTTGCTCAGGAGCTAGTTTAATATTCTATACTCTACTATTTGATTAAATTCTATTCATCCTTTTCTTCCGTTAATATGTAAGACAATCCCTGTTTCTTATCTGCATGTCTGATAACAAGATCCTTCTTCTTTTCACAATATAGTCTTTTGTCATTTTTTATACTCAAATTGCTAATATCTTTATTCACCATGGTTTTAAATACTTTAGTAAACTGATTAGATACCATAGAGGGAATAAACACAAAACTATTAGCCAATCCATTATGAGCATAATGAGGTCTACCAGATATGTTATTGGCTTTAGTTGTAGTTCCTTGGATTAGAAAAAGGTATTCTTTCACATGTAATTACTATGTAGGTAATACTCGTATTAATTGGTCTCTTGTGTGCAAATTGTAATACCAAGTCTCAGGCCTCGTACACACGATCGGACTTATCCGATGAAAACGGTCCGTGGACCATTTCCATCGTATATGTCCGATCGGGAGTTTGATCCGATGGCGTGTACACACCATCGGATCAAATTCCCCGCCGCCGGACGGCGCGGTGACGTGGCGGTGACGCGGCGGTGACGTTGACGCCGCCACGTCACCGCTACGTCACCGCACCAGGAAGTAAAACACTTCCACGCATGCGCCGAATCCATTCGGCAGCGGCGCGGCGGCGGTGCGGGACGACATGTCTGCTGGTAAGTGTACTAACCAGCAGACATGTCGGGCGGACAGATTCCCACCGGATAGATTTCAAAGCATGCTTTGAAATCTGTCGGGTGGAAAAATCTGTCCGCTAGCCCATACACACGAGCGGAGATGTCTGCTGAAACGGTCCATCGGACCGTTTTCAGCGGACATATCCCCTCGTGTGTACGAGGCCTAAAACCTTAGTATCTCCTTTGGTTAAAACAGTGTTTCTCAGGTTAAAAATCCCTTTCCCTAAAAAAAACTCCCCATGTTTATAAAAGTTCCCTAAATGGTTTCTTCCTCCATTTCTTCTCTTAAATTTAAATTTCCTCACTTTTTCCTCAATCCTGAAGATTCCTTAGAATCCTGGAGTTTTTCATGCCACCTGCCATTTATGTCCCCATACTTTTTTGTAATCACTAACATTGCATATTTTTTTATATATATTTTTTTTTTAACATCAAACATTTTTGTTAAAAATTCCTGTAGCTTGCCGCCCAGCTGTTAATAATCTGGTAATTCCTTAAAAAGTAACAGATTATTTTTAATCTCTGGAATCCTATTTTAAAATGTCCACAATGTTGTTCTCCTCTGTATTAGCAAGCCAATGGATTTATTTTCATACCAATTAGGCATGTGCAAAAGTGAAAAATTTGTTTCGTTTCGTTTCAATTCGTCATTTAATACATTTCGTTAAGTTAGGTTCGTTACATGTGTTGAATTCGTTTTCGGAATTCCTTCGTTTTCGACCGAATTTCAAAAAATCCGGTCGAAATCGAAAATATTTCGCCCGTTTTTCGAATTCGTTCGTTTTCGACCGAATTTCGAAAAAAAACGGTCGAAATCGAAAATATTTCAACCAGATTAGAAAACAAATAGTCTCTTTTCGAATAGAATTTTTTTCGAATTAAATCCGAAAATATATATATATAAAAAATATTTTCGAATTTAATTCGAAAAAAATTCTATTCGAAAAGAGACTTCTAATCTGGTTGAAATATTTTCGATTTCGACCATTTTTTTTCGAAATTCGGTCGAAAACGAACGAATTCCGAAAACGGTCGAAATATTTCGCTAATATAGCAATTCGGGAATTCGTATGCATCCGAATGTCCGAATAATGGAAAATTTGTCCGAATTTCGATTCGGAACGAAACAAAATGCACATGCCTAATTACCAATTAAACAAGGGTTTTCATTACAAAAATCCACAATAAAAATATATATGTATCTATATATTTCACAGAAAAAAAAAATATTGCACAGACTCTTTAGACCCCAGTACATTGCAGCAGAGTAGGCAACATTTTAAAAATGACACACAGCATGCAGATTTAAATCCCAACAATCCACATTAAAATGTATATACTGCATTTCACAAAGAAGAAGGAAACATTGTACTGACTCCATAAGTAGTGTTTATTTTGGTAAGCCACATTTAAATAAGAGAAACAATATCCAGCTTTTAATCCAAAAATATACATTAGAGTGTATTTATTTCACATAAAAAGTGAAATAAAAAGTGTATTAGTACTTATGGCAATAAGGGGATTTAGGATATAATGCGATGGTGCAATAAATTGCACTGCACTATTATGAGATGAAAGACCCTAACAAAATTATATTTAAATAAAATGTACCTACCCCGTAAAAAATAAAACATTAAACTACAAACCTAAAACACTAAACCCCAAACCCATAGTTTTTCCATTGTTTTTGTTAACTAACTAAAAATAAAAACATAAATATGAATACATAAAGCAAAAGCAAAAGAAGATTTTTTTTTCTCAGCTTTTGAGCCCATAAGTGACATGTCTATAGTGCTGCCCTTTCCAAAAAAAGTACCATGCCGAGACCCACTGTACACTCCCACATCTCATTGAACAAGAATGAGGAGGATACACAATCTCCTCAATAAGCCCTCACTAGCCATACTGTAGATCAGGGGTCTGGCGGCCCTCTGGCTGTTGCAAAACTACAGGCATTGCAAGGCTGACAGTTACAAGCATGACTCCCACAGGCAGAGGCATGATGGGACTTGTTGTTTTGCAACAGCTGGTTGGCCGCCAGTTTGAGACCTCTGCTGTAGATACTACAAAGAATAATGTTCACACGACTGCTTAATAAAATACAAAAGATTAGGTTTTTCATTATTTTTTTTTCTATGAGCAAGGTGAATATGTTACATTATAACTTATAGTGTACTAATATCTTTTGACATTTGACATCTTTAGCATTTGTCCACACTTCAGTGTTTCTAAATGTCAGCCACTCATCTAAGCTATATAGACCTTTCTGAGATATAGCTAATTTGTCTGATTGTTGGTGTAACAATAATGCAGCAGTTTTCTTTGTTTTTAACAGCATTTAAAAGCTGTTTATTTGTGAAACAGTGGGACTATATGTGACTTTATAAAAGGTTTTTATTAGAATGAAAGTCAACCTTACATTTAACACACTCTTTATCTGCAAAACTTTTCCAAGAACCTTTACAAGGCAAAACACATAATAACCTTTAAAACGTTTTAAAGGTTTGTATTAAAAGGTTATAATAAAAGCCTATCGACAGAGACTTGTGATAAATAAATAAAAAGGTTTGGCATTAAAGCCTTGTCTTGGATGAACACTAAAAACATTAAATATTACATAAAACATTTTGCCTGACCTCTTGGTGAAAGGATTAGCGTAACCTTGTTAAACTAGCGATACACATGCTATAAACTGTTCTGATAATTAAATTCTATACAGTTTCCTGTTTGTGCTGGAGCACTTTTGAGTTTTTAGAGTTTGAGTTATTGGGGCCTGTAAACCGGAGGATCCCCAAACAAGGTGTTCAATCATGCAGCAGTGAGAGATAGGTGTGGCTAGTACTAGTGGGTGGGTTTAAGTAGGTTAAAAAAAAAATATTCTGTTTTTGTAAAAAAATAACTGAACTTACCTGAAACCTTCTGCTAGTGCTTCCATTTTAAGGAGCTGCTAGAAATCACTTTTTTATTCCAAGAAATTGCACTTTAGCTGCAGAATGATTAAAGTGACCCTGTTTCTAACAGTATGAAATTGAACTAAAACCACCCTGTTAAAAAAAATTGATGCATACTTACCATGTGTAATGTGCCCCCCCCCCCCTTTTACCTTAGAATCCGCTGCAAATATGTGGTTATCTACATTGTCCTTCCACCTTTCTATCCAATGGCAGTCTGTGCTGGAAATAAGGGGTTATATTACTCTGCAGAAGTGTATCATCACTTATGTTAGCATATATAAACAATAAAAACTGTCACAGCCATGTGACTGTAAATTTCAAATATCATTAAAAACTGAAAATAACTTGTTTCTTTTCACTTTTACCTTTAAGGAGAATAACGCTGACTCCAGGTATGTTGGCTATCTGTACATTGATAAATATGTCTCATAGTTACAGGCCACACTTCAGAGGTGCCTTGACAAGGCTGTCTGGCTTCTACATATGTATACAAAAGTGTGTCCCTAAAACAAACATATTCTTTTTTTTTTTTTAAGCTGGATAGCTGTCCTGGGGATCTCATTTTTATTATTTAAGTACTTACCGGACGCTTTCACCCCTTCCTGCCCAGGCCAATTTTCAGATTTCAGCATTGTCACCGGGGGCTGCGGCGTTGCTAGGTCTGCAAAAGATCTGGGTCTAGAGCCAATAGCAGTGGTCAACAACCTTTTTGCAAAGCCGTGTGTTGGGTGCACGCCAATAAGGGATTTTTTTGCAGGCAATGGCTGGTGTTGGCACATCAATCATCATGGCACCATGGTTGATATGGTGTCAGGGTGATTGAAGCGCATTGTAATATAATATAATATAATGATGTGGTTCAACTGATCATAATGCAGAATCAGTGGGAGCCCTGGGCGTGGCACCAGATGCAGCATGTCACTTACTACTGTTGCCTGTCACCAGATGCAGCGTGTCACTTGTCACCGTCGCTTGTCACCAGATGCAGCATGTCACTTGCCACCGTCAACTGTCATCAGATGCAGCGTGTCACTTGCCACCATCACCTGTCATCAGATGCAGCCTGTCACTTGCCACTGTCGCATGTCACCAGATGCAGCATGTCACTTGCCACATCTCCTGACACTAAATGCAGCGTGTCACTTCCTACTGTTGCCTGTCACCAGATGCAGCGTGTCACTTGCCACCGTCAACTGTCATCAGATGCAGCGTCTCATTTGCCACCGTTCCCTGTCATCAGATGCAGCGTGTCGCCTGTCACCAGATGCAGCGTGTCACTTGCCACATCTCCTGGCACTAGATGCAGCGTGTCACTTCCTACTGTTGCCTGTCACCAGATGCAGCGTGTCACTTGCCACCGTCGCTTGTCACCAGATGCAGCATGTCACTTGCAACCGTCAACTGTCATCAGATGCAGCGTGTCACTTGCCATCGTCAACTGTCATCAGATGCAGCGTGTCACATGCCACCATTGCCTGTCATCAGATGCAGCGTGTCACTTGCCACTGTCGCCTGTCACCAAATGCAGCGTGTCACTTGCCACATCTCCTGGCACTAGATGCAGCCTGTCACTTCCTACTGTTGCCTGTCACCAGATGCAGCGTGTCACTTGCCACCGTCGCTTGTCACCAGATGCAGCATGTCACTTGCAACCGTCAACTGTCACCAGATGCAGCGTGTCACTTGCCACCGCCGCCTGTCATCAGATGCAGCGTGTCACTTGCCACTGTCGCCTGTCACCAGATGCAGCGTGTCACTTCCGTCTGTTGCCTGTCATCAGATGCAGCATGTCACTTGCCACCGTCTCCTGTCACCAGATGCAGCATGTCACTTGCCTCTGTCACCTGTGACCAGATACAGCCTGTCACTTGCCACCATTGCCTGTCACCAGATGCAGCGTGTCACTTGCCTCCGTCGTCTGTCATCAGATGCAGCGTGTCACTTGCCACTGTCGCCTGTCACCAGATGCAGCGTGTCACTTCCATCTGTTGCCTGTCATCAGATGCAGCATGTCACTTGCCACCGTCTCCTGTCACCAGATGCAGCATGTCACTTGCCTCTGTCACCTGTGACCAGATACAGCCTGTCACTTGCCACCATTGCCTGCCACCAGATCACGTGTCACTTGCCACCGTGCCTGTCATCAGATGCAGCGTGTCACTTGCCACTGTCTCCTGTCACCAGATGCAGCGTGTCACTTCCGTCTGTTGCCTGTCATCAGATGCAGCATGTCACTTGCCACCGTCTCCTGTCACCAGATGCAGCATGTCACTTGCCTCTGTCACCTGTGACCAGATACAGCCTGTCACTTGCCACCATTGCCTGTCACCAGATGCAGCGTGTCACTTGCCTCCGTCGTCTGTCACCAGATGCAGCAACCTATATAGAAAAAGTTCACGTTTTAATAAAAAGAATCTGGCACCTTCATTTTTCCACCCCAGGGCCGTTCTCTTTCCCAATGTCATTGGATTAACCACTTCAGCCCTGGAAGGTTTATCCCTCTTCCTGACAAGGGCATTTTGCAATGTGACAGTGCGTTACTTTAAATGAGTGCTGTATCCCAGAGAGAGAGAGAGAGACAGAGAGAGAGAGAGAAAGAGATATTTTCTTCCCTCAGAAGCACCTTGACTCTTCTGCCACAGCCCTTCTTCTGTTCTCCCACTGCACTTAGGCATAGTGACCCAGTATGACTCTGGACAGAGTGAGGTTGCCACTCCATCTGCAAGGAAAAGTCCAGCAGCATGCGTTCGTCTGATGCTGCTATCACTCGGCGTGACAGTGCAGTGGGCGGAGCCACGCCTGTCAGATCACAATGAAGGTATAAGGCTGCCGCTGCTGACTGCCCCTACTTTATACTGCACCAGTGCACCCACTAAGACACTCAGGGCTATGGACTGCAGATTCGGGGCTGTAGCCCCAAAAGCCACCCCCTAGTGACACCTCTGGTTGTCACACTATAAATGCCAATCACTCAGTCATGCTACACTACCCAAATCAAAGTTTTATAATTTTTTGAGACAGACAGAACTTTCTTTTTGCGATATGTAATCACCGTTTTTTTTTTTGCTATATAAATGAAAAAATACCAAACTCAAACTCTAAAAACAAAAAAAAAGCTTTTCTTAGTTTCTGTTATAACATTTTGCAAATATATTCTACTACATATCTTTGGTAAATATGACCCAAATCAGTGTATATTATTTAGTCTAAAGAGTCTAAAAATTGCGATATATATGTTTTTTTATTCTAATTTCTTAAGGCCCTAAAATGCCAGGGCAGCACAAATACCCCCCAAATGACCCCCTTTTTGTAAAGTAGATACCCAAAGGTATTTAGTAAGAGGCATGTGAGTTTTTTGGAGTTGTAATTATTTGTCACTTTTTTTGGATTTTTTTTTTTATATATAATTTTTTTTCCCCATTTTTTTTTACATACTGTCACTACATCAGTACATCATCACCATATGACTGGCATGGTTGTGATCAGAAAACACTGACATCATGTAGAAAAAATAATATTTTTCTGTCACCAGAGCAAATGCTACAATTGAGTGACTACATCATTAAATAGAAAAGATCTAGGGGATCCAGTGAACATAGTATTGTATGTGTACTTACCACAATGATGCAAGAGGCCCAATAGGGGGGAAGGAATGTGAAGCACTAATTTCCCAGAGAATACAGAGCTTTGACCTCTATATTTTCGTTTTTACCAAGATGGTGGTGGCTCGTGGAGATAAAATGACATGCATAGCAGTAGCAAGTATTCACTGGAACGTATTTCTGGCCCCACTATTGGGTTTTTCAGTAAGGCGCCTGTTCCACACAGCAGAACCATGCTGTGTTTTTTCCAGCAAACACCCCAGTGACTCCCACAATCAGGTCTCACAGCAAATGAGTGTTCCACATTCCTTCCCCCTATTGGGCCACTTGCATCGTTGAGGTAAGTGCACATACAGTGATACTATGTTCACAATACAGCTAACATCTCTGGATCCCCTAGAATAGTTCTTTGCTATTTATTGATGTAGTCACTCATCGCTAGCATTTGGAGTGTAGTACAGATGTGATGATTTTGATTATTGGGGGTCCTGTATCATAATGCACCCTGTGCATTTGTCCTTCCCTGGTAGCTGCATATCTGCCTTGTGTGTGTTTTTGTGTTTTTGTGGTGTTCATGTGGTTGGTGCATTGGTGTACTTTGTTTCACCTCTTTGGCCTCGTACACACGATCGGACATATCCGATGAAAACGGTCCGCGGACCATTTCCATCGGATATGTCCGATCGGGAGTTTGATCCGATGGCGTGTACACACCATCGGATCAAATTCCCCGCCACCGGACGGCGCGGTGACGCGGCGGTGACGCGGCGGTGACGTTGACGCCGCCACGTCACCGCACCAGGAAGTTAAACACTTCCGCGCATGCGCCGAATCCATTCGGCGGCGGCGCGGCGGCGGTGGGGGACGACATGTCTGCTGGTAAGTGTACTAACCAGCAGACATGTCGGGCGGACAGATTCCCACCGGATAGATTTCAAAGCATGCTTTGAAATCTGTCGGGTGGAGAAATCTGTCCGCTAGCCCATACACACGAGCGGAGATGTCTGCTGAAAGGGTCCATCGGACCGTTTTCAGCGGACATATCCCCTCGTGTGTGTACGAGGCCTTAGCCCTCCCTCATTCCATCCCATGGCCCTCACTTCATGGGTGTGTTTGTAGGGTATAAGTACTGTGAAATAAGCTATTTCAAGCTAGGCTCTGAAAGAGAAGGCCAGTCCTTTGAAGCGCTTTAGCCTGAGGGGTCTCATGCAGGACCCCCCACTCCCAGGTTCAGTGATTTGAGCAACCAATGCGAGATAGCCAGACATGTGGCCAGACAAGCGTGTTTTTAACTTATGTTTGTCAGTAGACTTCTTTATGATTTTATACATATATTTGAATAAATGTTTAAAATAATGCACTAGGCCAATGCGCCCTCTTTTCTTTTTCTATTCTTACAGCACTGTCAGGACGACCCCAGACCTAGAGGACAGCAAAGCATCTATGAGATTATCTATGATTTGACCAGGCACCTGTGACACTCAGGGCTGGATTTGCTCTCCCAGCTGTCCCGAGGCCCGGTTCCATGCAATGCACCCCCTCCCCTCACCGTCAACCGAACCACCCCCCAAATCAATGGAGAATGACAACCAGATGGCAGGGGTGGCACGGTTAGTTCAAATATTATTTTTCTTTTTTTTTTTACTTTTTTTAATTTGTAGCTTGTCGTTTACTTTTTTTTTTGTATAATTTTCTTATTATTTTTAATATAATTTTTCTTATTCTTTACTTTTTCATTACTTTTTTTATTTTAATAATTAATTATTATTTCGTATTTATTTATTTTTATAAAAAAAAAATTCATGCTGCCCCTCTGCACCCTGCCGCCCCGAGGCCCGGCCTTGGTGGCCTTGTGGGAAATCCGGGTCCGGTGACACTACACAGTCAGCTGACTCTAGCGCAGAAGTGTGTTGTTCTTTTCTGTTGTGGCCCCTGGTTTAACCTGTTGATGCCAACTGTATGTATACTGATAAGAATATCAAAAGAATACAATTATTGTATTTTCCTCCAGTATTCTTGTAAACATGGGATACCCCCTTAATGTTTTAATGTAGATGTATGCTCTAGTCAAAATGTGGATGTGTAGTAAAGTCAGTATGGCAAATCTGCATACTTGTTTTAGAAAAGTGATTCATTAAATAATGAGGAGCATGAATACCTGGAAGCTGGCAACTTGTTAATGACTGTACAGGTATTGTTTGATGCCCGGCGTATCACAAACTGCGCATGCGCCATGACGTCGCCGTGACGTGGACGCATGCACAGCACCCTCCTGCGCCTGCTCACAACCACGCCGGCACAACTGCCTAAGCTGCGCCGGATCACCACGTACGCCGTGAACTTAATGTACACCCAGCCAGACACACGTCCAACGCACAATTCGCCGGCTTGTGTTCCCTGGTGCAGACCTTTGCATGTCTGTTGCCGGGTTGCACCTCATCTATGGGGAATAGCTTTACGCCGGACGTACAACTTATGCGCATCTCGCGTTACATGCGTCGGGCGCACGCACGTTCGTGAATCGCCGTATTTCCCTCATTTGCATGTTTGAATGATTAATTAATGGGAGCAGCACCATGCGTCCAGCCCATATGTGCGCCCACCCTACGCCGGTGTGTGCAAGCTACGTCGGCAGGGTGTAGACTGTTTTTAGGCCATGTTGATTTGTGGGTCTGCCGCACACACATATGCCGGCGCACATTTGCACCTACGACGCCGTAATGTGCTATACATCGGTGTAAGTGCTTTGTGAATCTGGGCCTGTGTTTTTTTCAACCCGATTCTTGTCAAGCCTGCCTTACCTTCACACGATCGTGAACAAAAAATGCTTGACCAAAGTGCCGTGATGTACAACACGTAAGACAGCACTATAAAGGAGAAGTACCATTCGGATGGTGCCACCCTTGGGGCTGCTTTTGCTGATTTTGTGTTAGTAAAAGTTTGGTGAGAGACAATTTGCGCTTTTCAGTCTTCGTGCTTTTCAGTCTGTTACAGCTTAACAAATGTGCTATCCCCATTACGAAAGCTAGTTTTACCAGAACGAGTGCTCCCATCTCATAACTTGCTTCTGAGCATGCACGTTTTTTTTTCAGGTCGTTAAAGCCCATTTTTTACGACTTGAAAAATTACAACGTGTAAAACTATGCAAAAAAATAGAGCATGTTCTAAATTTTTAACGTCATTAAAAATGCTCTGGAGCCCACACACAAAAAAATGTTAATTTTTCACGTCATGAAAAACTATCGTGTGTACACGGCATAGGAACTTGCATTTGTCTTGGTGTATTACACTGTACAACAGAAATCAGATTAGGAAATGGAGAAGCAGCACAAGGAGCCAGTCAATTAACTGTCTTCTAAAAAGGAACCTGCTGATATGAGGAGTGCAGAATTGAGCTAATCAATATGTGCTGCTTCTCCTTTCACTGTGTAGTCACAGGAAGGATTGAAAAAGCCTGCAAGTGTTAACTGCAGCGGAGAGAAATTGAGCCTTCCGCCCTGCCAGACAGGTCTGTTTTGTGAGAAAAGGCTGTGTAATCTCAGAATGCAATGCACAGAAATACAAATCCTTTAGCAGGTGAAACAACTTTACCAATTTGCCCAGGCCTATAGCAGAATGATGGCTGGGCAGTGGTTCAGTTATCCTGTTGGGCGTCATATGACGTCTAGCAGAATAACAGCTACTGCGCACCGTGGGGGGGGGGGGTGCATTTCATAGATCGGTGGTGTGGTGTGTAATTCTGAGATGTCCCTACACCAATCTTGGTAAAGAGTCTCCGACGGAGGCTCTTTACCACGTGATCAGCCATGTCCAATCACAGCTGATCACGATGTAAACAGGAAGAGCCGTTGATTGGCTTTTCCTCACTCGCGTCTGACAGATGCGAGTAGAGGAGAGCTGATCGGCTGCTCTCCTGACAGGGGGGGTCTGCGCTGATTGTTTATCAGCACAGCACCCCCTTATGTGCCTGCCCAGGACCACCAGGATGCTGCCAGGACCACCAGATATGCCACCCTAGACCACTAGGGATATACCAATCTGTGCCCAGGCAGCTGCCAATAAGTGCCCAAGCAGCTGCCAATCAGTGGCAAACAAAAAAGCCTACCAGTGCCAGTGCCACCAGTGATGCCTATCAGTGCAGTCTATCAGTGCCAGCCATCAGTGACCATCAGTGCTGCCTTTTAGGTCCCATCAGTGCCACCTATCAGTGCCTATCAGTCCCCTCTATCAGTCCCACCCATAAGTACCCATCAGTGCAGTATTTCAGTGCCCATTAGTGTCACCTATCAGTGCCCATCAGTGCCCACCAGTGCCACTTATGAGTGCCCATCGGTGCCACCTATCAATGCCCAGTGCTGCATATCAGTGTCACCCACCAGTGCCACCTATCAGTGCCCATCAGTGCCGCCTATCAGTGCCCATCGTCAGTGCCCATCAGTGCCACCTCATCAGTGCCATCTCATTGGTGCCACCTTATCAGTGTCCATCAGTGTAGCTTATCAGTGCCCATCGGTGAAGGAGGAAACTTACTTATTTACAAAATGTTTATAACAGAAACAAAGAAAAACTTTATTTTTCCAGAATTTTTTTATTTGTGTTTAGCAAAAAAAAAAAAAAAACGCATAGGTGATCAAATACCACCAAAAGAAAGCTTGATTCGTGTTAACAAAATTATAAAATGTTTGTTTGGGTCCAGTGTAGCATGATCGTGCAATTATCATTTAAAAAGTGACAGCGCTGAAAGCTGAAAATTGACTTGGGCAGGAAGGGGGTGTAAGTGCCTGGTATTAAAGTGGCTAAATATGTTTTATCGCAACTTTTTTTTAAAAAGCTATTATTCTTATAGCTACATTACTAGTACTTTAATATGTGTAGTTTGGAAGTATGTCATGCTTTTACTGGTTAGCTCTTTGTCCTCACTCCTTACTATGATGGTCTGTCCTGAACAGTTGTAATGAATGAAATGTATTTGGTAATTGATTTATAGTGCACCCTATTAAGTGCTTAGAGGAGTATGAGGCATAACTCATAATTGCTATTCTTTTAATGAAAGCATCACAAATTGTACAATGTAAAATTCATAATGGAACATTCCAAACAAATGAATAGTCTTTGCTGAAGACAGCATATAATTAATTGGTGTGGGATAGGTCCAGCAAATACATCAAACAGGTTTAGGAGCAAGCTTGGTATGTAGAAAGAGCAATCAAGAAGGCTATGAAATGTCGAAAGGGTATGCTTCCCGGACTGAACTCAAATATTACAAAAGTTGAATGTTTGTCATTCCATATGTCTTGAAATCAGACATTAAAATACATTTATGCATCTCCAGTTGTAATCTCCACCAAAAATGTGCCTGCAGACCTACTGTTCACATTCATATTCAATTTTTTTTTTTTAAAGAACAGTGTAAAAATAAAAAGTAAAATAAATAAGAAAAGTTTTATTTTTTAACATGCCCCGTGCAAAGTGAACGCATACATGAGTAGCGCCCGCATATGAAAATGGTGTTAAAACCACACACGCGAAGTATTGACCAAGAGCCCTAGCCCTAGACCTCTGTAACTCAAAACATCCAACATGTAGAATTTTTTTAACATCGCCTAGGGAGATTTTTAAGGGTAAAAGTTTGTCGTCATTCCACGGGCGCAATTTTGAAGCGTGACATGTTGGGTACCAATTTACTCTCCGTAACATTATCTTTCACAATCTAAAAACAATTGGGCTAACTTTTACTGTTGACTTATTTTTTCATTAAAAAAATTGTATTTTTTTCCCCCCAAAAATTGTATTTCTTCCCAAAAGGTGTTTTTTTCCCCCCAAAAAAGTGCGCTTGTAGGACCGCTGCACAAATACCGTGTGACAGAAAGTATTGCAACGACTGCCATATTATTCTCTAGGGTGTTAGAACAAATATATACAGGTCATTCTCAAAAAATTTGAGAGCCAATCAGCCTGTGGCACTGCTGAGGTGTTATGGAGGCCCAGGATGCTTCGGTAGCGGCCTTAAGCTCATCCAGAGTGTTGGGTCTTGCGTCTCTCAACTTTCTCTTCCCAATATCCCACAGATTCTCTATAGGGTTCAGGTCAGGAGAGTTGGCAGACCAATTGAGCACAGTAATACCATGGTCAGTAAACCATTTACCAGTGGTTTTGGCACTGTGAGCAGGTGCCAGGCCATGCTGAAAAATGAAATATTCATCTCCATAAAGCTTTTCAGCAGATGGAAGCATGAAGTGCTCCAAAATCTCCTGATAGCTAGCTGCATTCACCCTGCCCTTGATAAAACACAGTGGACCAACACCAGCAGCTGACATGGCACCCCAGACCATCACTGACTGTGGGTACTTGACACTGGACTTCAGGCATTTTGGCATTTCCCTCTCCCCAGTCTTCCTCCAGACTCTGGCACCTTGATTACTGAATGACATGCAAAATTTGCTTTCATCCGAAAAAAGTACTTTGGACCACTGAGCAACAGTCCAGTGTTGCTTCTCTGTAGCCCAGGTCAGGAGCTTCTGTCGCTGTTTCTGGTTCAAAAGTGGCTTGACCTGGGGAATGCGGCACCTGTAGCCCATTTCCTGCACACGCCTGTACACGGTGGCTCTGGATGTTTCTACTCCAGACTCAGTCCACTGCTTCCGCAGGCCCCCCAAGGTCTGGAATCGGTCCTTCTCCACAATCTTTCTCAGGGTCCGGTCACCTCTTCTCGTTGTGCAGCGTTTTCTGCCACACTTTTTCCTTCCCACAGACTAACCACTGAGGTGCCTTGATACAGTACTCTGGAAACAGCCTATTTGTTCAGAAATTTCTTTCTGTGTCTTACCCTCTTGCTTGAGGGTGTCAATGATGGCCTTCTGGACAGCAGTCAGGTCGGCAGTCTTACCCATGATTGCGGTTTGGAGTAATAAACCAGGCTGGGAGTTTTTAAAAGCCTCAGGAATCTTTTGCAGGTGTTTAGAATTAATTAGTTGATTCAGATGATTAGGTTAAGAGCTTGTTTAGAGAACCTTTTCATGATATGCTAATTTTTTGAGATAGGAATTTTGGGTTTTCATGAGCTGTATGCCAAAATCATCAATATTAAAACAATAAAAGGCTTGAACTACTTCAGTTGTGTGTAATGAATCTAAAATATATGAAAGTCTAATGTTTATCAGTACATTACAGAAAATAATGAACTTTATCACAATATGCTAATTTTTTGAGAATGACCTGTATATGATATTTGGGGTTCTAAGTAATTTTCTAACAAAAAAAATGATTTTATCTTGTAAACAACAAGTTTGAAAAATGGGCCAGTCCTTAAAAAAAATATATCAGGGACTTGTTTCCCTGCATTTCTATGGGTAGGGTAGCTTATTGAAATGCATGGACTGCCCTACACGCAGCGCACAGCCACACTGATGTGAACCAAGTACTTATTTACATGTGAGGTTGGGGGTAAAACCACATGGTTGAGCTGTTTTTATGACCCTAGCTGCTCCCCCTTTAGCTGCAGAGACAGCAACTGGGGGTGTACACACACTGTGGCCACAGATGGAAGTATATCCCCCAGGTGAATGGGGCTGCACTGCAACCACCCTCTCAGGTACTATAGCTGGATCCTATAGAAATCTTTTTTGAAGTGATGGGAGGTCCTCTTCCTGCTGCTCAACGTTCCTCTTCCTGCTGCTCAACTAATATCTCAGAGTCTACTGTGAGTTGCAGAAAAAAAATATTATATGGCTGCCTTCCCATCTTCTCTTAACCTTTCATTCATTGAGGAAAGCCTGTGCATTAAACTGCAAATAACTTGATCTGTGAATCGGGGGAGTCAGAGGAATGACTAAATTCTCTCCCACACTGATACTTACCTTGCCAGTGCATCACCACTGCTTCTTCCACCACCCCAGCCAATGCAATTTTCCTGATGTAGCCAGGAGCTGGATACCTACCTATTCCTGCAATCAGAAGATGCTGTGTGGCATTGTTTCAGGTGGGGCTGTTTCCCTCTAGTGTTCCAGTGTGGGATGTCCGGTTACTTTCTTAATCAGAGACAAGACAGAGCAAAGCATTTTGGGACAAGTAGTCCATATGGATAGGATTTGTCCTCTGGCTGTATTGTGTGAAACTACAACTACCATCTGGCTGACGGAGAAGAGTCGACTGCTGGAAGAGACTATAAGAGGGAAGACTGGTGCACTCTTCCGGGATGGACATGGATCTACCTTCAAAGAATCTGTTACAGGGTGAGCTGCAGCTGAGTCTTGGCCTGCTCTGGCGAAGTTAACATCATATACATTATTTACAAACATCTTTGCCATCCATTGTTCTGCTGTTGCTTTTTAAGTTCCACATAATATAATATATATCTTTAAGTCAGTGATCACTGTGAAGCCAGTTACAGTTTTGATTTACACAGGAACATTGTCTGCTGGTTATACACAACCTATTGGATCCACTATTTTGTTTTACCTTTCAATATTTCTTGTATGCAATTAAACACCTAATGCCCCGTACACACGATCGGAATTTCCATTGGGAGAAACTGACGGATTTTTCTGACGGAATTCTGTTCAAGCTGTCTTGCATACACACTGTCACACCAAATTCCGACCGTCCAAAACGTGGTGATGTACACACTACGACGAGCCGAGAAAAATGAAGTTCAGTGCTTCCTAGCATGCGTCGACTTGATTCTGAGCATGCGTGTTTTTTTCTCCATCGGAGTTCCATACAGACAAACTGAATTTCAGATAAAAAAAATTCATATGAAAAAAAGAGAACAAGTTCTCTTTCTAAGTCTGTCGTAATTTCTGATGAAAAAAACTCAGATGGGACACACACACAGTCGGAATATCCAATAAAAAAATTCCATCTGACTTTTTCCATCGGAAAATCAGATCGTGTGTTCTAGGCATAAGAGCTAGCTATAGATTAACCTGATTGCCACACGGAATCACAGGACTACTTTCCCCTCCCTCCCCACTAGGCGTGAGCTTCGAGTTCGAGTTAAACTTATGTTCGACTAGAACATTGCCTGTTCGCCGAACAGCAAACAATTTGGGATGTTCGCAGCAAATTTGTGTGAACTTAAGAACCCAGTTAAAGTCTATGGGACTCGAACATTTGAAATCTAAAGTACTAATTTTAAAGGCTAATATGCAAGTTATTGTCATAAAAAGTGTTTGGGGACCTGGGTCCCGCTCCAGGGGACATGTATCTATGCAAAAAAAGTTTTAAAAACTGAATTTTTTTCGGGATTAGTGTTTTTAATAATGCTTAAAGTGAAACAATAAAAGTGAAATATTCCTTTAAATTTCATACCTAGGGGGGTGTATAGTATGCTGTAAAGTAGCCCTTTTTTCCTGTGCTTAGAACTGTCCCTGCACAAAGTGTAATTTCTGAAGGAAAAAAAGTCATTTAAAATTACTTGCGGCTATAATGAATTGTCGGCTCCCGGCAATACAGAGAAAAGTCATTCATAAAAATAAAAAATAAATGAGTGGGGGTCCCCCCAAATTCAATTATCATGCCCTTCATGGATATTAAGAGGAACCCTGCATCAAATAATAAAAAAAAAAACAATGACATGGGGTTCCACCCAAATATCCATTTCAGACCCTTCAGGCATTATTAAAATCACTGCTCCCGAAAAAACTGACGTTTTTAAACTTCTTTTGCATTGATACATGTCCCCTGGGACAGGACCCAGGTCCCCATACACTTTTTAGGACAATAACTTGCATATTTGCCTTTAAAATTAGCACTTTAGATTTCAAACATTCGAGTCCCATAGACTTTAACAGGGTTCTAAAGTTCACACAAACTTTTCGTCTGTTCGCAGGTTCTGGTGCAAACCAAACGGGGGGGTGTTCGGCTCATCCCTACTCCCCACTATAGGGATCTGCTTTTCTGAAGTTTGTAGAGCTACAGTTCACCAAGAACTCTCTCTAAGAGCAGGTTGAATTGAAATACAGTTTTTGTTTGCTAAAAGTTGTACTTTTTTGTACTTTTAGGTCTACCGTTCTGCATTTATATGTGAAGGAGCAGTATAGAGGGGTCTGACACTCAAAGGGGCCATTCCTCTGCTATTCTATAGCCTATTCACATAGGTATTATATGAACTTACTTGAGCATAGAGATTGCAGTGTTTACTGTTTGAATCTTGGAGGTGATAGTTCTTTGAGAGACATTCTTTGAGAGACAATATATTGAGGTGTAACATTAAGTTGACTCTTTGATATCTTTTCCTGATATCTCATTGAGTAAACAATTTCTGATTTAATCAACTCCAGTGTATTTCCTTCTTACTGCTGTTATCTAGTGGAAAAAAAATGTTTGAACTCAGGGTGGCAGAGGACTCGCAGGGTGAGAGCAACCTGAGGGGTAGTGATTTATCTTGCGACCCTCAAGAGGGCAGCGCTACATTAGTCTTCTGGGTATGGGGGAGAATGTGACATCCTCCCATGTGACAATGCTTGGGCCTAGTGCACATGGCCCTTATCACACGGAATGTTATGGTGTTGGCTTTGACAGAGGAAGAAATGATGGGTGAGAGCTGGCAAGGTATTTTCGAGTTGGGTCTAGGGTAGGGTGACCACGTGTCCTGGATTGCCCATTTTGCAGGTCTGTCCCGGGCACCTTCATTCAAGGACAATACAGTGTCCTGGAATGAAAGTGACACAGCCACCCCCTAAGCCAAACTAATGCCCCCAAAAAGCCTGCCACATCAACGTATTACTCACTGACAGTACTTGTCCTGGCCGGAATGCCTGGAGGAGCACAGTCCCTGCCCCCTGCTTGTGATTGGAGAAATCATAAATCCCATCTCTTGTGTCCAATCACTGTGCTGTGATTCGTTACAGCACAAGCTGATTTTTGGGAAGGGGATGTCCCTGAAGGGTAGTTTGGAAATGTGGTCACCCTAGTCTAGGGTTCCTTTTAAAGACAAAAAATGGGCAGGTCGGTCAATCTTCAGACATTTTCAGACATCGTTGACAAATAGGGACCCAGGAAAAAAAAAAAAAAAAAACAGATTGTATCCCTTTTCCAAATCAATAATGGATTTATCTCTTATCATTTAAGTTGGGAAAAAAATATTTTTGCCTAATTGTCTCCCCCTAAAATGGATTTGTTTTTCTTTTTCAGTTGTGTTTTTGTTATTTAGTGAAAAATGACTGAAAGCTGAATTATTAATCTAGAAATGTGTGACCCTACAGCTGTTTCTGTTCCACAAGTCCCATCATCACTCCTCAGCAGCTGTGTGAAGATCTTGTAGTTTAACAATATCTGGATAACCACAAAGCCCACCCCTGCTGTTAATGTTTCATACAACTCTAATGAAAAACACATTTTATGAAAAACTTGTAAAAGTATGTCATTTTCCTTTCTGGTCAGCAACATTAGAATATATACAAGTTTAAAATGTAGAAGTATATATACATGGTCTATTATGTTCCTGTTGTCATGTGTTGAAGAAAAGAAAATGAGAGTGTGATTAGATGCAACCACTCAGATTCCAGGTTCCAATTTTCCAGAGTTTTTTTTGCTGTTTAATAAATGGCCCCTTTCAATTACAGATACGTGTTATACACATGTAGAATAAGTCAGTTCTACAGTACCCTTCAGTGGGTATTAACAGGAACTGCAGTATTGCCCTTCACTCATGGCGTTGCTACAGCATCTAAAGTCCTGTTGCACTTCAGTGTACCCTTTACATCAGATAAAAGCATTTAAGTCCTGTACAGACGGACGAGAATCCTGTCAAGACGAGAAGCTTGACGGAATTCTTGTCTAGCTTTCCTTGCATACACAATTCAAAATTGTCGCTCTTTTTTGTTTATAGCGCAAAAAATAAAAACCGCAGAGGTGATCTAATACCACCAAAAGAAAGGTCTATTTGTGGGAAAAAAAGGATGATCAATTTTGTTTGGGTACAGCATCGTACAACCGCGCAATTGTCAGTTAAAACTACGAATCGCATAAAATGCCCCGTTCATTGGGCAGCCAATTCTTTCATTGGGCTGAAGTGGTTAAAGAGATAAAGAGAAGCATTATACTATGGATGGGACTTTACAGGCACTGTAAAGAAAAACATAGATAAGATACAAAAAGTTTATTATACAAATATATTAAAAAAAGATCAATGGCAATAAAAACAATACAGGCCCAATATACTGTACATAATTGACATATCAAAATACATTTAAATAACCATCAACAAAGACCAATATTCATAAATCATAAATTCTAGGAGTTAACCTCAAACGGGTCTTTGTTGACGGGTATTCACATGGGTGTCTTTTGATATGTCAGTTATGAATATGGGGTCTGCATTGTTTTTAATCCCCTTGATCCTCTTTTAAAATACTTTTATAATAAACTTTTTGTATCTTATCTGTGTTTTTCCTTACAGTGTCTGTAAAGTCTCATTCGTAGTACAATTTTTCTCTTTACTGTTGTTTCTCTGCCTCCTGCTGACACACCTCCCTTGCCTAGTGCTTCACTGGAAAGATGAGTGTACTGCTGTCTCTCTGTCTTCTACTGAAACACCCCCAGCACATCTCTTACCTGAGAAGATCAGTGTACTGTACTTCTCTGCCTCCTACTGACACCCCCGCACAGCTCTTCACTGTGCAGATCAGTATGTGGTTGTTTCTCTGCCTCCTGCTGACATGCACCAATGAACAGCTGCAGTCACTGTCAGTCTGTCGTTGCTTTCTATGGGCTTCCCATCTCCAGCTGTCTGCAACACACCTAGACTCCTATACACAGTGTTCCACAAGACACTGCCAGCACCATGGCTGATTCAGCCATGTAAATAATGCCTTCTCATTACTTTATTGTTCTGACATTAAGTCCAGTGCTTCTAATACAGCCATATTTTCGTATTCCTGAAGAGGGAGCTTACAGATTTAATACAAACAATTGAGTCTAAAGGGTGTACTGAAGAGGTGTTGAAATGTTTTAATATGCTCCAGTGGGCACTCCTTTAATGCTCATTTATATTCTATTTATTTACAGTATTTCTAAATTTGAAGTGTAGGGGGGGTCCTCCTGTCTGAATTTAATGACAGGTCATCCAGCTAGGACTTTATACATGCTTGCAGATATGTTAGATACTATTGTGAAGTTATGCATTGCGGGACTACAAGTATCAGGAGATTTGGACTCCATTGACCCTTAGGAGAAACAAACTACATTTCCCGCAATGCCTTGCCCTTTGGATCATGTGATGCCTCGATACGGACTGGTGGGGGAGGCTACTTAAGGAGAGGGAGTGGCGCCTTTTTGCTCTCTCTGGACCAGCCCTCTCTCCTCTGCGGAGCTGCTGACAGAGACAGCCGTGTTACTAGGCCCAAAAGCCTGGGACTAGATTCGCCGAGAGACCAGCCATCCAGAGGGAAGCAAGACTCCAGCATCCGGTCGGTGTGTCCGAGGTTCGAAGAGGCAGCCCAGCTGACAACCGAAACAGTGGAACACCCTCCTTCGGGACCTTGGCGCTGTGGTACAGTGATTTACAGACGCACCTTCTGAGAGATCGGCCTGTCGGGCGAGAGAGCACATGCTCAACTTCTAACTCTCCCTCTAGACAGACACTTTAGTGCTACCTCACAGGCCGCCCACCTTTGTTGGGCCATAGCTTAAACTTAGTGTTGTACGTCACCACATTCTTGACGGTCAAAAGTTCAGAGAACGTTTGTGTGACCATGTGTATGCAAGCCAAGCTTGAGCGGAATTCCGTTGGAAAAACCATCCAAGGTTTTTCCCGACGGAAAATCTGATCGTGTGTACGCAGCATAAGTGTGTTTGGTGTCTAACCAATTGGCATATTCTCAAATATCAGAAGAACCACTTTTATAAACGTACCTCAATTACTGTAAGAATTATGGGTATTGTATGAAACTTAACTTAACTGTGCTGTTCATCTGTATGTCAGTATAGGTCGATACCCATCTAACAGTATCCTTCACTAGACTGTTTACACTTATTTATGACAGGGCCATTAGGTTTCTTTTGATTCTGTTCATGAGGTTTTCCTCAAACTGAAACTGAAATACTTTGGCCACCTAATGTGAAGAGAGCACTCATTGGAAAAGACCCTGATACTGGGAAACATGGAAGGACAAACTAGAA
Organism: Rana kukunoris; assembly: GCA_029574335.1. Classification (NCBI taxonomy): domain Eukaryota; kingdom Metazoa; phylum Chordata; class Amphibia; order Anura; family Ranidae; genus Rana; species Rana kukunoris. The sequence goes on along the minus strand of CM056049.1, from coordinate 341,873,316 downwards.
GAAGACTACAGAAAACAAGATGGATAGATAGTATCATCGAAACAATGAACATTAAGTTACGCAAGATCTAGGAAGCAGTGGAGGACAGAAAAGTGCGCACTATGGTCCATGAGTTTACAAAGAGTCGGACACAGCTAAACAACTGAACAACAACATTAGGTGCCTTCGGCTAATGGAGATTTACTTCCAGCTTGGAATGTTTTAGTGGGATTTTATGATACTACTGAATTCCTTCAAGATGATCTGTTTTGTCGCAATCTTAATCTTAGAATGGCCCACTAAGAATGGGCACTAGGGGGTGCACACAGAGGTGTATTTAGGTTTTGTGCTGCACTAGGCCTGACTAAACTTGTGCACCCCCTAATTTAAATGTGACCCACCCCTTCCTGTCACAGCCACACCCTGTGTTGTTTAAGACCCGCCCTGAAATTTTCGAGTGAGGACACTAGTTCTGAGGGCCTGGGGGGGGGGGCAATGGATTCCCTTACTTTACTTAGATTTCCTCTTACTTCTTGGTTGCCCATAGAGCAGGAAGTGAAGGGAAATCTTTGCAATGGGACAGGGATGGTAAAAGTGTTGCCTATAGTTCTACTTTAAGTAGATGGTGCAGCAGAAACATATAGAACAGTGAGGAAGGTTTGTGGTCCAGGATGACAAAACAGTCAAAATTGGAAGCTCCCCCCCCCCCCACACTTGGGGAATGCCGGCTGTCCGCATACTAGTAGCAGCGCGGCCGCTTTATGGGGGGGCTAGACTAATTTTCCTAAGAGTGTAGTGCAAGCCAGCAGAGACTCTTTTCATGCTGCCCCCCTGCAAAGTGCTGCCCTAGGCCTGGGCCTTGTTGGCCTAGGCTAGGATACAGCTCTGGGTGCACAATTGAAATGTCTGTGTCTGTATCTGTATGTGTAATGGGTTGAACAGCATTTGAAACAGTGTTCTGGTATGAACTACATTGCAATTAGAAGACTTGGAATTGCATAGGGGATCTTTGTGTAGCACTACCCACAGGGGAGCTGCTGGTTATTTTTGGGTGGCACGTTACCTCTATATTCTCGCTATCCAAGGTGAAAAGAGAGACTGAAGAATTTCAATGTCCACACAATGCACTTCTTTTTCCTGGGTTTATTTTGCAGAACTTTAGTAGAAAAGAAGGATAAGGGGTGGAAAGGGTGGATAGGTTCAGGTGCATAGTCACAAATAGGGAAACACTCCTGCTTCCAGCAAACCGTTCTCTTCGCCACTCTAGCCAGAGTGGGTATTACTCACCCGGATAGGTCCCTCTCACTGGCCTAGCAGCCAGGATGGCGTATGAAGTAAACTACGGTCTCTGCCACAGACCTTCCTTTATGAGGAGACACTGTGGTCCGGAATCCTCTGCCACAGGATTCAGTACCCGGATCTCTTTAGCTTTGGTAGACCTCTTAGACCCGACAGGCGACACTGTCAAGCATCTCGGTGTGCGGTGCATCCTTTGATTAAGTTTTCAGGCCTTCTTTCAAGTTACCAGTCTCTCGCATGGCCCTCTCCAGGATAGATCCTCCCCTGGCTTCCCTCATCAAGCAGCCTCCCCCCGCTGGACGGACAGCACAGGATCACCTTTGCAAGGCAGGCCCCAGCCAGACTACTGGGCCCACAAACTAAGTCACGGCCCCGGGCCAACATGGTCCCGGAACCAGGATTCAGGACAAGCACCTCAGGCCAGGTGGGCCACGAGGTGCGTGGGACGACAGACCCCGCACTAGTGGCATGGCATGCACAGCGAGCAACAACTCCCACTGATTCGCTGCCGAGGGGGATACCCAATACACCTTGACCTTGCTGCTCCCACCCTTGGTCTGAGGTGGTAATAACACCCCCAGGCGAACAATGGTGGATACTTTCAGCACAGTCACAGCTGGAACAGAGGCTAAATTGCCCTTAATCACTCTTGTCTGAGCCAAATAACAGCTCAAACCCCACTAAATTTAAAGCAGCGCCTGATCAACAGGAGCAGGGCGCTACATTTGGAAAATATTTCTGAAGCTGAACTTACACTTTAAGCTAATGCAGAGCTCTGAGTGGTGCCTTGCATTGACCAGGTGCAACGTATATTACCTTTTTTTACTAAGAATGAGATTGATTACAGCGTTTCCCCTCAGATGACTGTTAGGAAACCCAAAGCATCTGCCCCAGGTGTCTATACCAAATGATTGTAATACCTGCACTGCATTTGGCTGACAATCTACATTCCACATATGGGTGAACTACGGTCACCCTGCACAACCTGATTCTACATAAAGTTGTAGAACTTCAGGTACATGTACAGTATATGTTCATGTTAAAAACAACTAAAAACCTAAGACTGATAACACTAGTCTGTTACTGTAAACTACATGTAACATTGAAAATTAAACAGAAATATACTTGGAGATCTCTTACAATTCTTTTACGCTTCACAGTTAATATTTGAAAGGATCTTTTTTTGTTTATAACTTGTCACCCAACAATGAACATGGATGCCATTTGTCTCTTATTATAAGCTCTATCAAGTTTTGCTGCCAAAGATGCAGAATGTACAGAACGTCAGCTGTTTCTGGGAAAATACTAACGCAAAGATCACTTAAGGACTCTCTTTCTCTAGGCCATCGTATAGATATATTGGCTAGGAGCCTGTAATATGTCATCTTTGATTATGGTTTTCACTTATAATCTGCTTGACGATAAAAACATGGAAATGCTTTGAGACTTATTGATATTAAACAATGTTTGTTTGCTTTTCTTGGTTTTTAATAAGCCATATACTAAATCACGAACATTACTAAAAACTATGTGAATGTCTTGAAAAAAAAAAAAAATGTTACTAACACATGTTTGTAAAAGCTCCAGTGGCTATTAATCCAGTATCAAAACATATATTATATCAGCTGTGCAAGTACTAAATCAAAGTGGTTGTAAAGGCAGAACGTTTTTAATTCCCATATTACATTCTTTTGAGTAAGGTAAAAAATCCTCTGAATGAAGCTCCCCCCAAATACATACCCGAGTCCGATCTCGGTCCAGCAGTGTGCAAGAGGGCTAAGAGCTGGGTTTACACTGGTGCGACTCGTCAGGCGGCTCAGCAATCTGATGAGTCGCGTCCCATTGAATGCAATGGAACCATCCTAATAGGAGCGACGCAAGTCACTCTGACTTAGAAAAAGGTTCCTGTACAACTTCGGGGGCGGCTCGGGGCGACCTGCATTGACTATACAGAAGTCATTTTGCAGGTCCCCTCTGAAGTTGTACTCAAGACGACTTGTAGAGTCACCCCCGAAGTCGTGTCGTGGCTGTGTGAACCGGCTCTAAAACTCTCTTGGCTTTCTCCCTTCTCAATTGATCAGATACAGCATTGGGAGCCATTGGCCCTCACTGCTGTCAATCACAGCCAGTGATGAGGGAGCGGGGTGGAGAAGCCAGAAGTGACGTGGGGGAGAAGCCAGAAGTGACATGGGGGACTCGAGAATAGGGGGATCAGGGCTGCTTTGTGCAAAACCATTAGGCCTCGTACACACGATTAAATATATTTGTTCAAAACGGTCTGTCCGACCGATTTGAACAAATCTGTTTGCCGGCATTTTGGTTTGCTCGCGTGTACACACGAGCAAACCAAAATCCCCGCCAGCAGACAGCGCGCTGACGTGTCGGTGATGTGGCGGTGACGTTGACGCCGCCACGTCACCGCACCAGGAAGTTAAACACTTCCACGCATGCGTCGAAACCATTTGGCGTGTGTGCGAGAAGACATGTCTGCTGGTTAGCATACTAACCAGCAGACATGTCGGGCGGACGGGTTCCCAGCCGACAAATTTCAAAGCATGCTTTGAAATCTGTCGGGTGGCCAATCCGTCGGCTTGCCCGTACACACGGCAGACAGATTTGATCGTGTGTACGAGGCCTTAAGAACACCAACAGAAAACAAAAGATAGTGTTTGTACACATAATAAATCCTCTATAAGATGTGATTATAGTCTGAATAATCAGGGCTGGAGATGGCACTTGTGCACCTAGCTGTCTTTTCTGCATTGTTTAATTATAAATGAAATAGTTTGTACACTAAATTTGTACACTACTAATGCCTGTCTCTGTATAGCTTCCCATAGTGGAGTTAGGCATGAAAGCACAACCAAATCACCTGAACCCCTTTTTTTTTGTACAAATGTTCTTAATTTATATTGCCACAAAACCCCTCCCCTTCACATCGACAATGAATGAAAAACTATTTTACCATTTTTAGTGTGTTTGTTCCATACAGGTTGTTTTTGCTAAGGTTCATAAAGGTTGTTCCAACATACATGCATGTGGGTCATTGTGGAAACTATCTGTAGGTAGTGCATAAATGTTTCTTTAAAGATAAGTAGACATGTGCATTTGTTTTCGTCCGAATGCATTTTCGTCTGAATTTCAGGTATTTTCGTTATCATTATAACAAACGTTAACGAAAGCACAGAAAACGAAAACCGAAAGATCCGACATAAATCAATGCTTTATTTTCGTTGCGGTCGAATGCAGCCAAGGGTGCCTAATGTGAATTGAGTTTGGTGGTCCAGCCCGGCTTGGGTGTGCTAACTCTATTAGCACACGAAATTGGTTTAAAACCAATATTATTCTACATAGAGAGGAAAGATTTGACATAGAGAGAAAAGATTCAACATTATACTGTAGAGACATGAAGAAGAGTTGACATAGAGAGAAAAGATTGACAGAAAACATTCGACATAGAGAGACATGAAGAGTCGAGTTTTTTTTTTTAAAGATTCTGTCGAATCTTCTTCTTTTTTTTTTCTTAGAACATTCGACAGACACCATAAGCCTTTAATGACAGATTCGACCTTCATTTGAATTTTCGGACGAATGCATTTTTTTTTTTTACGGAAAACAAAATAAATAAAAACTAATTTAGGGAGTAACTAAATAAATGTATTTTTCGAACGAAAACTAAATTAAGAAACAAAATATTTCAGTGTGCACATGTCTAGGCTTAGTCCATGCCCTTAATATGTTTCTTTAGGAAAGGAATTTGCGGAGTCAAGCTCCAGCTTTTCTGTATAGCTAAGCAAAAATGGCAACCACCCTAATTATTAAATAGCTTTTAGAGTGAGATGCACATGGAAAAGTATATATAGCAGTGGATAGGCAAGGGATAAATGAAGATGTTCCCACAACAATTTCAGTAAACGAATTAAAAAATGGCAACAACCTCAATATATAACTAACTTTAGGAGTAAGATGCACATAGAAGACCTTTACAAAAAGCAAACAAAGCAACATGCATTTCCAGTCACATTTACAAGCTATCCAGCAAAAAAAAACTGAATTACACTGTCCAACAATATGTGTTAAAAACAGGGGTAATGCCTCATCAAGGCCCCTCTGAGTGGTGCAGTCCTAATTTTAGTCAATAAGAGTCTCAATGTCAGAACATATTGTATACAGTATCTCACAAAAATGAGTACACCCCTCACATTTTTTTAAATATTTTATTATATCTTTTCATGTGACAACACTGAAAAATTTACACGTTGCTACAATGTAAAGTAGTAAGTGTACAGCTTGTATAACAGTGTAAATTAGCTGTCCCCTCAAAAAAACCTCAACGCATAGCCATTAATGTCTAAACCGCTGAGAACAAAAGTGAGTACACCCCAAGTGAAAATGTCCAAATTGGGCCCAAAGTGTCAATATTATGTGTGGCCACCATTATTTTCCAGCACTGCCTTAACTATCTTGGGCATAGCGTTCACCAGAGCTTCACAGGTTGACACTGGAGTCCTCTTCCACTCCTCCATTACAACATCACAGAGCTGGTGGATGTTAGAGACCTTGCGCTCCTCCACCTTCCCTTTGAGAATGCCCCACAGATGCTCAATAGGGTTTAGGTCTGGAGACATGCTTGGCCAGTCCATCACCTTTACCCTCGGCTTCTTTAGCAAGGCATTGGTCATCTTGGAGGTGAGTTTGGGGTCGTTATTATGTATATCATGGAATACTGCCCTGCGGCCCAGTCTCCGAAGGGAGGGGATCATGCTCTGCTTCAGTATGTCACAGTACATGTTGGCATTCATGGTTCCCTTAATGAACTGTAGCTCCCCAGTAGCGGCAGCACTCATGCAGCCCCAGACAATGACACTCCCACCACCATGCTAGATTGTAGGCAAGACACACCTGTCTTTGTACTCCTCATCTGGTTGCTGCCATACACTCACTTTTGTATCAATGGATAAATGAAGGACAGGTATGCCCCGAGGAAGACCATTACTTAAAGTCATCCATCAGAAGCTTAGAATAGCACAATGGCGGCTGAAGGTATTCACATCAATTTCAGCAAGCTAGACAAAAATGGCCACTACTCCAATTTTTTAATTACTATAAAGCCTCATACACACACTTAGATTTTCAGATGACTGAATATCCGTTTTTTGTGGCATGCTAGTCTCATGTCAAAAGTTAAGGGGTTACTCACTTTTAGAATAGAAGGAACTAAAAAAAGCCAATGTTCTTTGTCTTAAAAAAAAGAACCTTTTCAAACTTTTCATGTGCGTGTGTAACTATTTTTTGAAAGTACTTTTTTTCTTAGGATTGCATATTTAGGAATACATGTCAAATGACAGAGGTGCAAATAATTTTTATTATTCTGACATAGATGAACCTGAAAGCTAAGCACTGTGCACTAAGGCCTGAGTGCCCATACTGGACTTCCTCAGTGCAGTGCTACCTCCCCAGGCACTGCATCATCACACTGACAAGTGCATGGCAAAGGAGTTTTGTAATAGGGGTGGATGGATCTTGATGGCTGAGAGACTAGTTCTGTATTGTCACCCCACTTTTGATTAACAGCACAGGGCTGTGGTTGGATACATAGCTGCTATTCAGTCCATTAGCTGCTTTCGAATGCACCTACTGCCATACACTGCCTATTAAAAGTAAGACAGACTGATGGGGAAATCGACTCTCAGTTCCCCATCAGGCTCCACCCACTCATTGACTCAAATCAGGACCCAAATATGAGCATTGCCATATCTGGGCAATGACATCACAGATATCCCCGGCCCCATTGTTTACATTTAGCTTTTCCCGGCCAACAACTGAATGCGACTGAGGGTAGTACCCTGTGCAGGAAGCTGTCACATACATGACAACTTTCCAGCACAGACACTCCCCATTCTGAATACTAAATTAATTCCGTATTTAGCACCCTGATTTTTTTGGCAGGGTGGCTATTATTAAATTTATCTGCCAAGTGATAGTTGCCTTGGCCAATTGATAGGAGGTCAAACGATTTCCTAATTCTGGAACTGCTGCACTTCTCTCTTCTGTCACTAGATGGTCAAGTATCTGGTGGCATTAGCTAAGACCAGGGCATTGCAAGGACAGATTAGGAATGAATGGGGTGTCCCAGCCAATGGGCAGGGATTTTCTTGGATCCTTTTGCCTGCTGGGAGAATCTATTTATTTGGATGAGGTCAGGTGATTGGGTCTCTGTGCCACCTGGACGGCTGTCTGGGTGGACGTGTGTCATATTGCCCTAGGCTGCAAGGCCAGAAACCTAAGACCTATGCCGGGGACATCTGAATACTTGGCTTTCTGGTGGCCTATCCAGAAATAGTGCAGGGTTGGGACTGTGGTCTTGTAGTCCAAACAGAAGTAACAGTTCCGCCGGCTGGGGAACCAGACATGGTCAGAGGTAGAAGGAAAATTGCCAAAAAGGGACCATACACCTTGCTACCAGAGACCATTGTGAATAAGCTGAGGCCAGTACCAGAGCAAACTTCTCGCCAGCTAGGGAGGGTGAAGGAGTGGGAAAACTTCAGTCAGGGACCCAGCGGGACTGCAGAGGTGACGCTTGTGGAGTGCCAAGCCAGGGACCTAACGTGTCGGCAGGGGTGAAGCTTGAGGTGTATCTGTGAGTGCCAAGCCAGGGACCCATCTGTGAATTGGGGGTGACATTTGAGGAAGATACTGAGTGTTAGATTGGAAGAGCTCAGGGGATCCAGTAGCAGTGGATCAGTAAGTCTATTGAAAGACTGAGAGCTCAGTGGAGTGAAGTTCTACAATAGGAGATTGTAGAAGAAGTAAAAGAGTTAATTGCAACGTTTGTTAGAAACTGTTACAAACTGTTATGCCATGTACACACGATTCGTTTATCTGATGAAAACGGACCGATGGATTTTTTCATCAGATATCCGATGAAGCTGACTTTCATCAGTCTTGCCTACACAAAATCAGTTAAAAATCCGATCGTGTCCAACGTGGTGATGTAAAACACAACGACGTGCAGAGAAAAATGAAGTTCGATGCTTCCGAGCATGCGTCGACTTGATTCTGAGCATGCATGTATTTTTGACCGATGGATTTCCCCAAAGATGATCACTTTTTCTATTGGTTTTTTAACCATCAGAAAATTTAAAAACAGGTTCTATTTTTTTTCACCAATGGGAAAAAAGCGATGGGGCCCACACACGATCGGTTCGTCCGATAAAAACGGTCCATTCGACTTACGCAAACGGCGTAAACGACGTAAAATTTGACGCTGTTCTGCATCCATACTTAACATTGGCTGCGCCTCATATTGCAGGGGTAACTTTAAGCTGGTCATACGCCTTACGCAAACGACGTATATCAATACGCCGGGCGCAACTACATTCGTGAATCGGCGTATCTAGCTCATTTGCATATTTATAATGGGAACGCCAATATGCCGGCGTAGGCAAGTTACGTCGGGCGGCTGAAGCCATGTTTTTCGGCGTATCTTGCTTTCTGAATCGACGTAAAGATGCGACGGCGCACGTTTGAATTTACGGCGGCGTATCTGGAGATACGCCGGCGTACTTTGTTTCTGAATCCCGGCCATAGAGTATAAACTAAAAGTATAGAATAGAATAGAAAAGCATAACGTAAAACAGAACAAAATAGAATAGAAATAGGAAAAAGAAACCGCCACTCCAGGCAAATGCAATAAGCAATCAATGTCCTCCTCAAAATAGAAATAGAATAGAAATAGAATAGAGAAAATAAAGGAATATAATAGAATAAAAAAATAATGCAATGCAATACAATCACCGTCACTTCCCTGTGTTTTTTTCTGCAACCATGGGTTATCTGAAATACTCTGCAGAAACCATCTGGGAATTAAAACCATTCACCTCAACACTTACAACTGTCACCAAAAAAGCCCTAAAAAGCGAGCAACTGTTAAGAATCAATCGACGATTAACAGTAAAAAACAGGACCCAGCTACACAAACCAAAACGCATATCCTTTGCGTTGATTAACACAAGATCGGCAGTAAAACACCGGGAAGAAATCCATGATTTCATCCTTTTACACGATATAGATTGCCTCTTTATCACAGAAAGCTGGCTCACAGGCGATTGCAACACCATTCAGGAAGAATTGGTGCCTGCAAATTATCGCATCCAAATGCAGAACAGAGTGGGGCAAAGAGGGGAGGCCTGGCGGTGATCCAAAAGATTCACCTCTCGATCACCAAACCAGTCCTCCAATACTCACTTCCATTCATGGAAACCCTCACTCTACAGCTGCAAACAAACCCCCAAGACACCGTCCATATGCTACTGTGCTATAGACCTCCTGGCCCAAAAACACACCTTGTCACATCATTAACAGAATTCATCGCCTCTTACACCCTAAGCATCAAACCCCTTTTGGTGCTGGGGGACTTCAACCTCTGGGCCAACTCCTCGTTGGACCCAGTCGCTGAAGCTTGCATCGACCATCTAGAAGGATTAGGTCTGCAGCAATTAATACGAGGCTCCACTCATGCCTCAGGCCATACCCTCGATCTCATTTTCAAACAGGATTTGGAAATTGAGATGGGGGAAAACGAGCCACTACCATGGACCGATCACCACGCCATTAAATTTAAAATCGCCGGGGGGCGTGGCTTGGCACGGAAGCCGATGGATGTCTAAGCCCAGAGCTCCGTACAGCGAGAGATTGCAGCGGCACAAAGCAACCATCCGAATACCACTTTTGCCTTCCAAGAGGGACCCTAGGCATAGCGACCACCCCGTCATGCCTGGCAAGCGGCAGAAAGATCGTAAACCGCAACGTCTGACTGATTTTTTTTCGCCGTCCTACGGGAACATCAGCCAAGATGGCGACGGGGCCTACTCCTCTCCACACGCGGCCGCCGCACGGAAGACGTCTGGAAAAGGTATTAAACCCCAGAACAAGTCACCACACACTGCCGGCGACTCTCTCCCTCCGACCCCCTCCTCCTGTAGCCCGGCGAAATCCAGGCCCAGGCTTGAAGGACGAGGACTGAGCATGGCGGGGAGCCCAACGGCAAGCCAGGCCTCAGAATCCAGGGAAGATACCAGGGACCTGCCCGATTCTATTGAAATGTTCCACACATTAAATCAACCTGTGCTAGATACGGTCCTGAAGGACATGTTGGTATCATTGAGGAGCACCCTACAGTCTGATATGGCGACCTGTATGCACCGCTTAGCTGGGGACATTCAGGAGGTGGGAAGCAGGGTGACCCACATTGAAACAAAGATGGGGGAATATGCCACGACAATCAATGCTCTAGTGGACGCAAATGAGGAGAGGGAGTCTGACACAGAGTGGATTAAGGCAAAGCTTGCAGACATAGAGGACAGATCTAGGAAGAATAATATGAAAATAAGGGGGATCCCTGAATCTGTGCAACAACCGGATCTGGGTCTCTATGTCACTAGCATGTTTAAAGCACTGGTCCCGAGCCTCACTGACTTAGATGTCACGGTTGACAGGGTCCACCGTCTGCCGAAACCATCATACCTATCTGAACAAGTACCCCGTGATGTAATACTCAGGTTACATTTCTTTCACGTGAAGGAACAACTGATGGCAACCATGCGTAAGCCGGATTTGATTCCCTCAAAGTACCAAGGTTTGCAATTCTACGCAGACGTATCTCAATTTACTCTACAAAGGCGAAGAGCGTTAAACTCGGTGACTAAAATACTTCGTAACCATGAGATTGTTTACCGCTGGGGTTACCCGTCTAAACTTTCTATCACAAAAGACAACCGCTCCTATACGGTGACCTCCCTGGAGAAAGGCCTGGATCTCCTTAGGGAATGGGGTATCCTTCCAGCTGCGGATGACACACAAGGTATGACCAGCACGCCACATCGGGTAGACCCCGAATGGAAGCAAGTCACAGCCAAAAATGCTAAGTCCCATTCATAAACAAGCAAGGATGGTATTTCTTCCTCCTCTCTACTTGAATCTCTAAAGCTGGAGCCAGGAATCCAGCCATGGAACTTGATCCCCAATCTCAAGTTGCAGCGATTAGCTGTCACCGGAGACAAGTGGTTCTCCATAAGTGATGCATTAGTTACAACACGGTACTTTTTTGTTGTTTGTTTTTGCCTTGTTGTTCTCAACTCTTATTTGTTTATGTTTACGTTTTTCTGCTCTACTTTTTTGTCTTGGATGCAGCCGACTGCGAATGACACATTTCTATGCTGAGAATTTTCTGAGTGTCCTGCCAAATCCTGTGCTGCCATTGAAAACTCTAACCTCGGTGGATGAGGTTAAGCCTACCAACAGTGAGTACTCTGACATCCCGTATACTCTATGCTTCACTATGCGGACTACCTGTATACGGTCCAGGAGGGTGCGGATCCTGAGGAGGGAATGGTCTCCCTGTTCCCCTTCACAAGCCATTCTATTACTCCTTCACTATGCCCCTTAAAATAATATCTATTAACACCAAGGGACTTAACCACCCAGTTAAACGGAAGTCGATGTGGGGAGAGGCACTAATGCATAATAGCGACATTTTATGCGCTCAGGAAACACATTTCAGTACTAAAGCACCAGTTAAATGTTCCCATAGGAACTTTCCTCATGTGTTTACGGCCAATGCAAACTCCAAGACTAAAGGTGTCCTAATTGCTATTCGAGACACAGTGGCTTTTACTCTACACACCCAAGTCGTGGATCCCCTAGGAAGATATCTGATTTTAGTTTGCGACTTGGACTCTGTCACATATACGATAGTATCTGTATATGCACCAAACAAACATCAGATTCGCTTCTTTAACAAACTGCTGAGCAAAGTGAATAAGCACCGCTTAGGCCTGCTTGTGCTATGTGGAGATTTCAATGTTACTCCCGACCCCCTCAGTGACTCCACCTCGCAGTCAAACCGCTACCAACAGCCTTTACTTCCCCATCTCCATAAACAGGAGGTCTATGATGCCTGGCGTTGTTTTCATGCAAACGAAAAGGACTTTACTTATTTCTCTTCTGCGCACCGAACCTATACAAGGATTGATTTATTTTTAGTTGATCAACAGGTTTTGCTCAAGACTAGATCAGTGGCCATAAACAACATTACCTGGTCTGATCATGCATCTATTGTTTTGTCTATTGAGACCTCTATCCCCGCCCAGCGTAGCGGGGTCTGGAAGGTCAACACTTTTTTGTTACAACAATGAGAAGTGAGGTCTGTGCTAAACGCCCATTTGATCAACTTTTTTAGTGATAATGAGGGTTCGGTGCAAAGCCCATTTGTATTGTGGGGCCAGACTAAAGAGGCAGAGGCAGAGGCAGGTCACTGAGTTGGTAGAACAAATCTCTACCTTGGAGCTTTTGAATAAACAATCATCGTCCCCAGACCTTTCTAGTCAACTAACCAAACTTAGGCATAGCCTTAGGTCACTCCTTCTTGAGAAATTCGAAAAATATTCGAAAAAGCTTAAAATGACATATTATTCCACTGGGAACAAGGCAGGCAAAATGCTGGCCCAAACTATTAAAGGACATAGGTATAAGCTCAAAATCCCATATATAGTCCGTCACAAATCTAATCAAAAAGAGTTTCACCCCCAAAAAATTGCAGATGCATTTAGTGAGTATTACGGTTCCTTGTACAACTTGAAAGACGACTCTTCAGTTGTTCAACCTACCACCGGGATAATAGACCAATTTTTCGGGCAAATTGTCCATCCCCCGTCTATCCCCAGCCCAACTGCATTCCTTGAATTTACCATTCACTACTGAAGAAATTCTGACGGTGATTGACTCGCTCCCTGCGAATAAATCTCCAGGCCCTGACGGATTTAGTGCCGAATATTACAAGTCCTTTAAAGCTATATTATCCCCCTTCTTGCTACAAATATTCCAATCTGCGACTGCCTCTGCCTCTTTCCCGCCCGAAATGTTGGAAGCTCTGATTGTGGCTCTGCCTAAGCCAGGGAAGGATCCTACCTCGCCGCCAAATTTTCGTCCAATCTCCTTGTTGAACATTGATCTAAAGATTTACGCCAAACTATTAGCAAGGCGTCTAGTGGATGTTTTACCTACAATAATACACCCAGACCAGACGGGTTTCACCAAGAACAGACAAACGTCGGACGCTACCCGCCGAATGGTTAATATTGTCCATTTGGCGCAGGCGCAGCAAAGGCCTTCTCTGCTCCTTTCGTTGGATGCAGAGAAGGCCTTTGACCGGATACACTGGATTTATTTGGCCAAAGTGTTGACGTCTTTTGGGTTCTCTGGTGACATTATGTCTGCAATTCTGGCACTGTATACTCAACCCTCGGCACGGGTCTACATGTCTGGAGTTCTCTCCACCCCCTTCTCTATCACTAATGGTACGAGACAAGGGTGCCCTCTCTCTCCCCTAATACTCAATTTGTTGATGGAGCCATTGGCCATTAGTATTAGAACACATCCTGGTATACATGGTTTCTCAGTGGGGAAACATATGCATAAAATTAGTCTCTTCGCAGACGACATTATAATAATATTGACTGAGGTGGGCCCTTCCCTGGCGGCAACGTATGAGGTTTTGCAGATGTTCAAGGCGGTTTCTTACTATAAGGTCAATGACAGCAAATCATTTATCTTAGGAATTGGCATTGATGTTCATACGAGCGTGAAACTTAAGGCCCAATATCCCTACATATGGAACACGGAGGGCATCAAGTATTTGGGTATTACTTTGACCGCACATGTGAAAGATCTAGTGAAGGCCAATTATGATTCCTTCTTGGTCGGCCTTGCTGGTGTTGGTGTCGCACCTTTTAGCTTCCCCTTTTGAGATGAAGGTAGATGTACCATGGAGAGTGTTTCTCTACTTGGCCAACCCCAATACTTCTATTAAGGGTATTTCTCTTTTTTACAATATTTTTGGACAGAAAACTGTTTTTACCAAAACGCCCTCTATGAAAACTTGGGAACTAGACATAGATAGTCGATTCACAACAGATCAGTGGAGACGCGCTGTGACTTCTACATATGCAGCCACCAGAAGTGCAAATCTATGGGAGTTGTTTCAAAAGATACTATTGCGATGGTATATGACCCCCACAAGACTGGCAGGGTTTGACAAATCTGCTTCTCCGTTGTGTTGGAGGCAATGTAGGAAAAGGGGGACTTTGTTCCATATTCTATGGAGTTGCCCCAAACTGCAAACCTGTTGGGTGAAGGTTTTTGACATTTTAAGACAGATGACCACACACCAGATTCCAAGAATAATTTTGAATGCGGGGCTGGCGCTCGTGTCATTGGGTATAGATGAGTTTCCTGCGGCCTATAGATCAGTTGTGTCCCATGTTTTATTGAGTGCTAGGTTAGAACTGATGAGAAGGTGGAGAAAAGTGGAAATACCCACGCTTTCAGATGTGGTGAGGACCACTGATCTCCATATTACATATGAAGACATGTTTGAGGCGTCTCAAGGCAGGTATTTTGCGAGGAGCTCTCCTTGGGGACCTTGGAGGGACTGGTATAGGAACAATATGGCTAAATTATAAATCCTGGTGCACTAAATGAACAGATGCATCTAAGTATCCTTTTCCTTTTTCTCCTTTCTTTTTCTTTCTCTCTTTTTTTTCTTTCTTTCTTTCCTCTAAATTTTCTACCTTGGTTCTCCTTTTCTTCTATTTCTCTTTAGCTGTTAGCGACACATTGAGGCATCCATATGGTTGTGACTATCGGTATATGTTCAAAGTTTTGTTACAGGATATGTGGAAATGAATAGAGACAACGCAGATGTTGATGTTTACATAGTTTAGGTTGGTTCCCCCGGGTGCAGTGTGCTCCCTATGGGGCACTCGGGGGGCAAAAGTCAACCTTGGTTATATTTTGTTAAGTTTTTCAGAGAAGCTTCTTTATCACTGATAATTACCTGATGTACTAGAGCTATGTCCGTGACTCACAATTGAGTTCCATTACATGTTTAATATTGTGAACGCAGCTAACCAATGTGTTTTCCTTTGTATATGTTTCTGATATAATTAATAAAAACTATTGTTCCAAAAAAAAATTTAAATCGCCAATCACCTCAGGCCAAATAAAATAAGAAAACCGGTGATAACTCACTGGACTAGGTCCCAGAAGAAGCTCCATTCGGAACTCTTCAAAACGACCCTAGGAAATAAAATAAACACAATACAACAACAACAAACAGCAGTAGAAACACTTGACGCCATCAACAAGGCGCTGCTTCAGTCCGCCGACTGGGTGGCACCAAAACGCAAAACTTGCTTTCGGAAAAACAATGCCGGCTGGTTTAATGACCAGCTGACGCTGCTAAAGCAAGAGCGTAGAAGAGCAGAAGCTGCCTGGAAAAGGAGCTCCTCAGATAAAAACCACACTATCTATAAGACAATAACAAAGAAATATCATAAAGAAATCTTTATGGCGAAAAAAAATCATTTCGCCAACATCATCACCAAGGCCCTAAATCGCCCCCGCGAACTCTTCAAGCTGGTTTCACAATCGATGAATCCAGCCTGCTTAGAGCCCCCCAATGCTGATTCACAAGAATTTTGCAACAAACTATCGGATTATTTCATTAATAAAATTGAAAGAATCCGGGAAAGCATTGAGCAAAATGGAATCTGCATGAATCCCGTCCTGAATCCCAACCCTGATACCATTTTATACCCGCCTCAAGCACAGAAATTCACCTTAAAACCTATCTCAATTGCTGCCACTAAAAATATCATTGGGACTCTGCGCAACAGCACAGCACCCAATGACATTATCCCCACTAAACTGCTGAAAGAAAGTGCCGATATACTGGCACCAGCTATCACGCAGCTTATAAACCAATCATTCAAGGAGGGCATGGTGCCTGCCTTGTTGAAACAAGGTACCATAAAACCGATCCTGAAAAAACCCTCCCTTGACCCTAAAGACCCTAACAATAGGAGACCCATAACGGGTCTAAATGTTTTCTCCAAGATATTGGAGAAAGAAGTTGTACAACAGTTACAACAGCATTTAGAAACCCAAAAATTACTAGATACGTTTCAATCAGGTTTCCGGCCCGGGCACGGAGCGGAAACGGCTCTGGTAAAAATATGGGATGACGTCCTAGAGGCAGCAGATGAGGGAGAATCCTCTCTCCTGATCCTGTTGGACCTAAGTGCGGCCTTTGATATGGTAGACCATGGACTACTACTCAATAGGCTAGCTGAAGTGGCCAAAGTCACGGAAGCGGATCTACCTTGGTTCTCTTCCTTCCTAGAAAACAGATCACAAACAGTTAAATTGGGATCTTTCACGTCAGAAATGCGTACGGTACCATGCGGAGTCCCTCAGGGATCTCCCTTGTCGCCGGTACTGTTCAATATTTATCTCCATCCCCTCTTTGAGATCATCAGCAACCAGGAGCTACTTTACCATTCCTACGCAGATGACACACAACTGTATCTCCGCGTTAGCAACGGAAAGGATCATTCGCTGGGTTTAGAGAGATCCCTCACTCTTATAGATAACTGGATGACATACAGTTATCTAAAACTCAATGGTTCAAAAACAGAGCTTCTCCTGTTTCACGCAAACAGGAAAAGTCTCTCCACCTCAACTTGGATCCCACCGCCCATCCTGGGAAAAATTATCGCCCCAAGCACCAAAGTCAAAAGTCTAGGAGTCATTTTTGAAGGACAGAATCACTTTTAAGGCACTCTGCCTTACACATAAGTGTATTCAGGGAAACGCTCCCCAATATCTATGCGAAAAAATAAAAGCCCACAACCCCAATCGCATTCTGCGATCCACAAATCAGAACCTACTGTACATCCCAAAGACAAGATACAAATCCAAAGGAGATCGGAGATTTGCTGTCCAAGGACTGCGACTGTGGAATGCACTACCAACCATCATCCGACTGGAGTCCGACCACTTGGCCTTCAGGAGAATGATTAAAACTCATCTCTTCTGAAGGCAGAGCCTTCCTTTATTCCAAGGAATGGAAATAGCGCCCAGAGGCGATTCAGTTTGCGGGTGTTGCGCTCTGTAAGTTTTTCACTCACTCAGTCAATATAACCATCTTTTGAAATTCAAATTTCAAATATAATAAATTTGTATTTAAATAGAATAGAAAATAATACAATAGAAAAAATGTAATACAATATAACAGAAAAAAATACAATATTTAAAAAAACAATATAACAGAATAAAATAGAAAGAATATAACCATCTTCTGGCATTCAAATTTAGACTAGAATACATTTGTATAGAAAAGAAAATAATAGAATATAATAGAAAATAAAATAATAGCATAATAAATACAGTAATAGAATATAAACAAATATGATAGAATAGAATAAAAATAAAATAATTCCAAAATTCAAATTTTAAATACATTTTTTTATTTTATTTTTGCCCTCTGTGTCCCATGGGGACATTTCTTTTTACTTCCTGTCTCATAGCCAAAAAAGGAAATAAGTGGAAATCCCTCCAAAGTTAGGAAGTCCCTTGTTATCACCAGGGTAACTAAACTAGTATTCTCATTGGAAGTTTTAACCTCTATTACTTTTTTTGGAACAGCCCAAAATTTTGATTTTCCTTTTACTTTTAATGGTAATGATAAACAGGACATAGAGAGAGGGTAAATCAACCTTATAGGGGCACATAAAAAATTCTGAATTTTTTTTTCTTGAGTTATACTTTAAGCTGATTGGTATGTTGAACGTAAAGATGCCAGAAACAAAAGCGGAAGTTAGTATCAAAGATCATAACGTTTATTAAAGGCTTCGTTGTGTACAAGGAAAGCACTTTATTTGTGTGAAATCGACATTCGCTTCTTATATTTTTGCCGGAGAATGTAAAATCCAAAACAAATAAAAAATTGTATCACCTTTTTTTTCTTTTTTTTAGAAAGATGACTACTGGCAGGTTAATATCAAAACAAAAACATGATCACTACTATGTAATTTTAATACATGTAGCTTGTGGATACTATTAGATATCATATCAGCCGATAAGATGTGTCACCAAAAATACGAACATATTAAGAGACACTGAAGATATTCAAATACTAACCAAAGACATGGTCATAATTGGAAGGGGATTGTACTGATATTCGTCATGAGGATAAAATGCCTTTTTTCAAGTGTTGTTAAAAAAAAAAAAAATTCTTGAAAATAGTGAAAGTTTAAATTTTAAGAAGTATGTCCAAAACATAGGACAGATAGGTTAACCACTTGCCGTCATTATACGGCGGCAGGTCGGCTCGTTCCTGCGAATCGCAGCACCTGCACATCGGCTTCTTTAGGAGCCATAGCAGGCACGCAGCAGGGGACCTGATGCACATGGCCGGCGGTCGCAATAACCGCAAGCCACCCGTGATCGCAGGCACGAGAGCCAGAACGTGGATCTGTGTATGTAAACACACAAATCCCTGTTCTGACAGGGGAGGAGAGACAGATCTACTGTTCTAAGTAATTAGGAAAAGTGATATGTCTCCTCCTCCAATCAGTCCTATCCCCAAAGATAGAAACACACATGAGGGAACGCAGTTAGCGCCTTGATCGCCCCCTAGTGGTAACCCCTTCCTTGCCAGTGACATTTATACAGTAATTAGTGCATTTTTATAGCACTGATCGCTGTATAAATGTCAATGATCCCAAAAAAGTGTCAAAAGTGTCTGATTGGTCTGTCCCAATATCGCAGTCTCGCTAAAAATCACAGATTGCCGCCATTACTAATGAAAAAATAAAATAAATCTATCTCCTATTTTGTAGAGGCTACAACTTTGCGTCCATCAATCAATATACGCTTATTGCGATTATTTTTTACCAAAAATATGTAGAAGAATCCATATTGGGCTAAAAACTGATGAAGAAATTTGTTTTAAAAAAAATTTGATATTTATTATAGCAAAAAGTATATATTTTTTTAATTGTCACTCCATTTGTAAGAAAAAAACAATGTAAATTTGGTTTGTGTGCAGCATTGCACGACTGCGCAATTGTCAGTTAAAGCGATGCAGTGCCGTATCGCAAAAAATGGCCTGGTCATTAAGGTGCAAATCTTTCCGGTCCTTAAAGTGGGGTTCCACCCAAAAATTGATTCGGAACCCTCCCCCCCTCCGGAGTCACATTTGGCACCTTTCAGGGGGAGGGGGTGCAGATACCTGTCTAAGACAGGTATTTGCACCACTTCTGGGTATCGACTCCTGCGGAAGTCACACACATTTGCGTCACCCCCCCCCCCCCCCCCCGCTATCTTCTGGAAAACACACTGTTCCCAGGAGAGAGTGGGGACCAGTGACGGCACGCTACGCTACTCGCGCATGCGCAGTAGGGAACCGGGCAGTGAAGCCACAAAGCTTCACTTCCTGATTTCCTCACCGAGGATGGCGGCGGCAGCATCCGAGGACCGAGCGATTGCTTGCCCTCGTCTGCCGACTTCGAGGGCGAACTGGACAGGTAAGTGTTAATTTTTTAAAAGTCAGCAGCTACAGTATTTGTAGCTGCTGGCTTTTAAACAAAACATTTCGGAGGTCCTCCTCTTCAGGGCTCGGAATCACATACATCGGAGCATATTTATGCCGCCGTAGCGTATCTCTTTTACGCTACGCCGACGCACCGCAGAGAGGCAAGCATGGAATTCACAAAGCAAATGCTCTCAACGTTGCGCCTAAGATGGCGTAGGTGGAAGTGGGTGTGACCCCATGCAAATGATGGTCCGAGCATGGTGCAATGTTTTACGCCCGGCGTATCATGAACGGCGCATGCAACGTGATGTGGACGTATGACCAGCACCCCTATGCGTATGCTCACAACTACGGCGGCGCAACTTCCTGAGATACGCCGGCCCACCGGCTTACGCCAAGCACATTATTATACACCCAGCCATACGCCCATCCTGCGCAAAAGTACACCCCTTCGCTTGTTCCCCCCCTGGAGCATAGTACTTTTGTTTGGCCATGGCAGCTGCTAAGTTGGACAAGGTGAGGAGGAAGAAAAACGTCTCCTTCGAAGAGAGGGCTATCTTGACCTCTGCGATACGGCAGTATGATGCCTACCTCCATGGCACACAGAGTGCCAGGACCAGTAAGGCACAGAAGAGGGAGATATATGAGCAGATCACCCTCCAGGTCAATGCTCTTGGGCATAAGAGCAGGACCCCCGACGACATTCAAAAAAAGATTAATGACATGAGACGTCGGGTCCGTGATAAGCTGGCCATGATGAGGTGTAACGCCGCCGCCGTTACCTTCAAATAGAACGGGCGCAACGACATATAGCTGCTCCTATTCCTGACAGCTGCGCTCCATTCTGCAAAACGCATGTGTCACTTCCGGTGCGCGGCCCAGTGCGTTCCACTCTGGAACGCGGAAGTGCGCTCTAGCATGCCGTGGCTTCTCCTCCTCATCTCCGCTGCCTATTTAAACGCCCAGGAAAGACAGCATGGCATTCCACTATTGTGCCAGAACGCCTGCTGTCTCCTGGGACTTGGAATCACCACCTCCCCCGTGCCTACCTCTTCCCACCTACTGAATCGGACCATAAGGATCCACACCTCCGCAACCCTACCACTACAGAATCGCAAGTACCCTGCGCTAACCACATCTGCCTTTACTAACCACACACCTCTATGGACTTCCATTTGTTAGTTTGTGTGTACCTGGAATAGTTCCATTAGAAAGCATCGAAAATCGTCGTTCTGAATACAGTGAATAGGTAGAAATTGTCGTTCGTGAATACAGTGAATAGGTAGGAATTGAACGACGAAAATTCGACAAAGCATCGAAAATCGTAGAATTTTCGTTGTTTAATTTCTACCTATTCACTGTATTCAGAACGACAATTTTCGATGCTTTGTCGAATTGAACGACGAAAATTCGACAAAGTATCGAAAACCGTCGGATTTGAACGAAAACGAAAATAAAGCATTTTTTATGTCGGATCTTTCGGTTTTCGTTTCTTGCGCTTTAGTTTTTGTTCGTTAAAACGATAACGAAAATACCCGATTTTCGTACGAAAATGGATTCTAACAAAAACGAATGCACATGTCTAGTGATGAATGTAACCCTAACTCTCAATTAAGATTAAGAGTGGAAGCAGGGTTCACACTTGAGTAGCCTCCGCAGTTGAGATCCACGTTCTCTTACTCCAAGTTAAGCGTATACTAACATGAGGAGGCACCTCAGGGGCACGGGAGGAGGACCAGACAGTACTATCAGGCTGACAGCTGAGGAGGAGGTGATCGCCAGCTGTCTGAAGCGGGAGCAGGTGGAGGGCATGGAGGGCTTTGACTCCACTGATCAGGACTTGAGGAGAGGTAAGTGTGTTTTATCCTCCATTCGGTGTGTAGCATTTGAGGGGGTGCAAGGGAACATGTGACAAGTGCGTTGGTCCACCAACATGTGAATGTTTTGTGTCATCCACAGATGTGCTGGAGGAAGCTGGGTCGTCGTCTGCCCGTGTGTCCGACCCATGCCATCCCCGGAACATACTCTGCCTCAACCTGACCCCCTGGGAAGCCCGGTAATTTTGGTGGAGGGGAGTGCCCACACCTCTCCTTTGGAGATTGTTAAGGAGGAGCCGGTGGATCTCCACCAGGAGGAATGCCTCTATTTTGAGGAGGCTTCCACCTTCCCCGGACCCTCAGACACCTCCTCACCCATCAGGGTAACCCCATCCAGGGTAACCCCATCCAGGGGAAGCCCCTGCCGGTCTACCCCCTCCAGGCCTACCCTGTCTGGACAGGGCACAAGCCTCTCCATCCCCCAGGAAGGCTTTGAGGAAAACCAGGGGAGTAGCTGGATCCCTCCAAGAAGGGCTGCAGAGGGAGCAGGCCCGGCAGACACGACACATGGGTGCTCTTGCCTGTGACCTGCGCCGTGTGGCAGACAGCCTGGCCTCCTCAGCCAAGACCCAGGCTGAATGCACAGTGGCTGTGCAGGGCACCGCAGCCGCTGTGCAGCAGTGCCTCACACAGCAGGCTGAGCAGAGCAGCTCGATCTCTGACTGCCTGCAGGATGTGAGCGCAAACTGCGCTGCCATGGTGACATGCATGGATGACCAAGCCCAGACCCTGGAGGCCATGTGTCACCACATGGTGGCAGGGGGTCCCTCACCATCTGGCGACCAGGGCTCCAATGTGCAGGCCAGCCTGGAGTATCATACCCGGGCAATTGGGGAACTGCAGGCCACAGCAGCAGGCCTTGCGGCAGAGGTGAAGAGCCTGGGAGTGGCTGTCCAGGCCAATACTGCTGCCATCGAGGTGGAGGGAAGGCAGACCAGGTGCCACCAGCGGCAGACCACCACCCGCCAGCTGCGGATGCAGACGGAGACAAACCCCTGTCCTCACACGCAATGCTCTTGCGTTGGAGGGCATTCAGCCAGCATCTGCCAGGAGTGACAGACCAGGGGATGAACCTCCTCCTAATGCCCCACCCCCCCACCTGAGTCTACCCCGAGACAATTGAGGAGCCATTCCCGTGGCACCAGGCCTGGCCCACGAGAGGGCAAATGACTGCTCTCTTTTTTTTGTGCTTAGATTATGAGCTGTTATTTTTTTTTTAGGTTGGACATGCACAGAGGTATGTGACGTCCTCCTGTATGGGCATGCAATGTCGGCCAATGGCATGATCCCTTTTTTTTGTAGTAACTGCACACGGTTAGGAGTGCAAGCTACAGTGTGACTGGTGTGTGAATGTGTGGGTGACATTCCTGCCAGCAAGGCGTCATCTTGGTTCGTCGGGGAGAGGTTATCCCCACGACCGTGTGAATGTGGTATGAATGGACAGCAACATCATGGGTGCCTTGGCGTGGCATTGCTGCTCCCAAGTCCCATGCGGTGGACTTGGGCTAAACCAATGTGAGGTGGATGTGGTGTGTGTGAGCTAGGGACCACAGTGGTGTGCATGCGTGCATTGTCCGTGTGCCATGCTGAAGTGTTTAACGTGCAAAGATACGTTCCACGAGGCAACTCCTGACTGCGGTTCTTCAGCAGATGGGGTCGCCTCAGGCAGGGGGGAACTGTGTGGTTGGGAGGGCAGGTCATCACATATGTCAATCTCCAGACCCTTTCTCATGGCGTAGTTGTGCAGCACACAACATGCACTGATGATCTGACACACAAAGTTTGGGGAATACAACAGGGTCCCCCCGGACTTATCCAGGCATCGGAAACGGGACTTCAGGATGCCAAATGTGCGCTCCACCACTGCACGGGTGCGTATGTGTGCCGCATTGTATCTTCTCTCTCCTATGGTTTGGGGATCCCGGTATGGAGTCAGGAGATGGGGCCCAAGTGCATATGCCGAGTCACCTGGAAGGGGAAAGACAGGAGTATGTTAGTTGTGCATGTGCCCCTCGTGATGTCTGCATCATGGGGTCGGACAGTCATGCCTGACTCCCATGTCACTCACCAACCAGCCAGTTGTCCTTGTACACGTTCTGTTCGAATTCTGCTGGGATGGTGCTTTGACGGTATATGTAGCTGTCGTGGCTGGCCCCGGGGTGTTTGGCACGGACGTGCCATATGAGGCATTGAGCATCGCCTATCACCTGTATGTTGATGGAATGCCACTGCTTACGATTTCGGTATATGTGCTCTGTGGCATGGGGGGGGGGGCATAGTGCCACATGTGTGCAATAAATGGCCCCGATGGTGCCTGGGAATCCAGCAATTCTGTAGAAATCCTGCATTGCCTTCTGCCGCAGATGATCATTGGTGGGTTTGATGATGTGGTGGGACATGCATGTGAGGATTGCGGAGACAACCTGGTGCACACTTCTGCTCATGGTGGATTGTGACATCCCAGACATGACTCCACTTGTTCATTGGAAAAATCCACTGGCGAGGAAATGTGTGTGTTGCCAGTACCTTGACCAGTGGCTGCACTGCATGTGAGCATTGTGTCTGGCTGGTGATTTCATCATGTAGGGCTGTGGCTAATTCCAGGATGGCATCAGGGCTGAATCTGAAGATGCGATACACCTCGGATTCCCCCATGCCAAAGACGTTCATGCGCGTTCGGTATATCCTCTCCCGTGCCCTCCTCCGTGCCTGTGGACACAGTAGTGCTATGACCATGGCTGCCCCTGGCATGTTGGCATACAGATGTGTTGTCCTGCAAGTGTGGTTGCTCAGCTCGTCCGTAACGGTGCTGCTGCAGCTGCAATCTCCAGCTGACGTCTGTTGCTGAGTTACACCTGCTTTATGAGGAATAACTTTGCGCCGGGCGTACAACTTACGCACACATCGCGTAGCCTGTGTCGGGCGCATGTACGTTCGTGAATCGCCGTATGTCCCTCATTTGCATATTTGAATACAAAATCAATGGGAGCGCCAAATACGTCCAGCGTAAATATGCGCCCGCGATACACCAGCGTAGGCAAGTTACATCGGTCGGATGAAGCCTATTTTCTGGCATATCTTGGTTTCTGAGTCGAGCGGATAGATACGACAGCGTATATTTGCACTTACGCGGCGTATCTGTAGATATGCCGGCGTAAGTGCTTTGTGAATCCGGGCCTAAGTCGTTAAGTGTATATATTAGGCAACAACTAAGATTCTTCCACTGCATTGCTAAGAATATTACATTTTTTTTACATGCTATGACAACTGGGAACCAAACAGAAGAAAATCTTAAATCTACTCAATACCAGCTTGACAGTGCACGTGTTTTGAGCTTTTATAACTTTCCCTGACAGTTGGAAATGCAAACAGATGTATCCAAAGATGGCCTTGGAGCATGTCTCACGCAAGAAAACTGCTATTTTATAGACCAAGTGGAGTACAAAATCAGGTTAGCAGTTGCAGCTGCAACAAAAATTCTACCAGTACATTTGTTAACTTATGCCCTGTACACACAATTATAAATTCCGACAGCAAAAGTCTGATGTGAGCTATTGAACGGAAATTCCGACTGTGTGTAGGCTCCATCTGACTTTTGCTGTCGGAATTTCCGCCAACAAAAGATTGAGAGCTGGTTCTCAAATTTTCTGTCCGAGACATTCACACCAGTGGCTGGCTGGAGGTCATTTTGTAGGACTCTGGCAGTGCTCATCCTGTTCCTCCTTGTACAAAGGAGCAGATACCGGTCCTGCTGATGGATTAAGGACCTTCTACGGCTCTGTCCAGCTCCCCTAGAGTAACTTCCTGTCTCCTGGAATCTCCTCCATGCTCTTGTGCTGAGAGACACGGCAAACCTTCTGGCAATGACACGTATTGATGTGCCATCCTGGAGGAGTTAGACTGCCTGTGCAACCTTTTTAGAGTCCAAGTATCTCCTCATGCTACCAGTAGTGACACTGACCCTAGCCAAATGTAAAACTAGTGAAAAATAGTCAGAAAAGATGAGTAGGGAAAATAAATGTCAGACACCTCTACCTGAGAAACCATTCCTGTTTTGGAGGTTGTCTCATTGTTGCCCATATAGTGCACATGTTGTTAATTTCAATTAACAGAAAAGCATCTGAAACTGATTAACAACCCTCTCTGTATACACCCCTCCCCCTCTGCTACTTAACTGACCAGTTTAATATCCCAGGAGTTCTAATTCAAAAATGTTCCTTTCATTTTTTTGAGCAGTGTATGTATATGTATATATATATATACATTTGGCCAGGCTCGGCTCCCCTCGCGGTCACGTCCTGTGCGTCCTGTGCGTCCTTTATGCAAGAGGAGCCGAGCGTGCCCGATTGTACCGCGCTCGGTATATGTCGGCGGAGTTGTTCAAACAGCGCGGGAAGCAGGGATCGGCTCAGACGCGGGAGGACACCACCGAGGCTGCAGACGGACACTGGACCGAACAAGGCCACTGATGGATGCCGGGCAAAACACCGAAGAAACCTTAAGTTATGACATTTTTCTTCTAGGTTGGGGGTGCGCGCTATACGCGGGTGCACGCAATACCCCGATAAATACGATATATATGTATATATATATATATATATATATATATATATATATATATGTTTTTCCATTACAGAGAATCATATATATATATATATATATGCATATATACGTGCAGTCGAAAGTTCAGCTGTAAAATGGTGAAATAGACTTTTAAATAAAAATATGGAAATATTTAGATTTGTTTCAATGTATACAGGAAGAGTTTTCTTCTATGAATGATTATACAATTTTAAGGCCTCATACACACTGGACGTTTTTTTACATTTTTACAACAGCTGTTTTTAGCAGTAGACATTTTTGTCTACAGTCAGTAAACTATGTGTCCACATAGGCTGTTATCAGCAGTTTTGGGCAGTGGCGTTTTTGAGCAGTAAAAAACCTCCCAAACTAGTGGGTTCTAAAGAGACCTTTTTAGCTGTAAAAATGCTCTAATGCTGACAAAAAACACTGATAAACATTGATAAATGCAGATAAATGCTCAAAAACATTGCTCACCAGCATTTTGTAACGTTTTTGATCCAAAAAAAATCTTTAAAAAAAAAACGCTAATGCGGAAAAACGCTAATAAACGCTATTGCAAAAACGTTGAAAAAAGTTGAACTACTCACTGCAAAGCTACTGACATTTTTTATAATGTTATTTTAACATTATTTTAATGTCCTGTGTTCATGAGGCCTAAAGGAGAAGTCCAGTCTGAGCTTTTTAGGCTGGGCTTCTCCTCTGGGTCACAGGAGTGCAATTAGTTTTGCAGTCCTGTGACCCGTTTTCAGCTCAGAGCGGTCTGAAGCCTGCTCTCTGCTGACGTCACTGCCATCAGTCGGGGCAGCACGTCATCCCAACTTTCAAGTCTGGATCTGCCAGCTGCCCTGATTAATGGCAGTCTCAGCATCTTAGCCAGCTGCTGAGACAGCCTCTCCCCGCCCCTCCTCTGCTCAGCACTTTAATGAGAGCTGAGAAGTAGAGCAGAAGCTATGCTGACTGACAGTCAGCCTCGGTCTGCTCGGGGAGGAGTGAGAACCGAGCCATCGGCAGTGTTATAGCAGAGACGTCGGAGGACAGCTGCAGCATCGGTCTGATGCTGTATTCACTGAGGTAAATATGGATAGGGAATAAAAAGAAAAACCATACTTCTCTTTTAAAGAACGTATTACTCATCAGACTTCTAAAGCAGTTAGGCTAAGTCCACACTGCAAATAAAAGCAGGTGTTTGAGAGGTGTTAAAAATCCTCACACGTCTATAGAAATGATACAATGGACATACTGTTCACATTGGCAAAACATAAAGCATTAGTGTCGCGTCACTTCAAAATTGAAGCCTCATGTTGAGTCAGGAGGTATTTGAAGCCTTTCAATGCCTCTCAATTCTACGGTAATGCTTCACAAACACTCTGGCAGGCAGTTGTGGTGTGGTTTTGGGCGTTAAGTGTTGTTTATTTCCTGTAATGAAATATACGTTTGTGGAGCGGTTTTAATGCGCCTTAACACTCATGGGGAGCATTTTTTACTTGTCATTAAAACGCCAGTCAAATGCCCATACTAAAGCTCATCAATGCGAGCCTAACGCCCATACTAACACTATAGGAATGTTTGTTAATCATTAGAAATTTAGTCAAATGTGTCCTTCCCAGCTGCCAGAAGAGTTACCCAGTGCACCATGAAGGAAAGGTAACATCCCTGCCCATGCCTACTGGACTTTGAGTCAGTGGCAATATGAACCTTACTGTTGACCGCCCTGTCCAACGAGGCCAAAACATGTGCCTTCCACATGACGGAAGAGATCCATAATGGCCTTACGCAAAAAGAAGTGCCATTTTGGAACCTTCCACAAATTCACAAAACTGGCTGAAATGGGAGCAGTTGCAGTGCTAGCAATTTGGCCAAGCTAGGATTTAGACGCTGAGCATGTGGATTGCTGTGAACAAATTTATTTTTACGTTTCAGCAACTGGGGTAGGAAAATTTGACTGCTGAAATCAACTGGTGGTGTACTGCTAGCAGATTGGCTACAATTACTCGTGACACCTATTGCTATATCTTTATTCCTTTCAGTGCAAGTTTTTGAGAGGACTGGAGGTATAGTAGGGTTTGCGATCCCAGATGAGGAGAAGTGTGCCTTTTTCTATGAAGTGGGTCTTTCAAGTGCTGTTGCCAATGGGCTGCATGGCAGGTCGCCATATGTCTGGTCAAGCATGTGGTGCCCTAGCGGCTGCTGTTCTGGCCACAATTGATCCGCTTCAGATATAGGTTGCAAACAGCAACAGTGCAATCTGCTGCACATGTGTCGAAAAAGACCCATACCAAGGAAATTTTAAAAATCAGCGGGGAGTCAGCAGCGCCCTGCACATGCAGAGCTTTGCTGTGTGATGCATGAGGGTGGCTGCCCTTAAGCTGCCCCCTTGAGGACATCCTGCCTTGTTGTTGTGCTTCCTCCACTTTCCTTTTCTTTTCTCTTAGGCACCCAAGTTCAGTCAGTGACCTTATCATCCCCTCCCTCCTCATCACTGGAGCAAACTTGGCAGTATGCTTCAGCTGGGGGAAAATGACTGCCAGTTTCTTGTCCTTCTGTGGTACCCCCTCTCTCTAGGCTCATGTTACTCCCTTCCTCAACCCGAGAACCAACATTGGAGCCTTCAAATCGCTGCACATCCTCCAGCAGCATGTAACCGACACTGTGGTTGAATAATTCTGGGGACTACTCCATGCATGATGGTGGGGCTACGGAAGGAGTAACTGTGGACAAGGAGCAGGTGGAATAGGCTGCTTTGGCAGCTGCGTTGAAAGGCAAACTACTCTGAGCCTGATAGGATGAGCAGGATGAGGACAGCTTTGTTATCCACTCCATCAACTCTTCTGCATGTTCTGGCTCAATAACACAGCCAGCAGCAGAAAAAGGACAAGCGTGCCCCCCGGCCACCTGCAGAGGATGCACCATGTCCATGACCACCACTGTTGACTGTAGACACAGAGGCTGCTTGCCCTCTTTTAGTGGCCTGTGAGCACCTGCCTCTCCTTGGTGGTCTTCCGGACATGTCCACACTACACTGTATTATATATTGTGGACACCGCCTTATGGTCAGGTGCGTCTTATGGAGTGAAAATAAGTATTTACTTTGCTTAACATAATCTTTTATATTTTACCAAACAATTGGGCATTATATTGTGTTTTTGTGTATTAAAATTTAAAAAGTGTTTAAAAACTGCTGCAACAATACCGCGTGACATAAAAAATTGACATACAAAATTCGGACTCCCACCATTTTATTCTCTAGGGCCACTGTTTTAAAACAATATAAAATGTTGGGGGGTTCTAAGTAATATTCTGTGAAAAAAAATACTAATTTTTACATGTAAACAAAAAATGCCAAGGCCTGGTCTTAAAGTGGCTATTTTTCTAGTTTTGTGCAGACGTACTGTACCAAAATATAAATATGTATATTAGTACAGCAGAGAAAACATGTCATATTTTTGTTTCCATCTCTTTGCCAAGCGAGTAAATTGTAAAACACAAACCACAAAAAATAAAGTAGTAAGGCAATGCAGTGTCCCCAGGGCCAGATTAAGAACATCATGGGCCTGGTGCTGAGGATTTTGGTGGGGCCTTTTATAAATAATAAATAAATGTGTGGGAATCACAGCCCAGCAATGGAGGGCCCAGTCTGAAAATTTAAGTGTACCCTAATGTGCTAATATGCTGTCCATACTTGTACATTGTGGCATAACCTACCCCAGGGCCTCTAAAAAGTAGTAATGTCAGGAAAGTTTACTACCGCTTTAATATTACAGGATCCCAGAAACCTCTCATGGGGCCCACTACTGACCCAGTGACCCTTGGGCAGTGCATAAGTGCATAGTTGCCAACATTTAAAAAATATTTTCAGGACACTTTTTCACAAGTGCTATATTTAGAGTAGCTGACATCCCCTATGTTCCTCTGTACATCACAGTAGTAATCACAAAATTAAATAAGTTCTAATAACAGAACAAATATGAGAACTGAGATTTCCTTTAGTTGAACTAACAAAAGTGTGTCCATTCTAGAGCTGGTGACATTGAGGGTATTCAGTATCATTTTAAAGAACTGTTTTTGTGGGTAAGCGACATAGGGGAGGAGTACGGACAGTATATAAGTGGGAAGTATGTGCAGGTGAGTGAGAGGAATGTGGTGGGTCTAACATTGGGCACTATGTACAGGACAAGAGTGCAAAGGGTACGGCAAAAGGCACAATGTACAGGAGAGAAGTGTGGAGGGTATGACAGTGGGCATCATGTACAGGAGAGAATCATGGAGGGTACAACAGTGGGCAGTATGTACAGGAGAGAAGTGTATGACAGCAGGCACCATGTACATGAGAGGAGTGTGGAGGGTATGACAGTGGGCACTATGTATAGGAGAGGAGTGTGGATGGTATGGTAGTGGGCACTATGTATAGGAGGAGTGTGGAGGGTATGACAGTGGGCAGTATGTACAGGAGAGGAGTGTGGACGGTATGATAGTGGGCACTATGTATAGGAGAGGAGTGTGGAGGGTATAACAGTGGGCAGTATGTACAGGAGAGGAATGTGGAGGGTATGACAGTGGGCAGTATGTACGGGAGAGAAGTGTATGACAGCAGGTACTATGTACAGGAGAGGAGTGTGAAGGGTATGACAGTGGGCAGTTTGTACAGGAGAGGAGTGTGAAGAGTATGACAGTGGGCAGTATGTACAGGAGGAGTGTGGGGGTATGACAGAGGGTAGTATGTACCAGAGAGAAGTGTGGAGAGTATGATGGGGCAGTATGTACAGGAGAGAAGTGTGAAGGGTATGACAGTGGGCAGTATGTACAAGAGAGGAATGGGGATGGTATGATAGTGGGCACTATGTATAGGAGAGGAGTGTGGAGGGTGCGACAGTGGGAAGTATGTACAGAAGAGGAGTCTATGACAGCAGGCACTTTGTACAGGAGAGGAGTGTGGAGGGTATGATAGTGGGCACTATGTACTGGAGAGGAGTGTGGAGAGTATGACAGTGGTCACTATGTACAGGAGAGGAGTGTGGAGAGTATGACAGTGGGCACTATGTACAGGAAAGGAGTGTGGAGGGTATGACAGTGGGCACAATGTATAGGAGTGGAAGGATGTTTAGGGACTGCGTAGTGGTTAAGCGGGTCATACATGAATTGAAATTACACCAATTATGCAGAGACCAGCCATAGTCGATCTATGTATGGGCTAGCTGGTTTTACACAAGTCAATCTATTAATCGACTTGAGTACAACCAGCCTGTTTTTCCAAAAACAATCAGTGCTGCCAGCTATATATAGCAACACTGACCATTGTACTCACTGGCAGAACACAATAACACTACAGGAGTGATTCCCCCATCTACAGGTCAGCAGGTGAGAGGGTGTGTGGGGACAGGCTGGGGAGAGATACCAGTCAGTAGCTGGGTAGGCACTGGCTAGTATCAGAGCCAGATACACACAGGTTACATACGTCGCGACCGTTAGAGCGAGAGCAATAATTCTAGCACTAGACTTCCTCTGTAACTCTGAACATGTAACCTAAAAAATGTTTAAAGCATCGCTTAGGATACCAAAAAAAAAAATCATGCTAACTTTAGTGTTTTTTTTAATGTATGAAACAGTTTATTTCCAAAAAAAACATGGTTGAAAAATTGCTGCGCAAATACAATACCGTGCTAGAGCTGCACAATTAATCGTTAAAATTGTGATCTTGATTCAACCCCCCTGACATCTCCAATGCAGAGTTTGCTGATTCTTTCATATAACAAGTGGAGAGACTTTCAGCTGTCAAAAGAAAATATCTGGACAGTCTGCCAAGTTCTTAGCAGGAAACATTGTAACTAACGCTTTCTTCTTATATCAAAGGGATAAACTTCTGTGTGTAAAGAAAATATCCGACTGTCTGCCAAGTTTGTAAACAACATGAAACATTGTAACCAACTTCCTTTTTAGATCAAACTTCTGTGTGTAAATGCAAGAAATGTAACCACTTAAAGTCCAACACTTGTTTAAGTTAAAAACCAACATTTTTTGCTAGAAAATTACTTGGAACCGCCAAACATTATATATATTTTAGCAGAGACAAAAATGGCAATTGCTGCAATATTTAATGTCACACTGCATTTGCCCACTTCATTGAATAATAAAAACAAAACAGTAAAGTTAGCCCATTTTTTTTTCATTTTAATGTGAAAGATGATGTTATGCCGCACGAATCGTGAGAGAATCGTGATCTATCTTCTAAGCAAAAAAATTGCAGTTGTCGTTTTAGCCAGAATCGTGCAGCTCTATACCGTGCAACATAAAAAGTTGCAAAGACCACCATAGAGTAATTTTCTAGCAAAAAACAAATGATGATTTTTTTTTTCTCAGTCTGCTGCAGTGTGTCAGCTTGTATTTATAATGGCTGCTCTGTATGTAGCTTCTGACAGGCTGTGCAAGCAGGCCCGTATCTCCGGAACCATAAATGATAGCCATCCCATATTTTGACCGGTTGTGGGGTAGGTCTTCAACTGACTACCCCCTAAATGTGGGGTTTCTGTGACCTCTGGTCATGGAGCTACAACCCCCGAAGACGATCTAGGCAAATGGGCCTATCTTGAGAAAGGGGCCTGGAGCTGCAGCTCCATCAGCCCCTCTGTTAATCCGGCCCTGAGTGTCCCCGTATGACTGGTGCGGCAGTGATCAGAGACACTGACTGGTGACAGTATGCAAAAAATAAATAAAAATAATGTTTTTTTCAATGGTTTACTGTGAGGATGGGGGCACTTTTTCATCTGTTCCAAGGCTGACAGAAGTAGAGACCGCGGCTGTGATTTTGACAAGTGAGTGACTGCTGGGAAGTTTGCACATCATAAATGGGGGGACAAGGGGGGGCACAGTTTGGAATCTTTGTCCTGGGTGCTGGACAACCTTGTCCTGGCACTGATGCTTACCCTTCTGGTTTTAATACACTCTAAACCAGGAGTTCCGTCTTCTCTCGGAATTTCATTTTGTTTATTGCAGGCCACTGACTAAGGCATCAAGTAGTACCATTTTCAGAAGGTCAGTATGCCTTCTCTGGCAGCCTCCATATTTCTCTCTTTAAAAAGCACCAATAGTCTTGTTGATAAACTTAGTTTACATCAGGGGCGAATCTAGAGGGCCAACAGGGCAGTCTGCAGAAGCGACATGGCAAGTGACAATCTGCACCTTGTGGCAGGTAACGTGGCAGGTGACAATCTGCAACTTGTGGCAGGTGACAATCTGCAACGTGTTGCAGGTGATGTAGCAAGTGACAATCCGCAACGTGTGGCAGGTGATGTGGCAAGAGACAATCTGCAAAGTGTGCCAGGTGACGTGGCCAGTAGACAATCCAAAATGTGTGGCAGGTGACGTAGCAAGTGACACACTCGAGGCTCATACTGATTCTGCATTATAGTGAGTTGAACTATTTAATTTTATATTACAATGTAATAACAGAAATAATGTGAAACAATCATCCTGACACCATAACAATCATTTTGCAGTAATGATTGAAGCGCCAACACCAGCCATTGCCCGCATAAATTGCCCGCACAAAAAGATATTTCCTGGCAGTGTCTTTCCCGAAGCTAGACTCTGAATCCGCCCCTGGTTTACATCAGAAAACTCAAATGCATTTCAAAGGTAAAACCAACTTCCCTGCTTCAGGGCTATACAAACTGACATACAAGTAGGGTTGCCACCTCATCCCTTTAAAACAGAACACATATGAATTACACAGGTTCTGTGGCTGATTATGGTGGTAATTAAACTCAATCGGTGCCTAATCTGCATTAACATGAGCCTGTGTAATTCATATGTGTTCTGTTGTAAAGGGATGAATTGGCAACCCTACATACAAGATATAAAAAAATCAGCTAATCATTAAAAATCTAAACCTGTCACATTTCTCTCATAAAGAAACGAAACAGAGGGTGCACCAGCCTAGCGCATTACCTTTTTAACAATTTGTTATTAAAAAATGTTTATAAAATATGCTCCCAAACAAATAATATGCAAAATGGGAAGAAATTCTGGACAGCCGCACTAATTGTGGCTGTTTAGAATTTCTTCCCATTTGCATTGTCACATGCATTGCCAGCACCTGGGGCTTCTAATCTAGAGGAAAGGCTTTGAGCATTGTTTGACCCGCCTGGAGCGGTGATATCCCTTTCCCTAAACAAATTAATATGTCAAGCAAATAACAGTTCACCATATTTTTCACTCAGCATGATCTGCTGGCAAGTACCAATTGTTGAGTCCAAAAAATCTGACATGTTTTGAGAGATGTCCCCTGGAGCCCCCAGAGCACTTAT
This sequence comes from Rana kukunoris, assembly GCA_029574335.1. Classification (NCBI taxonomy): domain Eukaryota; kingdom Metazoa; phylum Chordata; class Amphibia; order Anura; family Ranidae; genus Rana; species Rana kukunoris. The sequence continues at coordinate 341,838,841 of CM056049.1, read as the reverse complement.
TCACATATTCACTTGTTTGTGAGTAAAATGTATACATTTTTAAATAATAAATTGTTGCAAAGGTAATTCACTAGGCTTATTTATAGAGATCCACTTGGGTTTTCCTGACCTGTTATGAGTAGCAGCACAGCCAATGTGGTGTCTGAACCAGTGGAGTATTGGTTTTCTTTTATGTCCATTTCTCTCATGGCAGGTTTTCTTTAGTTGATCACTAATTGTGTATGATGTTAGATTCAGACCATATTTCATGAATAGAGATGTCCCAAGCCAAATCTGATTTTCAGCATCTACTATTCCCTGAGTACCCTTAACTTGACTGTCAGTGCCAATAGATACCACCCATTCCTAGTTGAATTTGTAATGTAAGAGGTTCGGGCTGTTTTTTGGTCCCATCATTGTATCAGGCAAGTCTGCCAGGAGCTTCCCAACCCTACTACACAAATTTGCATCATTTCCTGCTCTGAAATACACGTTTTGGAATCCATTGACCTTAATGGGACTTCCAGTTCTGCCAAAGCACATCAGATTTTTTTTTCAGAAGTTTGCACATCTCTATTAATTACTGAATATAGAAGACATAATTCCCTATCTTAATATATAATCTGAGAATGCTGTGAAATTAAACAAGCTTACTATAGCATGCTGTTCCTATGAGACAACGGCTCATTGTACAACTCTAAAGCTGGTTTACAAATGCATATTTCATTACACATTCATGTTTTCCCGAACTTTATTTTATTTTATTTATAACAGTTATTGAAGCCAGCATTTGATTGTATCAGCAGTTCTCAATAAATCATTGGCTGACACAGTTCATCAGCATGATTTAATGCTGAAATATCTTTAACAGCATATATCACAAATTATCATAGCATAATGTGCTAGCATGGTCATCTTCATATACAAACACAGATGCCAGAATGTATTTCACTATATCCAAGTGAATCACAAGAAAACCTACTGTTCCCTCAGACTAATCACACACACACAAAAAGCAAAATGCGTTCCATATGTTCCATTTGCCTGGTTTCCTTGTGTTTTTTAACTCCATCTACAATAACAATACTTAGCAACCTTCATATTTATGTCAAACACATTACATCAGCTTAACATTTATATGTTTTATATGAACACCAATAAAGTTGCATAAAACTAATCATAGTAACATAAGCATTGCTGCCATTATTATAAACAGGCCTCCAATGTGTTTTGTGAAATGTTATCAATATTGGTGTAAACATTGCTGATACTATCTTATAGGTCCTTTCACACGAGCGGTCCACTCGGTGGACTCTGCTTTTCTCAGTGGGGGATCGCTCCGTTGATCTCCGCTGAGCAGGCGGATGACAGGTCTGTCTCTGCTCACTGTGAAGAGATGGACCTGTCAGAGCCCCACTCTCCTCTATGGGTATATCGGATGAAAACCGGCCACCTGTCAATTTTCATCCGATCCCATTTGACCCCATCCGCCAAATGGATGGAAAATAGGGACTCCATCTGTCTGGATTGGGTGGACAGGATCAGATCGGATAGGAGCGGGTGTCAGGCGACATGTCACCGCCAACATCCGCTGCCCCATAGAGGTGAATTAGGCATCCGATCAGGTCCGCCTGAAAGACTGACAGGCGGACCTGATCGGAAAGTCTGTATTAAAGGGCCCTAAATAAATGTCCATGTGTCATTCTGTGAAAATTGATACAAAGAGTTAAAAATTGCATGCGGCCCCCCATGGGATATGAAAACGTGTCTTGTGGCCCTCAGGTAATTTTAGTTTGAGACCCCTGCCCTAGATCAACTTTACCTATAAATGTTAGTAAACAGTTATATTATGTACATTTAGGAAAGAATCCAGGATTTTTTTTTTTTAAGTGATCTACTGAGCTGGCCAGAACCACCTCTTGAGGGAGTCTACTCCATATTTTCACAGCTCTTACTGTGAAGAAACCTTTCTGTATTTGAAGATTAACTCTCTTTTCATCTAGACGTAAAGAGTGCCCCTTGTCCTCTGTGGTGACCTTAAAGTTAACTCAACAACAAATTCACTATTTGGACCCCTTATATATTTATACAGTACATGTTGATCATACCCCCCTCCCTTAATCTCCTTTTCTCAAGAGAAAATCAATTCAGTTCCTCTTATCTTTCCTCATAGCTGAGCTCCTCCATGCCTCTTATCAATTTGGTTTCCCTTCACTGCACTTTCTCCGGTTCCCTGATATCCTTATTGTCAATTGGTGGCCAAAACGAGTTCTTACTAATAATTTGAACAGGGGTAAAATGATATCTCTCTCTGGAGTCCATACCTCTCTTAACCACTTAAGGACCCCCGCACGCACATATACGGCCACAGAATGGCACGTACAGGCACAAGGGCGTAAATTTACGTCCCCGCCTAAGTGCGGTTCGGGGGTCCCATCGGGACCCCCTCCGCGGCGTGCGGGGGTCCCCCTGGCTCCGGGAGCGATCCGGGATCAGCAGGCGGATGTCAGCGCTTACCCGCCCCCCCGCGATCGCTCCCAGCCAATGGGAGCGCGCTCCCATCCTGTCAGTTCCTCCTCCTGTGTTTACACAGGAAGGAGGAAATGATGTCACCTCTCATCGCAGCGCTGTTTCCCAGCGCTGCTGATGAGAGAAGACATCACAAGTAAGTGTGCACCAACACAACACTGACACACACTCACATAGGCATATTAACCCCTTGTGATCGCCCCCCCCACCCCCCTGTCACAGTGTCACTGAATGCAGTGATCTAATCACTGCATTTAGTGTCAGTGTGACAGGCAGTGTAAAAAACAGTTAGTGTTAGGTTCAGGATAGCCCCCCCACCCCCCCTAATAAAGTTTTAACCCCCTGATCACCGCCCTAGTTAACCCTTTCACTCCCTATTGCCAGCGTCACTAAGCGATCATTTTTCTGATCGCTGTATTAGTGTCGCTGTTCCCGCTAGGTAGCTATTTTTTTTTTATTGCGATTTTTTTTTTTACTAAAGACATGTGGCTAAAAAAAATTTGGCCTAAATGTTTGACTAAAATTTAGTTTATTTGATTTTTTTTTAACAAAAAGTAAAAAATAGTGTTTTTTTTTCAAAAATGTCGCTCTATTTTTGTATATAGCGCAAAAAATAAAAATCGCAGAGGTGATCAAATACCACCAAAAGAAAGCTCTATTTGTGGGAAGAAAAGGACGCAAATTTTGTTTGGGAGCCACGTCGCACGACCGCGCAATTGTCTGTTAAATCGACGCAGTGCCGAATCGCAAAAACACCTTGGGTCATTTACCAGCGTATTGGTCCGGGTCTTAAGTGGTTAACACAAGAAATGACTTTGCTCACTTTGGAAACCGCAGCTTGGCATTACATGCTATTATTTAGCTTATAATCAACTAAAAACCACAGATGCTTCTCCACTATTGATTCCCCCAGTTGCACTCCCCCTAGTATGTATGATGCATCTTTGCCCCCAAGTGCATAACTTTACATTTATCAACATTAAACCTCATTTGAGACATTGTTGCCCACTTAAACAGTGCATTGAGGTCGGCTTGTAAACAATATACTGTATTTATTTTAGAATAACACTCACTTTTTTACCCTGAAAATAGAGGCTAAACTGTGCCTGCGTGTTATACGCAGGGGGTTGTGGAATTTTATTTTCCTGAAACTTCCCTCTTAAAGTTGTGTTATATGCCGATAAATACGGTAATTTGTTCAGATATTATTATGCCTTTTTTAACCACTTAAGACCCGGACCAAAATGCAGCTAAAGGACCTTGCCGCTTTTTGCGATTCAGCACTGCGTCGCTTTAACTGACAATAACGCGGTCGTGCGATGTGGCTCCCAAACAAAATTGGTGTCCTTGTTTCCCCACAAATAGAGCTTTCTTTTGGTGGTATTTGATTCCCTCTGCGGGTTTTATTTTTTGCGCTATAAACAAAAATAGAGCGACAATTTTGAAAACTTTTTGCTATAGTAATTATCCCCCAAAAATATATATAATTTTTTTTCCTCAGTTTAGGCCGATACCTATTCTTCTACCTATTTTTGGTAAAAAAAAATCGCAATAAGCGTTTATCGGTTGGTTTGCGCAAAATGTATAGCGTTTACAAAACAGGGGATAGTTTTATTGCATTTTTATAAAAAACATTTTTTTTACTACTAATGGCGGCAATCAGCGATTTTTTTAATGACTGCGACATTATGGCGGACACTTTGGACAATTTTTTGGGACCAAATGCATTGTTTACTGTGGAAATGACAGTTGCAATTTGGGAGTTAACCACAGTGGGCGCTGATGGGGTTATGTGTGACCTAACATGTGTTTACAACTGTAGGGGGGTGTGGCTGTAGGTGTGACGTTATCGATTGTGTCTCCCTATAAAAGGGATCACGTGATCGATGACGCTGCCACAGTGAAGAACGGGGAAACCTTGTTTACACACGGCTCTCCCTGTTCTTCAGCTCCGGGGACCATTCGCCGCACTCCATCGGCGATCGGGTCTGCGAATCCCGCGGTCCCGGAGCTTAGGACTGGGTCGCGGGTGCGCGCCCGTGACCCACGGCTGGGTACGAGCACAGCACGTACCTGTACGTGCATGTGCCCAGCCGTGCCATTCTGCCGACGTATATGTGCAGGAGGCGGTCCTTAAGTGGTTAAATTGTTTCATTTAATTATTCCCTTGTGTTGAAATCAAAAGCTGAATTCTAGGCACATTGAAAAGTCCCTTGTGTAGCCCATTGTATGTTGTTGCATGATATTCACGCAAAGGTTTGCTGTAGTTTCTATGGTACTAGTAAGGTCCTATTTAACACACCACTAGACCTCCAATGTTATTAGGTCTGAATGAGGGTGTAATAATGTAAAAGCTAAACCTATTAGCAAAATGTCAGCCGTGCCCATGATTGCAAATTGATACATGGAAGCAGCCTGTTCATGTTCACTTCATGTTGACTTCAGCAATAGCTACAGCTTACTCTGGGAAATGCTGGCTGGACAGTAGGTATTGTAGTAGGAGGTACTATTGTCACCTATTAGTATTAGGAATAAGCAAATCAATTTAAAAAAATCAGACCGAATGGAAAAAATAATATTTACCAAAATGTAGCCTTTATATGCTTTCTGTATGTCCAATCTGTGAAGAATAAACAATCTATAAATCACAAATGTCTAGATTACCATTATTCTAAATGCAGTTATCTCTTAAATAGCAAATCCACTTTAAGGAGAAGATATTGCAGGATCACCACTGTTAAGGACATGGCCCTTGGCCCCTTGACTCTTGTTATTGGCTTGGTCATTTCAATACATCTCTTGGGGAATCAACTAAAGAGAGTAGGGTACATTATTCTGCTCATTATTGGATTCTCCATAGGAACTAAACTCTGAGGCCGCGTACACACGGGAAGACATGTCCGCTGAGACATGTCCGACGGACCGTTTCCAGGGGATATGTCTCCTCGGATTTTGGTCCGATGGCGTGTACACACCATCGGACGAAAATCCCCTCTGACTGAGGACGCGGTGACGTGGCGGTGACGTTGACGCCGCCACGTCACCACTCCAGGAAGTAAAATACTTCCACGCATGCGTCAAATCCATTCGACACATGCGGGAGATTTATGTCCACTGGTTAGGCGTACTAACCAGCGGACATGTCCGACGGACAGGTTTCCAGCGGACAAATTTCAAAGCATGCTTTGAAATTTGTCCACTGGAAAAACCTGTCTGCCAGCCCGTACACACGATCGGATATGTCCGCTGAAACTGGTCGGCAGACCTGAGACCATTACAGCTGCTGGAGTCACTGGCAGCAGTGGCAGTTTGACAAGGTAAAGAAATCTACCTAACTGACATATGTTTGTTGTTGAGTTACTCAGTTACAGTTTCCTTTCTGACATTTAAAATACTTGTGTCAGTTATTGTGCTGCTCTCTGCATGAGTAATCCCACAACTTCTTACTCAAATGGGAATTGGCTGTAAATATAGGTTTATAGCTATAGGATTTTAGCAACTTTGTTACAAAATGTTACAGACCTGTCAAATACTGTGGTCTGCACAGATATATATATATATAAATACTGGTATATAGGTCTGCGCAAAACACAGACCTATATATATCTGTAGTTGTAAATATATCTCTACTATATAGTAGAGATATATCTACAACTACAGATGTTGCCTACATTTAGATTGCAGTTTTGTAGTTTTGTCTTAAATACTTTCCAAATAATTGAAAAAGGAAACTGACAACAGATTGCTGTGTGATGTAGGAACTGCCTTGACCAAGGAATTGTAATGTAATGTAAAATTTAATCTAAAGGTATTGCAGAGGGGCCTTGTTGTAGGGATTACATGTTGAGGTTTATACAAAATGGGATTTTATTACTGCTGTTGTCACTTTTGACTTCCTCTTTCTTGGAGATTGGTTGCAGATATAATGCCATGTTCGTTGACTCCATTGTCTCTAGGGTTTGAGTTGATTCCATTCATTAATATGCAGTATTCCCAAAGGGTAATCCCAGAGGCCCACCAACATATACCCTGTTGTAAAGGATTGATTCCCTACACTCATTTCTGCACACACCAATCATTTTGATTGTTAAAAATTACCGAACCAGGAAAGGTTGACAGTTCAGTTTGCCTTTCAAAATATCACTGATATAATGCAGAACAGTGCCTTTAAAACAAAACTTGCGATAGAAGGCGGAAGGAAAAGGCAGCTCATTACTGAAAAGATTGGGGATGATTTACTAAAGGCAACTAGTTCATTTTGAAAGTGAATTTTCCCCAGAGCTTAGCGAATGAGGTGAAGCACTGCCGACTTACATCATCTAATCATGCGCAAGCAAATACACTTTTTTTTATTTTCTAAGCATTTGATAGGGTATTCTTTGCAAAGAAAATTTTCACCACATTTAATGAAAAATATCATTGCAAAGTTCAATTTTTTTTTGCAAAGTGAATAGCGTATTTGCTTTTAGTATAACAACTCCATTGAGTATAAAGTATGGCAATGAAACACAGTCTTGCGATGTGTAGTGTGTGTTGGCCATTGTAGGGACTCATTTGTAAAGCTCTTGTCCAATCAATCAGCTCGGTCCCAACTTTGTTAAACTCATCTCCTATTGTTGAGAATTCCTACGTTTTTCCGCTCTCCTCTGGTGTGTCCTCCTGAACTTTAGGCTTTCTTTAGCACCCACACACCTGATGCCACTTCCTTTATAGACTCATGGCCCGTACACACGATCCAAATATCGTACAACGGATCGTACGACTTTTTTCGCTTAATAGTCGCAAGTAAAATGAAATAGGTTATTAAAGTCACGAAAATTCTCGTACGACAGAAAAAAAAAATCGGAAGTGATGTCGTGTGTTGTAATCTATTTGTATTGTATTGTCGGACGACAACTGTACTGACTAAACGAAAATCGTACGATCTGACATCGTACGAGGAAAATTTTCGCGCTTGTCTGATCGAATAATATCGGATGAACGGTCGTGATCGGCTAGTAGTGTACACACGATCCGAAAATCGTACGATCCATTATCGTACGATCGTTTTCGTCCGATATTCGGATCGTGTGTACGGGCCATCAGACTCAGATCAGACCTTTATTTCACCAGCAGGGACATGACAGAGTCCTCTTTGTGTTTTGGATTGACTTCTTTAATTAACTTGCTGTGCCTGACTTTGCTAGCACTCTCTTGTCTTGACTTCAGCTGTATTCTTTGACTGTGTGTTTATAACTTGTTTGGTTTTCACATTTGGCTCTTGTTTTTCCCACTAACAACCCTCGGTAAATTCCTGACTATAATTCTGATCTTTTGACACTGACTCTACCTGACTGGATACCATCTTTTGTGTGTCTGGCTTTGGCTAATTATGGCTCTCCGTTTTTTGGAAGCTGTAATTGGCCAAGCATGCGGGTCATAGTGCATGCTTGGCCAATCATCAGCCAGCGATGCCGCAGTGAATTATGGTCTGTGAAACGTAACTCGAATTTGGCACGAACCACCCGTTTTGTTCGTATTTTGACGAACGATCGAACATACGATGTTCGAGTTGAACATGAGTTTAACTCGAATACGAAGCTCATTCCTACTCTTCACTAGCCACAGCTCTTTTCACCACTAGACCCGTCTAAGAAGCAGTCATTGTCTAAGTGTTCGAAAGTGCTTCTTAATTCTCACTTATCACCATTCTCAGTAGTGCATTCAGTCAGCTGGCTGTGAAACCCTATTCCTGCTGCTGACATCTTCTCTGGATCTTCTTGTGTGTTTGACATTTTTGGCCATCTTAATTGGTCAGTCCAGACTAACGTAATTCTCATGCATGTGCATTTTACTTTGACATGTATAACATGCTGGGATTGTACACTGAGCTGCGTAGGCAGAAAAATAACTTTTAATTGCAGAAGAGACATATAGTGGCATTTCCATATAGCTATTAGTTCCATTTTAACTTTAAAGTTGATGTAAATCCAATTCATGAAATTTGAGCTAGGCACATATATCTGCAGTGTTTTGTTATCTCTCTTCAAAGAGCTAAGTCCCATAGCTTTCTCCTGACCCATTTCTCTGTTATCAGCCAGATAACTCCTGACAAATTCTCGGACACATCAGATAAAAGCACCCTGAATTTTCTGTCTGGGGAGGTTGCTATAAATAGATTAGCAGGCAGCTGGTCCTGTTATAAAACACCTCCGAGAGTCTCTGCCTATGATTAGAGGGGGTGTGCGCCTTTCCTCCAATCAGCAATGTTAGCTATCTTGGCTGTATGCCCAGACATTACACTCTGTGTTAAACAGTAAGAGAAAATCTCCTAACACGATCTGAACTTTCTAAACAGTATATAAATGTGAAGACAGCAGATATACATGTAAAACCTATGTAGGGAGATTTTTTTTAATCTCTGTGTATCATCTGAGGCTGTTCACTTCACTGGGTATATGGAGGGTTTACATCCACTTTAAGTGTAAAAATGTGCAATTCTTATATATTTAGTTTTACAAAGAGTGAAATAATATGACCGACATTAGTGTTTTAGACACTAGATTCTACATCTATTGGCTATTAACTAGTCTGTAGCTGTGTAACAACAGCCCTGTCTAGCACATTGTTTTGATTTTATTGGCCGAACCCTGATTCAGAACATACTTAAAGTGGTAATAAACCCAAAAACAAACATTTATTATATTGCTGCTTACCAATTGTTAGATGTTGTGTCTGCAATGATTTTCTTTATTTATATGTTTTTTTAGACGTTCTTTTAATTTCCCCTGGTGATCCAGCCAGTAAGTCTTTTGTACTTCAACAGAACAAGCTGTCCTCAAATGTATTAGTTAAAAGTGTTGAGACAAACCATTTACCACTGACAGGGGTGCATACAATAATCCGCTTTTATTTATTCATGTAATATATTTTTCCCAAACGGGAAAGAAATGTTACTGTACCTTTTTTGTAACTGCAGGGTGAGCTTGGCTTCAGTTTGTTAGTGTATCTTAATCTGCTAATCCATCTAACACTCCCCTCACCCCAGATTAACAACACTGCTGTCTGTTGTGTCCCCCATGCTCCTTCATCCAGAGTGGAGGTACTCTAATACAGGAGGTGTGTTACTGGACAGATCACCAGGTAAAAGCAGAAAAAGCCAAACAAAGTAATGCAGCCACCACATCTAATGATTGGTAAGCTGCAAAATAATACATTTTTAGTTTTGGGTTTAATACCACGTTAAAGAAGTTCTTCACTTCAAAATACCCATTTGCCTCGTTGCATTCCTCTCCCTACTTAATTTAAAAAAAGCTGACTCTTTATTTTGTGTTTATTTGCCTTATTTTTTATCGCTGGTCCACACAGCCGCCTGCCCTAATTTTTGCATACAGTAGGTGAGATAAATGTTATTCTTCTCCTGTAGTCTCTGGTGAAATCCACGTCAAATGCCCCACAAGGCATTCAGCTGAAGCATCACAGCACTGGAGAAATAAGGACTATGGGCTGCATCATTAGGGGGCCGGCTGTGACAACCACCTATGATGAAAAAGGGCAGATGGCAGTGCGAGACCTGGTGTGTGCCAGTTATGTGACCGAACTGAAGGCAAGCACCTAATATGTGCATGAATAATCATTTGTAGTTGTTATTCTAGAACAGACCCTACTTCCTAATATTTTTTTCGTTTTTTTCTTGTTAATTTATATCTGGAGTATTACATATTACACTTTGAGGTTAATTTACTAAAACTGGAGAGTAAAACATCTGGTGCAGTTCTGCATAGAAACCAATCAGATTCCATTTTTATTTTGTCAAAGCTTAATTGAACAAGCTTAACCGGTTCCCAACCGGCGCACGGCGATGTACATCGACAGAATGGCACGGCTGCGCAAATGGGCGTACAGATACGTCCCCTTTAATTTGCAAGCTGTGTGGTCACACGAGCGGACCCGATCGACGCCTGTGTCCCGCGATCGGGGCATAGAGCTTAAGAATGGGGAGATGTTAGTGTAAACACAACATCTCCCCGTTCTGCCTAGGTGACACTGTCACTGATGGTGTTCCTTGTCAATGGGGAACAACGATCGGTGACGTGTCATGGCAAGATACACCCCCTAACAGTTACAAGCACTCCCTAGGACACACTTAACCCCATCAGCGTTCCTACAGGTTAACCCCTTTACTGCCAGTGTCATTTTTACAGTAATCAGTGCACACAATGAAGTCAAAAGTGTCCAATGTGTCCGCCATAATTTCGCAGTCATGGTAAAAATCGCTGAGCGATGGCATTAAACTATCCCCTATTTTGTAAATGCTATAACTTTTGCGAAAACCAATCAATAAGCACTTATTGGGATTTGTTTTACCAAAAAATATGTAGAAGAATACGTATCGGTGTAAACTGAGGGAAAAAAACGTTTTTTATGTATTTTTTTGGAGATATTTATTATAGCAAAAAGTAAAAAATATTGAATTTTTTTCAAGATTGTCACTATTTTTGTTTATAGCGCAAAGAAAAAAAAATGCAGAGGTGATCAAATTTCACCAAAAGAAAGCTCTATTTGTGGGGAAAAAAGTATCTCAATTTTGTTTGGGAGCCACGTCGCACGACAGCTGATTAGCTACCATGCACAAATGCACCAGATTTTGCACTCATTTTAGTAAATCAACCCCTTTATGTCTATTTTTTTCTAAAATAGTCTCCAAAGAAAATAGTTTTTTTTTTTTTTTGTTTTCAAATAGGTTTAAAACAATTGCTATAATTCATTATTTCACTGTTTCACGCTATTTTTCATCATATAATTACTGATGGTTTCCATGGACTGATTGCTGCATACCAGAGTATAAAAAAAAAAACATTCGGAATAATTTCTGCAAAGGTTATTTCCACCTTTTAAATGAAGCAATGACTGATATTTCCGATTTTCAGCTCCACCAGTACATTCCAACACAGTTCTTTGGAACTATGTGGGAGCATATTAGCTTTGCAAAATATTTTAGCTCCTTTTATCCTCTCATGGCAATAGTCATGCAGAAATATGTACAAATCTTTATACAGTAACTATATAGTAACCCCCCTTAACTGAAAAAAATAAATAAAAAATATGAAAGCGGGGATAGAATAAAGGAACAGTATCTTAAATTTTATACTTTAAGGCCCCTTTCAAACTGGGGAGTTTTTTGTTCATAATTCAAGCATTTTTCAAGAGTTTTTCAAGCGTTTTTCAAGCGCTATTCAAGCGTTTTTCAAGCGTTATTCGAGCGTTATACGTTATTATAAGCCTCATCTGCAATCCCAATGTGCTGGTAAAGCACCGGTAGTACCCTTACGTTTTAGGGTGTTTTTTGCAGTGCCTCAGTGTAAAGGTGTTTTTACAGCACTTTCAATTCATTTCAATGGAGAGGGGCGTTTTTGGAGCATTTTTTTCAGCGCCCAAAAGCTGCTCCAACTATGCTGTTTGCAGGACCCAGTGTGAAAGGATCCATTGAGATGCATGGAGAGTGTTTTATGAGCGATTTAATAGCGCTATTTTAAACGCTAAAACGCTGTAAAAATGCTTCAGTGTGAAAGGGGTCTAATACATCACACAATACTTCAATAATTGTATGCCAATCCTACATTTATATATATACAAAAAATAAAAAGGCATACAATCTATTAATAGCACACATGAAAACTAATTAAACTGCAAAGATATTTTCTGAATACAATCTATGATGATTAAAGTGAAACTTTAGGTCATAAATACAAATGGGCAAACAGGATTTTTAATACAGAAGAGACATGCTTTGTAAAATTGCATTAAAATGACGTGCCTGCCTGTCCACCACTGTACAGTAAACTGCATACACTCAGCTCACTGTAGAGATTCAGCAATACTGAAGCAGATGGAACTCCTGTGCATGTCATCCCCTCCTAGCCAATGAAAGAACCCGGCGTTCGATACCTAGAAACCAGCCACTCAAAGATGTCAGTGGCTGGTGGGGAACTCCTGGACATTGCATTGCTGAAGTCAAGGTGAGTATATTTCCACATTAACTATGATAAATCTATCTAAAGTACCTCTACCTCTCCGTGACCGTGCCAACGGGACCCACGGACTCAATGTCTACCGGTGCCCCGCGATCATGCCACAGAGCGGCAGAACGGGGGGATTCCATTGTAAACAAGACATCTCCCTGTTCTGCCAAGTGACAGGACGCTGATCTTCTGCTCCCTGTCATCGGGAGCAGTGATCTTTGTTGTGTCACTGGTAGCCCAGCCCCCACACAGTTAGAATCACTCCATAGGACACACTTAACCCCTTCCTCGCCCCCTAGTGGTTAACCCCTTCACTGCCGGTAAAAGTGTCCGATGTGTCCGCCGCAATATCACACAATGTCACGATAACAATCGCAGTTCGCCGCCATTACTAGTAAAAAAAAAAATTATACTAAAAATGCCATAAAACTATCCAATATTTTGTAGACACTATTGTCCAGATTCACAGACATCGGCACACATTTATGCCGCCATAGTGTATCTCTTTTACTCTACGCCGACGCAGCGCAGAGAGGCAAGCATGGAATTCACAAAGCAAATGCTCCCAACGTTGCACCAGCGTGGCGTATGTTTCCTAGGCGTAAGCCGGCGTATGTGGAAGTGGGCTGGAAGTGGGCGTGATCCATGCTAATGAAGCGTGACCCCATGCAAATGATGGGCCGGGCGCCAGACAAGTACTTAAAACGAACTGCGCATGCGTCGAGACGTGGACGTACACCTGTGTGCATGCGCACAACCACGTCGGAACAACTGCCTAAGATACACCAGATCACTGTGTACGCCGTTAACACAGTGTTTCTCAATTCCAGTCCTCACGCCCCCCCAACAGGTCAGGTTTTCAGGATTTCCATTATTTTGCACAGGTGATTTGATCAGTTTTACTGCCTTAGTAATTCCCACAGCTTTTCATCTGAGGGAAATCCTGAAAACATAACCTGTTGGGGGGGCGTGAGGACTGGAATTGAGAAACACTGCGTTAACATAACCTATGCCCAGCCAGACCCACGTCTTCCCATATTCACAGACGTCCAATGTACAATATGTAGGCTTGTGTTCCCTGGTCCATACCTTTACATGGGTTGCGCCTCATCTATGGGGAATAACTTTACGCCGGACGTAAAACTTACGCAAACCGCGTATATCATGCGCCGGGCGCAAGTATGTTTGTGAATCGCCATATCTCCCTCATTTGCATATTTTAATAGAAAATCAATAGGAGCGCCACATGCGTCCAGAGTAAATATGCGCCCACTCACGCCGGCGTAGGCAAGTTACGTCGGTGGGATGAAGTCTGTTTTTAGGCGTATCTTAGTTTGTGGGTCCGGCGCACAGATACGACGGCGCATATTTGCACTTACCCGGCGTATCTGGAGATACGTCGACACAAGTGCTTTGTAAAACCGGGCCTATAAATTTTGCACAAACCAATCAATATGCGCTTATTACGATTTTTTATTTTTACCAAAAAAAATATCGGCCTAAACTGAGGAAAAATGTAGCTTTTTTATATATTTTTGGGGATATTTATTAGAGAAAAAAGTAAACAATTTTGCTTTTTTGTTTATAGCACAAACAAATTAAAACCGCAAAGGTGATCAAATACCACCAAAAGAAAGCTCTATTTGTGGGGAAAAAAGGATGTTGCACGACCGCTCAATTGTCAGGTAAAGCGACGCAGTGCCAAATCACAAAAAAGTGGCCCAGTTATTTGGCAGCCAAATCCTCCAGGCTGAAGTAGTTAAGGAATGGTTAAAATACCTTCCTAAGGCCTAACATATAATGCAAAAAAAAAAAACATGGTACCTTAGTGGTTAGCGCTTCTGCCTTGCAATGCAGGGGTTCTTGGTTCAAATCCTGGTCAGGACACTATCTGCATGGAGTTTGCATGTTTTCCTTGTGCTTGTGTGGGTTTCCTACAGGTACTCTGGTTTCCTTCCACATTCCAAAGACATGCTGATAGTTTAAACGGCTCCTGTCCAAACTGACCCTAATTTGTGAATGCATATTGGTGGGGACTGATGTGAATGCACTGTGCAAATTGCTGGAGCTATATAAATACCTGTAATAAAGACAATAATTGGTATCATATCCATAGAGGTGTCTGTGTAGACTGACTGCACATCCCCGGTGTAAGGCCTTATACACACGACCGAGAATCCCGTCGTAAAAAACGTTGTTTTTCTCGACGATTCTTGTCAAGCTTTCCTTGCATACACACTGTCGAGAAAAAATCTTGTGGTTCTCAAACGTGGTGATGTACAACAGGTATGGCGGCACTATAAAGGGGAAGTACGATTCCACTGACGCAACCCTTTGGGTTGCTTTTGCTAATCTCATGTTAGCGCGTGTTAGTAAAAGTTTGAAGAGGGCCGATTTGCGCTTTTCAGTCTTCGTGCTTTTCAGTCTGTTACAGCTCCCGTCTCATACTTTATTCTGAGCATGCGCTGGTTTTTACGTAAACACACAAAGGTTTTTCTTGTCGTAAACTAGCCCGACGAGAAAATTAAGACTCCCGATGAGAAAAAAAAAGACCAGGCTCTCTTCTTTTCTTGTCGAGATTCACAACAGTTTTTTCAATGAAAATCATACACACAAAGGCCCAGATTCACAAAGCACTTACGCCGACGTAAGTGGAAATTTGCGGCGGTAAGTGCAAATGTTCCGCCCGCAAATCTGTTCGCCGGACCCACAAACCAACATACGCCTAAAAACTGGCCACCTTACGCATACGTAGCTTACATACGCTGGCGTAGTATGGGCGCACTTTTTGTCTGGACGCATGTTGCTGCTGCTCCCATTGATTAGGCATTCAAATATGCAAATGAGGGAAGTACGGTGATTCACGAACGTACGCATGCTATGCGCGGTGCGTGTACGTTTTATGTCCAGCGTAAAGTTATTCCCCATAGATGAGGCGCAACCCAGCAATAGACATGCAAAGGTCTGTACCAGATCAGATAACACAGGCTGCCTTATTGAGCGTATGTTACGTTCATGGCGTACGTCGTGATCCGGCGTAGCTTAGACATTTGTCCCGGCGTGGTTGTGAGCATGCGCATAAGGGTGCTGTTTCATACATTCACGTCATGGCGCATGCGCAGTTCGTGATACACCGGGCGTAAAACGCTGCACCATGCTCGGACCATCATTTGCATGCTCACTCCCACTTCCACCTACGCCGGCCTGCGCCTTCGAAACTTACGCCACGCCGACACAGCGTTGGGAGCAATAGCTTGCTGATTGCACTGCTTGCCTATCTGTGCTGCGTCAGCGTAGCATACAGCGTTTGCGCTGCAGCGGCGTAATGTGCGCCCAACTCTGTAAATCTGGGCCAAACTGTTTTCTCGGCAACAGTTTTCTTGCTGGTTTTTGCCAAGAAAAATGGTCGCGTGTACGAGGGCTAAATATCTCCTTAACGTACACCATTTAGGAGATATTTACATCACATGCAGCCAGTGACATTACTGGCGCCTGCCAGCCGCGCCGTTCCTTTCCGAGCCCTGTCCCGTTAACGGCGGCTCCCACACGCATGCACACATTAGAGATTGATGGGGGAATCATTCTCACAGAGCTATTGTATTATGACAGTGGGGAAACTTCCCTGCTGTCAGAACACACTGGCTATACACCATTTAGGCATCTATCCAACAATCTGGTTGGATCAAATAGATCAACTTGTGTACAACCAGGGTGCCCATTCACATTTGGTCGGTCTCTGCTGAACTGGCCACATTTCGATCTATGTATGGCCGGCTCAAAGCAAATTCCAGTTTTATTGCAGAAAAAGCAATTCCTACTGATTGACCATGTATGTTTCTAGAGTTTTACGAAAGTCGTGATGTGGCCTTCTATACTTCTCTAGATATTGAGATAATGATCTTTCAAACTGAATACTTAGTGTGAAGTTTTCCTTTACTATAATCACATGATTAGTCCCACACTTCTCATAAAACATTTCATCCCTAGCATTCCTTTTTATTTTTTACTTTTAAACCACAAATGGAAATTTTAGTGTAGGAAACGTAAGGACGTCCCTGGAATGTTTTATTCCACGCAAATGATGTCTATAATTTGACCTTGGGTTCATTGCATACTTAAGGGAGAGGCGATGATCCAGTTACAGTATGAAGAGGTGAGAATTCTAGGGAATTCTGCACTGTAGCCATGGTAGCATGAAAGGGATGTAAAAAAAAATTTGGAAGTTACAGAAAATCATGGTAATTACATTTAAAATGGCGTCTGCAGTAATTATATATTTTATATCAATATTTACAAAAACTAAAATTGTATTCTTAGAAGGAAAAACTAAAATAAATGTATTGAGGACATGTATATGTCCACTTTAAGACACACAGCTGCATGTTGTTGTTACTAGAACTTCAGGTCTTGTATGGTTTGGCACCTGGCCTTAGATTTGTATTGTTTTCCTAAGCTTAGAGAATAATAGCTAGAAAAATAAAAAGATGATGTTAGGCTAAAGGCCATGAGATGGTTTTAAAAATCTGCTTTCCAGGGAGCTGTCTAAACTTCACTTTCATGGGAATGCAATGGCATTTCCCTCTTGTCAACAGTACCACCTCCCAGAGTACCTCTGGAGATATCCACTAGTAAGGTGACAGCTTCTCACAGGAGATAGCATTACTACAGGTCATGTTATTCTAAAAGGTGGATGCCCGATAGTGTCAAAGCAAAAGATAACACCTGACAAAATAGGTCAATAAAAATGTACAATACATTAGTACATTTATGAATGAAAATAGGTCACATGGCAAGTTTATGTTCCATGGTGTAGCAACAATATACAAAGATTTGAATACATAATCAGTATTAAGTGCAGATTTGTAAAGGCAGGCAAGAATTATGGGATGTTAACTGAACATTGTTTTAATGGTATCCATGTGTGTAATGTTTATGAGGGAAATCTGCTTTCACATGTGGATGGAAGGCCCATGTCCACTTTTAAATCAAGGACACATGGCACATAAATTCCCTGATCCCTGAAAGTCATACAGACCCACTGAAGTGTCACATCTGTATCAATAAAGATAGGTGTGTGATGTCACCATTATGAGCCCAAGAAGGAAATGGGGATTTTTGCTAGGTAACTCTAGAAAAATGAAAACTCAATGTCTGTGACATCACCACAACACAATTTGATGATGACTAAAATACTGCATCCAATACATACATGAGGCTGGCTTTAATGAAGAAGAATTCAGAAAGAGCACCAATATTGAAAACAATTTTTTTCAGCTGATATTCTCTTCACCTCTAAGGCCTGTACTCTAGAGTAGTGTGAACAGTAAGCTTTGCCAAAGCATTTTTTGACCTCTCAACAAACTTTGTTGATGCTTTTAATGAAAGCCCCTTAAACCTCCATGTCAGGGCTTGGCTTCTGCTACTTAACAAGCAGCTCTTTTCTTTCAGTGCTCAGAAGCTGCTCAGCTGTCGGTTAATTACCAGCCACTCATTGTTACCACAGTGACTTACCTGGTTACCATTTACACCTGCCTCATTAGTCCAGCCTACAGCCAGACCCTTTTTGCTATCTAAGCAGCTTAGCTAATTTCCTCCATGCTCTTGTGTGGTCTGTGATCTCCAGTGTTTTCCTTCCTGTGTTCCTGTGTATGACTTGGCCTGGCTGGCTTCCCTTCTGATTCCTGCACTTCTGATTACCTGCTGTGGAATCCAAACGCTGGCATCTGTTTTTGACTACATTCCTGAAGGTTTTTTTTTTTTTTTTTGCTATTTCAATAAAGGTGTGATTTCAACGTCACTTTATGTCTCCATCTGTGTTTTGGTTTCAGACAATCCTTTCGAGAAAGGGAGCTATGACTTCTGGAAGTATGGCATCACTATTGGCGTGAACCTAACAGGGAAGTTAAGTCGCTCAGTTTAGAGGCTAGAAAGACATGAGGTAAACTCTAGGAAAAGGCTACACTGGGGCACGTCTGGCTGTCACAAGAGTTGATCACCCTCCCTCCCATTGTGATGTTTTGTCTATATGTTTTTACGGCTATATTGATGGTTTTGACAATTGTTGCTTTATGGGCTATGCCTCAAACTAACTGCTTGCCAACCAGACTATAGCCAAATGATAGCTACAGCGCAGCCTGCCAAGTTCTGGGAGGGCTTCATATGATGTCCTCCTGTGATTTCGCCCACCACTCAACCGCTGCGGCGCCTACCAGTGCCCATCATTCCTGCCTATTAGTTCCCATCAGTGGTGCCTATCAGTGCACTTGAGTGCCGCCTATCAGTGCCCATCAGTGCCTTCTCACCAGTGTCACCTCATCAGTGCAACCTATCAGTGCCGTCTCATCAGTGCCATCCCATTAGTACCCATCAATGCCACCTCATCAGTGCCCATCAGTGCAGCCTCACCAGTGCACATCAGTGAAGGAAAAAAATTACCTGTTTGCAAAATTTAATAACAAACTATGAAAAACTTATTTTTTTAATTTTAGGTCTTTTTTTTTTTAGCAAAAAATGAAAAAACACAGTGGTGATTACGGTATATATCACCAAAGGAAAACTTGTTTTGTGTAAAAGTGCTTGTGTTGCATTTTTAACTTTTTGCCATAATAAATATCCCCGATAAATATATATAAAAAACAAATTTCTTCCTCAGTTTAAGCCGATATATATTCTTATACAATGGCAATGGCGATCTGTCACAGTTTGGACACTTTTGACGCATAAAAATGCACTGATTACTGTGTAAATTTCACTGGTAGGGAAGGGGTTAACACTAAGGGGCAATCAAGGGGTTAACTGTGTCCCCTGCTAGGTGTTTTTAACTCTGGGGGAGATTAGACTTACTACTACTTCCTACTTAATGGGAACACACAATCTGTCTCTCCTCTCCTGACAGATTGGGGATTTGTGTGTTTACACACACACACATCCCCTTTCTGGCTCTCGTGCCCGCGATTGTGCATAGCTGGCGGACTTTGCGGCTGCTGCCCACGCGCATCATGTCACCTGCCATGTAGCGGGTGAACATGCCTGCTATGGCCTTTTAAAGGAGCCAACGTACAGCTACGGCCATTCGCCGGAATGCTCCGACCTGCCGCAGTATAATGATGGTGGCTGGTCGGCAAGTGGTTAAACACACTGATACTAATACAAAAAGTTAAAAATATAGCTTTTTTTTTAAATTGAACGCTCTTTTTTTGTTTATAGCGACCAAATGCGTTCAAATTAAAGCTCTATTTGTGGGGAAAAGAGGACGACAATTTTGTTTGGATACAGCATCACACAACCGTGCAATTGTCAGTCAAAATGACGCAGTGCTATATCGCAAAAAAAAAATGGCCTGGTCATTAAGGGGGAAACTCGTCCGGTCCTTAAGTGGTTAAGGTAGGTTAATAAAAGTTAAAAGCACACTATTGTTTCTGGACCCTACTACAGGTGGCTACAATCACCAGGTGTGGGAAAATGTATTTTGGGTTGTTCTTTAGTGGTAGGTTATGGTAATAGCAAGAAATGTATATTTACATTTTAACTACTTTGTAGCAGTTTTTCTTTCATCTGGATGCACCTAGTAGTTGGAATGATATGTTCAGTTTTTCTACCACATTTTTCTACCACATGTCAAAGTTGCAAAACTGTGTTCAGACATTCATTTTTTTTACCCTCTGTCACAAAGGAGTAAAATTGCCAGAAAAATTACAGCTCCTGGCAGCTTTGTTCTATTTGTAAACAAAATAACTATTTATCCATACCAGACCCTTATCCTAGATGAGGGTCTGGTATAGATGTTAATGGGGTATGCCTAAATACGCAAAAAAAGGAGTCCGGTATGAGATTTAAGGGGGTCTAAACCTTAATCTTATTTCTACTACTTAGCCAAAGGGCTCCTTCATAAGTCTGTGTCTCCCCAGGTCCTCCTAGAAGTCACTTGACACTTGGCTTCAATAATTCAGATAAAAAAAAAATCCTTGATATTACTTTCTCTGCTCTTTCTGTAGTGATTTCTGCTTCACTGATCATTAAGACACCCCAAATATTCCAAAGAGAGTAGAACACCACTGTTACCCAACTTTTAAAGGAAGCCCAGAAATCCATATTGCAGTCAGTAGATATTATATTAAGTGTATCCTAAAAAGTTGCACTGAATATCTGGTTAAAAAAAAAGTCACTGCATGAATAGGTAACAACCCGTGACTGGTAAGAATTAATAGGGTGCTTTTGGAAATTCTAACCCTGTATTGGCTCAAGAATGGGATTCTCTCTTTTATATTGATAAACACAGCTGGGAAATGAGGTTGCCTGAAGGCTGGAGCATGATTAGCTATTAAGTATTAGTTCAATTCCTTTGGTTTAACTATCTCTGGATTGCAAACTGAACATAGCTTTCCTAAATATTGTGGTTAGGTTATGATCACGTATATTATTTGGCAAACAGTCTTCTTACAATAAATAACTAATGGCTACATTTAAGTAAATACTGTAAAGCTGAACCAGTAATGGACTAAATTCAAAGTTTTTTTTGATAATCCAAATTAGACAGTTAAGCAGATGTGACCTGAATATTGTCGTGTGTGAAGCTTCTTATCTTTGTCTATAGTAAATTAAAAAGCAATTTCAGGCAGAAAGTGAAAGAAACAAGTAAATTACTAATGCTATCAAGCAAATCAGAAAGATAACTCCTATTTTGTAATTTACTGCAATTAACTCAACGCAGATCATCAATAGGGTCAGTGGGAGTGTTCCTCCCATGGGCTTCCGCTCCATAGGGCAAGGGGGGGTAGTTTGCCCCCCCCTGGAATCACCAGGGAGAGCCAGGAGCAGCGCCGAACTGGCCCTGGGCCCGATTTTAGCGATGACTGCAGTGCTCCCCTCCCCTCTAGTTGTCCCTTATTTAGAGTGCCTGTCCCTCTTCTGGAATCAAATCCATTTGTCCCTCATTCCAAAAGGTTCCTCTTTTAGACCTGAAATAAATATACTGTCGATATAGTGTAGTGTTTCAGTCAAGGGAAAGGGGTGCTGTGTAATGTAAAGGGGTCCAGAGGTGCAGGGTGCTGTGTAATGTAAAGTGGTGCAGTAATGGAGAGGGGGGTACACAGTAGTGACAAAGGGATATTGAAAGATGCAGAGGGCACAGTGGAGCGTTTTTACATTTTAACGTGGGGGGGCACTTTTAAACCCACTAGTGGTCGAAGAAAGGGTAAAATGCGACTGTGTATCGCCGCTGCCAAAACGCCCCCCTCTGAAAAAATTTCAGCGGACGCCCATGGTTCCTCCTGGTGTTTGAGAAGAGTAAGTTTCCCTAATTACTCTCTACATTGTATATCACTAGCCAAATTAAAACATGCAAGACACATTTGAGTTTGATTGGTAGATGTGAGAAACATCTGACATTTTTCCATAAACCAATAAATGGGACTGGGATAGATTTTTACACTACAGCAAATCTAGGTTGAAAAGTGATACGCAGGAAGGCTGTGCCTTATACTGTATATACATTGCAAGGTCTATTGCAGCAGTGTCAGCTGTTTTTTTTTTTTTAAGTAGGTTGTGAGTCTGTATTGTTATTTTGTCCCATATCTGCAAAGCAACAGATTTCTGAATTTCACAAAATTTTGGTGTCCTGCAGATCCAGGCTGTGTCCTGCCACTGGGTGGGTGCTGAAACACCCATCCCCAGATCCAGCTCATCACCTTTTTTGCTCTTTTGGGCTGTGTGATCTCCTGGTCAGCATGGGCCCACAGATAGAGAGATGCAGTGGATTGTGATATTAAGGGGGCAGAGCTTGCATCTGATAGGGATGTAGGATTCTGCTTTAGCCCAGCTGTGTGAGCTCAGTGACATTGCTAGTCATGTCAGGCACAAGGATATGCCCCTTCAAGGTTGGGACGTTTTGGGGTCGATACTTATTTTTCTTGAATGCCTGGAAACAGCACTTGACAGATAGAGGGACTGATGATACATCTGCCAAATGGGCTCTATTAGACATGAACTACATAGAAGTTTGAATTCCACGCATGCATATAGATTGGGAAACTACTAAATGGCTCTCAACAGTCCCACATTGCATGGGCCTGTCCTAGGACTTTAACAAAATCCTGGCACTTTAAAGATCCATGCTGTGTTCCACTACTGGCCAGGTGCTAGAATGCTCATTTGTGAAACAAGCAGGGCTAATTGCTGCATGGTTGGGTGATTTTCTTTCCAACATGAGGACTCCATCAGAGGGAGGCACTGATGCGGGTCACAGAGTGTCAACAGGTAAGTAAATGGACTGTTCTTCCAATGCCAACTTCGGACCAACTTTTTCGGGTTTCATCGGACAAAAAGTTCGGTCTGCAAACGGACAAACTTTACGTCAACAAAAGTCTGATGGTGCCTATAGTCCTACTGTGTGTACAGCAAGCAATCGGACTTTTGTACAAAGTACAAACGCGCATACTCAGAAGCAAAGACCAGCCGCATGTGTTCTGTCTGGTAGAACTAGCGTTCGTATTTGAAAAAGCACATTAGTGACGCGGCAAGTTCTAAAATCAAGAAAAGCAGTGCACATTCTCTTCTTCTTTATAATGTGATAATACTAAAAGCTGCTTTGCTGGTGATACTGACGAAGTAAAAACAAATGTCTTTACTTTGAATTAGTGTATTTTGGTTATATGAATGAATGAAAACTTATATAGCGCGGCACATGCAAACTAAATCGCCTATGAACCAAACATATTTTTATTTATTTTTTTGTGGGTCAAGTTAGCACAACCCCATTGCGTAACATGTCTGCTTGATGAACGGACGTTCAAAAACTAACAAAATTGCACGAAACTGAAAAATGTGAATGCACACAGACGGAACCTCTACTAACTCTCAATTAGCAGAAGGAGCCAAAAGGGTGACGCCGGAGAATTGAACTTCCTCTTTTAAACTCTTGTCAGTACGTTGAAACGTCACTACGTTCTTGTTTGTTGCCGAAAAAGTCAGAGCATGTGTATGCTATGGGTGTGCCTGGACAACTCCCTTCGGACAAAAATCCAAGGGAACGTTTGTTGGATGTCCGACCGTGTGTACGAGGCTTTGGACTTCTCATTTCTCGTGACACAGCTCTAACAATCTCCCAAACTGTCCATACTTTTCATAGGCCTTGCCTGAATAGACATCATTGCTGCCTGTCCTGAGTTGGGTTTGTGGTGAAGGGGGAGGCATGACTCCCTGCAAGCTCACATACATCTCAACCCACCTAAGGAAAACTCTGGATTCACAATTACATTTCTGATAATCCAAATTTGCTCACTTAAAGCAGAGCAAATATGGAGTCATTTTTAGGTACAAGGACTGCAGACTGTGTACAATGTATACAATATGTAGGCTCAGACCCAAACGTAACCATGCTCCTGTAAGCCATGCCCGATATTCAGTGCAACTTAACAATAAACATTTTTGGCACGGCACACAAAACATGTCTTCTAAGTTTTCTGGAAATATTTAAATGGTGCTGATTTTATTAGATATTATGTATTTATCACACTGAAAAATTAATTAGTAAAAAATGAATACATCTGTAACATCGGGTGTTTTTTCTGTGAAATGGTATTTATGATCTTTTTCTTTTTGTATTGAATGTTTGTTGCCTGTATTTATCCTCTATTTTTCTTCTTAAAACCAGTATAAGAATTTAAGATGATGTGACTCATAGCTATAAATGACTATCCTTGGCTTAAGGTGGCAAGGCTTGTTTTAAGACTGAAAACATCCCATAAATTCTTCCACTAATGCAGTTGAGTACATTGTATTCACTTGTTCTTGAAGTTACACACTAAAAATTTGGAACATGTCAATGGGTTGTTTTTCTTGTAAAATGCTGACTATAACTATTCCATATAAAAATCTGTAAAAGTCTGTCCAAAGTAAACTATTATTCACAGCTTCTCTGCACTATGAACATTTTTCTCACGCATCAAAAGCAATATGTTTTAATACATTTAATACAGGTGAGCATGACAAATACTTATACCACTAAAAATATATTTATTTCAAAATAGAAGCGGAACATGAGTCACCACATTTGTCATCCCAGCCTGTCATTGGACAGTGAATGAAGAAGCAGAACACTGATAACTTTATCTCTCTGTAGCTCTGGTCTCTCCTCCTATTAGGATGCTCCTTGCACTACAGCACATCTAATTGGTGCATTGCACTGCTTCCCATGTGAGCTCTGTTGTAGAGGCAATGCAAGATGATAAAAGTCACTGATAGGTAGAGATAGCCTTCCTACTGTTCCCAGGCCCCATGAGTTTAGCAGTAAGCATATGGGCAGAGAGTGGGCTTTGTAATTACCTTTGGGGACAGGTGGATGCATTCCGTGGCTCCCAGCAATTAAAGAAAAGTTCCCTGTGCTCTTCAGTTGATCAGGAGACAGGAACAGAGAGAAGAGTATTTAATCATATATGGGCACAAGCCGACCATTTTGTCTGACATTCGTTGAACCATTCAAATTCGCTCTAAGTGTGTTCCTCCGAGCAACTAATACATGCACCAACAAGAATTCTCTTTCCTTTGTGGCTGTGTGTGGTGAAGAGATGAGCTCGGGCGTGTTATTTGGATATATCATATATATCTCTTTTATGGCCCCAATTATTCCCCGAGCACTGCTCAGGACTAAGGATGAGCTTGGGTGTGTTATTTGGATATACCGTATTTATTGGCGTATAACTCGCACAGGCTTAACATTGCCATGAATGCAGCCTCGCATGTGACATGAATGCAGCCTGATTGATGCCCATCTGCAGCCTCGGAGGGGACGATGAGTGCCGATAGATTACAAACAGGAGAATTTCTTGTTTACTCGGTTACCTCTTTAATACAAAGTCCCGCCTCCTATGACAGACAGAACAGTCATCCGATGGCATCCCAGGAGACTGGACATCCTATTACAGACGCCGCTGAGTAAACAGGAGATTCTCTTCATGTAATCTGATGGCACTTGTCCCGCCCCCCCTGACCCCTTTGAGGCAGCGCTGATAAATACGGTACATATCTTTTGTGGCCATGGGGGCCACAAACAATATATATATCCAAATCCCCAGGGGGGCCATATTAAATCACCAGGGGGCCGCAATTGGCCCTCGGGCTGGACTTTGGACATGCCTGTTCTATATCAGTCTTCTGGGGCAGGGCAGAATCAATGTAACTATGCACATGGTCAATTCCTCTGGATTCTGGTAATCATTGTACTGGGCACTGCTACTACATGACTGCAAAGCATTCTATGATTTGAAAATGTGTCAATTTTGATGTCACTGCCTTATCTCTCCATCTCATTCAAATTTTTTGCAATTTTCATTGAGAAAATGCAAAGCAAGCTTTGAATTGTTCAATAAACAGCATGCTGTGCTAAAACACATAAGTATACATCAGTAATAAACATTGGTGATACATAAAGGAAAAGTTCATGCAGATGATGTGAAAGCTCAAAACCATAAATTGAATCCAGATGCTACTGAGTAAAAATTTTGTGTCCCAACTCCGCTTATCAATTAAAACATGTGGGCATACACCAGTGAAGATGTCTCCTTATTAAAAGCTGTGTGACTCTCTATCAAGAGAAGTCTGAAAGCACTTATGTAAAAAATCCTTGCACAGTGGTACAGAGTCTCGGTATCACCAATGTTCATCACTGATTTATATTTATTATTAACACAGCATGTTGTTTATTGATTAATTCCCATGTATGTTATCATATACATAATATTTGCTGCAGCTTGTTTATGTTGACTTATGTTATCATTTGCATAATTGCACTTGGATTTGGAAGCACTGAATTGTATCTGTCACCTCCTGTGTCAACAATGCAGAAGGATAGCTGCTTGGCACGGGATCCAAAAGCTAGTGGAGATTGCTGTAGTTATGATACCTATTCTAATGATTTCTAATGATTTCCAGCTTCCAGGAGAATTCCATAGGTGTGGTATATGCATAGTTACATTGGCCAAGCTGGACCAATGTAACCATGTACAAATATCCATATCTGGAATTCTTGTTTAATTGTCAGGAGCTGTAGCATGGAGTATTACTCCATTCTCACCCAAAAAAAAAACAATTAAATAGTCCCCTCTCTGCCCCTCTGATCCTCCTGCTGAACGGAAGGAACTTTAATTGCTGGGAGCTGCAAAATTACTTTGCCTGCACCCAAAGATAATTAAAGAGTACCATCTCTGCCTCTGGGCCCCATCAGTTCCACAAGGGGCAGGGAGCAGAGTATTTAAAGCAGACCTTCCCCCCCTGCCAACTTTCCATAATTTTACTTCTACCTCCCTCCTCTTTAGCAATCTGATTTAAAAAGAAATATATAATATTTTTTTTTGAGAGGTGAGGGCGAACCCTCCCCACATTTTGGCTATTCTTGCCAAGGCGAGAATGATATGCAGGTCACCCACTGCCTCCTCGGATACTGACGTCATGCATCCTAGAAGGCCCCATGGTACTCTACAGAGCATGTGCTGTGGCACATGATCAGGGAGCAAGCTGTATCTTCCTGGTTTTTGAAGCCCCCTGATGATTTGTAACACTACATGCACATTATCAGGGGGTCGACTGAAAGAACCTCAAAGACACAGTTGGCTTTTAATGACATCAGAGAAAATGATGGTGGTGAAGAACAAGGTGTGCAGAAGCAGATTGGTATATTTCTACAAAATACCACTGGTTTCACTGGGAATGTGAAAAAAATAATCCCATGGCCCCTGTCAATTAGATCTCTGCATGCTGCTCCAGCACTGCGACTCTCCGACTTCTGACCCACAGCCTGTAATGCTGCTCATCATTAGCACTGCCAAGCTACTCCACACACTCTTCTATATATAGACATGCATATCCTTTTGTAGGATCTTTCTGGTAGTAAGTAAAGTAAAAATAAATGTCATATAGTATGTGAACTAGTAGACAAATAAGGCTGGTTTTGGGTTGACTTAAAAGATATATGTACTTTTATATATATATATAAATGAACTTAGTGGAAGTCTGCTAGTTACTTGCACCAGTGTTGAAGATAGACATATTGCAGAATAGTTATTATTTAATAATTTAATATTGCCAAACCTACTATATATGTATATATATATATATATATATATATATATATATATATATATATATATATATATATATATATATATATATATATATATATATATATATATATATATATATATATATACTTATATTAGCTTTTGTTTTTTGTTTTTGTTTTTTTTAATCAAAGCACACTACTCGTCCTCCAGACCCACAGAAACTAGATGTAGAAGTGGAGCATTTTAATGACTATTGGGCAGTGCTCCAACAATTGAAGGCAACCATTAGTATAAGTCAATGATCTGTCATAGCTTGAATGGTCAGCAGGAAACAAGGCAAAGCTCCACATAAGGATAGCATTTTAGATCAAAACTGACATCAAAGGTGTATCATAAGCTGTTTGGCTCAATGCTGTCTTTCTGACCCCAAGGAGGAGTATGCACAACAGGAGATAGAAACTTATCTGAGTAAAGAATATATCACAAAACCTTATGTTAACCTTATTGATTAACCACAAAAGCTAACTATCAGTAGGCAACTACTAACCTTAACTGAATGAAGCCTAATCGCTGGACCTAGTCATAGCTAATCACTAATACTACCACAGCTAATCAGTAGCCCTAGTGTATAAAACGAGATTAATACAGAGATTAATACATTGAATCTGAATTTATGTTCCATTCCTCCTAAAATGTTGCCCTGAAAAACAAGGGACTACCTGAGTTTGCTTTCTAAATTAATGTTAATGTGACAGCTGTAGAAAGTGGCAACCAGTTATCTTTTGACCACTGCAATACAATTTATACTGTAATGTTTTGTTAAATTACAATGAAACAAACAGCAATCCCTCTCTTAATCAGCCAGATTCACACTCTAGGGAAAGCGAAAACACAGCTCAAGCAGCTGCAAATTTTTATTTACATTTGTTCTAGTTTTCACTGTAATTGGCAGTCACTGTGAACATATGATCAGGGATTAACACTGATTGGTCCATAGGGATGCGCAGTGAGTAAAGCTGTTTAGCGATAGCTCAATCTCCAGTTGAGGGGGGGTGGTGAAGAATGCACATCGTAGCACATGCATTTAAGTGTGTTGACGGAATATCAGAGGTTTCTGAGATCATACAAATATGTTGATTTCTTTGCTTTATTAAATATATCATAAAGCACTGGAAATAATAGAATTTTAAGATAAATGCCTATCGATTTGTATATAGCTCTGTAAATGAGTTTTAGTTTGTCACAGCTGGTTTCAGGGTTCTGCAGTGGTAATAATAACAGGCACAACTCTCTATTTGCATTTTCCTTGCAAGCTGGTGCATTTATATGTATTTTGTAAGTGTTAACAATCACCTCTATGAATATTAAGGATAAAGTCCAGCTTTGCTACTATAGTGGATTCAAAGTGAATCTTGCAGGTTGGAGATTGGTGGTCCCGGTGAATATATGTGCAGATTCACCTGAGAACATTTTTGTAAACCATACGTCACTGATTGGCTTTTACACTATGGCCGGAAAACTTACAAGGGCCAATAGGCAGGGCCAGTGCTAGACTATTTTGCGCCCTAGGCAAGAACAGCTATTTGTACTCCCCCCGCCCAAAAAAGAGAGGGACTGAGAGAGTGAGGGCTTAGAGGGGGTTGAAAGTGGAGAGAGCGGGAGAGAGGGAGGGGAGTTGTGGAAGGCTGAGAGAGAGGGGGTTGAGGTGAGGGGGGCAAATAATTGTCACCCACAGTTTTCAATGCAGATATGTGAATGGAGCCTTGGTTGGTTTTGTACAACCAGAATAACACATCTTAACAAATATACAATTGTAAAACATGTTGTCACTGTGATTTCAGCACTGAAATAACTACATGTACATCAGGTTTTATACAAGTGGCATATGTAACAAATTTCTTAGGAGTTGAGTAATGTGGCTCAGTTCCACCTTCAGTATGAAATCTGTCTACCTCACTGCATTGTTCTCTTTCATAGCTATGCCCTGGCCTGTGTTCAGCACATGATCAGAAGATTACTAACTTGGACAGCATGTTACTGTTTGTGTCAGATAAATAGAGGTAAAGGTATCGCAGAAAGCAGCACAGCTGTAATGTTCCTGCATATTGCTGGATTCTGTTTATTAAAGCTGACTATAAGGTAAGCCTAGTTGAATAAAACAAAAGTAACATGCTGATAGTTAGCAATTATCTTATACTTTTGAAGTTTTTCTTTGTACTATCTTATTAAAAGAGAATTATGACCAATGCTTTTTTGGACAAATTTCTCATTTGGGTTACAGAAGTGTACTTACTTGTGCTCTCCTGTGACTCAGAATCAGCTGACAATGGGCCAAAGTCATCTCAGAGCCATTCCAGGCTCTGGAAGGATCCAGACCATATTGTCGGGATCCACCCAGCTGCCCAACTGACAACTGGCCCCAGCCAAAGCCAGCTCAATTTTTATAGTTGCCGTGTCTGATAAAAGCCACTCTCTTACTCCAGATCATTACGTGAATTGTCTCCACCCATTTTTCCACCGATGGGGGAGTGTGTGCCTGCCATTTCTGTGCAATTAACTTTCGTGCTTGGAATAGGCAACACCCCTTTCAAGGTTCCTGGTGGGACTCTATGATCCTCTATACTCCCTAGGAGACAGGTTATGGCCACTGGCTCTAATGAGTTCCTAAAGATTTTATTAACCCTATCTATTATCTCCACCTAATATCTAAATAGCTTCGGGCATTTCCAGACCATATGTATGAAATCGCCTGTCGCCTTGCATCTAGGGCATTCATCACTCTGTCTCCACCCAAGTTTAAACATTTTTTTAGGAGTATGGTAGACTCTATGTAGTAGGAACAGGTGGGACAATCTCAGCGCAGGAGCAATTAAAACCAATGCTCCTATTTCTAGGATCTTGTTCCATTGTTCCAGAGTTACTGTCCCCAGATTTCTTTCCCATCCTTCTCTACTCTTAAAGCCCCATACACACTATGGGCCAGATTCACGAACACTTGCGCTGGAGTATTTGGATATGCGCCGCGTAACTGTGATGATGCGCCGTCTTTTCTATGTGCCCGTACCCACCAAACTAGATGCGCCCAATAACGGGTCATTTGCGACCGGCGGAACGTTCCGACGCCAGAGTATCGTCAGCGCTTATTTTCGCTGGGCGCATCAGTCGCGCCCATTGATTTCCCCTGCAAATATGCAAATGAGGGAGATTTCCCAATTCGCGAACGGATTAGCACCATACGCTGGCTACATGCGCCGCGCGTATCTGGTCCGTCCGGCGCAAAGTTATTTCTACAAAAGGCTGCTTTATCTTTACTCCAGACGGTCACAGGTCAGCAGGAGAGCAGCTACAGCAGCGTTACCGACGAAACTAGCAAGCTGAACAACAACACTAGCAAGGACAACACCTCTGTGTGCCAACATGCCAGGGGCACTCGTGGTCCTAAGACTAGTACTGGGTCCCTCGCTACGGAGGAGGCGGGCACGTGAGAGGATATACCGCACACGTATGAACCTCTTTGGCATGGGGGATGAGGAGGTGTATCGCCTCTTCAGATTCAGCCCAGATGTAATACTTGAACTAACCACAACCCTGCAGGGTGACATCACCAGCCCAACACACCGATCACAAGCAGTGCAGCCACTGGTGAAGGTACTGGCAACACTTCATTTCCTAGCAAGTGGATCATTCCAGCGTACAAGTGGAGTGGTGGCTGGGATGTCACAGTCCTCCATAAGCAGATGTGTGCACCAGGTTGTCCCTGCAATCCTCAGACGCATGTCCAACCAGTTCATCAGACCCACCACTGAGGAGCTGCGGCTGAAGGCAATGACAGATTTCTACAACATTGCCAGATTCCCACGCACCATCGGGGCCATTGATTGCACACATGTGGCCCTACAGCCCCCCAGTGCCACAGAGCACATATACCGCAATCGGAAGCATTGGCATTCCATCAACGTACAGGTGATAGCCGATGCCCAACGCCTCATATGGCACGTGCGTGCCAAACACCCCGGGTCCAGCCATGACAGCTTCATATACCGTCAGAGTCCCATCCCAGCAGAATTCGAACAGAACATGTATGGGGACAGCTGGCTGGTTGGTGAGTGACAAGGGAGTCAGGCATGACTATCCCCTCCCGTGATGCACAACAGAAATCGCACATGCATGACTAACATTATCCTGTCTTTTTCCTTACAGGTGACTCTGCATATGCACTGGGACCCCATCTAATGACTCCTTTCCGGAACCCCCAAACCAGAGGAGAGAGAAAATACAATGAAGCACACATCAAAACCCGTGGAGTGGTGGAGCAAACATTTGGGCTCCTGAAGTCCCGTTTCCGCTGCCTGGATAAGTCTGGGGGGACCCTATTGTATTCCCCTACCTTCGTGTGTCAGATCATCGCTGCATGTTGCATACTACATAACTTTGCTATGAGAAAAGGCCTGCATATTGACATACGTGATGACCTGACCCCCGACCCACACAGTCCCCACCTGCCAGAGGACACCCAGTCTGCTGATGGAAGAGCAGTCAGGAGGGTCCTCGCCGTAGGCATCTTTGGACACTAAACCAAAACATTACTAACACAGACAGTGCACGCGTGTACACCACTGGATCACACACACCACATGCACATCGCATTGGATTAGCCCAAGTCCAGCATGTAGGAGTTGGGAGCAGCAACGCCAGCGTCAAGGCCCCAATGATGTCACTGTCCATTCACACACCTTTCACACGTCATTCATTCAGCCGTGGGGTTAACTTCACCACCACGGCCGAGGGTGACACCCCTTACTTTCAGGAGTGCCACCCTCTCACATTCACACACCATTCACACTGCAACGTGTGCAGTATCAAAAAAAAAAAAAAAATCTCATAACCTGAGAACCAAAAAAATTAACAAAAACTCATGTCCTGAGTATAAACAATAATAATAAATAAAATAAATAAACTCATGTCCTGAGTATAAACAAAAATATATAACAACCAAAAAAACAAAAAACCCTCATCTGGGATGACGGGGGCTCCTCCTTGGGGGCACTCTCGGGCTCCTCATCTGCCTGGAGGGAGTGGGTGGTGGTGGGGGTGGGGGGGCATCAGGAGGAGGCTGATCCCCGGGTGGGCCACTCCTGGGAGCTGTTGGCTGCCTGCCCTCCAATGCCACAGCGATACGGCTCAAATACAGATTTGTTTGGGCCTGCATCCTCAGCTGGCGGGTGATCTGATGCCGCTGGTCACGTTGCCGCTGCCTCCCCTCTTCCCGAATGGCAGCAGTGTTGTCTCGAACAGCTGCTGTCAAGTGCCGGATATCAGCCTGCACCTCCCCCAGGCTGGTCACAACGCCCTGCACGCGACTGGGCAGCTGTGACATAGAGCCCAGGCTGTCTGCGACCCTGTCTAGGTGGCCAGCCATCTCCCCCATTTGATGGGTCTGTTTCGCGTGGTCCAAAAGCACCTGGTCTTCGACCAAATCACACACCCCCCTGGTCTTCCGGGTGGCCTTCCTGGGGGCAGAGGAAGGTTGTCCCCGTGGGGATGGAGTCGCCCTTGAGGGGCTACCTAGGATGGGGGAGGGGATCACAGAGGGCCCTGCAGAGGAGGAGGACTCCTCCAACATTAAAATGAACTCCTGTTCAGGGACAGGCTCCTCCACAACCACCTCTGCTGAAGTGGTGTGGGCACTCTCCTCCTCCACCTCGGTGTCTCCAGCACCCAGGGCCTCGTCTTCAGCATCCCGTTGGGGGGTTGGGGTGGACTGGCCGGCACGAGATGGCCCAGCACCGTCATCTGTGGATGACACAAAGCAGACACATGTTGGTGGTCCCACACACTTGGCACATGTACCCACCCCCGCCCCACATGCAACACACCAAAAAGGGGGTAAAAATCACTTACCTGTCCTGGAG
The DNA here is from genome assembly GCA_029574335.1 of Rana kukunoris. Lineage (NCBI taxonomy): Eukaryota > Metazoa > Chordata > Amphibia > Anura > Ranidae > Rana > Rana kukunoris. The sequence continues at coordinate 341,805,367 of CM056049.1, read as the reverse complement.
CCTTCCTCTACGGAATCATAGCCTGGGACCCCCTCCAACTGCTCCCTGTCCAGGCAGCGGGCGACCACCTCCTCCTCCGCGGTCAGGGTGACAGGACATGGGGGACCACCACCTGTGCCCCTCTCATGGCTCCTAATGGTGGACACCTTGCCCCTCACCTTGCGCCGCAGGTCATTGATTTTTTTTTGAATGTCTGAAGCACTCCGGGTGGAGTACCCCAGCACATTGACCCTGGCAGCTATGGTGTCCAGGATGGCCTGCTTTCTCTCCCGGCTGGTCTTCCTGCTTTTTTTACCATGGAGAAAATCATTAAATGCCTCCATAGCCGATATTATCACTGTGACCTCCTGGGCATTATAATTTAGGTTCCTCCTCTCTTTGGGGGCAGCGGGAGCAGCCATTACAGGGCAAAAGTATCTTCCCTGGGGTGGGGGGAAATGGAACTACTTTTGCGCCGGAATGGCGTTTCCGCCAGCGCTTTTAAGCGCCCAGCGGAACGCATTGCGCTGACGTTTCCCAGGAAGTGGTGCCGACGGAAGTTGTGAGCATGCGCACAAGGGGGCGAGTGGAGCCGCACTCACTGCGCATGCTCCGTGGATGATGCGCTGAACGTAAGCCTCTGCGCTGGGCTCCGCCCATCATTTACATATGATCACACCCAGTTTCACTTGCGTCGGGTTACGCCAGCGCATTATCGTTACTCTGGCGCAAGTTTACGCGCAACTGCTATGTGAATTACAGGACTTGCACTGAAAGGGTCTTCAGAGTAACGTAAATGAGAAGCGTTACTCCAGAGGAAAGATACTCTCATCTACCTGAATCTGGCCCTATCAGTTTTCCTGTAGGTTTTTCTCTTCAGGTTTACCACAACCATGTAGTGCAAGGGCCTGCCTGACTGCATACAAATCGTTACTCTTGAGGTTTGACCTCGTATTAGATGGTTTTGGTAAACCTGAAGAGAAAAACCTGCAGGAAAACTGATAGTGTGTATGGGGTTTTAGAGATTCCAATTCTATTTATTGCTCTGGCCCCCAATTTGCTGTACATCTCTGAGATTAAGCCTTTAGATGTGTTAGTCTGAATCCATTCAATCGTTTATGATCTGGACTGTGCTTGGATGGCATGCCTAATCTGCAGATATTTGTAGAACGTCTTATTTTATACATTGAATTTGTGTCTCAGATCTGAAAACGTTTTCATGAGGTTGCCCTCATACAAATTGATTAGTCGATTAATTCCCTGTCTCTCCCACTCTAAAGATTTCTCTATACCAATTGCTTCTGTCAGGTTCTTGTTGTTCCAAAGAGGGGCAAACTCTGTTACCCCCAGTATACCCCAATAGGGCCTTCGCTGTCTGCCATATTTTGCTGACTAATTTTATGGTTGGGCATCTATGGATAAAAGAGTCCGCCTCTAAAAGTATATTATGTGTGGCCCCTGTTAGCATTAATCTACCGCTAGAATTCCCTAGAGTTTGGGTTCCACAAACCACTAGGTGTTGTAGCTGGGATTCCAAGAAATATATTCTTGGATACTGAACCGTCATACCCCCCTCTTTTATTGGAAGTTGCATGGTCTGCAAACTAATCCTGGCTTGTCCCCCCCCCCCCCTGCACATTAGCTCCCTGAAAAGTGATTGTATTCTCTTAAACCATGTTTGGCCTATCCATATCGGTGAGTTATGAAACACATATAGTATCTGTGGTAGCCATATAATGTTTATTAAGACAACTGGTAAATTTTGCATTACTTTCTGTCCTGGTGATTCTCCTAGTCCCCCCCTTTTGCCTTCTCTTCCTTTCCTCCCCTCCCCCTTCCCCTTCTTCCTTTTTCCCTTCCCCCCAACCTCCTTCCCTTCCCTCCTCCCCTCCCCACCCCCTCTCTCCCCCTTCCCCCCTCCACCGCTCTCTCTCTCTGCCACCCTATCCTCCCCTCTTTTCTTCCTTCATTCTTTCCCTTTTCTTTCCCCTCTCCCTTTCTCCCCCTTTTTCTCTTTCCCCTCCCTCTCCCCCTCCCCCTTCCCTCATACACTCTGACATTCCAATCACACTTCCACTCACCATTTTTCTCATTTTTACCCCCCTTTTTTGGGCACAGTTTGGTTCACTTATCACACATGTACAGCACCTCCCCCTCTTTACCAATACAGCCATATACTTATAGTCATATTTTAATATCTAGTTGTTTGGTCCATTCACATATTAGTCCTCGGCCGCCGCGGGAGACTCTCTCCTCAGAAGCTTGGGCATCTGAGCTGACAGGATTTAAATTTTTTGGTAAGAAGCACAACCATTATTCCCCAATGTTTACATGTTGTGATATAATGTGTTTGTGTAGGTTAAATTGTATTTTTTTACTGTTTCAGCCTTTTCTCTGCAGTCAATGATTGTATTCTGAGTAATTTCAGAAAAACTCTCCTGACGAGGTGACGGCTGTCGCAAAACTAGGTGAGAATCCCTTTTCGTGACCCCTACCTTCACCTTGATTCCCCCCAAGGGATTTATCACTCTCGGTGACCTGTATGGTTTATCACGATACCTTGTATTGTTTTTTATTGTTTATGTAGTTTTGATGTCCTTTTATCTTGTTTGATAACATGTCAATAAATGTATAAACTTTTATTCTATCTACTCTATGTGAGTTTACCTACTGAACTTTGTACTGCAATAGTCCTACTGCCCCTCTTTTTTCTGGTCTTTCAGGTGTTGGAGTCCCACAAGTCCTACCTAATCAAGTGTGCCCATTGGAAGATTTCACCTCTATTGCAGTTCCAAAGACAACTAGTAAATTTTGGATCTTGCATTACTTTCTGTCCTGGTGTATTTGCCCATGTTGTCTGTGTATTAAGTAAAAAAAAATTAAATAAATGTCCTGCCTATAGAACGGGTTGACATCTGGAATCTGGTTGATTTAATTACAATGATGGTATTAACCGCCACAATCAACTGGTTGGTATCTGACTGGTGTCAGTTTGTCAAATACAGCCACAATAATGGTCTAATTTTAATCTTCTTAGCTTCCAAACATTATTACCTAAATATCAGTTTCAGTGAGCAGTAATGTTTACCGAGACATCAGTCGAATTCCAACAAGAAAATTTGAGTAATCTTTGAACAGAATGTCAAAAAGGCAATTTTGTAATTACATTTAGGCTAGGAGGCATATTTAGGGAAAAAAACATGTTTCATCTATTGTTTTCTTTTTTCAGTAACAAGTAATTAGTAGCGTGACAACACCAGATTTCATTATAGTTATAGGCATGTATGATCTGCTCTATCCACTCATTTGACATGATCTGTTTAATTAGATGCGTAGGCCTACCTTCTTGTCATCTAATCTGCTTGCTCTCCTAGGTTTTGTGACTCTGTCCAGCTTACACACATCACAATGAAACTTGAATGGCAGGATTCTTTAGCTTTATTACAAGTAACATGAATAGTTTAACATTGTATTTGTTTTATTTAAAGCAGAGTTCCACCCAAAACATTAGAAAGAAAGCAATTCAACTGATTTATTATTTGGCTAATTGACAGCATTTGTTGCCAGAAGGGGCTTATATACTATACTGTATATTGTGTAATTTTTGTACATGACATTTGTTGTAAAGAATGAGACATGTACGGTTCGTTTTGTTCCAAATTAAAATTCGGACAAATTTTTTAATTTTGGCAAATTCGGATATACCCGAATTTCCGAAATATAGTACCGAATTAAAATGAATCCGAAATAACGAAAAATAAATTCAAATTCAAATAGTTTTCAAATTGTTTTTGAATACTTTTCAAATTTTAAAAGTTTTCAAATTCTAAAAGTTTTCAAATCGTTTTCAAATTTAAATCGTTTTCCAATTTCCAAAGAGAATTGAATAGAATAGAAAAAAAGGACTAGAATAGAAATAAAATATGTTTTCTATTCTATTTCTTTATTTTCTAGTCTATTTTAATCTTTTTGAAAATTGGAAAACTTTTCGAATTCAAAACTTGTCTATAAACAAGGCCCACAAGGCTGAAATGCGTTAACATCTGCTATCTGAATGTTATGTCTTTTATGGAGAATCAATACATTTGGAAGAAACCTAAAACTACTGTACATGTCTATTTAAACTATCTTTCCCACTGTGTGATGACGCTGCAGTAATTTTATTGCACAACCAACTATGTTGTCACCCATTTTAGGGAAGTAGAAAGACAATAGATCTACTAGCAGGGTTAAAAGGTAAAACAAGTTGTTACAGGGAACTGTTGCCTGTAGTTCTTTTTTTAATATATTGGTTGTGTTTTGACACATAAAAGATTTGTCTCCATAATGCTGGGCCTTTCAAAACAAAATGTTCTCAAGTGTAGAATTATTGCCCATTCTTGTTGCATTGTGACCTTGGTGATTACCTGTAGGATAATACCTGGCACCCAAGTTAAATAAACCAGTTAACTTTATATACATCACATGGGAATGCTACACGTAATTACATTATGCTAAATTGTAGGGGTAGTGTATTGCATAACTTTTTACTAGATTTTACTGGGAACTTTTGTGTAACAGCATTATATGACGAAAAATTAGCTAGGAAATACTGTATTTATTGGCGTATAACACTCACTTTTTTACCCTGAAAAGAGAGGGTAAACTGTGCCTGTGTGTTATACGCAGAGGGTGGTGGAAAGTTTTTTTCCTGAAACTTCCCTCTTAAAGTTAGGGTGCGTTTTATACCCCTGTGCGTGTTATATGCTGATAAATACGGTAATGTCACCACATATATAAAATAAAATACATTATCTCACAAAAGTGAGTACACCCCTCACAGTTTTGTAAATAGTTTACTAAAGAAATTACAGTTTGCTACAATGTAAAGTAGTAGAGTGGAATTTCGGATTGCAAGTAACGCGGTTAACGAGCATTTCGCAATACGAGTACTGTATTTAAAAAAATCCTACCACAGATTGCGAGTGTTGTCTCGCAAAAGGAGCAGGATTCAGGCCAATGTGGTGTGCAGTATCGCTTTTTGCCTGAGGTGGGGGGACGCCGGAGCTGAGCGGAACCAAACGGAAAGACTCTGAAAGACACAGAAATATTCTGTTCCTGAGCCTTTCTGAGGTTTGCCGAGGTCAGCCAAAGTGTTCTCAGGCCTTTCTGGCCATTTCTGAGGCTCTCCATGCGGTATTGCACGCCATTGAAGTCAATGTGGAACTAATTATTTTTGTCACTAAGTCACTAACACATGTATACTGAAAGGTGCCCTAGCTTAGATGAAGATTTTTAAGCAGCGCAAAAAAACATACTAACAACTGCCTGTTATTCTGCACACAGTTGGAAAAGATGGACAGTCATAACATTAGCAAATGATTCTGATGAGGAAAAGGGGGGAAAAAGGGGTTGACATTTAACAAGAAAAGAAGAATTATAAAGTTTTGCATTCTTTGGTTTTGGCAAAGAAGCCAGTGAGTGCTTTGTAGAATGAGGTAGCTCTTGCAGCTTACTTAGATTCCTCATTGGAACAGTTTGTTGTCCCAACTGTATTCAGACAACATTAGTCCAGTTCCAAATTGATGTCAACATGATGATTTTTTAAAGTAATCTTTCTAGGCATGTTTCCGTTGCTGTAATATCTTAAATTCTTAGCTTACAAACACTGAAGCCACTTCTTCAGTTCTAATGAATGCCAGGAAAATACCCCAGCATTTCTATCCACAAAGGTAGCACTTCTTTAAAACTCTAGAAGTGGTTAAGACCTTACAACATTAAGCTGGCTACACACTATACAACTAGCAAGTGAAAAAAAAAAATAATTCTAACTATTCTTAAAAACACTCCCCTTCCTCTTACCTATCCTGCATACCCTGTATAAAAAAAATCTGTGTTCCTTACTATGTTTAATCCTTTCTGGTCCAGTCCTGTGGTCCGGTAACTCCAGCTCACCTGTGTCAATGGGTGGCTGCTGCAGGGGAGAGGCAGGAAAACCAATAACATCTGTGCCATGGGAGCCTATGGTTGATGTACTTGCTCCCAAAACTTAAAGTCGTTGTTGAACGACAGCCAGAGCTGTGAAAGCATGTGACTGGACCACATTAAAAAAGGTAAGTATACAGATGTTTTTATTACAGAGTATGCAGGATAGGTAGAAGGAGGATGGAGGGAACACTTTTAAAAATAGTTAGTGTTAGCTTTAGTTTTACCTACTTCCTGACCAGGCCATTTTTTACGATATGGCACTGCGTTGCTTTAACTGACAATTGCGTGGTCGTGCAACGCTGTACCCAAATAACATCAATGTCCATTTTTTACCCCACAAATAGAACTTTCTATTGATGGTATTTGATCACCTCTGTGGTTTTATTCCTTACTTTCTGCTATAAAACTCCCAATAAAAAAATCGAATTGTTCATCAGTTTAGGTCAATATGTATTCTGCTATCGCATCTACAAACTATGGGTTTGATTTATGGCATTTTGATTTGTTTTACTAGTAACGGCGATGATTAGCGATTTTTAGCGGGACTGTGACATTGTGGTGGACAAATTTGACCCTAAGTGACACTCTTTTGGGACCCAATAAAATGATCAGTGCCATAAAATTGACCCTGTATCCCTGTATAAATGACATTGACAGGGAAGGGGTTAACTGTTGACTGTATATATACAGTACCTGGGCCTATTGAAGTTAGTGGTAGCTAAATCTTTAAAAATAAATTTGATATTTTCAAAGCTAAGGCCGCGTACACACGACTAAATAAATCCGATCAAATCAGTCTGACAGACCGTTTTGATCGGATTTGTCTGCTGGGCTATTTTGGTTTGATCGTGTACACACGATCAAACCAAAATCCCCGCTGGCAGATAGCGCGGTGACGTGGTGGTGATGTTGACGCTGCCACGTCACCGAACCAGGAACCATTCGACGCATGTGCGGACAGATATGTCCGCTGGTTAGTGTACTAACCAGCGGACATGTCGGACAGACGGGTTTCCAGCAGACAGATTTTAAAGCATGCTTTAAAATTTGTCTGCTGGTAAAACCTGTCTGCTCGCCCGTACACACGATCTAATTTGTCTGCTGAAACGTTCCGTCGGACCGTTTCCAGCAGCTAAATTTGATCGTGTGTACGCAGCCTTAGAGGCAGAAGACTATCAAACAAATGGCAAGGGGGGTTAGGCACTGTGTTGGGGGACATGTACTAATGAAAAACTTTTTAAATACTGTTTGGTAGGGAACAGCAATTTTAATCATTCCTAAAGTAAAATACAACAATGCCCAACTCCATTAAATAGTATATTGTATATAGTGTACTACAGCGAAAGAGACATTATCCAGCCAGTTTATTTGAGAACCCTGCAAAATATGCTTAATGGTTTTGATGATTATGGCTTACAGCTAGTAAAAATCTAAAATTCAGTATCTCAGAAAATTGGAATACTACATAAGATCAATAAAAAAATTATTTTTAATACAGAAACGTTGGCTTACTGAAAAGTATGTCCATGTACAGTAAAGTATGCACTCATTACTTGGTTGGAGCTCCTTTTGCACAAATTACTGAATCAATGCGGAATAGCATAGAGGCGATCAGCCTGAGGCACTGCTGAGGTGGTATGGAAGCCCAGGTTGTTTTGATAGCGGCCTTTAGCTCCTCTGCATTGTTGGTTCTGGTGTCTCTCATCTTTCTCTTAACAATACCCTCAGATTCTCTATGGGGTTTAGGTCAGGCAAGTTTACTGGCCAATCAAGCACAGTGATGCCATGATCAATAAACCAGGTATTGGTACTTTTGGCAGTGTGGGCAGGTGCCAAGCCCTGCCAGAAAATGAAATCAGCATCTCCAAAAAAGCTGGTCAGTAGAGGGGAAACATGAAACGCTCTATAATTTCCTGGTAGAGGGCTGTGCTGGCTTTGGACTTGATAAAACACAGTGGACCAAAACCAGCAGATGACATAGCGCCCCAAATCATCACTGACAGGAAGAGAGGAGAGACACAGAATCCAAGTTGCATGAGGTCCAGTGTAATGTTTCCACAGTTAGTGATGATTTGGGAAACCATATCGTCTGCTAGTGTTGGGATGCCCACTACTGTCTCAGCCAATGAAAAGGACGAGTCCGAGACAGCCAAGACTCTCGTGCAACATCGCTGGGTCAAGATGGGGCTCAGATAAGTATTAGGGGGGCTGTTGCACACAGAAGGTTTTGTATCTTAATGCATTAAGATACAAAACCTTCTGCCTTAGAACCACTTTAAGTTTTTACTTTTTGACGACATCAGCAGGTATTGTTCCATTCAAATATTCTAAAATTAATCTAGTAAATCATGTAAATGCTAACCTTTCTAATTTAAGATTACCTAATATAAAAAAATATATTTCTACTCAACAACTTATCATTTATGTTCGGATGTTTTAATGGAAAAAAAGTGTTTCAGTATTTTTAACTTGCTCCCACTTGTCTGTTTATAGCTAGACTTCATCTTTTGGCACGGAGCACGAGAGGTGCTCATGATTGAGCTTGTTACAGAAATTAGCACATAAATATATGTGTTACATTGTTGTATTCTATAGGGACAGGATAGCTTGTGCTAGTCTTATTCTGCTTTTACCATAAAACAGAACATCATTTTGTTAAAGAGCAGTTAATGATGTGATAGAAGACAAATTCTCTAACTTAGTTGCCAAACCGTTTTGAGAATGTATATGTAGAAAAAAAATAAGATTGTTGTAGATGAAATATGAAATATATATTGGAAGAATCAGTTGCATTTTGGAATCTGTATTATTATTTTTTTTTAACAAAGATTTATTTTTATTTTTTACTTTTATTAAAATGTTTATGTTGCACTGGGTAACAAATGGAAATCTCATAAAGTAAGGCCCCGTACACACGAGCAGACAGATTTGTTCAAATCGGTCGGACAGACCGATTTGAACAAATCTGTCTGCTGGGATGTATTGGTTTGATCGTGTACACACGATCAAACCAAAATCCCCGCCGGCAGACGGCGCGCTGACGTGTCGGTGACGTGGCGGTGACATTGACGCCGCCACGTCACCGCACGAGGAAGTGAATTACTTCCGCGCATGCGTCAAATCCATTTGACGCATGTGCGAGAAGATATGTCTGCTGGTTAGCGTACTAACCAGCAGACATATCGGGCGGGCGGGTTCCCAGCAGACAGATTTTAAAGCATGCTTTAAAATCTGTCGGCTGGCCAAATCAGTCGGCTCGCACGTACACACGATGGAATCTGTCTGCTGGGACGGTCGAGCCGACCATTTCCAGCAGATAGATTTGATCGTGTGTACGCGGCCTAAGAGTCAAGTTACTGTATATTTTGTATCTTCTGCAACACCCTTCAGACTTTGCATTTTGTCATAACAGTAACAAAAAACGTTTTTTAACTAAACAAAACTATTGCAATTTTGAACAATACAATGCTGACATCTTAAAACAATAAAAAGTGCTAAAATATTTCCACAAATTAAAAACTTGTATTTGACCCCTGGTTGGAGCATTCCCCCATGTTCTTTAACCCAGTCTAGTTCCCCCTCAAGGTTAATATTCTAGCTGACACTGTTTGACTTCTGGTTTTGTCACTGTTACCACGACCTTTAACCTTACTACTTTGTAGAATAACTATTTACACCGTTAAAATTATATGTTGATGTGTATATTTGTACTGACTTCTTTTTTGCCTTAATCCGTATTTTTCTGTTTGTCTTAATCATTTGGTTTTGTACCATCATTTACTTCTTTAATAAAAGTTTGTAAACAAAAAAAAAAAAAAACTTGTATTTGAAATGTCCATATGCAATGCATGTTGAGCAGCAAGGACATAAATTAGCATTTGTGATCATCAAAATGTCCACTCTTAAAGTGCACCAATGTCCAGACTTTAACCATTTGCCCTTCGGAAGATTTAACCCCCTTTATGACCAGGCCATATTTTTAACGGACTATTGCTTGGTCACGCAAAAACATTATGTTATTTTTCCCCCCACAAATAGAGCTTTCTTTTTATGGTATTTGATCACCACTGCATTTTTTTTTTCTGCGCCATAAACATAAAAGACCTACAATTTAGAAAAAAATAATATATATATATATATATATATATATATATATATATATATATATATATATATATATATATATTTTTTTTACTTTCTGCTGTAAAATATTTCCAATGAAAAAAAAAATTGTTATTTTTTTTTCCCCACAAAAAGAGCTTTCTTTTGGTAGTGTTTTATCATCACTTAATTTTTCTTTTTCTGCGCTATAAACAAAAAAAAAATACTACAATTTTGAAAAAAAAAAATATGTTTTACTTTCTGCTGTAAAACATACCCAATGAAAAAAAAAATCACTTGCTATTCAATCTAACACTTTAAAGGTCTTTAATGCACATTGGTCACCATGGACCTCTCGGTTCCCAGATGATGCTTGACCTTATAAATGGATGCCCTACAACCAATTCATATATAATCAATCCTCTTGTTCTGGTACAGTTGTATTTGTTTTTTCTTTCCTTATACGTTATTATACTTCATTGTTCACTATATAGTGACTTGGCTACAACAGATGAGTAAGGCCGCGTACACACGATCGAACATGACTGCTGAAACTGGTCCGCAGACCAGTTCCAGCGGACATATCCGATCATGTGTACAGCCTAGCGGACAGGTTTCCAGCAGACAAAAGTTTTAAAACATGCTTTAAAACTTGTCTGCTGGAAAACTGTCCGTCGGACATGTCCGCTGGTTAGTACGCCTAACCAGCGGAACGAAATCCCCCTGCATGCGTCCAATGGATTTGATGCATGCGTGGAAGCAGTTTACCTCCTGGTTTGCGGACCTCGCGGCGTCAATGTCACCGCCACGTCACCGCGATGTCTGTCCGCGGGAATTTTGGTTTGATCGTGTGTATACACCATCAGACCAAAATATCCCAGGAGACATGTCCGATGAAAACGATCCGTCGGACCATTTTCATCGGACATGTCTCCTCGTGTGTACGCGGCCTAATACGTTTACTTTCTTTTGATAAAATATATAACCCACCTGTACATAAACTCCTCAGGGGTCCGTGGCATGCACATTCTGAAGTTGGATGCGCGGTCCCTCCAACTGACAGAGAGACACTCAGGTATGTAATTTATTACTGTGTTATATCAATTTTGTCTATTATAGTTTGTAATGCTACTATTGTAATTTTTTCTTACTGAAAATTTATAAAAAGAATAAAAAATAAATAAATGTTCTTCATAAATTTAGACCAATATGTATTCTGCTACATATTTTTGGTAAACAAGATTCCAATTAGTGTAAATTAATTGGTTTGCGCAAAGGTTATAATGTCTACAAACGGGATACAATATATACTGGAATTCTTATTTATTTATTTATATACTAGTAATGTCAAAGATCAGTAACTTATAGCAGGGCTGTGATATTGTGGCAGCCAAATTGACACTTACTGATACTTTTAACACTTTGTAGGAACCAGTGACGCTAAAAATAAGCACTGTCACTGTATTAATGATACTGGCAGGGAAGGGGTTAAACTTGTAGGGCGATCAAAGGATTAACTGTTTGCCTACCCAGTGCTTATATGTACTTTGCATGGTGCTTTTACTAAGAGTGTGATAGATTTTATTCCCAGTTTTTCAGAGAAAGAAAATCCATCTCATCCCCACTGTCAGAACGGAGCTCTGCCTTGTTTACATATCTCTGTCCAGCCTCTCTCCTCGACGATCAGCAGGTGTCAGCAGACATCCATTGGCCAGCACCTGCTGATCGGCTTCTGCTTGACTTATCACAACAGAAGTGGCACGCCCCCTACCCGGACATGCAGAATCACATATATATGCATCATTCTGCACAGAATGGCCATCCTGTAGCAGTAAATCTGCTATAGGGCGGTCAGTAAGTGGTTATATTATTAACATAATTGTCATGCCACGTACACACGGTCGTTTTTTGTCTTGTAAAAAACGTTGGGCCAGATTCACAGAGCGATTACGCCGGCGTTACAGGAGATGCACGGCGTAAGTCTAATTGTGCGCGTGCGTTTCGATGCATGGCACTCCCAAAACGAGATACGCAAGAAATCTATTTTTTTTTGTCCAGTGTAATTTCGTTAGACAAGCGCATCCGTCCGCGCAAAACTGCGCTAGACACACCATTGCTACATGTCAGATAAAGCAACACTGTTAGTGAGGAGCTGAGCAGTCACACATGTTGCCCAACAAACTGTATGCCAACATGCCAGTGGCATCCATGCTCATAGCTATACTACTGACTTTAGATGAGCAAAGAAGGAGGAGGGCACTGAGGAGGGCACTGAGGAAGGCACTGGATTTTTTTTTTTTTTTTTACTTTTTTTTGCTTATATAAACTTTACAATTTAATCTAATCTAATACAATATTCTTATCTGATACAAGCCTCTCACTCTTCACTCTTCACTCTTCACTCTTCACGGGAGAGGATATATCACACACGCATAGACATCTATGGCATGAGTGATTCTGAGGTGTCTTGCATCTTCAGATTCACCCCTCATATGCCATCCTGGAATTAACCACAACCCTGCAGGAAGACATCACCAGCCCAACACATGACACTACCCATGACACCCATGACAGCTACATATACAATCAGAGCCCCATCCCCACAGATTTCGAACAGAACATGTATGGGGACAGCTGGCTGGTTGGTGAGTGACATGGGTGGCAGGCATGACTGCCCCCCCCCCATGATGCTGAAATCACAAGGGGCACATGCACTACTAACATCCTCCTGTCTTATCCCTTCAGGGTGACTCTGCATATGCACTGGGACCCCATCTCATGACTCCTATATGGAACCCCCCGAACCAAGGCTACCCCTTCTTCTGAGGGAAGAGCAGTCAGGAGACAGCTCACATTAGGCATCTTTACACGTTAAACACACACATTAATCGTGGCACAATGAGAATGCATGCATGCACACCACTGTGGTCCCTAGCACAGACACATCACATCCTCATCACATTGGATTGGCACAAGCCCACCATGCAGGACTTGTGAGCTGCAACGCCACGGCTCCAATTATGTCACTGTACATTCATACACCATTCACACGGATCTGGGGATCACTTCTCCACCACAAATGAGGGTGACACCCCTTTTCCGGCAGGAATGTCACCCCCACATTCCCAAATCATACACAAACAGAACCAAAAAAAAATAAAAATTGACCAGCAAAAATAAAAAATGCCCAGCAAAAATATAATTTAAACAAAATAACAACAAAGAAAACACATAAAAGACAAAAATCACTCTCAAAGACAAGTCACAAACAAACAAACAAACAAACGCTAATAAACAACAGAACAAAAGCACCTTGCTGTATAGGGAGGGATACAAAGGGATGTACTTTTGCAAAGGAAGTGCGTTTGTCTCTGTCTATTTATGCTGTCTGCGTAGTTCACTAATTTGCCCTAGTCCACTTCCAATTTCACTGATTGCACCGTCCCAGAGTTGTGAGCATGCGCACAGAGGTGCTGACCATGGTCTGCTTCAAGCGCGCATGCGCGAGCTGGCCGGCCCTTCCTTTGCATGGGGTCACGGCTCATTTCAATGTAACACGCCCACGTCCTTCCCAATTTGTATTACTCCGCCTTGCGCCTCTGAAATAACGTTGCGCAGGCGCAAATTTCTGCATAAAACCGACGAGAATAGGGTGATTGCGCCGCTACATTGCGCCAGTCTAACCTAAAAGCGGTGTGCTACGCCGGTCCAATAATGCGCAGATGTACCTGAATCTGGCCCGTGGTTTTTTCTCATGAAAAAAAAAACAACGTTTTTCAAACTTCATTTTAAAAAATGACGTTGCCTACACACCATAGTTTTCTGAAAATGCTCTTGCAAAGCGTGGTTACGTACAACACATACGACGGCACTCTGTTCCATTCAAGCTCGCATCATAACTTGCTTCTGAGCATGTGCGGGTTTAAAAACGTTGTTTTAAACGTCGCTTTAGCATACACACGATCATTTTTTATGACACAAAAAACAACATTCTGAAAAACGACATGAAAAATTGAAGCATGTTCGTTTTTTTTGGGCGTTTTTCAGAAGACATAAAACGACGTTTTGCCCACACACGATCATTTTAAATGACGTTTTTTGAAACATAGTTTTATTTCATCACAAAAAACGACCGTGTGTACGCGACATAACAGGTTGTAAAAAAAGCTTTAAAACAAGCATCACACACCTCCCTGCTTGTACTGTGAAGTAATTCGTTCTCAAAAATCACAACAATAATTTTGTAGTTGGTTTTTAAAAGTTTACAAACACCCACGATGTTATGAAGGCTGGCAGGCTGTCAGCGTAACAAAATAAAAATGACATTTTTGTGTCAGGAAGGTCACCCCAGCATGGAAGATGACTCTACTACATGTGCATCTGTCAGTAGGCAAAGGATGACTTGTGTGCGACTGTGTACACAAAGGTTCGCACAAACATATGCTGCTATTGTTGGCACCAAGCAGACTATTTTAACTGGATATTTGACCAGTGCTGACTTATCTTCAGCAGTACCTGTTAACCTATGTCCAATATTTCTTGCTTGACTTCCTGATGTCGACCTGCTTCTGCTATCTGCCTGTGCAGACCTTGGCCTGCCCCACAACCATAGGTGTGCACCCCAAATATCAAACACAGAGCAACAGAAACTGTGATTAGCTTGTACACATGCCACGGCTGCAATATGCATCACAGCCATGGCAGAAATTATAAAGAGCAAAGTATTTTTTTTTTCTTTGTCTAGATTCTATTGTTAAAGAGGTTGTATAGTCTTTTAACTTTTACCTACAGGTAAGTCTATGATAAGGCTTACCTGTAGGTAAAAATAATATCTCCTAAACCTATACAGTTTAGGAGATATTCCCCTTGCAATGCACCGCTGACTTCAGCGTTGCATGCGCACAGGAGATTCTCGGCTGAAAGCCTGGCAGACGCCGGACCTTGGCGGAAAGAAGTCTCCCGCGCACATGCGCTAGAGTGACGACATCGTGGCTCCAGACACTCACAGCGATGGAGCCGCGATACCTGGAAGACACGTTGAGGCAACATGTCCTCTTCCTTGGAGTGGACCAGGTGAGTTACCGGACCAGGTGAGTTACCGACGCCTCGTTCTAAGGTAAGTATTTCATAATGAGTTAATATTCTGCGCATACTAGCTCATAATGCCTTTTGGCAGGTGAAAATTAGGGCTATACAACCGCTTTAATGGTATTATAGAAGTGAGGATTCTGACCTATCTGTGTTGTCTGTAAGTGGTGCCTCAATGACTGGCTGGACAGAGTTACTAATCACGTGTTAAAACAATTCACATAAATGTAATCAAACTGTAGTTGCAGGTCTGGAGTTTGGTTTTAAGAAGACGAATATAACATTTTATATGAATATGATTGCAGAATGCTAAAGGTAAGTTTAACCACATTGGCCTCACAGTTTCCCATAATTGCAATGGCTATTACAAGGTGATCTCACTGTTCCCACTATATTTTTCATGTATTTTATATTACAGTGAATTCACCAGGCAGGAGACATGCGATATTGCTAAGTTATAGAGGGGGATTTTCCAGGAAGAGGGTCAGATGTGGAAACATTTACTAAGCTCAATGGGTTGTGTGAAACGATATATGCCCTGTACACATGATCGGACCTTTGTCCGACCAAATTCACATTGGAATTCAGACGGAATTTCATTGGAGGAAAAGAGAACATGTTCTCTATGTAAACTCCGATGGAATTCATCAGAATTTCCAATGGAATTACTCTGATGGGGCATACACACGGTCAGAATTTTTGATGGAAAAAGTCTGTCTGACTTCGGAAATTCTGATCATATGTACGAGGTATTAGAGAATGTGGCCTGGTTGGAGCCAGGGCTGAGGCTTACATACACCGTCTTACGGGGTTTTGCAGAGATGTAAGGACTTTTCCCTTTTCCATTAGATGTCTAGAACTAGAACAAGCTCTGTCCTTGTCTGCATTCCAAGAAGTTACTACATAAGAGGACTTGGTGGAGCCTTGAGCTGTACCTGTAAATTTAGTTGGTGTCAGAGAAATGTTAAAGTCAGAATTCCTAGGAGGTAAAGGAAACTGATATATATATAGTAAAAAGTAAATGTGTTTCCACAACCTAGATTCATGGAAAATTGGGCTAAGCTGTGGCAGACATCTGTGATGACCGGGGAGGGTGAACCCCACGGCCACACACATGCGCTTGATGGTTAGCTGCTTGGTTCTTGGGCTAGGGGCCCAGGGTCTGGTGGTGTTAACCCTTAGTGAGGGTCGGATGGTATTAACCCTCTCTGTCACGTGATGCCACTGTAGTCTTGATATACCCCAGGAAACTAGAGCTCCGGGGGCCTCCGTATCTACGCTAGCTAGGATGGTAATAACACAGTCCACAACAGGGGTCAATATAACGAAGACTTTACTGGCATGAAGACAGGTGTCAAAATCTTCACAGCGTTCACAAAGAGTGTCGCAAAGGTCCCACAAACAGTCTCTAGAGGACCACACAGCTGACAATGCCTGGGCTTGGCTTTTAATATATCCTTGGCTTTTGCGGCCGGATTAGTAATGCTGGGCCTATGCTTGACTAGACTGAAGAATAAATACACTTACTGAAGTGTCGGTAGACTTGAGGCTTTTCGTCCGAATGACGAATTGATTTGATTATTTCGTTGAAGTACTGATTCTATAGTTTTTTAAAGGTACTCCGCGATTTGCTGTACTTTCCCCTGAACGGGAGGTCTCTGGCCTGCACTGCTTCTTCTCTGACTGAACTCTGCTCTGACCTGTCAGCAACTGTGTGTAGCACTAGTCTGCCCTAAACAGGAACTCCCACCCCTTATATCAATGTGAGGAGACTGAAGCCTATTGGTTGAGAGCTGAGGGAGACTGAAGCCCATTGGTTGAGACCTGAGGGAGACTGGAGCCCATTGGCTTGAGAGCTGAGGGAGACTGAAGCCCATCGGCTAAGAGCTGTGGATCATAGAGACTTATCTGTATTCCCCTTGGAACTTACATTTAAAGTTTGTTACAAGTTAAAGTATAATACAACACCATAAGGTCTTGTCTAGCACTTAGTCCTACTGACTCTCATACACTCTGACTAAACATAAAATGGCGGACTAAACCTCTTAAAGCTATACGCACCTAATAAATGTATTATCAACTATAACAGTATAAATCACATCATAACTAGCTGAGTCCCTGCAGAGGAGGCCCCACAAGCCGAGGGTCTCAATCTGACAGGGCCTACAGCAAATACCTGTACTGGGACACCACACATCTGCCTACCCTTTTTACAAAGGGCGAACTGGTAAAAGGTCATTTGGAATGAAAAAGAGTTTCAATTGGGATTGGGAGATTATATATATATATATATATATATATATATATATATATATATATATATACAGTATATATATATATATATATATATATATATATATATATCTTTATTCACGTAACTTCATCAACAGGGTGAATATTGTTCAACATCTTTAATATATGTATTGATTTTGTCTTTTGGCCCTTGCCAGTTTTAGGAAGGACACGCTAAACTCTTTAATAATTTTTTTATTATTATTATTATGCCGTAAACACTTGACCGTTAATTATGTGATGGGAAAACCAAGTTTTTCTCAACGTGATTCCTCTTAAGCCTGCCTTGCATGCACACACGTTTGTAAAAAAAAAAAAAATTGAGCAAAGCGCGGTGACGTACAACATCGATGACGGCACTATAAAGAGGAAGTTCCATTCAAATGACGCCACCCGTTGGGCTACTTTTGCTGATTTTGTGTTACCGTGTGTTAGTAAAAGTTTGGTGAGAGACGATTTGCGCTTTTCAGTCTTCGTGCTTTTCAGTCTGTTACAGTGTGACGAATGTGCTATCTCCATTACAAATGCTAGTTTTACCATAACAAGCGCTCCCGTCTCATAGCTTGCTTCTGAGCACGCACGTTTTTTCCCCCCTCGTTAAAGCGCACACACGACCATTTTTCACAGCGTGAAAAAGAACGACGTGAAAAAGAACGACGTGAAAAACAACGAGAAAAAATAGAGCAGGTTCTAATTTTTAACGGGCATGTTTCTCGTCTAGAAAAATGCTCTGGAGCCTACACATGACCATTTTTCACGACCAATAAAAAAAATGGCATTTTTCTCATCATGAAAAATGGTCGTGTGTATGCGGCATTATAGTTTGTAGTCAAGGTGATTTCTCCAGTTTTGTGGAATTTTTCTTCTCTCTGTAAGGAACTTTTTGAGATTCTGATTTGGTTTTCTTGGAAAACCATTTACCATCAGGCCCCGTACATACGACCGAGAACCTCTTATTCTGCCGAGGTTCTCGGTCGTGTGTACGTTTTCGCCGAGCGTCCCGTCGAGAAAGCCGTCGAGCCAAAATAGAGAGCAGGTTCTCTATTTGCTCGATGGCCCATCGAGAACCATGGCTCGGCGCCTTTTCCGACGGCTTGGTCGACGATTTCGACTACCGGGCGAGAACCTCGACGGGCGGAACGTTGTGTTTGGCCCGTCGAGGTTCTCGTACGTGTGTAC
The DNA here is from genome assembly GCA_029574335.1 of Rana kukunoris. NCBI lineage: Eukaryota > Metazoa > Chordata > Amphibia > Anura > Ranidae > Rana > Rana kukunoris. Next base: position 341,786,761 of record CM056049.1, on the reverse strand, counting down.
GGGGCCTCAGAGTTCATGTATGAATGTTATGAACAGCCTCAGAGACACGGCACTTTGGCAACATATATTTTAGTTGTGGAATAATATTTTTTTTTCCCTATAGACAGTAGACACATCCCAGTCCATTAAATCATATTTAGGTTTAAAAAATATGTTTTTCATGTATTTTTAGCAGTGACACATGAGTTTTCATCATGTTGTAGTAGTCTTGCTTTGACCAACAACTAGATATTGACCAGCAGTTCACTAAGCTGTCCCTTTTCTTGCTGTGCAAAACTGTCCAGCCACACACCAATTTTTACACAGCTGTATCATGAGGGTTGACATTTTCATTGTTACACCGGTCTGTGCTATGTGTCTTTGCCATGCAGTGCACTATGGTTTAAAGGGGTTGTAAAGGTTTTTTTTTTTTTTTCTAAATAGGTTCCTATAACCACTTGCTTACTGGGCACATATACCCCCTTCCTGCCCAGGTAAAATTTCAGCTTTCAGCACTGTCACTCTTTGAATGATAATTGCGCGGTCATGCAAAGTGGCTCCCAAACAAAATTGACGTCCTTTTTTTCTCACAAATAGAGCTTTCTTTTGGTGGTATTTGATCATCTCTGCGGTTTTTATTTTTTGCGATATAAACAATAGAGCGACAATTTTGAAAAAACAACAAAAATTTTTACTTTTTGCTATAATAAATATCCAATAAAAAAATAAAAATAAATCGCAATAAGCGTATAGTGATTGGTTTGTGCAAACGTTATAGCGTCTACAAAATAAGGGAATAGAATTATGCATTTTTTTATTATTATTTTTTTTTTACTAGTAATGGCGGCGATCTGCGATTTTTGACACTTTTGACACATTTTTGGGACCATTCACATTTATACAGCGAACATTGCTATAAATATGCACTGATTAATGTATATGTGACTGGCAGGAAAGGGGTTAACACTAGGGGGCAAGAAAGGGGTTAATGTGTATCCTGCTAGGTGATTCTTACTGTGGGGGGAGGGGACTGACTGGGGGAGGTGACCGATGGTTGTCCCTATGTACAAGGGACACACCATCAGTCTCCTCTCCCTGACATGTCGTGGAGCTCTGTGTTTACACACAGAGCTCCATGTCCCTGTCTCCGTGACTGCCGATCGCAGGTGCCTGGCGGACATCGCACCGGCCAGGCACGCGCATCGGCACCTGACTGACCCGGTGGGCATGCGCGCGTGGCCGGCGCCCCTCGCGCGCCCCCCCCAGTGGCTGGAGGCCGTATATAGATGGCCTCCTGGCAATTCAGAGCCACATTGTGGCCGTAAAAACGAGGTTAATCTAGTTTATTGTTGGTTCACTTACCTTTTCATTCGATTTCCCCTCTAAATGTTTTTTTCTTTGTCTGAATTTCTCACTTCCTATTTCTCCTCAGCAAGCTTGCCCCCATCATCCATGGGTGTTAGTAAGCCAGAACAGCTTACTGAGGAAGAACAGGAAGTTTGAAATTCAGACAAAGAAAACAAAGAAACAAACATTTAGGGAAATCGAAGGAAAAGGTAAGTGAACCAACAATGCACTAGCTTAAAGGAACCTATTTAAAAAAGAAAAAAACAAACCTTTATAGCCCCTTTAAAAGAAAAAAAGCTTGGACATATTCCAACCAAGTAAATCTATAGTTGTGGCGAATCCAACAATTCATCCTTCGTTTTCTGAGTTGTAGTTAAATGCTAATGTGGTAACATGTAATAAAAAAAATAAAGGTATACCTTATGTAATGGGTCAGTGCTGCATACATTGGCCCAGATTCAGAGAGAATTGGATTCTCGTAGCGTATCAGAAATACACTACGCCGCCGTTTTTTACCTGGCTCTACGTGGAATCCAGGTAGATTTTGTCCAGTAAACGACGGCGGCGTAGTGTATTTCTCCCGTCGCAATCCATCTAGACGAGTAGGGGGCGTGAAGGATTTAAAATAGGCGCGTTCCCGCGGCGATCGAACTGCGCATGCTCCGTTCGCAAATTTCCCGCCGTGCATTGCGTCATTCGTTGTTTGAGTAGCGTCGTTTACGAACATTTCTATTTCCGAACGAGTTACGCAAAAAAAAAAAAATAATTTAAATTCGACGCGGGAACGACGGCCATACTTAACATGGGCTACGCACCGTTAGACCAGCAAAAAGCTGGTCTAACAGTACGTAAAAAAAAACAGACGTAAGCGATTGCGAAGACCGCTCGTATCTTCGTGGATCGCCGTAAAAACACATTTGCATATCCCGACGCATGAAAACGACGCGAACTCCTCCCAGCGGCCGCAAAAATATCGCAGCGTAGATCCGAAGGCTTACGAAGACGTAAGCCTCTCGGATCGAAGCCCGAAGCCGCCGTATCATGGTTTGAGGATTCAAACTAGTGATACGGCGCGCAAAATTTGAAATTACTCCTGTCTAACACCAGTTAGACAGGCGTAATTGCTTTATGAATCTGGGCCATTATATTTAGTACATGATTCTTCATTGCTTGAAAGGAGAAGCCTAAAGCTTTAAAGGATCACTAAAGGATTTTTTTTTTTAGCTAAATAGCTTCCTTTACCTTACTGCAGTACTGGTTACATGTCCTTATTGTTCGTTTTTGCTTTGAAGTTGCTGTAATCCTGCTCTGATCTCCACACTTCCTGCTTGTCTGTTTCCTTATAACCACAGTGCTGGGAGCTTTCTCACAGTGGTCTAAGCTGTCATTACTGTGTGTCTAAAACTTCCCAGAACCAATCAGATTCATTTTAAAAACAAAACACTGCCCTGGATTTGTTTGTTTTTGTTCTTTGTGTCTATTTCTACTTCACAGAAACATGAAGCCAGTTCAAAAGTGAAACTAACCTGCAGGCACATTATATGATTGATTTTTATCTATTTTGAATCATTTTGAAAAGGAATCAGTTAACTTTTATGTCTCTATACCCTGTAAACAGTCATTTCAGCAAAAACATTTTTTTCCTTTAGTGACCCTTTAACTGCTAGCTGGATACAAGACAGTTTAGTTATATATTTTATGCAATATACGGTATGTATATACTGTATATCAGGGGTCAAGTCTTGGGGAAAAAAGTGTGGGAACTCCCACCCAAGATCCACTCCCCCACCAAAAAAAAAAAAAATGATACGCTCATATGCATAATTACTGAACCGCATGTTTGTTTGTTCTTGATCCACTGTACCTTAATAATCCTTTATGTTACTGTCCGCTTCCTGTATATAGATTCATTGGGTAGTGTGCGGGTATTCCGTCACTTCCTCGATGCCACAATGTCTCCTGAGAGCTTTTGTCATTGTTGCAAGGAGACATTGCGGAGGTCTGCCGCGAGTTATCGTGGGGTTTCGAAAGAAGCAAGTTCTATCTAAATCCTGCGATAACTCGGGTCAGACCTCCGCAATGTCTCATGGGAACAATGACAAAAGCTCCCAGGAGACATTGCAGCATCAAAGAAGTGACGGAATACACGCACACTACCCGATAAATCCACATACAGGAAGCGGCTAGTAACATAAAGGATTACTAAGGTTCGCTTGCCCCTGACAGTGACTCGAGCTGGGCATCGCCACTTAGTGAAGGATTGGCTCGGGTGGCTCGGCTGCTCACGGCTGCTCTAGTCCTGCAAAGGGAACTGAGTTCCTGCTGTGAAAAAAGTTCAGGAACTCCATTCCCTCATGTTCCAGCAGGACTTGGGCCCTGCTGTATATGTATATATATATATATATATATATATATATATATATATATGCATATACAATATCTACCGTATTTTCCGGCGTATAAGACGACTTTTTGGATGCAAAAAAATGCATCCAAAGTCGGGGGTCGTCTTATACGCCGGTGACAGTCTCCGTCTGCTGCGAGCGTCCATGATTTGAAAGCCGCGCCTTCTCCTCAGTCTGTCCTGTGATAGGCGGAACACAAATTTTCCCAGCAGGGCATCTGTTCTGTGTTCCGCCTATCATGAATGCCTTCTCATCCTCGGACGAGAGGACGTCCGTGATAGGCGGAACACTGAACAGAGGCCCTGCTGGGAAAATTTGTGTTCCGCCTATCACAGGACAGTCTGAGGAGAAGGCGCGGCTTTCAAATCAAGGACGCTCGCAGCAGACGGAGACTGTCATCGGCCTGGAATCTGCAAAACGTAAGTGATGGCACAGTGTGGGGCAAGTGATGGCACAGTGTGGGGCAGGTGATGGCACAGTGTGGGGCAAGTGATGGCACAGTGTGGGGCAAGTGATGGCACAGTGTGGGGCAGGTGATGGCACAGTGTGGGGCAAGTGATGGCACAGTGTGGGGCAAGTGATGGCACAGTGTGGGGCAAGTGATGGCACAGTGTGGGGCAAGTGATGGCACAGTGGGGGCAAGTGATGGCACAGTGGGGACATGTAATGTAATGGCACAGCAAGGCATGTTATAATGGCACAGCAAGGCATGTAATAATGGCACAGTGAGGGGTCGTCTTATACAGTGAGTATATCCCAAAACTGATTTTTTTTCCTGGAAAATTAGGGGGTCGTCTTATACGCCCAGTCGTCTTATACGCCGGCAAATACGGTATCTATCTATTTATCTCTCTTAGGCAAGTGTGAAAAAAATGCTACAAATTAAGAATGTTTTTAGAAATAGAAGTGTTAATGCTTTATTTTTGTCAATTAAAAAAATGGAAAGTAAATGAACAGAAGAGAAATACAAATCAAACCAATATTTGGTGTGACTACCCTTTGCTTTCAAAACAGCATCAATTCTTCTAGGTACATTTGCAAGCAGTTTTTGAAGGAAGATCTTCTGTGGATGTAGTCTGCCTCGGATCTTTCACCCTCTTCATGTTGTCTCATGCCGCATACACACGATCAAATCTATCTGCTGGAAACGGTCGGCCCGACCGTCCCAGCAGACAGATTTGATCGTGTGTACAGGCGAGCAGACGGATTTGGCCAGCCGACAGATTTTAAAGCCTGCTTTAAAATCTGTCGGCTGGGAATCCGTCCGCCCGATATGTCTGCTGGTTAGTACGCTAACCAGCAGACATATCTTCTCGCACATGCGTAGAATGGATTTGACGCATGCACGGAAGTAATTTACTTCCCGGTGCGGTGACGTGGCGGCGTCAACGTCACCGCCACGTCACCGCCACGTCAGCGCGCTGTCTGCTGGCGGGGATTTTGGTTTGATCGTGTGTACAGCGATCAAACCAAAAAGCCCAGCAGACAGATTTGTTCAAATCGGTCGGTCGGGGCCTCAGACAGACATTTAATGTTATTGAGCTCTGTGGGGCCAAACAATCACTTTCAGGACTCCTTGTTCTTCTTTACACCATAGAAAGTTCCTAATGGCATTGGCTGTACTTTTGGGGTGGTTGTCCTACTGCATAATACATTTGGGGTTAATCACACGCCTCCCTGATCGTACTGGCATGATAGATAAGTATTGTCCTTACTTTACACCATTTCTTCACACCTGCCTAAAACTTTTGCACAGTACTGTATAATATATCTATATCTATATATATATATATATATATATATATATATATATATAGATATACTGTAGACATGTATCTATCTATAGATAGATATACTGGGCCAGATTCTCATAAGAGATACGACGGTGTATCTCAAGATACACCGTCGTATCTCTGTTTTTGGCCCCTGGTATCTATGCGTATGATTCCTATAATCATTTTCGCATAGATAAAGCGTAGATCCGACAGGTGTAAGACACTTACATCTTCGGATCTTAGATGTAATTCTACGCTGGCCGCTAGGTGGCGTTTACGTTGATTTCTCCTTTGACTATGAAAATGAGCCTAATATGCCGATTCCCGTCTGTTTTTGAGCCGCCTCGTTGTCGTTTACGTTGTTTCTGTAAGCATAAGGTTACCCCTGCTATATGAGGGGTAACCTTACGTCAGTCAGCCGTATGCCATGATAAGTATGGCGTCGGGACAGCGTCGTCTTTTTCCGTCGTTTACGTAATTTTATTAAGTCGTTCACGAATAGGGCTTTACGTCAATGACGCTCACGTCGGCTTCATTGACGTTTTTCGTCGTGAGCTGGAGCATGCGCACTGGGCTATTTTTACGGCTGGAGCATGCGCAGTTCGTTCGGCGCGGGAGCGCGCTTAATTTAAATACAAGCCGCCCCCTTCGATTTACGCGGGGATTCGCCGGGCCATTTACACTACGCCGCCACAAGTTACGGAGCAAGTGCTTTGAGAATACGGCACTTGCTCTAGTAAGGTGCGGTGGCGTAGTGTAAATGGCTTACGCTACGCTACGCCGGAATCTACGTGAATCTGGCCCACTGTTCCTATATATATATAGTTATATATATATATATATATATATATATATATATAATCTCTATCTATCTATCTATCTATCTATCTATCTATCTATCTATCTATTTATCTATCTATCTATCGTTCAGTATTGAGTTGGCCTACTCTTTGCAGCTCTAACAGCTTCAACTCTTCTTGGAAGGCTGTCCAAAAGGTTAAGGAGTGTGTGTATGGGAATGTTTGACCATTCTACCAGAAGTATTTGTGAGGTTAGACACTGATGTTGGACAAGAAGGCCTGGCTCACAGTCTCTGCTCTGATTCATCCCAAAGGTATTCTATCAGGTTGAGGTCAGGACTCTGTGCAGGCTAGTCAAGTTCCTCACCCCAAACTCTCTCATCCATGTCTTTATGAACCTTGCTTTGTGCACTGGTGCACACTCATGTTGGAACAGGAAGGGGTCATCCCCAAACTGTTCCCACAAAGTAGGAGCATGAAATTGTCCAAAATGTCTTAGTATGCTGATGCCTTTAGAGTTCCTTTCACTGGAGCTAAGGGGCCAAGCCACATAAAAAAGAAAAAAAAAAACAACCCCACGCCATAAACCCCCTCCATCACATGATTTGGACCAGTGCACAAAGCAAGGTCCATAAAGACATAGATGAGTGAGTTTGGGGTGGAGGAACTTGTCTGGCCTACACAGAGTCCTGGCTTCAATCCAATAGAACATCTTTGGGATGAATGAGAGCAGACCTTCTTGTCCAACATCAGTGCCTGACCTCACAAATGCATTTCTGGAAGAATGGTCAAACATTCCCATAGACACACTCCTAAACCTTATGAAAATCCTTCCCAGGGGAGTTGAAGCTGTTATAGCTGCGAAGGGTGGGACAAGTCAACATTGAACCCTATGCACTAAGACTGGGATGCCATTAAAATTAATGTGCGTGTAAAGACATGTGTCCCAATACTTTAGACAATATAGTGTATATAAAATGATACAATGTCCTAATGTCCTGACAAAATCTATAAAAAAGGAAATATACAATAAACAAGTCAACAACCTAACACCTTCTGCTTTCCCTTTGTTACTACATATTCTATACTTTATCGCCTGTTTTTTCATGTCGCAAAATGTGTGGGTGAGACTTAAGTGGAAATGGAAAAAGGATGGTCCTTGAATCAGTAATCACGCTCACCGCCACTCAAAAGATTAGATTACTGTAGTTAATGCTTTTATGATAGCTTTCCATTCAGATGCAGAAACTTAAAGTACTGACCTGCGGAATGAGTACATCAATTCACCAAAAGTCAAAAGGCAAGTCTGGGTTTGCTGTCTGGTTCTATTCAGACCTGTGACAAAAACGTTCCATTAAATGAACATAAACAAACTCTACTTTGCAAAGCCGTCGGCTAAAAAAGAAAATAATAAAAATAAACCAAGTTTGTTTTTCATTGGAAAAATACATTTGTACCCAACAAGCAGACATTTGATAATAAAACAAGAACAGTTTACTAGCCATGGGAAAGTTGCATGTTGGGAAGAGTGTTGTATTTATGTAATGTGAATAGTACAAATAAAGTAAATGGAAGCTGTAGACAAAATCGAGAAAACAGATTTGTGAAGAACCACCTGTTTATGCAGGTCAGTATAAACCCTAATGTGTGTTTTTTATTTTTAAATATAACCAAAATATAATTATCAATATGTATTGTTTTATGTTATTTGATATTTGTCTGTATTTGTTTACACATTAATCAGACATTTTACGCTTTTGTTGTTTACCATAAATTATAAGTGCCGGTTCACACAGGAGCAACCCGACTTACAGCGCAACTTTGCAAGGCGATTTGGAGGTGACTTCAGCGCGACTTCAGCGTGACCTCAGAAACTTACAACGCTACTTGAAGTTGCCTCCAGGACAGGCAACTTTGGCTGTGGCCAATCACAGAATAATCAGCTCTGTGAGGGGAGGGCTTTGCCTGGGTAAACTATATTCTTTTGTCTGTAAAGTTGCTTCAATATAGATGGAGATCAGACTTGGAGACGACTTCCATTGAAATCAATGGGTGCAAGTTGCCTAGAGGAAGTCTCCTTGAAGTAGTACAGGATTTTTTTCTGAAGTCAGAGCAACTTCAGTAGTGTACATTAAAGCGGTTGTATAGCCCCAAATTATTATTATTCTTACCTGTAAGGCAAAGGGCATAATGAGCTAGTATAATTATGAAATACTTACCTTAGAACGATGCGTTGGTAACTCACCTGGTCCACGCCAAGGTAGCTGACATATTGCCTTGGCATGTCTTCGGGCATCGCGGCACCAACGCTGTGATTGACTGGAGCCGCGATGTCATCACTCCTGCGCGCGGGAGACTTTTTTCCGGCAAGGTCCGGCGTTAGCCGAGCCTTCAGCCGAGAATCCCCTGTGCGCATGCGTGGCTGCAGTCAGCAGCTCATTGCAAGGGGAATATCTCCTAAACCGTAAAGGTTTAAGAGATTTTGTTTTACCTACAGGTAAGCCTTATTATAGGCTTACCTGTAGGTAAAAGTTACAAAAATCACTATACAACCACTTTAAGACGGCTCTCATTCACTTCAATTGAATTTCTTATGTCCAGCGACTTGGGGCAACTTAAGGGCTGACAAGTCAGATCCCAAGTCGCTGTAGTGTGAACCGGCACTAAGCTTTCCATACTTTCCATATTATCTTTTCATTTTTTTTTTTTTTTTACCATATACAGCTTTATTATTCTATCCTCTAGTGCGCAGGGGTCAAACTGGCAGCCCTCCAGCTGTTGTGGAAACTACAAGTCCCATGACACATTTAAAGGCTGACAGTTACAAGCATGACTCCTACAGGCAGAGGCACGATGGGACTTGTAGTTCCGCAACAGCACGTGGGCCGTCAGTTTGACACCTCTGCTCTAGTGGCTCCAATACATCAACAGGACAGGGTTCTTAGCTACAGAGATGAGATCAATTAGCAATATATAGAATCTCTCTTATTTAAAAAAATGACATACAGTATTAATACAGTCAGAGGTGTAATGTCAGATTTACAATTGCACTGTTACAAACCACACACACATACAAAAGAAACAATAATGAAGCTCTGTATTCTTGAATACATCAAAAAGTATGCTTTTTAAAATGTAGGCAGTGTAAATACTTTACTTTGCCTGGATAGACTGAATTACAAATCCTTTGTAAACCACCTCCCTCCCCTCTGTATATGTATTTGATATCTGTAATTAGCTGTTTGCCTGGAGTTATACTTTACTGTGATGTAAGCAGGGCTTTTTTTCTCAGACAATAGGTGCACAAACTCCCCATTACAGAGCTCTTTCACCTTCCCCCTTCTTCCAAGTACAGAGAAATCCCCCTATCTCCCTGTACCGAGCTCCCCCACACCCCCAGTATAGAGCTCTCCCCCCAACACTCCTTTCCCTGTACAGAGCACCACACACCTCCCTTCCCAGTACAAACTGTCAGGCCGCGTACACACGATCAAATCTATCTGCTGGAAACGGTCTGACAGACTGTTTCAGCAGACAGATTCGATCGTGTGCACGAGCGGACAGACAGATTTGGCCAGCAGACAGATTTTAAAGCATGCTTTAAAATCTGTCTACTGGGAATCCGTCCGTCCGATATGTCTGCTGGTTAGTACGCTAACCAGCAGACATATCTGCTCGTACATGCGTCAAATGGATCCGACGCATGCGTGGAAGTAATTTACTTCCTGGTGTGGTGACGTGGTGGCGTCAGCGTCACCGCTACGTCACCGCGCTGTCTGCCGGCGGGGATTTTGTTTTGATCGTGTGTACAGCGATCAAACCAAAACAGCCCAGCAGACAAATCTGATCAAATCGGTCTGTCAGACCGATTTGAAGAGATTTATTTGGTGGTGTGTACGCGGCCTCACAGAGGAGGGCTGCTATGGAAGAGTAGTTAGTACTTACCAGTGTCAGGGAGAAGTCCTCCAACTGGCAAGGGCTGCAGGTGGAGCCACTGCCAGGAGGCAGATGTGGCTCATCTCCTCCTTTGTGTCATGTGAGCAGAGAGAGTTCTGTGTCTGATCTGCTGAAAGAGGCACTCTGTCATTTGTAAACAGAGAAGCTGTCAGAAGAAGTAAGTAGCACCATGGTTTGCCTGAAAAAAAAAAAGTCCTGAGTGCAAGTACACAGAGCAAGGAGTTACTCATTTTCAATTTTTGTTGACTCATGGTAGTTGTGTGAGTCTGTATTTGGGTCAGGTTACTCCAATACAGGCTATAGGGCTCTGCAGGGCAGGTCTCTGATACCTCCCCCTGGTTCTAGAAGCTTGGAGAAGCTTCTGTAAGTTAGTGCATGGAGGGTAGAAGGCCCTGATCTGCATACTTTAGGGAATTTGGGCAATCTCTAGGCAGAAGACACTGGCAAGGTGGCTGAGTCAGCCCTTAAAAATAGTGGAGCTTGAGCAGCAGAGGATACGGGTGGAACATGTAGTTCTGAGGTTACTGTCGTGTAGCCTGGGGGCTCTGCCTCCAGGCTGGAGCTGAGGAAATGAAGAAGAGTTAGCCTAAGCAAGGGATCTCCATTACCTTTTGGTCTTGTGCAGAAGACATCCGGGCTGGCATGGGAAGATCTGATCAGTTAGAGGCCTGAACAGGATTCATGCCCAGCACAGCAGGGAGCAAAGTACAATGTGAGTACCTCAGCACACCCAGGGGCATACAAGGGGAGAGACTGCCAGATGTAGCATACGTTCCAGGGACAGCATTGTGTTAAATCCCAATCCCTTTGTCCTGGGGCATTCTTCAGAGCAACCAGGTAGACTGGTAGTCAAAGCAGCCCAGTGGGCTGGTAGTATCTGCAAGCGTCAGAACTCTGTGAGGTTCTACTGAGGAGACACTATACAATTTGTGACGTGGTGCTACTTCACTAAAGGGGAACAAAAGCTCCTGGGTCATAAAGAAATTTGCCACTGATCCATCAATCTATAGAGAGACTGTGATTATTTTGGCGGGAGTACAGTTTGTCCTCATCTGATGTTTCTTCAAGTCATAATCCCTATACCCCATCCAAGTTTTTTTTTCAAAATAAAACAACAAAAACAAGCTTCTAGACTGAATAATTGTGTCTGGATGCAAGTGGAGAATGTGTGTTGCCTGGCAGTGCAGGAATAGGGGGAATCAAAATCCAGCTGCTCCTGCAGGTGTAGCACTAAAAACATAAGCTGCAGAGAGACAACAGACATTTAGTACGTGTTTATTTGTTTATCTGAAATGATCAGTAAGTTTAAATCAGGATGTTGGAACTTCTATTTATGTGATATACAGTATGTTATATTTTGCTAAAGAAATAAATTGTATGCCTTAAAAAAATCCCTGTACAAGGATTAGATGACAATGAGTGCATTTGGATATAGAAGAGGTTAAAAGACAAATGACATATGATAGTTATAAATGGAAAATTGTAAAAAATTGGTTACACTTAACCGTGGTGTACCACAAGGATCAGTGTTGGGCTCAATATTTTCAAATTTAAATGTTAGTGGTCTGGTGCATGAAATTGAAAGTAATGTTGACATCCTTGCATTTGACATCAAAATACGTAAGATTAGTGTAACTCAGCAGGATAGTGACATATTACACAAAGAAAATAGCACCAAGGCAAGGGATATGGCAAACTAAATTAGGTACTAGAAAATGTAAATGTCAAATTGAACACTTTACAATGTTTACAGATTTACAGCCTAACTATGTCTGTTATTAACAATGATCCCTTCTCCCCCTACTACCTATCCTGCCTAACTTGTTTTTTAAAAAAAGATTTGTATTACCTTACTTTTTTTTCTCTTCAGTCCAATCACATGATCTAGCTTTTACTTTAGTCCAGTCAAATGATCCCGCAGCTCTAGCTCCCCTGTGTCAGTGAGTGGCTGATGCAGGGAAGGGGAGTGCCAATAATGGTTGGGCTATGGGAGCCTATAGATGATGTCATGGCTCCCAGAATTCAGAGCCATTGTCGAGAGCTCCTTTACACAGGGCTGTAGGATCATGTGACTAGACTGGAGACAATTATAAATAGGTATATATACAAATCTTTTATATGAAGTTTAGGCAGGATAAGTAGGAAGATGGTGGGAGGGAACATTTTTAACAATAGATATAGTTAGATTTTTCTTCCACTTTAAAGCACATGTCTCACAAAAAATATAATAATATGAGGGATGTCACTATGGACCTTTTTCTGAAAATGCTGGTTTGCTGATTGTTTTGTAGACTTTAATCACTTCTGATTTACTGAGACATGAGAAATATGCAGCTTTGGAAAGTTGAAGAAAATTCTGAAGTTTTTACTTGCATAAATGTTCCCGGTCAGCAGTAGCGACTGGTGCTCCATCGATCAGGAGAACTTGACCGCGGCTCCAAACCCCTCTCATCACTCCAGATTGCCACCATGCACTATACACCCCCCCCTCCGGTCGCTGGCTCTCTTAAGCCCTATACACGATTGGTTTGTCAGATAAAAACAGATCGATGGACTGTTTTCATCGGACAAACCGATCATGTGTGGGTCCCATCGGAGAAAAAATAGAACAAGTTAAAAAACGATAGAAAAAAACGATCGTCTGTGTGGAAGTCCATCGCTCAAAAATCTATGCATGCTCTGAATCAAGATGACACATGCTCGGAAGCATTGGACTTAATTTTTCTCAGCACGTGGTAGTGTTGTACGTCACCGCGTTTTGGCAAGGTGGAGAGACTGATGAAAGTCAGCTTCATCGGATGTCTGACGGATTAGATTCCATCAGATATCCGATCGCGTGTACGAGGCTTTACCCTCTTCTGCTATCTCCAGGTGGAGGCTTCCCCCTCTGTGTCCTGGCCTCCTTTTCTTCCATCTGTCTTGAAGCCTACCTTGACATCAATGGCAGCAAAGTAGAGGTACTTACTTTTCTGTGATCCCGTATAATTTGGGCTCCCTTGTGTAGATCGAGCCTGCTGTCTTACATTGTCCTGTTGTGGTGACATTGCTTCCATTAAGATATTTCCATATAGTTCCACAGAGGATCAGTCATGGTGGGCAGGGTGGCAGGGAAAGGGTACAGCGGGCACAGCAAACAGGCATCCCTGCCTCCATACTGAGCTCCGGATGGAGGGAGATGACAGTCTATAGAGCGCTAACTGCCCTGCTCCTCCTGGCGGCTGGTGGGTTAATCGGTCGGGCTTCCCCAGCGCCTCCTCTTCAGGATTACGGCGGCCATGCATCTTCTCCCTCCTCTTCCTGATTGGCTGGGAGGAAAATCAGTGTGAAAATAGTGAAAACTCTTTTGCTATTTTCACACAACTGCGTGGTCTCTGTGCCTTACGCCCACCCTTTTATGAAACCTACTGAAAGGCTAGAGTTCCTCCATACTATCAATGCATTATAAGGCTTGCTAGAGTTCCCCCATAGTAATTAATGCTTGTATGAAGATGTATCCTTGAGCTTCTAGGATTAGTTGCACAAAAGCTAAGAACCTTGCCAAATGTTATTATGTACTGGTCGAAGAACCATAATATAGATAAAGTGCTGTAGAAACCAGATGCAGTCGGGCAAACAGAAGATTGCTATATTTTACACACAATGTATAATTGTGACAAATATTACTTGTATAACCTAATTACTTAAATATGATTGGCTGGGACAAGGGCGTTCCTTTATTGTATGATTTGATTAGGCGCAAGTACGCATGTGAACTAAAGTCATACAATATCTCCGTGTGGATGTTTTTCACTGGCCGATGCATTGGAGAGTTCCATACAACCAGATAGTCCTTAAAACCTGGGTCTAGTTGAACCAGCAACCTTACACCTACTATGAAAACATCTGGCTTTAATCATGTGCTTTGGAAAAAAAAAGTCAGAATACATGTGTCCGGTGCCCTGCATGTAGATTAGGGGGCTGGGCGCATGGAAAGAGAGGGGGGAAATCATTGGCCTGCCCCTGCTGTTTAATGATTCAACGTCTTGGAGAATGAAAGTAAAAATACAACCAGGGAACTGCCATCTCATAATAGATCATTCTTTTTAGTGTCTAACACAAATACGGTAAGAAACATTTTGCAGAAACCTGGTCAGTGACTAGAGGCTGAGGGTTGTTAGCCAAACGTAGTGGTCATCTAAAGCAGGGTCAGGGCCATGATGTCATCTGTAGACAGGGTTAGGATATATTTTGAGAAAGCAGAGAAGTTGAAAATAGGAAGTCAAAAATGGTAAAAGCCAAACCTCAGGAGGAGGATCATCTAGTAATGAAGATGGACTTGAGTGGCATAGCTTGTTGCCAATCGACTTGTCGATGACAGATTGGGCAGTAAGCTTGGTCAATATAATGCATAGAGTTTCAAAAATACTGGGCTGAGACTAAAGTGAGCAGACATGAAACATAGGTGACAATGGTAAAGCAATGAGGCGCAATAGCAAGGTAACAACGGGTACAAATCTCCAATGAAGCAGCAAGGTGAGGAAGTAAAGAGATACAAGCAAACAGGCTAAGCAACAGATAGACACTTAATGTAGTGAGATACAAGGTGACACAGTAGAAAGATACAAGGTCCAAGGTATCATAGCAAGGTGGTACCCTTAGTTTGCCTTTATTCAGCCCTTGGGGCACTATCCCTTCAAGTGATATGAGGCACTATTCCTGCTACTGGCACCAATGATGAGGAACCATTTTTTCCACTGACCCCAACTGTGGGACATTAATCTTCCTGCTGACACAAACAGTGAGGCCGCGTACACACGATCAAATCTATCTGCTGAAAACGGTCTGACAGACCGTCTCAGCAGACAGATTCGATCGTGTGTACGGGCGAGCAGACGGATTTGTCCAGCAGACAGATTTTAAAGCATGCTTTAAAATCTGTCTGCTGGGAACCCGTCGGACCGATATGTCTGCTGGTTAGTACGCTAACCAGCAGACATATCTGCCCGCACATGCGTCGAATGGATTCGACGCATGCGCGGAAGTGTTTTACTTCCAGGTGCGGTGACGTGGCGGTGTCAACGTCACCGCCACGTCACCGCGCTGTCTGCCGGCGGGGATTTTGGTTTGATCGTGTGTACAGCGATCAAACCAAAACAGCCAGCAGACAAATCTGATCAAATCGGTCTGTCCGACCAATTTGAGCAGATTTATTTGGTCGTGTGTACGCGACCTGAGACATTATTTCTCTCTTCGAGACATACAATGGGGAACTATTCTTCCACTGACACTAATGATGGGGCACGATATCTCCCAATAGGGCATTGTTTACTCCTGCTGATCATTTTTAACTTCCATTGGCTACAGCACGGCCCCCCTAAAGTCTAAACGGCAGTAAAATGGCTCTTTGTTTAGAAAGTTTGGAGACCCCTGCTTTAGAGCATGGAAAGTAGCCTAATCATGTAAAGTTCACAACTCAAATGGGCTTATCGCAGTGAAAGGGTTAAAACTTAAACCTCTTCAGACAGCTTTTCATGTTCTTTTGTGAGACTTAAATAAACTAGCATTGTATCAGTTTACTTCAAGTTTTTCTTGACATGTACCGTATGTGCCATTTGGGCACCTATAAATTTCACAGTTTTTACAACAAGACTACATTAGGTTGAAAGCTGCCAGCCTTGAAGACAAAGCCAGTATTTATTTGGTAACTGTGTTCTAGGCAACTAGCTGCATAGGGATTTTCCAACAAATATTTTGGTCTGTCAGATTATGTGTGGACTCTAAATATTGTTTAGTCCTGGCCGTCAGTCCTTGCACGTGCAGCAAAGCTGTGCATCTTACAGTATGTAACCTCTTGGGGGAAATAAGTTGTGATGTAGTTATCAGCCATTTCTGGCTTTAATTACTTGTAGAATCCCCTCGTCTTGGGATCTCCGCTTTCTCTTGTTTGCTTTTTCCATGATGTTAAAGTCCCTGTAACCTGAGAATAGTAACATTTAAGTCCATTTGTATTTTAAATGCTCCATTAAATTAAGAGAAAAGAAAAAAATGTGTACTCATTTCTGAATGTTTTGATGAACTATGAGAAACACCTGCAGAGATTTCCTTACATATATACAGTATATGTGTGTGCATATTATAAGGCAAGCACTGGAATGTTATTGGAAAGGCTTTTAATTTTTCCCAGATTGCTCTCATATGTGTACTAAAACTCCATGAAAATCAGTTTGGCTGTGAAAGGGTCTTATTTGCACTGCTGGGTTTCCGAAGAAGTTGGTCTAATCAGGTCTAAATATACTACTGGTATGCTATCCTTTGTAAAGGGTGAAACTCACTGTCTCTCAATCCTTGAGAGGAATACTATGTCTTTGCAAATACTGTACATACATTAGCTTTCCTTTTGTGGAGACACAAATGCACATTTAGCCAAATCTGAATTAAAAAAATAATTGAATGATTAGAAGTCTAGAGATCCAGACCATAATTATCATTAGTATAAATATGCAACGGTTAAATGGACTATCTATATGACTAAATTGCTCAGCTAAAAAAAAAAAAAAAGAAGAAAATAGTACATTTTAAATGGTTTATTGTTTTAAGAAATAATCTTTTTTTATGTGTTTAAACTGACAAAAGAACAAACATTAAAAAAAAAAATATATATATATATATATATATATATATATATATATATATATATATATATATATATATACATACAAATTTTAATAAATCTATTAACCACTTGACCACTGCTCACTTATACCCCCTTTCTAACCAGACCAATTTTCGGCTTTCAGTGCTGTCACATTTTGAATGACAATTACTCAGTCATGCAACACTGTACCCATATGAAATGTTTGTATTTGTTTCATACAAATAGAGCTTTCTTTTGGTGTTATTTAATGAACACTGGGTTTTTTATTTTTTGCACTATAAATGAAAAAAATTAAAACAAAATTGAAAATGAATCACACCTGATGGCCTATCTCATTTCTTGAGACTCTAACAAGCCAAGAAAGCACAAATACCTCCCAAATGACCCCTTTTTGGAAAGTAGACATTCCAAGGTATTAAGCAAGAGGCACGGTGAGGTTTTTGAAGTTGTAATTTTTTTTCCCCACAATACATTGCAAAATTACGTTTTTTTTTCTATAAAATTGTCATATTAACAGGTTATTTCTCTCACAGAGCATATGTATACTTGCAACATAACCTCAAAACACATTCTCCTACTCCTTCTGAGTATGGTGATACAACATCTATGAGACTTTTTCACAGCCGGGCCACATACAGAGGCCCTACATGCAGGGAGCACCGTCAGGTGTTCTAGGGACATAAATTACACATTTCATTTCTTGACTATCTATTACAATGTTGAAGGCCCTGGAGCACCAGGAGAATGAAAATGCCCAAAAAATTACCCAATTTTAAAAATTAAACACCCCAACACATAATCTAGGAGGCATGATGAGTCTTTTGAACATGTCATTTTTTTTACACAAGTTTTTGGAAAACGTGGAAAGAATTTTTTTTTTTTACACAAAGTTGTCAATTTATAAGATATTTCTAACACATATCATGTACATAGCAAAAATTACACCCCAAAAATACATTCTGCTACTCCTCCTGAGTATGGTGATAACACATGTGTGAGACATGTGTCAGGCTGCACATGCTCAGTTTGGTGTGTATTGCTAGAGATGTTTTTTTTTTCTTGGGAGAGTGCATGTGATCATCACAGCACTGTCCAGACAGAGGGTCAGAAAACTCCTCCTACAAGCTTTAAAGCGTGCTAGGCTGGACACTGATGGACGTCACAAGACTGCTATATACTGCTGATGAGAAAAGGTAGTTTATATTTACTAAAATAATTGCATTTCTATGTTCTGTGTACTTTTGGAGACCAGGTATAGTGAATGCAGGCTCCTGGCTTTATTAACACTTTAAGACCCATATTTGCCTAAAACCAGCTTTTTGCTGAGACAGTACCAGTACCCTTAGGTTGTCTTTATTGTAAAACAGGTGGCAAATGCACTACAAAGTACAGCAAAAAATGGAGATAGCATCCTACGCGTTTCACACTACAATCAGTGCTTAGTCATGGCTCAAGGTAAACATCAGCCTTTCAGTCTGGGAAATTCTGCCACAAAGTTTTACATTTTTCAGGCTCTTCCACAAAGTCAAGATATGAATCTTCAACACTAATGCCGTGTACACATGATCATTTTTCAGCATGAAAGAAACAACGTCTTTAAAAAATGTCATTTAACCTCCCTGACGGTATGATTCTTTCAGATTTTAGGTGCTGAAAGCGGTACAATTATTTGCAAGGAAATTTGGCGTTTTATACTGTAGGCTTGTAATTCTTAGGAATAACTTACTTAAATCTGACCAAACAAAAGTCTAATAGGCATCCCGGGTATGACATTTAAAAATATATATATATATAAATTATAATATAATAAATATTTATAAATAATTATAACAAATAATAATATAATTATAGTAAAAATTATTCAATAATGTAATGAAATCAAAATCACTGAAATTTGCTCAGTTGCAGAATTGTCGCTGTCATTTTTTTTTTTTTATGACGAATTTCCCCACAAATCGCTATCGCTAAATTCTGCAAGTGATTATAATTTATTATCGCTGTTTTTTAGCTGCTCTAAAACCATTTTTGACATAAAGGGACACTTTTGGTTGCTATGGACAATCTACAGTTTGCAGGGAGAAAGAACACTTTTTATTATATAAAAGAACATGTAGGGCACTGGGCAGACCACTAGGGGCAAGGGGTGTGTGTATTTTTTACATATAGTACTGTAATCTATGAGATTACATTGTACTGTATGTAATGTGTTTGTTTACTTTTTTGAATATGGCGCCGTTTCTCCGCCCCCGTGCGTCGTAACGTCGCAGGGAACAGAGATCGACGGCACACGGGGACACTGTGTGAATCGAGCGAGCACCTGCTCGCTCACACAGCATGGATGCATCGCTGGATCTAGGAACAAGGTAAGTAAACCAAGCCTGTGCACTCAGCGAGGCGAGCCCAAGTCTGACTCAGGGTTACCGATCGCAGCATGAAAATTTAACCCCCGAGTCAGACTTGGGAATACCGCCAGGGGGGTTAAAAGGATTGTGTGTGGGCTTCACATAATTTTTAGGGTTCTGAAAAACAACAATTTTTTTTTCCGAACATGCTGTATTTTTTAACAATACTTTAAACTATGTCGTTTTTCGGGTTGTAAAAAATGATCGTGTGTGGGCTAAAACGACGTTAAAAACCTGCACATGCTAAGAAGCAAGTTATGAGGCGGGAGCGCTCGTTCTGGTAAAACTACCGTTCATAATGAAGTAAGCACATTCATTACGCTGTAACAGACAGAAAAGCGCAAATCGTCTTTTACTAACAAGGAATCAGCTAAAGCAGCCCCAAGGGTGGCATCATCCACATGGAACTTCCCCTTTATAGTGCCGTCGTACATTTTGTACTTCACCGCGCTTTGCTAGTGCATTTTCTAAAAACGATCGTGTGTGGGCAATGTTGTTTTAATGATGAAGTTGAAAAAAACATTGTTTTTTCTACATGCCGAAAAACGTTGTTTTTTTCATGCAGCATAAGTTTTGTGAATTCAAAGCTGACAAAAAAGTCTGAATACTTGATGATAAACTTCATATTTTCAGACTGTGCGCCATATTGTTATATTAACAAAACAGTTTTATCATTATTATTATTCACATCAGAAGATGATTATTAATGGGTTTCTCAGATGTTCATTTTAGAACAAACTAGTTTCAAATATGTCAAATCTGGCAATTTCCAAGACAATGTAAACATCTGACTATTGTTTTAGCCAAAATGATTCATTTCCAACACAAACAACTATTTTTGTTTCATAATATGGTTTGTATATTTATAATATATCATAAAATTAAGCCACGTTGTGAGATATCAAGTCAAGACAATTATAAACTGAAACCAAAAAATATTTCTGTAAACATTGAAATGTCACTAAGGGCTTGACTTTTAACACCTGGACCCTAAATACTCTTGGAACATACATACATTTAAACTACTGATCACAGCACATACTGTATTGATCACAATCATATATTTTGGTTTAACCCCCCTGGCGGTATTCCCGAGTCAGACTCGGGGTTAAATTTTTATGCTGCGATCGGTAACCCCGAGTCAGACTCGGGCTCGCCTCGCTGAATCCACAGGCAGTGTTTACTTACCTTGTTCCTGGATCCAGCGATGCATCCGGGCTGTGTGAGCGAGCGGGTCCTCGCTCGATTCACACAGTGTCCCCGTGTGCCGACGAGCTCCGTTCCCTGCGACGCTATGACACACGAGGGCAGAGAACGGCACCAAATTCAAAAATGTAAACAAACACATTACATACAGTATACTGTAATCTTATAGATTACAGTACTGTATGTAAAAAATACACCCCTCCCATGTCCCTAGTGGTCTGCCCAGTGCCCTACATGTCCTTTTATATAATAAAAACTGTTCTTTCTACCTGGAAACTGTAGATTTCCATAGCAACCAAAAGTGTCCCTTTATGTCAAAAATGGATTTAGATCAGCTAGAAAACAGCGATAATAAAATATAATCACTTGCAGAATTGAGCGATAGTGGGGAAATTCCTCATAAAAAGAAAAACATAATGACAGCGACAATTCTGCAACTGAGAAAATTTCAGTGATTTTGATTTGATTAGATTATTGAATAATTTGTATTATAATTATATTATTATTTGTTATTATTATTTATTATATTAGAATTTATAATTTTGTTTTAAAAAAAATGTCATACCCCGGATGCCTATTAGACTCTTGTTTGGTCAGATTTAAGTGAGTTATTCCTAAGAATTTAAGAATAAAAATATCAGAGTCTGTTTTTTAGTCAAATCTGATCCTAGCGCACTATGGTATTATAAAGCTTACGCTATGTAAAAGGTTTGTGCAGATAAGCAGCTATTATAATGAAAATAAGTAAATATAGTGATATGTTTCTATGGAGGGAAACATTAACAGCGCTGTATGGGTTAATTTAAGTAATCAATTGATCCCAAAAAAACACACAAAATCTGCTAAAATTATCTAAAAAAATCACATTAATAATGATTAGTATGTAAGATAATAATAATAATGTCCAGCAATGAATAAACATTAGCAGCAATCATATATATATATGTTGTCAGATCTGGCTGAATCATTAGCAAAGTCTCTTCAAAGAAATCATATGCTTCCAGTGAGGGGTTAATCTTGTCTGTATCTCTCTGCTTTGCAAGGGTGTCTCCCTTAGGAGTTCTACTCACCAGATAGTAGTGGTATGTGTGCCTGTAGAAATCAAAGATAAGGTCTCCTCCTCGGTTCAGGTGTTCTCATTCCTCTTACTCTCCACCAGGAATCCCAGTTAATGTAACCCAGGTAATTAGTGTTGGTTCATGGAATTGATTCATAAGTGGTCATGGAAGTGAATAGAGAGGAAAAGAATATGGTGTAATACAGTTTTTATTCAAGATTAAATGCCCCACACTAGCATATGCTTACAATGTGTATGCGATAAAAGACAGCGCATCAAAGAGACACTGGAATGCGGATAACTGCGGGTAACTGTGCTTGTCAGCTCGGCTTACTCTGCTGGATCTCGGGTCCAGATGACTCCTTGTGTGTATGTTGTACGCTGGTCGTGTAGCCACGCCCTGACGCGTTTCGTGATTGGTGCTCACGTCTTCAGAGGGCGTGGCTACACTTCCAGCTCTCCGAATATAAATAGGCAAAAGGGGCGTACCACTCCGCCCCTGATTCATGACACGACTGACAGGGAGGACAGTGTCAGCGTGTCCAGCTGTGTGAGTCCTCCTCTCTGTGCAAATCCGCTCGCACTGACTCGTGAGAGACAGGGAGCTTGGCTGCAGTTTATGTGTCATTGTTTGTGCTATTAGTATGAACGGACTGCTGAGTACAAAGTCTCCTCCGTTTGCACTAACACTTAGCCTCTCTGCTCATAACAGAGATGTGTTTTTTCCATCTATTTGCCGTTCCATGTGTCTGCAAATCTAGTTGCTATGGACTCCTCATTAAAAAACATAAGATTCAACATCACCTCACTAGGAGAGATGGATCGTTATATTAGTGCATATGGCAAAAATATAATGTTTTAATTGCAAACCAAGAATTCCAATAGGACAAAATAAATTAAATTAAAAAATGTCCAAATACAATATACATATATTAAAAAATATATACATATATGTATTGAAATAATACACAAAAATTGAATAAAAAACGTAAAAAAAATGCATAAAATTGTAAACAAACGCATGAAAAATGCTTAAAAATTCATAATTTGAACTGATAAAAACTACATGTTAAAATTGTTTTCAAAAAATGTGGGAGTCATCAGCTCGGATATAGGAATCCCTCCGGCACCGAGGGCCAAGCCGAGGTGACAAACACATCATGCATGATATTACACATATGAAATAAATTGCCCATATGGCGAACAATTCATCATCTCTAATGAAAATGTTTAATTCGTATATATTTGATGATGATCTGGTATCACCAATATGGCTGTATACATACATATCATACCGGTAAGGTGAGAGAAAACACTTAAAAGGGGGAGTGGTCTCATCATATACAAACTATATGTATGTATGCCGGTATAATATAAAAGTAGAAATATATATATGTTGTAAAATTCATATATAATAAATGCAATTAGGGGAAGAAATATATATATATTTTGAAAAAATACAACTATAAAAAATATATATATAAAAATAAAAATATATGGATCTGCTATTGTGAACTAATATATATGCTCCCTATATGGATCAATCTAATGATTGCTTATAAAGCAATTGAGGTCTAGATCAATGTTCAAGCCATGCGGATTAAGGGTATTAGTAAGAAATATCCACTCTGTTTCTTTTCTTGGATATTTCCCTTATTCTGTTGGACCCCCTCCAATTAGGGTCTACCTTATCTATACCCCAGAATTTTAGACCTATTGGATTTTTTTGATGTTTCTCCAAAAAATGCAGTGATACACTGTGATCTTCATAACCCGTTGAGATGTTATATATATGTTCCGAGACCCTCTTAGAGAGTTTGCGTTTGGTACGCCCTATGTACATAAGGCCGCAAGGGCACTCTAGGGCATATATTACGTGCGTAGTTGCACAAGTAATACTTTCTTTGATTTTAAAAAGTCTTCCATTGGCTGTAGAGGAAAATTCAGTAAGTCCTCTTAAGTGTGTTGAGACTTGACGGCAGGATTTGCACCTTCTACAGGCTGTGAAGCCTGGTCTATTCCAGAACATTTGCAGTTTTTTGGGGGGGTCAAGGACCTTTTTGACTAGGTGGTCCCCAAAAGAAGGTGCCTTACGATATATGAAGGGGGGTACTGCAGGTAACTGGATATTCAGTGTTCTATCCATTTTCAGAATATCCCAATGTTTTTAAAAAATAGCCTCTATATCTTTGTATTGTTCGTGATAGTTGGAAATAAAACCCCATTCATGTTGTTGGTTGGTTGGTCTAATCTTTGGTTCTAGTAAGTAATCCTGCTTATTGCTTCCTACTACATCTATAAGGAGATTTAGTTGTGCTTCATTGTACCCCTTTTCCACAAAACGTTCTTTGATTGTGGTTGCCTGATTTAGATAATCAATGTCGTCAGTGCAATTCCGTCTTATTCTTGTGAATTGGCCCTTTGAAATGTTCTTTAACCATCTCGGGTAGTGGCCACTTTGCAAGGGGATATAGCTATTGCGATCCGAATCCTTAAAATATGCCTTGGTATAAAAATGTATTTCACCTTTCATTACGGTCACATCCAGGTAATTGATTTTTTCTTGATCCCAATGGAACTCTAACTTAATATTATTTGTGTTGGTGTTCAATCCATCAGCAAACAGTTTAAGTGATTCTTCTGATCCCTCCCAAATAATGAATAGGTCATCTATGTAACGTTGGTAAAATATGAGTTCTTTACGTTTGTTCTGATAGATCCATCTATCCTCCCACTCACTCATAAAGAGGTTTGCGAGGCTGGGTGCAAATTTAGCACCCATGGCTACGCCAGTTTTTTGACTATAATATTCTCCTCCGTACCAAAAATAATTGTGGGTTAAACAGAACTCTAGGGCCATTTTGAGAAACTTATTTTGTATATATGGGAGTTCATCCCTTTTACTAAGTGCCCAATTAAGGGCTAGGATGCCATCCTCATGGTTGATATTAGTATATAATGAGGACACATCCGCTCTAACTAGAAATATGTTACTCTCTGGTGTTATAGTGATCTGTTTAAGTTTCTGTAAAAAATCTGATGTATCTTTTAGATATGCCCTTGTAATAACTACACTTTTCTGTAGAAAGTGGTCTAAATATTGACCCACTCTTGACGTTACTGACTCTATTCCATTTACTATGGGTCTAGCTGAAGGTTGTGTAAAGTGCTTGTGCATTTTGGGAACAGTATATATGGTTGGAGTTCGGCTGAAACTCGGACAGAGGAATTGTTTCTCCTTTTTTGTCAGGACCCTCATATAAAAACCATAATCTACTAAGTTGCGTAGTTCCACTCTGTATTTTTTGTTTGGATCACCACTCAAGTGGGAATAAGTATTGTCATCATTAAGCATCTCTTGCAACTGATTGTGATAAAAAGTTTTATCCATCACTACCACTCCCCCCCCTTTGTCTGCAGGTCGTACCACAATATCTTTGCGTTTTTCTAGTGCTTCAATGCCATCTTTAATATGCTTTGGGTTGAGGCTTTTTTTCACCTGTAAGGAGTCCAAGTCTTTTAATACTAATTGCTTGAATACCTCTACCTGGTGATTAGCTGGTAGGGGCGGGTTAAATAGGGATCTATTTTTTAGACCACTGTCCACCCCTACCACTTCAGTGTATCTTTGACTTTTACTACCAAAATTGTTGGTTAGAAAGTATTTCTTAATGTTGACCTTCCTTATGTATTTGTGTATGTCAATATATACTCCAAACTTATTCAGTTGTTTTGTTGCAGCACATTTAAGTCCTGCATTTAATATATTTGTCTCCTTTTTGGTTAAAGTCACTGATGATAAATTATAAATGCCTCATATTCGCCTTGCCTTGGTATCTTTTTGTTTGACACGTTTCCCTGCCCGGCATCCTCTTCGCGTTGAGATTGGTTGTATCTTGGCGGACTGTGTGGAATGTTCCCCATTGGGGGGGTTCCACCAGTCTCGAGCTTGGTTCGTGTTGTGATACTGTTGAGGTTTGCCCCTCCATGGGCGACCTCCCCTCGATCCTCCCCTGGAGTGTGCTCTCATCCCCCTCCCTAAAAAAGGGACTGGGCGTGGTGATTGTGTGTGATCTTGATATTCCTGATATGATAATTGGTCATATCTATTATGGGTTGGTACAGGATAGTGGTCATTGGAATATGTTACATGATTAGTGTCATGTTCTCTTCTATTAGGTCCATTATTTCTTCCCCTTTCTGCTGATTTATTGCTCCTCCCTCGCTGTTGGGAGTTTGTTGGAGCTCTTTCTTCATATCTATGTTCATTGGTGCCAGTTACTGTTGCAGTTCTCCTGGTATTGGAATTTCCTTGATTGGTTTCAGGATTGGTTTGCTGTTGTGGAGTTGGTGTTGTATTTTTACCCAGCTGCCACAGATAGATAGTCTTTTTCTTAAAGTCAGTGATATCTCTTCTGAACTTTTTTATCTTTTTCTTCTGGGTGTCTTTATCTGTTTTTTCCAACTTTTTTTTTTATTTCATTGTCAAAGTTGGTGAACACTTGCGTTCCTTTAAGTGGGTCTAATTTCGTCTTTAGATCAGCAATTGTTTTTTCAAGGAGTGCCATTTTTTTCTTTTTCCGTTGAAGGACAAGTTGCTGTAACTTAATACCCACCCCATTAAAGAAATTGAGCCACTCTGTTTCTGACTCTTTATCATCCAGTCCATCTTGTGGGGTTACTTCCCACCTTAGGCTGCGCATGATGATATTTTCTTTCAAATATTGTTCAAACGTTGTGATGTCCCACCAGGTGCGCACCTGTTTATCTAGCGCGTTACCTAGTGCGTTCATCAATGCATTATGATCATCATTGGTCTCCCAATCTCCCTCTTTAGAGAAAACCTGATCAAGGTTTAATTGTCTATTGACCAAAAAGTCAATTGAATCCATGTTTGCTATAGGTTAAATGTGCAAGTATGTAAGAATAAAAATATCAGAGTCTGTTTTTTAGTCAAATCTGATCCTAGCGCACTATGGTATTATAAAGCTTACGCTATGTAAAAGGTTTGTGCAGATAAGCAGCTATTATAATAAAAAGAAGTAAATATAGTGATATGTTTCTATGGAGGGAAACATTAACAGCGCTGTATGGGTTAATTTAAGTAATCAATTTATCCCAAAAAAACACACAAAATCTGCTAAAATTATCTAAAAAAAATCACATTAATAATGATTAGTATGTAAGATAATAATAATAATGTCCAGCAATGAATAAACATTAGCAGCAATCATATATATATATGTTGTCAGATCTGGCTGAATCATTAGCAAAGTCTCTTCAAAGAAATCATATGCTTCCAGTGAGGGGTTAATCTTGTCTGTATCTCTCTGCTCTTTGCAAGGGTGTCTCCCTTAGGAGTTCTACTCACCAGATAGTAGTGGTATGTGTGCCTGTAGAAATCAAAGGTAAGGTCTCCTCCTCGGTTCAGGTGTTCTCATTCCTCTTACTCTCCACCAGGAATCCCAGATAATGTAACCCAGGTAATTAGTGTTGGTTCATTGAATTGATTCATGAGTGGTCATGGAAGTGAAGAGAGAGGAAAAGAATATGGTGTAATACAGTTTTTATTCAAGATTAAATGCCCCACACTAGCATATGCTTACAATGTGTGTGCGATAAAAGACAGCACATCAAAGAGACACTGGAATGCGGATAACTGCGTGTAACTGTGCTTGTCAGCTCGGCTTACTCTGCTGGATCTCGGGTCCAGATGACTCCTTGTGTGTATGTTGTACGCTGGTCGTGTAGCCACGCCCTGACGCGTTTCGTGATTGGTGCTCATAAACTGCAGCCACGCTCCCTGTCTCTCACGAGTCAGTGCGAGCGGATTTGCACAGAGAGGAGGACTCACACAGCTGGACACGCTGACACTGTCCTCCCTGTCAGTTGTGTCATGAATCAGGGGCGGAGTGGTACGCCCCTTTTGCCTATTTATATTCGGAGAGCTGGAAGCTACACGACCAGCGTACAACATACACACAAGGAGTCATCTGGACCCGAGATCCAGCAGAGTAAGCCGAGCTGACAAGCACAGTTACCCGCAGTTATCCGCATTCCAGTGTCTCTTTGATGTGCTGTCTTTTATCGCATACACATTGTAAGCATATGCTAGTGTGGGGCATTTAATCTTGAATAAAAACTGTATTACACCATATTCTTTTCCTCTCTCTTCACTTCCATGACCACTCATGAATCAATTCCATGAACCAACACTAATTACCTGGGTTACATTAACTGGGATTCCTGGTGGAGAGTAAGAGGAATAAGAACACCTGAACTGAGGAGGAGACCTTATCTTTGATTTCTACAGGCACACATACCACTACTATCTGGAGTAGAACTCCTAAGGGAGACACCCTTGCAAAGAGCAGAGAGATACAGACAAGATTAACCCCTCACTGGAAGCATATGATTTCTTTGAAGAGACTTTGCTAATGATTCAGCCAGATCTGACAACATATATATATATATGATTGCTGCTAATGTTTATTCATTGCTGGACATTATTATTATCTTACATAATAATCATTATTAATGTGATTTTTTTAGATAATTTTAGCAGATTTTGTGTGTTTTTTTGGGATCAATTGATTACTTAAATTAACCCATACAGCGCTGTTAATGTTTCCCTCCATAGAAACATATCACTATATTCCTAAGAATTACAAGCCTACAGTATAAAATGCCAAATTTCCTTGCAAATAATTGTACCGCTTTCAGCACCTAAAATCTGAAAGAATCATACCGCCAGGGAGGTTAAAGGTTATTGATGAGGTATTTAGTTAACACACACCATTATTAAACTCACGTTGTTACCGTAAAGTGATTGTAAAGTGTCATTTTCTTGTTCTAAAAAAAAACAAATGTGTTATACTTACCTCCTCTGTACAATTATTTTACAAAGAGCAGCCTAAATCCTCCTCTTCTCAGGTCCCTCTTCTGTGCTCCTGGCCCCTGCCTCTTGTCGAGTGCCCCCACAGCAAACAGCTTGCTATGGGGGCACCCAAGCCGAGTCACAGCTCCCAGTGTCCATTCAGACACGGAGCCCCCATTCGGCCCCGCCCCCTTTATCTCTTGAATGGCTGAGTGGGAGTCAATGTCGCTGCTGCTCTGTCTCAGCCAATCAGGACATCACTAGAGAGAGATGGGGCTCAGAAGTTTTTTTTTATCTTAATTCACAGAATGCATTAAAGTGTTACTAGAAACAGGATCCTGCGTTCACTATATCTGGTCTCCCACAGTACACAGAACATGGAAATGCACTAATTTTACTAAATATAAACTGATAAATACCTTTTCTCATTAGCAGTATATACCGTAGCAGCCAATCTGAGCATGTGCCGCCTGTCTCCTGGCTCTGTAAATATAATTTTTTATTTGGAGATGGAGACAGTGGAAGAAGAGGAGGATCAGAGAGACAGGATCAAACAGCCTTTATATACAATGCAAAGGATTAACCCCTTAGGTTCCACAGTGAGTATAAGAAGCAACAAAAATACATATTTCTTTATCAATTTAGGCCAATATATATTCTTCTACATGTTTTTGGTCCAAAAAATCTTAAAAAGAGTATATTGATTGGTTTGTGCAAAAGTTATAGTTTCTAAATCTATGGGATATATTTATGGAATATTTCTTTTTTTACTAGAAATGGCGGCAATCAGCAACTTATAGCAGGACTGCAATATAAAAGTTTGAGCCATGGACCACTAAAAATCAATACATTCTCTTCTTTTACATATTGGGCTTAGACATAAAGAGGCTGATCATAATGATACAAAAAGGAAAATAAAAGTGTTTTAAAATCGCTAATTTAGACTGGACCAAAGGTTCAAATTTATATTATCTCTACATTACACTGTATAATAAATAATATGTCATTAAAGTGGTACTAAACCGACAACAGTAAAATCAGTATTCATGTGCAGTAAAACATGCTTGCTATACTCACTGTGGAACCTAAGGGATAAATCCTCCACAATGTGTAGAAAGGCTGTTTGATTCTGTCTTCTCTGATCCTCCCCTTCTTCTACTGTCTCCAATCCATCTGCTGATAGAACAGAGCCTTGGAGGCACTTTGCACATGCTCAATTTGGTGTGTATTGCTAGAGAGGGTGCATGTGATCAGCACTGGGCCAATCAGCACAGTCCAGACAAAAAGTCAGGGGTCATGCAGAAAGTCAGGAGTCATAGGAGAATGAAAACCCCTCCTCCAACCTTTAAGCAGTGCTCAGCCAGTCACAAGACTGCTATATACTGCTGATGAGAAAAGGTATTTAGCAGTTTATATTTACTTAAATAAATGCATTTCCATGTTATGTGTACTGTGTGAGACTAGACATAGTGAATACAGGGT
This sequence comes from Rana kukunoris, assembly GCA_029574335.1. Classification (NCBI taxonomy): domain Eukaryota; kingdom Metazoa; phylum Chordata; class Amphibia; order Anura; family Ranidae; genus Rana; species Rana kukunoris. Next base: position 341,756,840 of record CM056049.1, on the reverse strand, counting down.
CCTAAAAAAAGCTTGTATTTAAAGCACCCCCTGGGAGAATGTAAACGTAATCAATGTGCTCATATCAGATCAATTTTAAGCCATAGATTTCTTTGTTAAAAATCAGTACAAGTATTATAAAGGCTGTTATATGCATACCACACCTTTTGTACTATAAATCATGTTACACCCATATTTAGGGCCATGTCATCCATTCACATGGATCTGTAAATGCAAAGGCTACACCATGGTAGACAAATGTCCGGTTCCAGTTGAACATAATGGGCAAACGTATTGAGATAGTAAAGGGACTCCTCTAGTAGTGTGTCGAGGAACCGAGTTTGCCACCAAGGCACCCAAACACCCCAATCGGAAACAATCTGTGAGTGAGTGGGGGGGCACACCCGGTTAGACCTCTGTCTGTTGTCTTACCAGTTTTCCAGTCAGAGCAAGTGAGTCCACTAATGGCTTAAGCCCTGCAAACAAATAAAGGTTTCCCCTCTGGAATGTGATACTTGAGATAGGCTCCATTTCTAAGCAAAGTTTGGAGTTGTGTGTGGTAGTCAAACCTGTCCGTGAGTACAACTAGAAACCTAATTTTTTTATTACGAATAGGAAGGGTAAAGAAAGAGCGGTGTGTGTGTGTGTGGGGGGGGGGGGGGGGGGGGGCGCGTTGCATTTGTAGACAGTTGTCTGGAGCAATTATCTGGTACTGGGTGTTCGCCCCCAGGTCAAGCTATTGTGTAGTGGTTGATAGGATGCGGTATTCAGCAGATTCTTTAAAATGAATACAGCAGGCCCATGTCTTATGGAATTTTGTCGGGGAGTCTCTTGCTTGTTGTATTAGATCTTCCACTTCAGCAATTCTCCCAAATCTTTAGAACCATTCAGAGATGCTGGGGAGGGGGGAGGGGACGCTCTGGAAGTAAAGAGCATCGTGACGTCACCCGCAGCCATCACGTTGTTTGATCTGTATACACCCTGCATCATCTGGCACCAAAATAGGTGCCTTGTTTGTAAGTTGTTTTAACCACTTTTAATTAATAATTATTGTTTATACGGAGAGCACTATGCATCTGCCTTTTATCATTTCATGATCACATGACATAGGGAACATCATTCCTATCGGTATAGCTTCTCCTCTGGTTCCTGAGTACATTTGGATCCCCATAAGTGCTCGCTGGTGAATGTGTATGTGACCCTCCATTATTAAAGGGTCCACTTTGTGAGGTGAGCGGCCATAGTTTACTACTGGTGGAGGTTTTTTGCACCCGTGGAATCACTTGCATGTCCTTAATATATGATCACTGAACTACCTCACGGACTTTGTTGAGTTGCCTAGTCACACTTGAGATCAATAATACAGAATACCATGCAAACAAATTTTGATGAATTATTAATTGAAACAGCTTATTTTTTGAAAGCTATACATCTTCATGTGGTTAATTCATAATACAACTGTGCAGTTCAATTGAATGTAGTTAAATACACCAATCTTTTTTACAAGAAAGACACTTACCATTAAGGGGCAGTAGCTGAACAATGGCATGGTTAACTGCACTATGGCTTAAAGCGGAGCTCCACCCTGATTATTATTATTTTTTTTAAATCTAAAAAAAAAAAAAAAATACTCACCCTAAATAGGCTGTTGCTATGCGGAAGTCCCGAATCTGCCCTCATGATCCGCGGTGCGGTTTTCTTCCTCCTCCTCTTCTCGGTGTCTTCTTGTGAATGGGCCGCGCTGCATTCTGGGAACTGTGTGTATCCCAGAAAGCAGCCGGACCATTCACAAAGCGCCGCGTCGCTCGCACATGCGCAGTAGGAAACGGGCAGTGAAGCCGCACGGCTTCACTGCCTGTTTCCCTGACTGTGGATGGCGGTGCCGAGATCGAGGATCGGCATCGGCGGGGGCCGTCAGCGCGGGCGCCTAGGACAGGTAAGTGTCCTTATTCAAAGTCAGCAGCTACACTGTTAATAGCTGCCGACTTTGAAAAAATAAAATAAAATGCGGGTGGAGCTCCGCTTTAATTATAGACATTGCTAAATGCAGTTCCACATTAGTCATGCTGTATAGTGTACTCCTACTTTTGGACAAGTGTGCAGTATTTAATAGTAAAGTATGTCAGCTGTATAGTCAAGGTACCAATGAAATACAAGCTTCTTCAGCTGTAAACAAATTCACTCCCAATGCTGAGTTTTTTAAGCTGGTAATAACAGTGACTATTTGCAACCTGCAACATTTTCTTTTGATTATACATTGCTTTTTATCAGCCACATAGATTGTCCAATGCACTCACTGTACATTAACGTTTATAAAGCATGCCATTATCACTTGTTTTGAGAGACAATCATTCTTACAGATTGTGAAAGCCAGCCACTTCAGCCTGGGCTATACTCACATTCCTGCAGATAAAGCTATATAGTTTGTTATGGGGACCGTTTACACATGCTGCATGCTAAAACATTTAATTAGCTTGCGGAAAGCTGTCTGTTTTGCAAAGCAGTGAAGGGCAATGAGCTGATTTGGTGCATCTCACTGTCTACATTTTTTTTTTTTTTCGAATGATAAAATTACACCCCAATCAAGCATGTCTGCATTTCTCCGCACCTCAAAACACTGCAGCATAGTAGCATGAACAGAGCACATTGTTTTCTAGGTGCCCTAGTGGGGATCTATGTTTTTTTTGTGTGGGGGTTCCCTCCATACTAGACCTCAGACCTTCATCAATGACAGAGGTCTGATATGTATTTTAATGGGAATCCCCAGAGTCTATTACTGTGATCAGGTGATCTGAATTGGAGCCTCCCAGTTCCTGCCTCTATACAAGGAGCACTCTCAGCACAAGCACGTACTTATATATGCAGTCCCACAGATAAAGATCAATGTCCAAGAGGTTGCACCCCTTGTCGGTAAGGGGTTAAGAACTAAAACAGAACTACTGTACAGTATGCAGCCACCACCAGGTCTCTGCACAAAATACTGTTGCTTCCTTGGAAACATTTTTGGCCAAGTTATGTTCACATTATAACTCTCAAAGGCAACATGTCCCAATGGGGTTAATTTACTAAAATTGGGCAGTGCAAAATCCTTTACAGCTCTGCATAGAACCCAATCAGCTTCTAGGTTTTATTGCCAAAGCTCAATTAAACAAGCTGAAGTTAGAAGCTGATTGGCTACCATGCACAGCTGCACCAGATTTTGCACTCTCCAGTTTTAGTAAATCAAGGGTAGCACAGTGGTCTAGTGGTTATCACTTTCACCTAGCAGCAAAAAAGGGTAGCTGGTTCGAATCCCGACCACGACACCATCTGCTTGGAGTTTGCATGTTCTCCCTGTGTCTGCGTGGGTTTCCTCCAGGTACTCCGGTTTCCTCCCACCCTCCAAAGACATGCTGGTAGGTTATTTGGATCCAGCCAAATTGGCCCAGTATATATGTGTGTATGACTGTGTGTCCCAAGCGTATCAAGATCCTACGGGGTAAAATGACCGCACCAGCCAGGAAGACACTGGCTGCAAAAAGCGCCCAGAGGTGATTCAGTTCGCATGTTCGCATTCAACCCCCATATGTCAAATACAGAAGAATACATGGGGCATTATCAAGATAAATGGATTGGGTGTACTTACTGTGCAATGTATCCATATATCCTAATAACACTATTAGGTTAAATGTAAGGAAACAGACCAATTTTCAAAACACCTGGCTTGATATCAGAAAGCTTGGGTCCAATACAGCAGGGAGGAGTAACCAATGGAAAAAATTGCCTGCACTGGGGGCAAAAGAGCACCTTAAAGGATCTAGGAAATGTGAAAATCCATATTTCTGGTTATGTTTGTCTGTTGTGAGTATTGCTTTAGTAATTATTGCAATCATATACAGTATATCAGTCTGTTTAGTCCAATAATAGAACAGTAGCTTTTCTTACATTTAGCATACATCTCTCGTACATAACATCGGCAAATATAAACATAGGCTAAAATAAATTTGTTGTTAACACAGCAAGATTTATCAGTTTGGCATCAGAGTATGATAAGCTTTATTCTACTACTGTACAATGTCATAGATCTTAATTGTGGGATAGTCTTTAGGTTGAAAACTGAAGGGTCAGAGTGGATTATAATGATAATACAGAGAAAGGAATATTCCCACAAATGATCATACTCTGTTCTTCTTAAAATAAGAAGTGGACTAATGCCTCTTCTGTTGTTTCTAAAAAAAAAATCTCTCTTACAAGGTAACTGTTAAGTGCTGTAGGATGTGTTGGCACTAGATAAAGTATACAAGTAATGCTACTTTGTACAGTAATCCAAAAACACGAACTTATATTTATGATTAAAGACTAAATTAAATAGTGATGACTAGATCTTAACCTGCCATCTGAGAGTATTTACAAGGATAATTTAGTTTCAGACGTCTGCCCACTCTATGTTGTATCTTAGTGAAAGAAACAAAGCTCTTGATATGACTTGGCAGTTAGTGATGATTTTGAACAGCCCTAATTACAGCATCAACTATAATTTATTGTAGGGAAAAAAATAACTGTTGTTGATGCATTGCAGTATGATATTAGACCTTTTTTTTTCTTTGTTCAAATTTCATGTTTAAGGCCTCGTACCGTTTTCCTCGACAAAATCCATCAAGAAACTTGGTGGCAGAGCTTTTTTGCTGAGGGAAACGGTCGTGTGTATGTTTTTCGTCAAGAAAAATTTTGTGGATCTCGACGAGAAAAAAAGAGAACAAGTTCTCTTTTTTCTCATCGGGAGTCTCAATTTCCTTGTCGTGTTTCTCGTGCTTAGAGACCCGCGCATGCTCAGAATAAAGTATGAGACGGGAGTGCACCTTCGGTAAAAGTAGCGTTCGTAATGGCGATAGCACATTCGTCACGCTTTAACAGAGGGAAAAGCGCGAATCGTCTCTCACCAAACATTTACTTAACACGCAGTAACATGAGATTAGTAAAAGCAGCCCAAGGGTGGCACCAGTGGAATCAAACTTCCCCTTTATAGTGCCGTTGTAGGTGTTGTACGTTACCGCGTTTGAGAACGACGAGATTTTGTCTTGACAGTGTGTACGCAAAGAAAGCTTGACAAGATTCTCGACAAGCCTGACAAGGAACTTGTCGAGGAAAACGATGTTTCTTATACAACGAGTTTCTCAGTCATGTGTACGAGACCTGAGATTTACAATAATATAATTTTAAAAGCTTTTATTGGTTTTCAATAAATCAACAAAATAAAAACATTACAATAGAGGTCATTGTACAAAACATTGATCACCTTATGAACATTGGATTATACAGGTTTGTAAGGTGAAGATAAGAGCCAACTGGCTTTTCTGTTACCGTCTATCTTGTGGATTGTGTGCAATATAAAATAGGTGGGCGTGGGTATTCCCCCCGCTCCAGACACCCCCAATTAGGTCAAGCTGTGCCCGGGGTAAGGTGGGTGTACCGCCAGCCCATACCATTCTAAAACCTATAGAAGCCACCCTAGCGTAGATGTATAGGTGCTGTGGGTCCACTGAAGGACCAGTCTCATTATGCACCTTGGTATTGAGAGTCATTCGGAGCCTGGTTGTGCTTAAGAACTCTTTAGGTCATATGGACCCTGTCGAGTGAACATTAACAGGTAGTGTGGAACGTAGAATAAACAAGAGGGGAAGGAAAAAAAAGAAGGAAGATTATAGATAAGAGAGGAAAGGGTTGCCAGCCTTTGGGAGGCTATCCCCAATGTTTAGGGACTGTTGTTTCCGGGTGATAATAGACCTTTTTAGTCAGGCAGTGTAAAGAATAATGATAATGTATGTACTGTAACACATAGCAAACAGATTTCAGTTAAAGAAGTACTCTGGGGGCAGGGGAGTTGCTAGGTGGCAAAAAGACCAGGGGCTTCAGCCCGAAGTCCAAAGACAGAAAGCGCACGGGGGGTGTATGTGACGCCCGCAGGCTTTTTGGGCTGGCCCATGACCTACATACATACAGAAAAAAGGTCCCGTGCATGTTTGGACTGAATGTGGTGCGATATCATTCATACTATCTGTATGGCTGAAATCGCATCACACAGACGTTGCATGTGATGTGAACAAAGTGTGCTGCAAATCACATGCAATGTCTGAACTGGGTTTGAGATTATTGACTTTGCATCCTTTTAGAAGTCAACTTATCCTGACAGTATAAAATTATATAGTACATAGCCAACTTCCATTATATATATATATATATATATATATATATATATATATATATATATATATATATATATATATACTGTATATATATATATATATATATATATATCCATCCATCCAACTTCTATATATATATATATTATATAGCCAACTTCCAGTATATAGTATATAGCCAACTTCCAGTATATAGCCAACTTCCAGTATATAGTATATAACCAACTTCCAGTATATAGCCAACTTCCAGTATATAGTATATAGCCAACTTCCCCTTGCAGACACCATGCCAAACCACACCCCCACCCTCTTAACACAAGAGCTTACCTAGATTCAGATGCGGTGGTGTGAGGAGGAGGAAAACAGACCCGACAAGCGCACGCTGCAGGGGGGGGTGGTTCTGGCCCAACCCACGCCATTAACATTAGAGGAGACTTCGGAAGGCGGAGAACACTACCATCATCCCCCCGTGGGGGGCAGCTAGGGAGATCCGACGTGTGCAGCCGCAGTGTAGAAATAGGTTTGGCTGCGGTCTTAAAGGAGGAGGAAAACATGACAAGCGTGCCGCCGGGGGTGATCCGATTAAAAAAAAAAAAAAAGTTAAATGAGCAGCCAGAGCACTCGCCGTACTCGGGAAGCCTCTGACACCCCCGCAATGTATGGCACCTACCCTTGGTACGCCCCTGGAGCCGAGGAGCCTGAGAAGAGACAAGCCTCCTACCTGAGTGCCGAGTATTTGTAATTCCCGCCTTCTGGAGCCTGTGATGCACGTCAGACGTCCTGCGGCACGGTATTGGATCAGTGGGACGTCCATCACAGGCTCCAGAAGGTGGGACCTGCTGCTTTGGCATTCGGCCACAATCGGCAAGACTCGGCTCGGGATCAGATCGTTCCCGGGACTCGCCGCTTGACTCGGGGGCTAACAATGGAAAGCCTACATGCCTGAGACTCGGGGCTTTTCGGGACCCCATTCGGGGCTCCAGCCACCCAAGCCCGGGCCTCCCGACGCCTCTGTCTGGGGGAAAAAAAATCTGTGGGGCTGTATCTGCACTGCATGGGTTAACCCCTTGTTTTGTCCACAGGCGCACCAAAAGGCTATACAGTACTTACCCGATTTTTCGATCCTCCAATAAACAGCGTTCTCCCATGTCCAGTGGTGGACTGTTCCTGCCTCCTTCATGTCTTGAGTTGATCTATGGGCGTGATGATGTCAGGAACAGTCCATGCACAAGACCGCTAGCATTCGAGGGGGCAGGAATGGCAGGGACTGGTCTTGTAATCGAAGGATCAGTGGACTGGGTAAGTATATCTCCACTCTCCTCACCCCTAGGCAAAAATGAGCCTAGGGGCTCAAAAATGTTGCTCATCTTTATTCTGTAGGCCCTGTTTTACAAACTTTGTGTCATGTTTTGTAGCCATAAGGAAACCCATGCAGTGCAGACACAGACCCTCTCTGTATAAGAAAAATTGTTCTTTTTTTTTTTTTTTTCTGAAATTTCTTCTCTCTGCTAGCATTTTTTTTTAATGCAGTACACACCCTGGCTCATATTTGGCACCTGTAAGATGCTGGGAATGCAATCAGATGCCAAAGATGACGTACCTCCTTTTGAGAATGGTATCTGTGGGGATGCATGGTATCTCTGCACAACATCGCACCTGGAAGACTGTTGGAGAAAATGGTGGTGTTAGCGAACAGAGCAGTGAGGGACATTACTGGAGGAGTAGGTGGATACAGTTTCACAAGTGTATGTTTGGGCAAAAAATATTAGGTACATATCGGCAATATTCTGTATTTACCCATATTTGCAAGTTTAAAAATGCTGCATTTATTAAAAAATAGCTGTTTCTAGTGTCCTGTTTGAGCTAAATCTGCCTATTTTGCACTGAAATTCCATGTCGTTTTGTCATCCCTGCAGAGTTCTTTTCCGCAGAAAATCTCCCTTTTTCCTCAGCTCCATAACATAAAAGGAGATTTTCTGTAGTCCACAGAGAAAACTGCTCAGGGTTCATAAAATTGCTTAGCATTTCAGTGCAAGAAAATATTTTCTGACAGGAACAATAGGTATTTTTTGTACTACAGCAGTTTTAAAAAGACAAAACACGAAGAGACGTGCATGTATTGGAGAGTTGTTGTTTTTTTAGACATGATTATGAATTAGTTGATATATGAATAGCTGTACTTGGTGGATCAAATTTACTGTGGTCAACTGAAACTGGTGCGCTTCTCCTGCAGTATAGGTGCAGTGTAGTGGACCCACGGTTTTAGTGTGGGTTAGCCATGCTTTCCTTCGAACTTCTATTATACCCTGTTGTTTTGGTGAGCTTTCAGAATGCGCATAAAATATTATTGTGCAGTATATAAGTAGGAACATAATAAAAGGAGAGCTTGTTGAATAATCAAAATATGCTCCTCTAGCAGTTTGTGAGCTGAAATCCAACTTTGGATTGTTTAGATCAACCTTTTATGTTTTTCCGTTTCTGCCTTTTATTTCTCCAGTGATACCGGCCTGAGATGCCAGGGGAGTGTATATGCATGGCTGTGAGGCAAAGAATGTTTAGGGTGATTATAGTGGTTTTTAGTGACAGCTTCCTGGTGGGATAGCTCAGGTGGGTTTAGACTAGCCTGTGCTCATCCCTGATCACCAAATACAGATGGATCAAGTAGATATTTACACCAGATGAATGCTGGCAACTAATTTGCCTTATCTAGGGTGGATCTGGAATCCTATGGATCATTTTGCTCATCTTTATTCTGTAGGCCCTATTTTACAAACTAATCTTTGTGTACCCAGAACTGATCATGTTTTGTAGCCATAGGGAAACACTTGCTCTGTTAGCTTGCCGGAAGCGCAAGTGTCAAATTCCGAAAGAAGTTTCTTACGAAAATCAAAACAAAGTATTTTCACTCGCATTTCGCACCATTAGTGTGTTGCAACAACGGTCTATTTTCTTGCGGCCATCAAATTGGAGTGATCCGGCTTGTTGGAATTTTTTTTTAAAACAAACAAATTTCTCTTCAATGATGGGAGAATCATGTAATAAAAAAAAAAATGTGCATGAGCTGTGACCTGGAAAGAAAAGAAGATTTTTCCCAGGGCTTAAGCCCTGTACACACAATCGGTTCGTCCGCTGAAAACCGACTGATGGACGTTTTTTATCAGACAAACTGATCGTGTGTGGGTTTTATTTCCATCTGTGTAAAAAATTGAACATGTTTTAAATTTTTCCTATGGAAAAAAAAACCAATAGAAAAATCTGATCGTCTGTATGGAACTCCATCAGTCAAAAATCCACGCATGCTCAGAATCAAGTCGACACATGCTTGGAAGTATTAAACTTAATTTTTTTCGGCTCATCGTAGTGTTGTACCTCACCGCTCTTTGGCACGATCGGATTTTTGACTGATGGTGTATAGGCAAGACTGATGAAAGTCAGCTTCATCGGATATACAACGAAAAAATCCATCGGATTAGATTCCATCAGATATCCGATCGTGTGTACAGGGCTTTAGTCTGTCAAATTTTGAAATCAATGTTGGCACCATCGGATCACAAATGCACAAAATTTCTGATTTTCAAAAGAAAATTTGTTCGGAATTCGACCAATGCATGGCCTGCATTAGGCCTATCTTGCCTCTATCCAACATCTAATCTCTTATTTTCTCCATCAACTCCTCTCAACACAATTACTGCCTTTTGTATCATTTGTCCCTTCTTTTTACATTGTAAGTTGTTATGAGCAGCATCCTCCTAACTTTCTTATCTTGAATTGTATTGAAACTGTTCTGTCTCCCATTATATTGTAAAGCGCTACACAAACTGTTGGTGTTTTATACATTTTGTAAATTAATAGTTTGCTACTTGTGGTTCAGAGTTAGGAAACTTTGTTAATAGGGTTGTACAGACAAAAATATTTTCCTCTTAAATTAAAGTCTGACAATAGCTGATAAAGTAAAAAGTAACGTTTTGCATTATAACTAGTTTGATACCTGTTGAAATCGAGCTGTTTTATTCACCTCAGTCACTCCTGAATCATTATTCTCACTGACTTCCTGGTTTGCGGTGCGCATTCATTCTTGCTACATCACAGCCTAATGGGAACTACAGTTTCCATTAGGCTTAGCCTCCATGCCTGTGAGGGATAAGAGAGTACCTTCACGCAGGGCTGTAGTCATAGGGAGGGGGTGAACACAGTCTGCTTTCCACCATGCCAAACAGCTCAGGTGCTGGTGGAAAGCAACCAGAGGAGAGACAGGAAATGGCATTTTCAAACCTGGATTACTGTATTTTGGAGGTCAAAAGGAAAAACGAGGTAAGTGATATTTAAATGCTCTAGCTTACAGCAATCAATTGATCTAATAAAAAATGAACCTTTAGTGTTCCTTTAAAGGCCTATCCACTTTTTTGGGATCATGAATACAAAAATAAACCATGTTTACTCATGTAAATGTGTATATTTGCATTCTAAGCTGTTATCATAACTGTAAAAAATAAATAAAAAAATGTGCAGACTTGGTCCATCATTCGCCCTATTGGGAAGTCAGTCCATACCAATTTTGTGCTGCTGATGTTGGTACAAATTCACATGGACAGAAAATGGCTGCAAAGAGGCTACAAGAGGCTACTAAGCTACACTAACCAAATTAAATGTATATGAAAACAGTATTTTGTAAAGATAAAATACATGCTTGTTTATCATACAAAGTGCTTTAGCAAACTAAATGTCATCCAGTTAGGGTTTACATCTACTTGAAATGACTTAGGTATATACAAGAGAACATGCTGCAAGAACTCTCATAATACTGTGGATTTATCCATGATTTCAGGGGCTTTCAATCGCTCTGTCTTTCTATCTGTTCACATGACACATGCAATCTGGTATTAATATAAGATGAATCATTTACAACACTTCCAGTGTTTCACATTACTTTTTGAATTACTATGCATTCAAACTTGGCAAACTCTCTTATGATATAAATCACAAAAAGACAGCTTTAAACAGTACAGCTCAATAAATAATTGTGTGTATGTCCAGTCAAAACAAATATGTTCTTATAGAATACAAAAGAAAGTCAAGATCACTGATACAGATGGAAAGCATTTTGCAAATTATTTGTGTATGCTGATAATTTGTGTCTCTGTAACTGCTTAATAAAGTGCTGCAACGTATGAGTTATCTGTAAGGCAGAAAGAACATTTCAGTGCAGCACATTTATGGAAACTGAAACCTCTGTGAATATATCACCCAATAGCCTGGTTTCAACATCCAATACATACATGTCTCTACATTTTGAGATAATTTCTAAGAAAGGGCAATGATTTAAACAACATATATGACAATACTTGCCTATCTTGTTTAACCACTTCAGCCCCCGGAAAAATGTACCCCTTACTGAACAGAGCACTTTTTGCGATTCGGCACTGCGTCACTTTAACTGACAATTGCACGGCCATGCGACGTGCACCCAACCAATATTGGTCCTTTTTTTTCCCACAAATAGAGCTTTCTTTTTGTGGTATTTGATCACCTCTGCAGTGTTTATTTATTTGCGCTATAAACAAAAGAAGAGTGATGGTTTTGGAAAAAAAAGCAATATTATTTTACTTTTTGCTATAATAAATATCCCCAAAAAATACATAAAGAAACAAATTTGTTTCTCAGTTTAGGCCGATATGTATTCTTCTACATATTTTTGGTAAACAATATAGGGGATCGTTTTATGGCATTTTTATTATATATTTTTTTATTAGTAATGGTGGCGATCAGCAATTTATATCATGAGTGCGACATTATGGCGGACACATCGGACACTTTTGACACTATTTTGGGACCATTGTCATTTATACAGCGATTACTGTTAAAAAATGCACTGATTGTTGTGTAAATGACACTGGCAGGAAAGGGGTTAATCACTAGGGGGCGATGAAGGAGTTCTAACTATGGGGGACTTGTCTACAAGTGATACGGCAGTGATCACTGCTCCCGATGACAGGGAGCAGTAGATCGCTGTCCTGTCATTAGGCAGAACAGGGAAATGCCTTGTTTACATGGGCATCTCTCTGTTCTGCAGCAACGGCAATTTCTGCCGACGTATATAGTCGCGAGGCAGTCGGCAATCGTTTAACTTTGAATATAAATACTTTAAAGAGGCTCTTTCATTGGAAAATAGGTCAAAAGTGCTGCACGTGTAAAATGAAGGCACTAAGAGCCATGTGCATGCCCCTATGATAGCCAAACACAAGAATAAACAGGGCACTGGATTTGGATGTACTAAGGATCTCTGAAATTGTCACTGTACCACCCTTAGAAAAGGGGAAGTGTCCCAGAGTTGAGAATCCATGCACATATAATCTAATGAGAGTGCCAAACAAATGCCCAAGAGTCCAAGATAATTTATTGATAAATGATTCATAGCAGAATAGAGCCAATGCATTTCAGGAGCCAAACACACTCCCCCCTCATCATGACTCACTGATACTGGCGTAACCTGCTTTCCTGAAAATTTACGATTTTACAATGTTCATTGTATTTGGTAAGTGCTCCACTAAGTCCATTTAGGCACAGTACGAATTACTAAGCCCTGATGAAGGGAGGTGTGTTTTGTCCCTGAAACACATTGGGGCAGATTCACAGAGAATTAGATTCTCGTAGAGTATCAGAAATACACTACGCCGCCGTTTTTTACCTGGCTCTACGTGGAATTCAGGTAGATTTTGTCCAATAAACGACGGCGGCGTAGTGTATTTCTCCCGTCGCAATCCATCTGCGCGAGTAGGGGGCGTGAAGCATTTAAAATAGGCGCGTTCCCGCGGCGATCGAACTGCGCATGCTCCGTTCGCAAATTTCCCGCCGGGCATTGCGCGAAAACACGTCGTCACGTCGTAGTAGCGTCGTTTACGTACATTCCTATTCCCGAACGAGTTACGTTAAAAAAAAAAAAATATTTTCAAATCGACGCGGGAACGACGGCCATACTTTACATGGGTTACGCACTGTTAGACCAGCAAAAAGCTCCTCTAACATTACGTAGCCAAAAAATGACGTAGGCGATTGCGAGGGACACTCGTACCTTCGTGGATCGCCGTAAAAACTAATTTGCATACCCCGACGCATGAAAACGACGCAAACTCCTCCCAGCGGCCGCAAACATATCGCAGCGTAGATCCGAAGGCTTACGAAGACGTAAGCCTCTCGGATCGAAGCCCGAAGCCGCCGTATCATGGTTTGAGGATTCAAACTAGTGATACGGCGCACAAAATTTGAAATTACTCCTGTCTAACACCAGTTAGACAGGCGTAATTGCTCTGTGAATCTGGGCCATTGGCTCTATTCTATTATGAAGCAATTTTATTATTAAATTACCTTGGACTCTTGGATGTTTGTTTTTCACTCTCATTGGATTTATTTCTATCAACATGATGGACAGTCTCACTGACCAGTAGTAATTTATAGGGAGTGGTCAAGCATCAGGAAGGGATGGAGCTTTACCTGAAGAGGACCTCATCTGTTACAGGAAAGTTTAAAAGGCTGCTGAAGGTTTATACAAGTACCTCTAGGTGCCTGCATGTCATACTTTCCTTCTCTGTGCAATAGTTTTTCACAGTGCAGCCCTGATCTTCCTCTTCTTGGGTCCCCCACCAGTGTACTGGGTTCCTTCCTCCTGCTGAGTGTCTCCGCTTGCTATGGGAACATTTGTGTGTGCTCACTTCCAATCCCCGCTGGGTGTGTCCATTGACACACAGAATGGGGCTCAGCTCCGCCCCATGCTCTCTCCTCACCTCTGTGTCTGAACCAATGAGGAGGAAGAGAGCTAGCAGCGCAGCTTCTCTTGTACACTTTGCTGGATCGAGATCGGGTAAGTATTGGAAAGGGCAAGCTGCACACTGAATGTTTTTTTTTTTTTACTTTCATGCATAGAATGCATGAAGCTGAAAAAAACTTCAGCCTTTAGAATCACTTTAACTTGCAGCTATTATGTTTTTTTTTTTTCATATTAGAGTCTCTTTAAAGTATGTAAAGTATGTATTGTACCTAATGTGTTGAATTCTAATTTCTGGTAGCCATGTTGTTTGTCTACATTGATTATTATTTTTTACAACTGTAAATAAATGTTAGTATAGTATAGTAGTATAGTATAGACACGGTTAGTAGTATAGACACAGTTATTCTGGTAAATGTAGATAACCCTAGAACATCGAGGATGGAACAACCGCCTCCAGAAGGGATAATACCCCTTAGAGCCACATAATTAAAGATACCAATTATGAGGGCTGAATGACTGGTAATGCCTCAATATTTGGTTTTGTTTGTGTTTTAAAGAAGCAATATAGGAGATAACTTATTTTTTCATTTTTATATCAACATTTATATCTTTTTTTATTCAACTATTGCAATTATGTACCTGAAATCTGAAGTTTACAAAGCTGGCAGATGAAAGTTCAACTAGTTATACAGAGTTCTAAAAACCCACTGGCTAGTTGCTGTGAGCATCACAGCGTCATTCTCCCCATCTCTGCAATTTCCTTGAGTTAGAAAATGTTCACATCTGCATCCTCCCTTTTACAATACGCTTTAGGTATACTATACATATACTAGCTGAAGGGGTGACAGAGGACAAAGGACACCACTGTGGGGGGAATGTGAAGTGGGCAGATGACGCTACTATGGGGGGGGTGATGTGAATGTAGGTAGAAAATACTACTTTGAAGGGGGAAACGGTGGTGTGAAGGGGAATGAGGACAATCATGTGAGAATGGGAATCAAGAGGGGGACTACGATGAGAAGGATCGGAGTCATAGCACAAACATGTGGATTGGACCTCTGCTGGAAGAAAATTGTATAGATTTGACCTCCATGAATTACAATTCAATACCCCTGTACTAGTACTAATCATACATATACTATAAACACTTACCAGACATCCAGAATATACCAATACAGTGTCTGTGTGCATAAATGAAAAGGTTCAAAGTGCCTAAATAAGCAAAGTGAGAGAGTCCCTTGCTAGCTTTTCCCCAACCCATTTAAAGTGGAACGCCATTCGCTTAATCAACATTGATTTTTTTTAGAGACATTTTAGTAGTCAAAAGTCCGGGTCCCCATTGACTTCAATGGGGTTCGGGGTCAAGTTCGGCTCAAGTTTGGGTCCCAAATCCCAGACTTTTTTCCAAAGTTCGGCTGAACCCACCGAACCCGAACATCCAGGTGTCCGCTCAACTCTAGTCAGGAGGCCATTGTCAAAGATAATGTCTATTTGGCATGAGTAGGTAAAGTAACAGGGTCTCTTTAAGTGGACAATGGCATGTAGAACTTGGAAAGAAGAGACTTGTCATTATATCTGATCATCAAATATATTAATATTCTGCATTCATATCATAATTTTCTCAACAATTACTTGTCAAGATCTCTTTTGTGTGCTAGTTCTCATCCTGCAACAGATGGGCCTTGTTAAATAAATTTGTATTTCTGTTTCTAATATCAGCTTTGTATGTTCATTCAACCATGCAGCATAGTGAAAAAGCTGAGAGATAAAAACATATGCTAAGATTAATAGTGTTATGTGGGTTCCAAAATAAAGTAGATATATAAATATGTTTCACAACTGCGTGCCAGAGAGTGAAATATGATGTGTGCTCATCTACCCAAAGAGTTCTGACATCAATTGAGGCTTCAAAATTGTTTTCAAGGGGTCTAAAAATATGACAGACACCAATATTAACCATGTGTATAGTGGAATGCCAGCTATAGACCAGTGTGTTCCATTTTTCACTTGGACTTAACAAATAAACAAACATTAAAAATCTTAAGGCCGGAATCACACTTGTGCAGTGCAAATTTCAGCTCTCTTATCTCTGCAGGGAGATAACAGAAGTGTTCAGCAGATTCATTGCATTTTAGCTGCGAATTTGGAGACCTGGGAGAAGTTACAGGGGAGAGGAGAGTGGGGGGAAGTGTATTGAGCTGAATGAGAGAAATTTCTGAAGAGAAATTAACACATCTGCGAATCAGCTGCGTACCCATAGAAGATAATGGGCCTGAATTCGCACCTGAGCCGCACTGCAAGTCATAAAATCCGCACACGTTTTTTCTGCAATTCGCAGTGCAAATGCATCGCACAGATGTGAACCAGCCTCATTGAAAACAATGTCCCAGATTCAGAGAGAATTGGATTCTCGTAGCGTATCAGAAATACACTACGCCGCCGTTTTTTACCTGGCTCTACGTGGAATCCAGGTAGATTTTGTCCAGTAAACGACGGCGGCGTAGTGTATTTCTCCCGTCGCAATCCATCTAGACGAGTAGGGGGCGTGAAGGATTTAAAATAGGCACGTTCCCGCGGCGATTGAACTGCGCATGCTCCGTTTGCAAATTTCCCGCCGTACATTGCGCGAAATCACGTCGTTACGTCATTCGTTGTTTGAGTAGCGTCGTTTACGGAAATTTCTATTCTCGAACGAGTTACGCAAAAAAAAAAGAAAAATTAAAATTCGACGCGGGAACGACGGCCATACTTATCATGGGCTACGCACCGTTAGACCAGCAAAAAGCTGGTCTAACAGTACGTAAAAAAAAACACACGTAAGCGATTGCGAAGACCGCTCGTATCTTCGTGGATCGCCGTAAAAACACATTTGCATATCCCGACGCATGAAAACGACGCAAACTCCTCCCAGCGGCCGCAAAAATATCGCAGCGTAGATCCGAAGGCTTACGAAGACGTAAGCCTCTCGGATCGAAGTCCGAAGCCGCCGTATCATGGTTTGAGGATTCAAACTAGTGATACGGCGCGCGAAATTTGAAATTACTCCTGTCTAACACCAGTTAGACAGGCTTAATTGCTTTATGAATCTGGACCAATGTATTTAGAAATGTTCTGCATCTTGGATGTGGTTTAATTGCTTATGGACCACCACATGTACATTTACGTCGGCAGAATGGCACCGACAGGCACATCAACGTATATATACGTTGGTGCCTTGACGTGGGTCGGGGGTCGGATCGGGACCCCCCCGGTACATGCGGCGGTCCCCGCGGCTGTAAGAGCAATCCGGGACAAGGGGGCGGCTATTCGTTTTTATCCACCCCCTCCGGATTGCTCCCAGCCAATCCACACGCTCCCCTGCTCTGCACCTCCTCCTCCTGTGTAAACACAGGAAGGGGGAAGTGATGTGATCTCTGCTCTCAGCGTTTTTTTCAACCGCCGCTGAGGAGAGATCATATTTCACAGTAAGTCTGCACAACACTACACTGACACACAGACACAAAGGCACATTAACCCCTTGCGATCACCCCCCCTCCCCCTGTCACAGTGTCACTGAATGCAGTAATCATACATGTATGATTACTGTATTTAGTGTCAGTGTGACAGTCAGTTAGTGTTAGGTTCAGGGTAGCCCCGCACCCCCCTAATAAAGTTTTAACCCCTTGATCACCGCCCTAGTTAACCCTTTCACTCCCTATTGCCAGCATCACTAAGCGATCATTTTTCTGATCGCTGTATTAGTGTCACTGTTCCCGCTAGGTAGCTAATTTTTTTATTGCAATTTTTTTTTACTAAAGACATGTGGCTAAATACATTTTGGCCTAAATGTTTGACTAAAATTGAGTTTAT
The DNA here is from genome assembly GCA_029574335.1 of Rana kukunoris. Lineage (NCBI taxonomy): Eukaryota > Metazoa > Chordata > Amphibia > Anura > Ranidae > Rana > Rana kukunoris. The sequence continues at coordinate 341,739,071 of CM056049.1, read as the reverse complement.
TTGATTTTTTTTTATAACAAAAAGTAAAAAACATTGTTTTTTTTTCAAAAATGTCGCTCTATTTTTGTATATAGCGCAAAAAATAAAAATCTCAGAGGCGATCAAATACCACCAAAAGAAAGCTCTATTTGTGGGAAGAAAAGGACGTAAATTTTGTTTGGGAGCCACGTCGCACGACCGCACAATTGTCAGTTAAAGCGACGCAGTGCCGAATCACAAAAAGGGGCCTGGTCATTTACCTGCATTTTGGTCCGGGTCTTAAGTGGTTAAGCCGCACTCAATTCGCATAGGTGTGAATCCGGCTTTACTGTATTCACTAAATCTGGTGGCATAACTTGTGAGTGGGGGAAGAAGTAATGTCATTTACTGACCCCTTTCCCTTCTGAATGAACACAGTGAGTGAGTGATTGATACTGTGTGTTTGAGCTTTGGGGTGCACACCCTAATGCCCCTAACGCAATAGGCTGTGCGCACCTAAGCCTGTCAATATAGTAATATGCAACTGTGTCGTACACAAGTTCAGAAGAGAGGTTTAGTGTTTTATTTGCTATGGATGCACAGATTAGTTGCAAACTGCATGTATTAATGTTCTGGTTAGGCTAAATAATTGGCTGTTGCTCATTTCGTTATTCCAGGTACAGGGGCCTGCTATTTTTTTAGGGGAATTCGTTTTTAGAGTGTTTAACATATGAAATAATACAAAGGATAGGTTTAATAAAATATATTAAGCTATATAGATTTTTTGTTCAACCTAGAGGTTAAAAGACTCAATTTAAACGTGTCTCTCTGTTCTCATTATTGTCTCAGAGTCAAAATACTTGTCCGATGTGTGAATGATGTCTTGTATTCGTTTTTGTATATGAAAACCTATGGGTATTGAGATACAGAATTATAGTATATTGCTCAAATATGTATCTAATGGTTTATGTGGTTGTTGGCAGATTGGAAAAAGGATTGGATGTTCCGCGCCAACAAAATTAAGTAAAAAAGCTGCTACTTAGTAACAAATAAAAAATATAAAATAAATATAGTGTTTTCATTTGTCAATTATTGAAGAAAAAATTAAGTGCGCTAGTTAAATAAATCAGTTACATTAAATTAGTGCTAATATAAGTAGTTGATACAAAATATAAACCTAATAACAAAAAAACAAATAGTAAAGTCCATAAGTGATAGACCAGATAGTCACAATAAATAATGACTACTCAATCAAGTCCCAATATGTGCAAAGTTGCTTGAGAAAATCTTGTGAATGGTAGTATTCCCCGAATCTTGATTATGTGTAGAAACAAAGGCCCAGATTCATAAAGCAATTACGCCTGTCTAACTGGTGTTAGACAGGAGTAATTTCAAATTTTGCGCGCCGTATTACTAGTTTGAATCCTCAAACCATGATACGGCGGCTTCGGGCTTCGATCCGAGAGGCTTACGTCTTCGTAAGCCTTCGGATCTACGCTGCAATATTTTTGCGGCCGCTGGGAGGAGTTTGCGTCGTTTTCATGTGTCGGGATATGCAAATGTGTTTTTACGGCGATCCACGAAGATACGAGCGGTCTTCGCAATCGCTTACATCTGGGTTTTTTTACGTACTGTTAGACCAGCTTTTTGCTGGTCTAACGGTGCGTAGCCCATGTTAAGTATGGCCGTCGTTCCCGCGTCGAATTTAATTTATTTTTTTGCGTAACTCGTTCGGGAATAGAAATGTCCGTAAACGACGCTACTCAAACAACGAATGACGTAACGACGTGATTTCGCGCAATGCACGGCGGGAAATTTGCGAACGGAGCATGCGCAGTTCGCTCGCCGCGGGAACGCGCCTATTTTAAAACCTTCACGCCCCCTACTCATCTAGATGGATTGCAACGGGAGAAATACACTATGCCGCCGTAGTTTACTGGACAAAATCTACCTGGATTCCACGTAGAGCCAGGTAATAAACGGCGGCGTAGTGTATTTCTGATACGCTACGGGAATCCAATTCTCTCTGAATCTGGGCCCAAGCCTTCACCTTGAATTACGAATGACACCCAATAGTGCTCAAATAATTATTGCGCTTACCAAATGGCCCTGACTCCTTTAATTAAAAAGAAAGTCAGAAACAGCAGAAGCAGTAAGTGACTGCAAACACTTGATTAGACTGGATATCTGACGGTCTCAAGCCCAGGTAGTAGATGGTGACATATATGCAAAAGAGAAATTAAAATGCCCCATAGCATAATACTGTTTGGTTTATTTAAAATAAAGATTGATAAAAACAGCCAAATGGCCTCTTACATTAAAGGATGTCAGACCCGGCATCAAGGCTGATGGCTTGTAGGGTTTGTGGAACCAACATCATATTTTACCTGCAAAGTGTTTTTTAGCAATGCCTTGATGCACAGCAAGAATAAAACACCAACAGAAGGAGCACTATACCAAATGATAGGTGAGTCCAAATTAGAGTTGGGCGAATGGTTCCAGCTAAGCAAAAGTTTGATACAGTATTCTGTATGTAATGTGTTTGTTTACTTTTTTGAATTTGCCGCCGGTCTCCGCCCCCGTGCGCCGTTACGTCGCAGGGAGCGGAGATCGGCAGCGCGCGGGCACTGTGTGAGTCGAATGGAGGACGCCACTCGCTCACACAGCGTGGATGCATCGCTGGATCCAGGCATAAGGTAAGTACAGTACCTTGCCTGGATACAAGGTAAGCCAGCGCGCGCTGCAGGCTCTGCATATTCACCCCGAGCGCGACTCGGGGATATCGATATTTACATAAAAAATCCACCCCGAGTCGCGCTCGGGGATACCGGCAGGGGGGTTAAAAGGTGTTTGGGGACCTGGCTCCTGCCCCAGTGAACATGTATCAGTTTTAAAAACTGAATTTTTTTTTTCGTGAGCAGTGATTTTAATAATGCTGAAAGTGAAACAATAAAAGTGAAATATTCCTTTACATTTTGTAACCTTCAAAATTAGCACTTTTCCCATAGACTTTTAAAGGGTGTTCCACGGCTTTTCGAATTTGCCACAAACACTCCAAATTGTTTGCTGTTCGTCCTTACACAGTCTAGCAACCAGATGCCCCCGGGACAGGCCCAATCTCCAGCCTAGCAGCCCGGGGCCCACGACAAGTGGCACAGAAAATAGATCAACTGACTCCACCCAAATATATAGTCTTTCCCAACAGGTCAAAGGATTCAAGAAAACCCCTGCCCATTGGCTAAGATACTCAATATACCCATAACCTAGCCTTAAGTTGTCCTTCTCTTATCAAGTACTATCAAGTGCCCGGCCACCTCCTGGTAAAAGAGAAAAGTACAACCAGGTCAAGCTTGGGGAGAAATCAATGGATCTCTAACAATTGACCAGGGTAACTACTCCTGGCAATCAATCTTGTGAGGAGCATCCCTGACTAAACCCCAGGTTGCCACATCATGTTTTTTTTGTTGGGAGGGGGGGGGGGGGTTTATGTAATCTTTAGGCCTAAATAGATTTTTTAAGCATGGGTTCAAAAACATCTCTGGCAGCAAAAGGATTAATTCTGCACAGATCAGTGCTCCTCTCCTGTAGTGGAAATCAGTGTGATCAGAGCACGCTGTCTTCCGGGACACACAGCCCTTACCTCACTGGACTAGTAGAGATCCAATCAGCCCTGCAGATGTGTATCTACAGAGACAGTGTGTGAGAGGGTTAACTACACAATCAAGCCACCATCATCCTAATAGAATATCCCCCTTCAGGTTGCAGATAACAGACATTGATGGAATAAACCATCAGCTTGGACAGCCTCCTATCTACAAATGCTGGGCTCCATTTAGAGGAAGCAGTCAGAGCTCCATGGAAACCTTCAGTGGATGAAAATGTGGTGTACTTTTTGTTTAATTTTTGTCACTGCAAAAAAGCCGCCGCCGAAAATTATGACAAATTCTTTCGTTGACAAAATTAACACTTATTCTTAGGCGGCGTACACACGATCGGATATATCCGATGAAAACGGTCCGCGGACCATTTCCATCGGATATGTCCGATCGGGAGTTTGATCCGATGGCGTGTACACACCATCGGATCAAATTCCCCGCCGCCGGAAGGCGCGGTGACGTGGCGGTGACGCGGCGGTGACGTTGACGCCGCCGCGTCACCGCAACGTCACCGCACCAGGAAGTAAAACACTTCCGCGCTTGCGCCGAATCCATTCGGCAGCGGCGCGGCGGCGGTGGGGGCCGACATGTCTGCTGGTAAGTGTACTAACCAGCAGACATGTCGGGCGGACAGATCCCCACCGGATAGATTTCAAAGCATGCTTTGAAATCTGTCGGGTGGAGAAATCTGTCCGCTAGCCCATACACACGAGCGGAGATGTCTGCTGAAACGGTCCATCGGACCGTTTTCAGCGGACATATCCCCTCGTGTGTACGCGGCCTAAGTCATCTTTATTCACAGTTACCTATACAAAAATAACTTCTCGCAAGTTTTAAATCCCTTTTTGTCTTTATTTGCTTTATATTAAAGTGTAAAGAATGTAAATTGAATCTATCCAGTATTATTTCAAACAACATGGTGCCCAGCCCAATCCTTTAAGGTCAAATGTCCTCCACTGTCTCTTCCAAAATGTATTTAATAAATCTGTGTGTTGTTCCTCTTCATTGTTAGGAGTGCATAAATGATGCCAACAGCAAGTAAATTGTGGCTAACATAACTTGGTTTCTCTCAAACGCTGAGATTACATTATTCAGCTGCTACAGTGATTGTCAGTTTTATTACCCCTATATCTGCCTGTTTAACTGTTACTTTCTTCATTTGCTATGTGAGTGATCGTGGCGTTAGTATAGATAAATATTGCAAATTAACAATATTTATGTTCTAGCATGCCTGCCAAAGCCCTAGTGAAAAGCCAGGCGCCTTCCAGTAACATATGTCAAGTTAGACAACATACAGGAATGGTGTTAACCCTTATTATGTGAATGTTAGGTCTCCTTGGTATTCATCTGCATAATCTAACTTAATGTTGTATGCCATACTTCTAAAAATATTACAACTGAAAACATACAATGACAACTTAAAGACATTGTCACCAAGTACTGAGAGAAAGAGAAAAATATATCACCATGTCATTAAGTTCCTGTCATCCATTAATGGGTCTGTAATTCTTGAACTGAAAAAGTTGAGATTGTCAAGGGTTTGAATTTGAAAGAAATTTGTCTTTCCTTTTTGCTTTTACTCCTTGGTGGTACAAAGGGTGCCAAGCAATGCTTTCCACCCCATGTAATCATTTTTTAATATCTTACTATAGAATTTTTAAGACTGTTTACATTTGTACTTCCTCTAATTTCTTACAAGAAGCTCTAGGGTTCCTCTTCTAGCTCCTACAAAGGAGCATGGCTAATGCATGTACAGTATATTTTTACCTCTGATACAATGTATACCTTCTGGTCTCTGATGTGATTTCTCTCTCAATATTAGGATATCAGTGGCCAGCTGGATGCCCAATAGGAATTTTAAGATCTTCTTTGATAACCTGCAGCTTTCTAATGCTAACTGTAGCAAGCCATGACTTGTCAAAGTTGTATAACATGCACCTTTTTTAGTGCTGTGCACATTTCCCCATCTTTTTAAATAACATATTCATTAGACATGTGGTGTGCTTCCAATGTTGCATTTGGCTGCTGTAATTGCCCTCTAGAGGTCCATCAGAAATGTTCCCCATTGACTTCAATGGATTTCAGATTAAATATCTTCCGTATGCTAAACATTTCGACCTGTTTGGCTGAACAGCCTGTGACTGTAATAGAGGCATATTTGAACAACACTATTTATACAGTAGCTTCAGATCCCCATTGGATGTCCTTATGTCCCCAAGCTAGCAATATCTGTACGCATCATCTTTATGTCCTTAAGAACAAAGTGGTTCAATTTCATAGCATTCCTAACTGTTTATTTGCATTTACAACGTCTCTGACTTCTCACCCTTTAAAGTGTCTGTAAATGTCTTTCTGGCTCCTCCTCTCTGATGAGTGCCCAGTGGGACTCGTGATGGCTTTTTCCCAAGCCTCGCTGTCTGCATTTATAGACCCCCTGCTCCCTTGTCACTGGCTTAGATTGTCAGCTGCAATAGCTAATATCTCCCGCTGCCCCAGCAAAGCCAGTGAGGCCAGGAAGTGAGGAGAGAGAAGAGCTGCAGACAGGCACTGTGCTGGATCGAATGAAGACTCTGGTAAGTAAAAAATATGTAGAGGGCTTGAGGGGGCAAAACTGATGCCTAAAGTTGTTTACCTTAATACAAGGAATGCATTAAAGTAAAAAATGTTTAGGCTTTATAACCACTTTAATATTTTCTTTTTAGATATTCGATTTAGGGATCTTCAAGCTGCTTAAAAAGAAGAGTTTGGGACTTTAAATGAGGCACATTTACTGATGTGCCTCCATCTCTATTTATAGGAAAACAAAAAGAGGTTTGGGACTTTGTGTGAGGTGTGTGACCAACTGTTAGTATATTACATGTGATCATGGTATACATTCACGTACGGAAAAGGTAGCTACATATAAAAGACAAATATTTTATTAGATAATCTAGTCAGCAAATTGTAAACGTATACATCATGATTGAAACAATTCAATACAATTAATTTATACATCAATGGTACAGTTGAGTCATAGGATACTCATAGAGATGTAAAATATAGAAACTGTTTTATAAAAAAAAAATCACAGTGGTATGGAATATAGAGACAAGCATCTAAATACACGATAAAACCAAAAAGATTGCACCCTATTGTGCTCTATGCGTTTCGTGAAATTCACTTCCTCAGGAGCAGATGCAATCCATGTATCTACAAATGGAGATATATGAAATATTGTTTTTTGTCCTGGGAACACACATCGGTCTCCCCTCCTCTGACAAGACGTGGATCTGTACACACACAGATCCATGGTCCTGCTGTAATCGCACTGGGTCCCGACCGATAGGGCGGGAGTGCCCACACGCCCCCTAGATGGCCGGGAATCCCAGGAGGCCATATAACGTCCACCCGGAGGGAGGGAAGGTTCCTGCCGACGTAATTTTACAACGACTCGGTAAGGAACCGGTTAAATACCATAGGCCTGAGAAACACCATACTCAAGTATCTGAAAAACTATCAGTATTGTATAGAACAAGTCTGACTGCAGAGAAAACAAATAACAACAATAAAAACAGACAGAAAATGTATTATGATGATTTACTTTCTAAATTGCAGGTAGTGATATTGCCAAAAAAGAAAACTTCCTAGTTCCATATGAACTGAGCCATATATCTTCACCCTAATCAGAAACAGAGCATTGCCAGGGAAATAACCGATCTTCACACAGTCAGACAAATATTAATCACATCCTGCTTATTTTGGTTCTATACTGAGTAGAATTGTGTAACGTTGTGCTGTTTATGTACTTTAAATCATTCGGCTGAAACTAAGTACTAATAAACTCTAGTAATTCCTAGCAATGGTATTGTGTGACAAAGACCATCTGGGAGGTCTCACCTTTTGCCTTTTTTTACATTTGTATGTAATAGCAATGTATTTACATTTAAAACCTTTTATAGATTTCAATATTTATAGATTAAGTGTTAATAATGTAGAATTTGAAATGAATAATGGGATTATGTGGACACTGGCTTTAAGTAAATAAAGATCCCATTTACTGACAAGATTATGTGTATTCAACAATCTACCTCAACCTATATACACAGGCAATGTTAGTACTGTATACAGTGATAAAAGAATACATAGGTATTTCCCAGCAACGGTCTTGTAACTAATGTAAACAACAATAAATATGAATGTTTTGTGCAATATGTTAGAGCAAAAGCTACCCAATACCTTATATGCAACAATGGCTCATTGTATACAGGACGATTGGAAACACAGGTGTAGCTTTTAGCTATTTAGCTATCATTTATTAAGAGGCCAGAAAGGGAAATCAAATATTCCATGTTTCATTAACAGGTGTTATAAAGGCAATCTGAAACGAAATCTGTATTAAAAAGAAACATAGGTGCTGTCATTGCTACATTCCTGGGGGTCATGCGAATCCATTGACTTTGATAATTGAGTCACTGACCCTGAACAAGCATGAGCTTAGTAGAGAAAAGTCAGAAATCCTGATCTGCATACTTCTTTCAGGTCATTAAAGTTATTAAATCAGCCAGGTAACTTGCTTTTCTCAGAAATCGTGGTGACCATAGACAGGTGCATTCGTTTTCGTCCGAATGCATTTTTGTCCGAATTTCAGATATTTTCATTATCCTTTTTACAAATGAAAACGAATGCGCAGAATACGAAAACCGAAAGATCCGACATAAACAAATTAACAAAAACAAAAATTAACAAAATTAACAAAAACAAAATTAACAAAACAAAGCTTTATTTTCTTTTTGTTGCAACAACAGTTCGATATAAATACAGTAGGATATTTAACATTACGCTGACAATAGCAATCTGTGTCTATTGAACCTGTGGTCAAATGTGCCTAACCTTAACTCTATTAGTCCAAGAATATTCTACATAGAGAGAAAAGATTTGACATAGAGAGAATAGATCACTGCTGGAATTGGATGGGGGAAGTAAAATAAAAATAATGATGATGATGAATGTTATTGGCTGATTGTAACCAAAGAGGAGGAGCAGTAAAATAGCTAGAACTTACTTGACAATTCAACATGAACAACGAATATTCAAAGCATCGAAAAAAATATAAACGTTGACTCTGTCATTGAAGGCTTATGGTGTCTGTCGAAGTTCTAAGAAGATTCGACGGAGCAGCTAAACTGTACGAAGCTGCAATCGTACATTGATAATTGAGAATTCTACTATAGCTAGCTTGTAGGTGGAATCATTTGACCGGAAATGTACGATCGCATACGTACGATATACAATAAAAAACGCTGATCGCCGCCATTACTAGTAAAAAAATTATTTTTATAGAAATGCCATAAAACTATCCCCTATTTTACCAAAAATATGTAGAAGAATATGTATTGGCCTAAACTGAGGAAAAAAAATGTTTTTTTATATATATATATTTTTGGGGATATTTTTTATAGCAAAAAGTAAAAGAAATTGAATTATTTTTTTATTCAGATACAATGGTGTATCCTTCCGGCGGCGTAGCGTATGCTCTTTATGCTACGCCTCCGCAATTTTTATGGGCAAGTGTCTTATTCAGAAAGCACTTGCTCCATAAGTTGAGGCGGCGTAGCGTAAAGTGTCCGGCGTAAGGGCGCCTAATTCAAATTAGTAATGTGGGGGCGTGATTCATGTAAATGAATCATGACCCCACGTAATTTATGTTTTTTCTGAACGGCGCATGCGCCGTCCATGGACGTATCCCAGGGCGCATGCGTGAAATCACGTCGCAAGTTGTCAATGTAAACGATGTGAACATAAATTACGTCCATCCCCATTTCCGAACGATTTACGCAAACAACGTAAACAACATACAATTCGACTCTGTCCCGACATCCATACTTAACATTGGCTGCGCCTCACTATAGTAGGGGCTTACGCAAATCACATAAACTACGACGCCCGACATAAATTATACGCCGATTCACGTTCGTGAATCGGCGTATCTCCCTAATTTACATATTCAACACGTAAATCGACGGAAGTGCCTCCTAGCGGCCAGCGTAAATGTGCAACTAAGATACGACGTGTAACAGACTTACGCCGCTCGTATCTTAGCTGAATTCTGGCGCATCTTGTTTTCTGAATACAGAAAAAAGATACGCCGGTGCAGAATAGACTTTACGCGGCGTATCTATAGATACGTCGACGTAAAGGCTATCTGAATCTGGCCCCATATGATTATCCTCCATCGGACATTTGTTGCTGGAAAGTTTGAGAGCATTCACAGCGAACATTTGTCTGTTGAAAAAACAGAAACAATTGTCGGATGGTGCATACATGTGGTCGGATTGTTCGATAAAACACGTCCGTCGGACAGCTGTTGTCAAAAAGTCCAATTGTGTGTATGGGTCTTAATTGTGCTGAACAGGGAATGACAGGAAGCTAATATAAAGAAAAGTTCAGGTACTTAACACTAGTTGCTTGTAAAATATGAACATTTTGAGATTTTTAATTAATACATTACTGCATGATTTAGTGTTTTAAGATATGGCTGCCAACATTATCATCTAAATAAAACACAGTATAGTAAATTTCATTAGAATGATAACCTACTGAAAGGATTAGTCACGTTTTATATTTTCTGGTACAATGTTTTTATTGAAATATGAAAAAGGGGAAACAGATAACAAATTCACATGCAGGGGATATGGACAAGAAGTACACATAAAAGTACATGATAAAATATATAATATAAGGGTATAGATTATAAACTGACACCGACCCACCAGCCAGGGCTGGGGGTTAGTGCGTTATGCCTGAACCATATGCCCCAGGGGCCAAGGCAGACAAGAGGGAGTGCAGAGCAGCAAGCAAGAGGCCCAGAAAGTCAAGTTTTATATTTTAATCATAAAGTTCAGTTATAGTTCTTTGAAGTGTAAGTAAACCCCCCTATCATTTTCAGACAATGAAGCTGCCATCTTTGCCTCTGTTTAATCTACAACTGGCATGATGCTGCACATGTATAGACACCAGCCATTGGATGGTTTCACAGTTTGGTTGAGAGCACAACCAATGGGAGTGTTACATTCCGTTTCTTGTATTGTATGTATCTGACATTCTTTCACAGGCCAGAGGGGGTTTTACCAAAAATGACCACTGTGTCACCCCCTGCATCTAGCTGTCCTAAACTTTTATTACCTTTATGCTTCCTCAGTTAAGTTATTTAGGCACATAACTAAAGCTGAAGCTACTACTTGACCATCATCTTACTGTATAGGTAGCCAAATGTTTTCAATTTTGTGCATATGAAGTGGATTCCATCAAGTGGTTAAATCTCTCAGTAATATAAATACAAATGGCTAATGTAGTCTTATTCTTAACAATTGAAAAATGTTTTTTAACAGTTGCTTTTGTTAAATGTATTTATTTATATAACTATTTTAATGTTTCCAATAGCTGAACATTAAGTGGAAGGTCTAGTATAAACTTTTTATATAAAAAATAAAAAAATGAATTTCCACAATTGTTCGGATTATGCTTTGAGTCTTGAGGGTGTTGCCTCTAAGCTCAAAACATTAACCATCTGCTCTAATATGACCCTACAACACCCAGTTCCCTCATCTTATTTCATATTTCATATATCTATATATATATATATATATAGATATATATCTATATACCTCTCTCTCTCTCTCTCTCTCTCTCTCTCTCTCTCTCTCTCTCTCTCTATATATATATATATATATATATATATATATATTTTTTTTTTTGTTTGTTTGTTTAATACATTTTTATTTAAAAAATGTAAGTATGTTAATTGCCTTCTTATGTCCATCATTGTCCTCATTTTTTGCATTCCCTATATCATAAAATAAGCTCTTTACATCAGAGAAGTCAATTAAAAGATACAATACAGAGAAGAGTGGAACATTCCAAGGTACTGCCAAATCAGCCGGGGATTCCTTGAAAATATCAATTGATATAGAAGTATGCTGTGTATGTGTATAAGGAGTTGGATATACCAATGCAAATTATACTCCTGAGTATTCTTAACATGTGCATGAAACTATGTGCATTATGAAGTGGTTTTGAAAGTAAAATCCCTAATGTGCTAGCTTGTGTCAGAATAACAATAACATCTGTCTTATAAACTAAGCTAAGGCTACATTTTAAGGGATATTAAACATAGAAAAATGATGGTTTCAATATTACACCATTCTGGAATCTAAGGGGATTTTGGAGGTGCAAATTAAATATTTGAACTGAAGGAAATTCATACCCATGCTAAAAAACTTAAATGTGGTGGATACTTGGAAATTAGGTAATTAGGTCAAGTCACTATAACCCAGGAAGAAAAGTTACCAGTAAGAGCTCTCTTCCCTTAATTTTCTTTTAATGTATTTAATAGGGATGAGGTTTGAATTCACCACTACCATGGGTTTGAAACAAAACACGCAGGTTTGAGATCTGCGAACCTGGTAATTTTTTGCGCAAATTTTTTAAACCATAATGCACTGCACATTCTTTGAACTATGAACATCAAGGTTAGAATGGCAAATAAAGGAGCTTTTGGATAAGTCATCCCCTCGCTATAAAAGAGGGGGGGGGGCATTGAGCAGCTATAATGTAAGTGTATTGGAAATTGTATAGGGAAAGCTGTCAAACTGCATATGTAGAGATTAGGAAACCATACTTTCAATCTGTCCGGAAACTGTATTCTGTTTGATAGCTCTTTGGTCAATCAACCCTTTTGCTGCTTTTTTGTACTATATTTTGTGATAAATGCTATATACAGTGTCCATTCATACCCCTTCAAATTTTCCAAATTTTGTCATGTTGTAATTACAACCAAAAACGTAAATGTGTTTTATTGGGATTTTATGTGCTAGACCAACACAAAGTGGCACATAATTGTAATGTAGAATTAAAATAATAAATAATTTTCCTTTTTTTTTTTATAATTGCAGCCAGGGTTGGCTATTATCCCTACAATCTAGAGACATTTTCTGTGTTATTAATGTGGGAATTGCTCCCTCTAGTGTTTTCTGGACTCTGTATGTTAATTTTATTTTTCCTGTGTTAGGATTTAGAGCAAAGCATCATGGGATGTATAGTTAAAAATGCTGAAGTGACTATGCCAGCAGGACTGATCTGAACTATAATTAACAGAATGCTAAGTGGACAGAACAGATTGCTGGCAAAGGACATAAAAGGGTCTGGCGTGGCCTATATCAGCCTGTCTGGACACTGTTTGACTCTGCCAGCAGGAGGTCTGTGTGACAGTGAGTTGCTGATGATTTTCGACCTACACAGTGGGGAGCCGGACAAATATACCCAGAGGGATCTCTGAGGACAGCATCACTTCTTCCATGCAGCAGACCAGAGGGTGTTCCAGGTCATCCAGAGCCGCCTGCAATTCAGATGTCCGTGGACTGCAGCGCGGCGGACTACATACAGAGAGAGAGTTTCAGCTGGAGTCTTCTTATCATCTGCATCTTTGCCAGCTTAATCTGAATTCCAGAGTGGTGAGCGGGCATAGCCCATGTTATAGTTAAGGACACTGCTTTTGGACATCATTCACGCAGTTCAGTGGGTGGTACTTGTAGTCCCACAGAAGTTAAATCCTATTTTATAACAAACACTGAAAGCAGACATGTATGCCCACATTATTGATTTTAGTAGCCATATTGGATAACACCTAGGATCATAAAAGAAGTAAGTCATATTACAAGAATAAACTAAAGTTCTACAAAATTTGCTACACTCTGTTATGCAGGATTACTTTATTTACAACATAAAGAGGCTAGCTGAAGACATCTGGATTTATTATTATTTTTCCTCGTCTGCCTTAATTGCATTGGACTGCTAAAGGGAGCCATCCTATTTGAATGTAATAGTTTGCATAGTGTTTCTCCATATTGTGCAGGATTTACTGGCCTGTGAGTTGAGGAGGCAGAATGGAGAAATCTGACACAGAAGATATAGTTTTAGTTGTCTACCCTTGTGTTAACCTGTTCATAGCTTTTTGTGATTGGGTTAATATGTGTGTTTATTTACAATCAAGGGAACTTTTCACTATTATATTGTTTTTTGGATAAGTATAGATAAAATAGCTGTGTGTGTAGGAGTATTTCTTACTAACTGACAAAGTACATATATCTACGTATTTTGTGTTTTAATACATTAACCACTTGACCACTGGAAACTTAAACACCCTTAATAACCAGACCAATTTTTAGCTTTCGGTGCTCTCACATTTTGAATGACAATAACTCAGTCATACAACACTGTAACCAAATGATTTTCTTTCCCACAAATAGAGCTTTCTTTTGGTGGTATTTGATCACCTCTGCGGTTTTTATTTTTTGCACTATAAATGAAAAACAGCGAAAATTTTGTAAAAAAAATGAATTTTTCTTCATTTCTATTATAAAATTTTGCAAAAAATAAATTTTTCTTCATAAATTTGGCCTAAAATGTATACTGCTACATATATTTGGTAAAAAAAAATGGATAAGTTATAAGGTTATAAGCTATGGTACTAATTACTGAAAATTGATCAATTTGATCAATTTGATCACAAATGTTGTACTGACAGCCTCTCTCATTTCTTGAGACCCTAACATGCCAGAAAAGTACAAATACCCCCCAAATGACCCCTTTTTGCAAAGAAGACATTCCAAGGTATTTAGAAAGAGGCATTGTGAGTTTTTTGACGTTGTCATTTTTTCCCACAATTCTTTGCAAAATCAAGATTTTTTTTATTTTAATTTTTTTTCACAAAATGTTCATATTAGCAGGTTATTTCTCACACACAGCATATGCATACCACAAATTACACCCCAAATCACATTCTTCTATTCCTCCCGAGTATGGCGATACCACATGTGTGAGACTTTTACACAGCGTGGCCACATACAGAGGCCCAATGTGCAGGGAGCGACTTCAGGCATTCTGGAACACCCAGGCCAATTCTGACATTTCTCTCCTACATGTAAAAATCATCATTTATTTGCTAGAAAATTACATAGAACCCCAAAACATTATACATGCTTTTTTAGCAAAGACCGCGCATGGTATTTGCACAAAAAAATTTCAAACACGTTTTTTTCTGGAAATAAAACAGTTGTGTGCTTTAAAAAAAATAAAATAAAGTTAGCCCAATGTTTTTGCATAATATGAAGGAAGTTACGCAGAGTCAAAAGATACCCAACATGTCACCCTTCAAAATTGCACACGCTTGTAGAATGGCGCCAAACTTCGCTACTTAAAAATCCCCATAGGTGACGCTTTAAATATTTTTACTGGTTACATGTTTTTAGTTACAGAGGAGGTCTAGGGCCAAAATGATTGCTCTCGCTCTAACGTTTGCAGAGATACCTTACATGTGTGGTTTGAACACTGTTTTCATATGTGGGCGGGACTTGCGTATGCGTTTGCTTCTGCATGCGAGCTCACGGGGACATGGGCGCTTTAAAAAAATATATATATATTTTATTGTTAATTTTATTTTATTTATTTTAGTTTGACATGTTTTTCCGCAAAAAATAAAAAATGTTGATCACTTTTATTCCTATTACGAGGAATGTAAACATCCCTTGTAATAGGAATATGACATGACAGGTCCTCTTTACAGTGATATATGGGGGGAGGGGGTCAATAAGACCCCACATTTCACCTCTAGGCTGGAAAGCCTGAAAAAAACAATCCTGATTTCGATTGTAGCGTTGTCGGTATAAGCAGGAGGGGGGCATATTGTGGGGTATTGCAGAGTATGCACAGTATTGCCCAGAGTATTGCAGAGTATTGCCCAGAGTATTTGCAGAGTATTGCCCAGAGTATTTGCAGAGTATTGCCCAGAGTATTTGCAGAGTATTGCCCAGAGTGTATGCAGAGTATTGCCCAGAGTATTTGCAGAGTATTGGACCCCAGAGCATTTGCAGAGTATTGGCCCCCCAGAGTATTTGCAGAGTATTGGCCCCCCAGAGTATTTGCAGAGTATTTGCCCAGGATGTATGCAGAGTATTGCCCAGAGTGTATGAAGAGTATTGCCCAGAGTGTATGCAGAGTATTGCCCAGAGTGTATGCAGAGTATTGCCCAGAGTATTTGCAGAGTATTGGCCCCCCATAGTATTGACCCCCCAGAGTATTGGCCCCCATACAGTATGCCCAGAGTATTGGCCCCAGGGATGGCTGAGCATGGAGGGATGGATGGGTGGATCTGTGACTACATTTGTCACAGATCCAGCCCACAGCACTGCCGCTGACAATCCGCTCACTCCCCTCTCCTCTCACACTGTACCAATCGGTACAGAGAGGGGAGGGAGGAACCGTTTGTTTACAAGTGATCGCTCCGTCTTTGGACGGAGCAATCACGTGGTAAACCGCCGCTATTAGCGGCGATTTACCGTGATCCGTAATGCGCCGGGTCTGGAGGACTCCCATGTGCGCGCCCCAGAGTTAAGCAACCGTCCTGTAGACGTACTTTGTCTATAGGGCGGTTGTAAAGTGGTTAAACATATTTGAACTGTTTCTTCAATAGTGAGTCTCTATGTACTACTAGTGTTGAGCGGAATACGCCATATTCGATTTTGTGATATTTCACGAATATATAGAAGAATATTCGTGAAATATTCGTTAATATCGAATATTCGTGATATTTTATCAAAAACATTTTTTTGCAAAATTTCGCTAATGCGAATGCGAAATTGATTGCGAAATTCTCGTCCGCGCATGCGCATGGTGGTGCAGGCAGGTTCCTATTGGTTGCTATGGAGGTTGCTAACCTCTGACAACTGTGGTAGGAGAACTCTGATTGGCTCTGATGCAAAAGAAGGGCAGAGAAAGTTTTTGTGAATATTCGTAATACGAATATTCGCATTGCAAATATTCGGCAACATAAAAGGATCGCCTCAGCTACTCGGCCCAGGGTCTCTAATCATACCAGCAATGCTGCGTCAATGGAGATCACTAGGATGTGATCTGTTTTAAAAATAAATTAGAAAAAATACGAATATTCGCAATAGCGAATATTCACCGCGATATTCGAGTTATTCGCGAATACTCGAATATGCAATATTCGTAACGAATATTCGCAATGCGAATATTCTTGATCAACACTATTTACTACTACAGTTGGTAATATGATGGAACCCAGGGTGTCAGAGGTAAGGTAGGATTTGCAGAGTCAAGGTAATCAGTGGGGTACAGAGTCTATTAGCAGGCCTCACGGGGGTACAGCTACATAATTATCTGAAAAGTGTGGTGTGCATTTGAATTCGGCCCACCAGAGTAAATATTTTGTAGAACCACCTTTTGCTACAATTAGAGCTGCTAGTTTTTGGGGTATGTCTCTACCAGCTTTGCACATCTAAAGAGTGACATTTCTGCCCATTCTTCTTTGCTCAAGCTCTGTCAGATTGAATGGAGAGTGTCTGTGAACAGCAGTTTTGAAGGACAATTATATAGAAAGCACTGTTCATGTAATACTGTGATCGCATCACAACATTGGGGAAACAAATTTTATAATCCTAATGATACAAGTTTAGTGACAAACTAATCTATAAAGATACTGTATACCTTGCACAATTATGCTTGGTAACACAGAAGTAATTCCAGTTGGACAATAACTGAGGAATTGTACCAAAGATGAAGGGAAGCTAGTAAAATTAGAAATGAGACACAAATGCAAGGGATATGAGGATAACATTCTTAGAAAGGCATACCACAAGGTTATTACCCCTATGAAAAGAGTAGAAAAAAATACTTCTGTCCAGAGAGACTGAACCAGTTAGATTTATTTACATTGTTCACAGTAGCATTCTGATTTATGCAAAATAATAGACAACATAGGTGTGCGCACAGTGTGTGTCGGTGTTGCACCACCTCCAGCTGCCCTTTGGTTTCTCATGTCCTGATGCCGCAACCACCTGCATCTTTATTAATAGCTGTGTAGTACCTTGAAATTTCTTGTCTCCATCTGCCGCCTTTCAGAACTGTGTAACATAGAGCTGAGTAAAGTGCTCCAAGACTCCTCTTTGGCTCTAGGCTTCATGGGTCTGATAGGCAGAGCTGTTTAGGCAAAGCAACTTGCACTGTGTTCAATAGAAAAAGCCCACATTTACCTTGCAGAGTGGTGCCGATGTAGTAGTAGTGGCTGCACCACTGCAAAGCATTTATGGGAAGTTGCAAGTGGGGGCAGTTTTGCAGAGAGGCAGCTCTTGAAAAATAAGGGGTGTTGTACACCTGGGAAAGGCGGGTGGGGTGTGGGGGGTGGGATTTGTGTAGAGGTGTAGAGGGGAAAACTGTGGAGATAGCAGGCTTTGCAAATTGAGAGCTCTGGGGGATGGGTATGTGTGCAGAGGTAAGAGATCCGGGTGTGCAAAGGTGAAAGATGGAGGGTTGCAGAGGTGAGGGCTGTAGATCGGGGTGCAGAAGTGAAATGTGTACACACATTTTTTGGTGCCACTTTACTTCTGACCCCCAATGAAGGGTGAGGTTCTGGGCGGGGCCTTGGCCAGGCAAGGGGAGCATCTGCACATATTCTCTGAGAAAGAAAGCCATTTAAAGATAAATATATATATATATATATATATATATATATATATATATATATATATATATATATATATATATACACACACACACATGTGATGCAATAGGCTGTGCACACCTATGATAGACAGGTTTTGGTATCTTTTACATAATTATACCAAACTGTCTTGATATGTAAGGATAGATAGAACGTGGTGCTATTGGAGATGTTCAATTAAAAAACGGTCGACATTCGAGTCAACTGTCTGGCCAGCTTCTGTAGGACGAGCATGCTGTAAAACCAGCAGCCGACCAACTCCTGATCAGCAATCTCAGCCAATGGCTAAGAGCTTTGATTGGAGTGTTCTGGCAATGGTCAGAACACAACAGCTCAGCAGGGGAGATCACTGTACTAACATCAGGTTGTTAGTACAGTGGTTCCAACTGGATGGAGTTGTCAGTTTTTTTCATTCAACCCAGTGGGTTGAATGAAAAAACCTATTAGTGTGTACCAGGCTTTAGTGTTGGGTACTGGGTGTTATGAATTAGCATATGTAAGAGAGGTGAGCTATTATTCTAATTAGTGGCTGATTAGGGTGGTATTTAAGAGTAGTACAGCAGGTGCAGCAGCACAAAAGTGGATAGTTTGAAGAGTAGTTTACAAACAGCATGAGTTTTGAGATGGCCAACTATCTTTGGTTAGTATATGTGTTTCAAAATGTCTGGCTTAGTTCAGTGCAATACTTGTTTGGCATTTGTTTTTTGTGTTACTCTTTGTAAGGTGTGTTGCGGTTCCATTTGTATGCAGATTTCAAATCTATGTAGTAACACTGCTTGTGTAAATTCCTTTTTTTGTGTCCTTTGGTCTGGAATCAGGAGGCTTTTTAAGCCAATTTGTTCTAATGCGCTGCCAAAAAAGCCACCTCTTTCTTAAAGACTGTGCAGAAGGGCAGTGTAGACAACTGTTGGGTCTGGAAAACTGAGGCCTGTGGACAATAAACATGTAGCTTTTGGTGTGACACTGCATAATTTTTATAGTGTTCTTTAACCAGTTTCCTACCAAATCATAGTAATATGACATCAGCAGGAACCTTGTCTCCCTCCGGGTGGATGTCATATGACGTCCTGGGCTTCCCGGCTGCTATGGGCAACACGGCATCGCTCAGGACCTGAACACACAGATCCACACAGATCCACCTCCTGTTAGAGGTAAGGAGACCGATGTGTGTTACCAGTACACAGGAACACAGATCGGTCTACTCCCCTTGTGAGTCCCCTCCCCCTACAGTAAACATATTTAACCCCTTCCCTGCCCCCTAGTGTTAACCCCTTCCCTGCCAGTAACATTTACACAGTAATCAGTGCAGTTTTATAGCACTTATCTCTGTATAAATGTGAATGGTCCCAAAAATGTATCAAAAGTGTCCGATATGTCCATCGCAATGTCACGGTCACAATAAAAATCGCAAAAATTCCAAAAAATATATTTTTATATATTTTGTAGACGATATAACTTTTGCGCAAACCAATCAATATACGCTTGTTGCAATTTTTTTTTTTACCAAAAATATGTAGAAGAATACGTATCGGCTTAAACTGAGGAAAAAAATTGTTTAAAAAAAAAATGTAATTTATTAAATCAAAAAGTGAAAAATATTGTTTTTTTTTTTCAAAATTGTCGCTCTTCTTTTGTTTATAGCGCGAAAAATAAAAACCACAGAAGTGATCAAATACCACCAAACAAAAGCTCTATTTGTGGGGAAAAAAACATAATGATTTAATTTGGGTACAGTAGTGCATGACCGCTCTATTGTCATTCAAAATGCGACAGCGCTGAAAACAAAAAAATGGTCTGGGCATGAAGGGGGTGAAAATGCCCTGTATTGAAGTGGTTAACCACTTCCCGCCCGGCCAATAGCCGATTTACGGCAGGGAAGTGGTTATGAAATCGTGACTAGACGTTCTCAAACGTCTAGCACGATTTCATGCCGCACGCGCCCGTGCGGGCGCGCAGCGCGGCGATCGGTGATGCGGGGTGTCAGTCTGACACCCTGCACCTCCGATCTCGGTAACGAGTCTCCGGCGGAGCCTCGTTACCACGTGATCAGCCGTGTCCAATCACGGCTGATCACGATGTAAACAGGAAGAGCCGCCGACGGCTCTTCCTCACTCGCGTCTGACAGACGCGAGTACAGGAGAGCCGATCAGCGGCTCTCCTGACAGGGGGGGTTCGCGCTGATTGTTTATCAGCGCAGCCCCCCCTCGGATCGCCACACTAGACCACCAGGACAATAAAAAAAATACAAAAAAAAGACACAAAAAAATGACAAAAAAAAAAAAATGACAAAAAAAAAAAAGACAAAAAAAAA
Organism: Rana kukunoris; assembly: GCA_029574335.1. Classification (NCBI taxonomy): domain Eukaryota; kingdom Metazoa; phylum Chordata; class Amphibia; order Anura; family Ranidae; genus Rana; species Rana kukunoris. Next base: position 341,718,592 of record CM056049.1, on the reverse strand, counting down.
AAGGGGTGGCAGTAAAAAAAAATGATGCCAATCAGTGCCCACACATGGGCACTGATTGGCAACATTGATCCATCAGTGCCACCCCTCAGTGATCATCAGTGCCACCCCAGTGTCTGTCAGTGCCACCCCACAGTGCCAATCCATGCCCAGTGCCCACCTACCAGTGCCCACCTGTGCCACCTATCAGTGCCCACCTGTGCCGCCTATCAGTGCCCACCTGTGCCGCCTATCAGTGCCCACCTGTGCCGCCTATCAGTGCCCACCTGTGCCGCCTATGAGTGCCCACCTGTGCCGCCTATGAGTGCCCATCTGTGCTGCCTATGAGTGCCCAGTGCTGCCTATGAGTGCCCATCAGTGCCGCCCATGAGTGCCCATCAGTGCCGCCCATGAGTGCCCATCAGTGCCCAATACCAGCGCCGCCTATCAGTGCCCATCAGTGCTACCTAATCGGTGCCCATCAGAACTACCTCATCGGTGCCCATCAGTGCCACCTCATCGGTGCCCATCAGTGCCACCATATCAGTGCCCATAATTGAAAGAGAAAACATACTCATTTACAAAAAAATTAACAGAAAAAAATAAAAACTTTATTTTTTTTTCAAAATCTTCGCTCTATTTTTAGTTGTTGCACAAAAAAAAAAAAACGCAGAGGTGATCAAATACCACCAAAAGAAAGCTCTATTTGTGGGGAAAAAAGGACGCCAATTTTGTTTGGGTGCAGTGTAGCATGACCGCGCAATTGTCATTCAAATTGCGACAGTGCTGAAAGCTGAAAATTGGCTTGGGCGGGAAGGTGCGTAAGTGCCTGGTATGGAAGTGGTTAAGAGCCAGAAGCAGATACAAAGGTTGCAAACATAGCTGCTTTTGAGAATGGCAACCCTTCTCTGCATTGGAGGGAGGTCCCTGAGAAAGAAATTGCTTTGTCATAATTAAGTGTTGTATCTAATGTTGCTAACCAGGCAAGTGTTGTGGATAATGTTCTTAAAAAGAGAAGTCATCTTCTTGTTGTTGATTAATATTGGTATTATCATATGTTCATATTGGTTCTAGTAATGACAGATCATGTTTAGGATTTCTGGAGACAGAGGTAGCAGAAGAAGCAGCTCTTTTGCTGGCAACTCCAAAAGTTACAAAATTAAAGTTTAAGTTTCATTTAAGTGCAAGTTTCAATATTTAAGCTACAAACAAATACAATATGCAATTAGCAATGTAATTTAAAGGGGTTGTAAAGGTAAAAAAAAAGTAAAAGTGTCAGGACGCCCACTAACAGACAGCTTCTTTCTCTATCTGCAAAGTAGAGAGTGTCCTGACTTGCCTGCTCGCCCCCTACCCCCTCAAAAGGCTTTCTCCACACCAGGGAGAAAGCCTTGCATTACTGTGTGTAGTTACAGACAGAAGAACAGGAAGTGAGGATTTCTCAGAAGAAATAAGGACATTTAAAAGCAAAATTGAAGGATGAGGTAAGTGAAGGAGGACTGCACTAAGGTAAAGGAAGCTATTTAGGGGGAAATATTACCTTTACAACCACTTTAAGGTAGATATTAAGGTAAAAAAAAATCTTATGTTATTTTCAATATAGTAAGAGTGGGTTATTATAGAGAGAGAGAAATAGAGCACTTGAGCACAGGCAGGCGCATCCTTAAATAGTCCATCTGGGGCCAACATGCACTGTGTGTGTAGCCACGCCCTTGTGCATTTTGGCGTGAATGCGCATTCCTGATTGCCATTGTGCGGAGATTTATGCGAGCACGCACATTTCTATTAGCCAGACATCTAACATGAATTCCCTGACACCATGTCATAACTTATCTTGATTTCAGAAATGCATTTGATACAGTTCCACATATTGATTGTATAAAAAAGTTGTACAAGTTAGGACCCTTAAATGGTTCAGAGGATATGCAGTTGGATAAAGGATAGATACTAGTCTGTGGTTGTAAATAGGGGTTAATTCGGAAAAGAGACCAGCCACTAGTGGTTTACCACAAGGTTCTGTACTTCCAATAATCATAGATCTATACTGGGGGAGACTCTTTGGACCACTTGGTCTTTTTCTGCTGTCACTTATCAATGTTTCTATGTTTCTAAATTTGGCTTTTTGTCTGTTGCTCAATATTAGACATGTGCACAACAAAAAATGTAGTGTTTTTTTGTTTTGTTTTATCTCATTCCGTAGATTCGTAAAGATTCGTAATTTCGTAAGACGCAAGTTTTCCTATTCGGACCCGTTCGTATTTCGTAAGACGCAAGTCTTCCTATTCGGACCCGTTCGTATTTTCGTAACAGTTTTATTTTCGTTGATACTGAATGATTGGTAATTCTGTCTAATTTATTTTTGTTGATTTGAAATTCGTAATTTTGTTAGATAATAATTTTTGTTTAATGGATTCGTAATACAACGCAACACGCGGCTAAGCCATATTAAGATAGACTTTCTCTTAAGCCCCGTACACACAGTCAGACTTTTTGCCAACAAACTTCAAAATTAGCATTTTCCAAAAAATCCGACTGTGCGTATGCTCCATCGGACAAACTTTTTCAGTTTCAAAAGTCTGACCTACTCCCTTAGGACAAAAGTCCACGGAAAACTTTGTTTGAAGTCCGATCGTGTGTATGAGGCTTTACACTGTGATTTAGCACAAAAGAGATAAGCTGATTGGCTAAGATATTAAGTAAGATACATCACTCACTAACTACACTGCCCAGTGCCCATTCGAAAGAACGATACGAGTACACAAATTTACGAACAGACAAAGAGACGGATTTACAAAACACACAAATGAAAATACGAACATACGAATGAAAATACGAATATACGAAATTACGAACAGACAAAGGATTTAAAATACGGAATGCAAATCGTTCGTTATAGACGTCATTTTTGTTCTTTTGCTGTTCCGGTGTTTCGTATTCTGGTAAGATTGTGCAACCGTATGTTCGTATTTTCGCTTGTTCGTTATTTAGCTTATTCGTAATTTTCGTATTTTGGTTCTTTCAGCTTTTCGGATGTTCGAATTGATCCGAATATACGAATACTAACAAATTCATACAAAAATCCATTCGTTATGAACGGGAACGCACATGTCTACTCAATCTGCCCTCTGGCCAGATCCAAACATTATATGTAGAAACAGTGGGGCAGATTCACAAAACAATTACGCCTGTCTAACTGGGGTTAGACAGGAGTAATTTCAAATTTCGCGCGGCGTATCACTAGTTTGAATCCTCAAACCATGATACGCCGGCTTCGGGCTTCGATCCGAGAGGCTTACGTCTTCGTAAGCCTTCGGATCTACGCTGCCATCTATTTGCGGCCGCTGGGAGGAGTTTGCGTCGTTTTGATGCGTCGGGATATGCAAATGTGTTTTTACGGGGATTCACGAACATACGAGCGGGCGTCGCAATCGTTTTCGTCTATTTTTTTATACGTAATGTTAGAGCAGCTTTTTGCTGCTCTAACTTTACGTAGCCCATGTTAAGTATGGCCGTCGTTCCCGCTTCGAATATATTTAAAAAAAAATTTTGTTTACGTAACTCGTCGGGACGTGGATCGCCCGTAAAGTACGCTACATAAAGAACGAATGACGTCACGACGTGATTTCGCGCAATGCACGGCGGGAAATTTGCGAACGGAGCATGCGCAGATCGATCGCCGCGGGAACGCGCCTAATTTAAATGTTTCACGCCCCCTACTCGCGCAGATGGATTGCGACGGGAGAAATACACTACGCCGCCGTCGTTTACCGTAGAAAATCTACCTGAATTCCACGTAGAGCAAGGTAAAAAACGGCGGCGTAGTGTATTTCTGATACGCTACGATAATCCATTTCTCTGTGAATCTGCCCCAAAATTTCTACTGTGTCTATATATGGCAGCGTGAGTGAGTGAGTGGGTGAGTGAGTGAGTGAGTGAGTAACTTGTATAGCGCAACAAATGCAAACTTAATCGCCTCAAGGCGCTTTGCTTCCAGTGTCGTCCTGGTCCTTCAGAATAGATGGGTCTTTAGTTTTTTCCTAAAAGCCTGGTAGTTTTCTTCCAGGCGGATGGTCGTGGGTAGAGCATTCCAGAGCCAAGATCCTTGGACTGCAAATCTGCATTCTCCCTTAGATTTGTAGCGGATTTAGGAATTTGGAGAAGGTTTTCATTGGTTGACCAGAGCAAGCGTTTGGTGACGTAGGGTTTTATTTTCTTGCTTAAGTATTGAGCTATATAAGTGAAGGGATGGGTATAGGGATGACTTTATTCACCAAATTTGGCCATGTGTTCTCAGCCTCGCGCTGTCAATGGTTGTAAAGGAAGGAGTGGGTATTGGCAACTGATGATATGACCCACACCATTAACATTACATGGCTGAGAACACATGGCCAAATTTGGTGAATAAAGTAATCCCTATACCCATCCCTTCACTTATATAGCTGATGAAAGCTCAAAAAACTGTAAATTTGTGAGGAATATGGCTGAAAGTGTTGCTTGTCTGTTTTTGGCAGGCATTGTGATTGATGATGGATTTATCATGAAAGACTCATGAAAGAACATTTGGGAAATTTTCAATTAGGGGTGTACTCACATTTGTTGACAGCGATTTAGACATTAACCACATGCCGACCGCCCACCGTCATTATACGGCGGGACGGTGGCAATGCTGGGCGAGAGCACGTAGCTCTATGTCCTCCCTTTAGCGGCCGCTAATTGCGAATTTTTTTTTTACGAAAAATATGTAGAAGAATAAGTATCGGCCTAAACTGAGGAAAACATTTTTTTTTATATATATTTTTGGGGATATTTATTATAGCAAAATGTAAAAAATGTTGCAAAATAGTCGCTTGTTTATAGCGCAAAAAATAAAAACCGCAGAGATGATCAAATACCACCAAAAGAAAGCTCTATTTGTGGGAAAAAAAGGACGCCGATTTTGTTTGGGAGCCACATCGCACGACCGCGCAATTGTCAGTTAAAGCGACGCAGTGCCGAATCACAAAAAGTGCTCTGGTCTTTGACCAGCAATATGGTCCGGGGGTTAAGTGGTTAATAGCTGTGTGTTAATTTATTTTGAGGGGACAGCAAATTGACACTGTTATACAAGCTGTGCACTCACTACTTTACTTTACATTGTAACAAAGTGTAATTTCTTCAGTGTTGTCACATGAAAAGATAGAATAAAATATTTACATAAATGTGAGGGGTGTACTCACTTTTGTGACATACTGTATATCACTTTGAGGGTTAATATACCAATATACACTGCTCAAACTAACTAAAAGAACACTTTGAAAACATACCAGATCTCAATGGGCAAAGATCTCATGCTGGATATCTATACTGAAATGGACTGGGTAACGTGTTAGGAATGAAAGGATGGCACTCCATTTGATGGAAATTAAAATTATTCACATACAAAGAATTCAAAGACACCCCGAAAATCAAAGTGAAAAGATTATGTAGCAAGCTAGTCCATTTTGATGAAATTTCATTGCAACAATTTAAAATGGTCCTCAGTAGTTTGTATGGCCCCTAAGTGCTTGTATGCATGCCTGACACTATCAGGGCATGATCCTAATGAGACGATGGATGGTGTCCTGGGGTATTTCCTCCAAGATCTGGACCAGAGCATCTCTGAGCTCCTGAACAGACTGAGGTGCAACTTGGCAGCACCGGATGGACCGAAACATAATGCCCCAGAGGTGTTCTTTTGGATTAAGGTCAGGTGAGCGTGGGATCCATTCAATGGTATCAATTTCTTCATCCTCTAGGAACTGGCTGCATGCTCTCGCCACATGAGGCCGGGCATTGTCGTGCACCAGGAGGAACTCAGGACCCACTGCACCAGCGTAGGGTCTGACAATGGGTCCATGGATTTCCTCCCGATACCTAATGGCAATCAGGGTGCCATTTTGTAGCCTGTAGAGGTCTGTGTGTCCCTCCATGGAAAACCTGTCATGCTGAACGATGTTACAGGCAGCATAAAGTTCTTTGCGGCTTCTCCAGACCCTTTTCACATCTGTCACATATGCTCAGGGTGAACCTGCTCTCATCTGTGAAAAGCATGGGGCACCAGTGGCGGTCATGAAAATTCTAGTATTCAATGGAAAATGTCAATCAAGCTCCACAGTGTCCGGCAGTGAGCGCAGAGCACAGTAAAGGACGTTGAGGCCTCAGGCCACCCCCATGAAGTCTGTTTATGATTGTTTGGTCAGAGACATTCACACCAGTGGCCTGTTGGAGGTCATTTTGTAGGGCTCTGGCAGTGCTCATACTGTTCCTCCTTACACAAAGGAGCAGATACTGGTCCTGCTGATGGGTTAAGGACATTCTACTGCTCCGTCCAGCTTTTCTAGAGTAACTGCCTGTCTCCTGGAATCTCCTCCATGCTCTTGTGCAGGGATACACGCCAAACCTTCTGGCAATGATACGTATTGATGAGTTGAACTGCCTGTGGAACCTTTATAGGGTCCAAGTATCGCCTTGAGCTACCAGTAGTGACACTGACCGTAGCCAAATGCAAAACTAGTGAAAAGCAGTCAGAAAAGATGAGTAGGAAAAAAAAATATCAGACACCTCCACCTGAAAAAACATTCCTGTTTTGGAGGTCGTCTCATTGTTGCCCATCTAGTGCACCTGTTGTTAATTTCAATTCACAGTAAAGTAGCTGAAACTAATTAACAACCCCCTCTGTATACACCCCTCCCCCTCTACTACTTAACTGACCAGATCAATATCCCAGGAGTTCTGATGCAAAGGTGTTCCTTTAATTTTTGTGAGAAGTGCACTACAAACTGAAATGTCCTAGTATTATTATACATGTTATATTTCACTCTCAGTGACTTTTTCAGTACTGTATAGTAGCCAAGTGGATTTTGTCATCTGTTACTGTTGTCAGAAAGCAGGCACCACCAGTAGTGCTACATATGCATTTTTAACAACACTGTACTATTCCAAGTTACCCATAGCAGCAGCAAATACAAACATGTGATTTTGAACTTTCACATGATCCGTGCTTTATCTCTCTCTGTATGCACAATATCATTGCAGTGCCAATTGATTCGAGATTTTTTGTTAAACAACTTTGGGACTGTGTCAACACATTGGTTTAATTGTGAAGCACTGTATAACATGAACTATGTGTTGTATATACAAGGACAATTGTAAAAGAGGGACTATTGTTTACCTTACCTTCAATACAGGTTTCCCAGGCTGGAGTTTTTTATTGGGTGATGTGATTTATATTCATGTATTTGAAAATATGCACACTTTATATCTATTTTTTTCTACTGAGACCTCAGTGAGCTTGTCTGTATACACAGCTTTTTCTTTGCAATTTTACAAAGATTTTATCAATAACGAATTATTATTATTATACAGGATTTGTATACTGTCAACAGTTTGCACAGCGCTTAACAAAATAAATGGACACTCGGCAGGGAAGAGGAAAGAAGATTGTGGCCCCAGAATGTCATGGCACTGGAGACTCAATGGCACTTCGTTTTAAGAAATGAAATTGGGGATTAACCTTTATTAAGGGGAGAGCTTGCCTATGTTAGCTTTAAGTAGAGCCTTCCCACTGGGGTAATGCTAATTTACAGTCTAATAAGCAGGTTGTAGAAAGGGTTGTCACACAAGAAGCTACAGAGCTGTAATCCTAATTACCAGCATTTATTTTTGTCTATGTATTGAAGGTGAAGATAATTGAAAAAACTTTTGGAAGGGTAACAAGCTTACATATTTTTCAGCTATGCATTTAGCTGTTGCGCATCAGTTATACTTTAAATATAATGGGTCATCTCAGATTAAATTACTGTTAAATTATGGTAGCTATGGGTTAACAGGAAATAACACTATCAGCTCAACTCTTAACAGTTGTACAAAAAATGTTGCTTGCTCTGCCTACACTATATGTTTTAACAAAAGAGTCAATGTAACAGTGCAGTTATCAAAATCTGTAATGGTCAACATTTGTCAAAGGATTGTGATGCTATTTGCTCATTATCCGTACAATCTTTTCTCAAATATTAGAGCTAAAAATTGGCTGCTATCCTGTCACAAACTTGAATTCCCTAATCAAGTCTGATTAGAAAAGACACAGATGTAAATATAGATATTTTTTCCTGTTGGATGACAAGTAGATCATTTGCTGCAAGAAAAGAATTATAAAAGTTTTCAGTAATATACAGGTATGACCAGAAGGATCGCCCATGATTATGCAATCTTGTCATTTCTAAAACTGTGTTCATTTTAGAGGATAGTTTGGTTGAAAAAAGGAAACATTTCCACTAAATTCAACCAAAAGAAAATACATAAATACGATAAAAACTGGAATGCTCAGAAAACTTACAGCTTATCCAAAGAAAGGCAAAAAAATAACTTTTATAGCATGGTTCAATATGTTCCAACAGGGAAAAATTCCTTCCCAATCCCCTAAGGCAATCTGATACATCCTAGACCAACAATCTACAGCATTATTACTGAAAATTAATAGCTAGTTATATTTCCTGCATTTAGAAAAATGTCTGGCCTTTTTTTGAACCACTTTAATACCAGTATGTAACATCCACTTACTTTCCATGTAATTTTCAATGCAGTGATAATATGACTGACAATTATTTGGCCATGCAACGTGTACCTAAATTAATTTTATTTTTCTTAGAAAAACAGACTTTGAAACAAAACAATATAACTTACTTTCAGTTAAAATAAGAAAGAAAAACATGGAACCTACAAGCACCTCCCACCCAAATGTCCCCTTTTTGTAAAGTAAATACCCTAATCCCATTTTTGCCACAATTATTTGGAAATGAAGAAACATGCTGGTATTGAGATACCTAATATTGTGTGTGTCTACAATATAATGCCTTTAGACAGTCACAGACCAATGTTTCAGTTATAGGAGAGGATGCCAGGTAGCCTTACCCATCAATTATGGGATCTTGGCACACATATCACCACTAGGGATGAGCTTTGAGTTTGAGTCAAACTCATGTTTAACTCGAACATTGCCTGTTCGCCGAACAGCAAACAATTTGGGGTGTTCACTGCAAGTTCGAAAAGCCGCAGAACACCCTGGAAAAGTCTATGAGAGAAATCCCGAAATCCCGAAAAACTGTCATTTTTAAAACTTTTTTTTGCATTGATTCATGTCCCCAGGGACAGGGCCCTGGTCCCAAAACACTTTTTAGGACAATAACTTTAAAATGAGCACTTTAGATTTCAAACATTTGAGTCCCAAAGAAATTAATGGGGTTCTAAAGTTCACACAAACTTTTGGTCTGTTCGCAGGTTCTGGTGCGAACCGAACGATGGGGTGTTCGGCTCATCCCTATTTACCACCAGCATCTTTGAGAAAAGTGGTGATACAGCCTCCATGCAAAATGGATATATTAGTGATGGATGGAGAAGATTACAGATAATACACGGTGGGAGGATGAAAATGCAGGGTCAATATGCAGATATGCAAGGTGGGAGGTGAGGTGGTCACATGCATAGAACTAAGATGTACAGAAGAGGAGGGTATTGAAAGATTTAAAAATCAAATAGCTTGAATTTATTGCTGTCTGTGATCTTCTATTAGTGAATGACTCTTTAGTTCTTTACTTCTCTGTGTAAGAGAGAACTGTATAAACTTTTCTCTCCTGCCATCCACTCCCCAAACACTGCTCCTTTTCGGTAGAAATGGTCCCCTAAAGTCCACAGGGAAATCAACCTTAGTCTGGTTTCTTGTTCACTGGTTCCTCATGCTGACCTATCGTTATCAAAGAAGATAGGGGGGAAGCTTAAAGATATTGAGGTCGGTTTACTAAAGGATTGAAGAATGATGTATGATAAATTGTGTGAATATTCACATGACAAAATTTTAGTGAAGCGTCCAGGTCCAGGTTCCAGGTCAGTGACCCATAAGTCAATGAAGCCAGAGAATTAACATAGCATCCAGGCAGCTAGCATTTTCAGGAAGCCAGTTTTCATGTTTCTGTTAGGAAAGGTTTTTTTTCAAACCTAGTATTATGCAGATGTCTCATCAAAGCCATAACCCATTTTTATTATCACTGTGTTGGTGCCATTTTGCCTATAGGACCCACTCTAACATGATCCACACTATAAGGTATAAAATACTCTGCTTATATACTTCTCTCGACAAACTATTGCAAACAGTTTATTTTACTGTCAGGAGATTGATTCAAAAATGAGGCAAAGAGAAAGCCAGGAGCCAGGAGTTTTTTGTACCTTATGTAGAGGGAGCGTGAAAGGTGAAACCCATAGAGGTGGTAGAAATCATAAGTACACGTTTGTTATTTTCTCAGCTCTGATGACTCAGTTCCCTTTCTTATAAGCAAAATGGAAAACCTTTATACACACAATGAAACATATTTAACAATAAGAGATTTTTACTTACATAATCATGTACAGATCTATCTCAACCATTGTACTGAATGAATGGGCAGACCTAAATAAACAGAGTAAAATAGATTGGGATGGGGTGGGGGGGTTCCAACCTTTTGACCTTCCTGAGCCACATTGGAAGAAGAAGAATTGTCTTGGGCTACCCATGAAATACACTAACAGTAAGGATAGCTGATGAGCAGCAAATTTCAGGCAGATCAAAAGTTACCAATCACTGATGTAGATAATGTCTGAGTAATAAAACGTAATAAAAAAATAAATAAAAAATATTGTAAAAGAGGGCAACATGAAACAAGTGCAATAGTTGACACTGTTTTTGATAAACTAATGTATCAATATCTGGTTTGATAGATGTGGTAGCAACTCTCAATGAATTCTCAAGGTGTTCATTAGATATTTTGGTTCTAATTTGCTCTCCGTGTGCTTCATCCATGGAAATAGTTTCTCACAAATATAGGTGCTGCGGAAAAAAGTTAACATAAATAAGGAGTGATTGTGAAGAGTAGGAATTTTTTCTTTGGGAAGATAAAACTTATAACAGTCCAATAAAGAGACACTGCCATTTTTTTCTTTGGCCACATGTGTTACAAGATTAGAAAAAAAAATCAAAATTTTTAAGTAAGTTTACATTTTTTTGTCGGGCCGCTGTGTTGGGCCGTTTGTTTTGAGTACTAGAGTACATAGCCATGGAATTTCTTCACTCATGGTGGAGGTTCACACAAGGAGATTGTTTTTTATTTGGTGATGGAAGATCACTAGTTCAGCAAGCACTCAAGAGGATAATCTCTTCTTTCACAAAGATTATGGACTTGTCTCTGTTCTTTTTATGTATATATTATACTAACTATAGAGCAACCCCTAATTTTAGAGCAGCTCTGGATTTGATGAACGATCGCCCTAGATGTTTAACCCCGTCCCAGCCAGTGTCATTAGTACAGTCATAGTGCATATTTTTCCACAAAGTGTCAAAAGTGTCAGTGTCTGATTGTCCGCTGTAATATCGCAGTCCCGCTAAAAGTTGGTGAACGCTGCCATTACTTGTATTAAAAAATAAATAAATAAAAATTCCAATATATATACCATAGTTTGTAGATGCTACAACTTTAGTGCAAACCAATCATTACGTTTATTGAGATTTTTTTTACTGAAAACATGTAGCAGAAAACATATTGGTCTAAATTTATGAAGACATTTTTTTATTGGATATATTTTATAGCAGGAAGTAAAAATTATAGTTTTTTTTTCATAATTGTCAGTCTTTTTTGTTTATAGTGCAAAAAATAAAAAAACGCAGTGGTGATTAAATACCACCAAAAGAAAGCTCTATTTGTGGTGGGAAAAAAGGGATTTTTAAATACAGCTTACCTGTAAAATCCTTTTCTTGGAGTACATCACGGGACACAGAGCGGCATATTCATTACTATGTGGGTTATATGGAGTACCTTCAGGTGTGGACACTGGCAATCTTCAAACAGGAAGTCCCCTCCCTATATAACCCCCTCCCCTAGAGGGAGTCCCTCAGTTTTGTAGCAAGCAGTATGCCTCCCAAAATGGTCACCCAAAAGAGGGGTGGGAGCTCTGTGTCCCGTGATGTACTCCAAGAAAAGGATTTTACAGGTAAGCTGTATTTAAAAATCCCTTTTTCTTTCTCGTACATCACGGGACACAGAGCGGCATATTCATTACTATGTGGGATGTCCGAAAGCAATGCTTTAATGAGGGGAGGGAGACATCTTCCAAAGAAGGATTCAATTTAGAGATAAACTCAAATCATAATAATAATTCCAAATTAGTCAAGAAAGAAGAACCTTCTTTTTTTTTTTTTTTTTTTTTTTTATATATAACCAAGGGTGTTTCTGATCCCGAGGATTTCAAACTGCAGCCTGTAGTACTGCCTGTCCAAAGGCAGAATCCGCATTTCTTCTCACGTCTATTTGATAAAACCTTGTAAACGTGTGGACTGATGACCACGTTGCCGCCTTGCATATCTGAGCCATAGAGATCTGATGGTGTGCTGCCCAAGAGGCGCCCATGGCCCTGGTAGAATGGGCCTTTACCGACAACGGAGGGGGCAACCTCTTCAATCCGTAGGCTTGAATGATTAATTGTCTAATCCATCTTGAGATGGTGGATTTTGCAGCTGCCTGCCCCTTCTTGGGGCCATCTGGTAGAACGAATAACACCTCTGTTTTCCGGATCTTTTCCGTAGCTTTAAGATAGGCCTTCATGGCCCGGACAATATCCAAGGTATGCAGCAACCCCTCCTTTCTAGATGTAGGTTTTGGAAAGAAGGATGGAAGTACCAAATCCTGGTTTAAGTGAAATTTGGATATAACCTTTGGTAGAAAGGAAGGATGGGGCCGGAGAACTGCCCTGTCCTTATGCAGAACAAGATATGGTTCCTTACACGATAAGGCTGCTAATTCTGACACTCTCCTGGCCGAAACTATGGCGACCAAGAAAACCAATTTTCTTGTCAGTAAGAGTAAAGGAATCTCAGCCAAAGGCTCAAAAGGTTGTTTCTGTAGCGTGGACAGGACAAGATTTAGGTCCCAAGGACAAACTGGTGACTTGACAGGAGGATTAATACGCAAGACCCCCTGTAAGAAGGTCTTTACCAGCGAGTGGGTGGCCAGCGGCCTCTGAAACCACACTGACAGAGCTGAGATCTGTCCTTTGATTGTGCTTAGTGCCAGGCCTTTATCCACTCCTAGCTGGAGAAACCTTAACACCCTATCAATAGTATATTTGCGGCAATTCCATCTTTTGGATTCACACCAGCCTATATAGTTCCTCCACACCCTGTAATAAATTACCCTGGAGACCGGCTTTCTAGCCTTAATCAGGGTAGGGATTACCTGCCTAGACAGACCCCTACCCCTGAGAATCAGGGATTCAGCCTCCAGGCCGTCAAATTTAGACGCTGTAATGTAGGGTGGAGGATCGGGCCTTGTGAGAGTAGGTCTGGTTGTAGAGGAAGAGTCCAAGGGTCTCCCACTGCCATATTCAGGACTAGTGAGTACCAAGCCCTCCGGGGCCAAGCTGGAGCTATTAGAATGACTGGCTTGTGCTCCACTCTGATCTTGCGCAACAGGCGGGGGAGTAACTGTAGTGGAGGGAATGCATATAGAAGTTTGAATTGATGCCAAGGGCAAACCAACGCATCGGTTCCGCAGGCCATAGGATCCCTCGCTCGCGACCCGAACCTGTCTAGTTTCTTGTTGAACCTGGATGCCATTATATCTACGTCTGGCGTTCCCCACCTCTGGCAGATTGTCTGAAAGACCTGGGGATGCAGAGACCACTCCCCTGGCAACAGACTCTGGCGACTTAAGAAGTCTGCCTGCAGGTTGTCCACTCCGGGAATGAATATCGCTGAAATGCAGGGTACATGAACCTCTGCCCATTGAAAAATCAAGTTCACTTCCCTTTGAGCGGCCTGGCTCCTGGTTCCCCCTTGGTGGTTTATGTATGCCACCGCCGTGGCATTGTCTGACTGGATTCTCACCGGGAACCCCTTTAATCTGGAGGTCCACGCCAACAGGGCTAGGCGAGCAGCTCTGATTTCCAAGATATTGATGGGGAGCTGCCTCTCTGCTTTCACCCAAGTTCCCTGGCGGGAGAACCCCTCGAAGACCGCCCCCCAGCCTGCCAGGCTGGCGTCTGTGGTAACTACCTTCCAGACAACAGGGCTGAAGGATCTTCCCTTTAGAAGGTTCTGAGGGTTCAACCACCAGGCCAGGCTTTGATGGACCCTTGATGATAGCGTCAAAGGGGACTCTAAGGCATGTGCCCTCTTGCCCCAGGCTGCTAGAATGGCTGCCTGTAGGACGCGAGTGTGGATCTGAGCGTATGGTACTGCCTCGAATGTGGCCACTAGCTTGCCTAGTAATCGCATACACAGGCGAATAGTTGGTCTTTTCTTGTTTACAACCAACTGAACCAACCCCTTGATCGCCTTGATCTTTACAAGGGGCAAGAACACCTTTTGATGTTCTGTGTCTAACCTCATGCCGAGGTATTCCAACTGCTTTGTAGGCTGGAATGCTGACTTTCCCTGGTTTAGGACCCAGCCGAATTCTTCGAGGTACCGAACCGTGAGGTTTACTGCCTTTTGCAGACCCGTCCGTGAGTGATCTATGATTAAAAGGTCGTCCAAGTATGCTAGGACTGTGACTCCTTGGATCCTTAAATTGGCCAGAACTGGGGCTAGAATCTTCGTGAATACCCGGGGGGCCGTGGCCAGCCCGAAAGGGAGCGCCCTGAATTGGAAGTGTCGCTGCCCCACCGCGAAGCGTAAAAACCTTTGATGCGCCTGAAAGATTGGTACATGAAGGTAAGCATCTTTTATGTCTATGGAGGCCAGAAAATCGTCTTTCTGAAGCGCGGCGGCTGCTGACCGGATGGATTCCATCCGGAAGGAACGCACCCTTAGATAACCGTTTAACCTCTTTAGGTCCAAGATTGGCCTGACATCGCCGTTGGGCTTTGGTATGACAAAGAGATTGGAATAGAAACCTAGGCCTTGCTCTTGGGCTGGCACTTCTATAATTACGTCCTGGCAAAGCAGGTGATCCAAAGCTGCCAGCATTGAGGCCTTCCTTGCTGGATCCCTTGGTAGCCTTGATTCTTGAAAATGAGGCGGAGGATATCTTAGAAACTCCAGTCTGTAACCTGTGGTTACAGATGCCCGGACCCAATTGTCGGGGATCTTGGCTTCCCAAACTTCTGAGAAGAGACGAAGCCTTCCCCCCACCCGTGAGAGTGGGGGCGCCCCTTCATAATGCAGACTTAGGGGCTGTCTTTGACGGCTTGCGATACCACAACTTCTTACCCCCAGGGGTCTGTCCTTGCGATCTACTGATAACGTTGGATCGTGCAGGCGGCCGTCGATACTGCCTGGAATTAGAGGGCCCCGAGACAGGAAAAAACTGCCTCCTAAATGTAGGAGCCCGGAATGTCTTTTTGACCGGTAAAAGGGTACTCTTGCCATTTGAAATAGTCTGAATATATTTATCCAGATCTTCTCCGAAGAGTCGTCCTCCATGGAAGGGAAATCCTGCCAGAAGCTTTTTGCATGGGGGCTCCGCCGCCCAGTTCTTCAACCATAAGAGCCTTCTCATGTGCACCAAACATAGTGATAAACGAGAAGCCTGCTGGATGGAATCTTTTATAGCATCTACCGCGAAACACAGAGCTCTGGGAATGTCAGCAAACTCCTCTGCTTGTTGGGTAGGCATGTCCTTTAACATCTCTTTTGTCTGGTCTTTTAATGCCTGACAAACTCCAATTGCAGCTACCGCTGGCTGCACCACTGCTCCTGCCGTAGCAAAGGATGCTTTTAAAAGTGTCTCTAATCTTTTATCAACCGGATCTTTAAACATATGTATGTTTTCCACCGGGCAAGTTAGTGATTTATTCACACATGAGATGGCTGCATCCACTATTGGGAGCCTCCACTTCTTGGAGAATTTTTCCTCCATGGGATAAATGACCGCAAATCTTTTCGGTGGCAGAAAAATCCTGTCCGGCCGTACCCAATCCCGAAAGATCAATTCCTCCAAGAGAGGATGGACCGGAAAAACTGCGTTGCTTAACGGGGCTTTCAAAGAGCCCAGAGAGGATACCGGAGGAACCTGAGGTTCTGGCAATGGTAAACTAAATGCCGAGCGGACCATGTCCGTCAAAGACTGTACCCACAGTCTCTCTGTCTGGGAGTCTGAAAATGGTTCCTCAGAGGTAGACCCCTCCATCCCTGAACCCTCTTGGTTCAGGTCCAGTTGATCCTCCTGTGATTCTAATTCCTCCGGAGAGAGAATCTCAGCATCTGAG
Source organism: Rana kukunoris (assembly GCA_029574335.1). Classification (NCBI taxonomy): domain Eukaryota; kingdom Metazoa; phylum Chordata; class Amphibia; order Anura; family Ranidae; genus Rana; species Rana kukunoris. The sequence goes on along the minus strand of CM056049.1, from coordinate 341,702,371 downwards.
GATACACCCCCTGGTGATGGGGATCTAACCCGTTTCTTACCAGGAATAGCTCTAGTGATCAATGCCGCTATTCTCTCTTCTAGCCCCCCTAGGGATACGGCTAGCATCTCCTCTGTGATAAACACAGGGCTGGGCTGATCTGGGCCAGCCTCCGCACCAGATCCCCCTAATGGCTCATCCAAGGCGCTTCTTAAATTAATAAGCTGCGGGGAAAGAATCGGCATATCAGAATCAGAAAGGGAACCCTTTTGTTTTTTGGTCTTTTTTGTACCCTTTGACCCCGAACCCTTGGAAGCCATAATACAAAATCGAGGGACTCCGCCCACACAACAGACTGTAGTGGGCAGGAGTACAAATTTCAGAGTTTAGGGGAGAATAGATCACTTAGTGTCCCCAAAAACTGATGGGCCCGTATGTTGGTTTTTTTTTTTTTTTTTTTTTTTTTTTTTTTAACATAATTATATATTATATATTATATATTTTCCTTGACAACATACAGTGACCCTAATTTAAGTTTGCCAGCCTCCAACCTGCTGCAAAATAAGGGGGATTCTTGGCTTAACAATAAAGGCATTGGAACAAAGTCCACATGTACTACCCCTCTTCCGCCACCGGGAGTCACTGTTCTGCCGCTCTGCGTCCTCTCCTTGAAAGATCAGCCTCAGACTGAGCACTGACAAAGCCTGCTGTCTATAACAGCACAAAGGCGCGCCCCTGTATGACGCCGCAGGCCCGCCCCCCCCCCGCCCTCCTGTCTGGACGGCGCGAAAAACGTCAATAAGACGTGCGCGCGCACGCGCGCGCGCGCGTATGCCGGAAACAGGAGGAACATGGAGGAGCCGCGCTGCTGGAGATCCAGGCACGCAGAAACAGGCGGCAGATTCAAACCCCCGGCCAGGTAGGACTCTCTCAAGGCCCCTAGGGATCCTTACTAGCCCTAGGAAGAAACAGCAGGTTAGCTAGCAACACATATTTAAACAGGGGGGCCTAGTGATGGGGGGAGAAAGGGTGTCATCCTGTCTCTTTTAGACATAGTGATCACGGTTGCCCATGCAGAGCATACTTAGGCTATCCCCCCTTTTAGGTTACCCCGGGGAGCCTGCTGTCGAACCAAGTCCCGCAGGCTCCCCCTTACCTGCTCCATGCTGCAGGATGTTTGACCAGCAAACTGATCCAATCTTCTCCCATCTCCGTGGGTAGCGTAGTAGACCTTCAGGCCCTGGGGTCCTATGAAGGTACCCACTGTCCTGGGCCTATATAGCACCCTGGCAAACAGGAACTTTATGGTTTTGCAAACTCCAAGTCCTGGGCCCAGGGTCCAGCCCTCCAAAGAGGAGCATTATAGGCAAAACCCCACGGTTTGGGGCCCGGGTACTGTCCACTTTGGCACTGAGGCTCCTTGGACAGATCCGGTTAGCCCGCCCTTAATCCCAAGGATGTGGAGCAAAGCTATTCCGTGACCAACACCTAAGACACTGGCGAAAAAACTGAGGGACTCCCTCTAGGGGAGGGGGTTATATAGGGAGGGGACTTCCTGTTTGAAGATTGCCAGTGTCCACACCTGAAGGTACTCCATATAACCCACATAGTAATGAATATGCCGCTCTGTGTCCCGTGATGTACGAGAAAGAAAAAAGTTTTACTTAACTGCAGCAGACAGGGCTGTGCTGTGTGACAGTGCTGTGTATATCTCAGAATTGTTTTCGGAAATACAAATGCGTTGGCAAGTAAAAGAGCTCGTATGTAGTTAATCTGTCTATTTAGCCGTTATGCCGCGTACACACGGTCGTTTTTTGCGATGAAAAAAAACGTTGTTTTTTAAAACGTCATTTAAATTGATCGTGTGTGGGCAAAACGTCGTTTTTTGTCTTCCAACATGTTTGAATTTTTTGTGTCGTTTTTCAAAACGTCGTTTTTTGTTTCACAAAAAGTCACCGTGTGTAGCAAAAACGTCGTTCAAAACGACGTTTTTCAACCCGCGCATGCCCAGAAGCTAGTTATGAAGCAAGCTTCAATGGAAAAGAGTGGTGAACGTAACCTTGCTTTTTGTGAAAAAACGATGGTGTGTATGCAAAATTGTCTTTGAAAAGTGACGTTTCAAAAACGTCGTTTTTTACTTCACAGAAAACGTCGTTTTTTTTCATCGCAAAAAACGACCGTGTGTACGCGGCATTAGTCTAGTGTTCAGTTTTACTAAGCATGTCAGTGTTTTCATGTGATCAAATATTTCAATTGACCAACAATACATGAAGAGCCCTCCATAACGCTAGAATTTTACTGGTCGCCCACTGACCTCATTCAGGTTACACTTCTGTCATGAATCATATGCTGAAAAACACTCCTATAAAGAGTACTTGATTGAGTTTTAATGTTGTTTTCCTCAGGCTCTCTAGTGCAATGCACACAACATAGTGCTTATTAATCATTAGGCTATTCAGTATACATCTGATAAAAGCAATTTGCCAGTTATGGATTGTTATTAAATCACTAGCTAAGTAACTGTTATCTGTCCATTAACCCTGTACTGTAAATAGTTCCTTTATGTGTTAAACAATTGGTAGATGTGATACTTATAAATCAGGATGGATTAAGTGTAGTCTGTTCACCAGCTGTGCTCTAAAAAAACAGTAAATGGAAATAGCCTTCTGTTTTTTGTTTAATTACAATTTAGTGTATATACAGATGCATTAAAACATTGTAATTTGTGTGTGTGGGGGGGGGGGGGGCAAACACTAGTTTTATATTAGGGGTGAGCCTAAAACCCCCCGGTTTGGTTTGCACCAGAACTTGCGAACAGGCAAATAATTTGTGTGAACATGCAAACACTGGTAAAGTTAATGGGACACGAACATTAAAAATCAAAAGGGTTTCAATTTTAAAGGCTTATATGCAAGTTATTGCCATCAAAAGTGTTTGGGAACCTGGGTCATGCCCCAGGGGACATGTATCAATGCAAAGAAAAGTTTTAAAAACAACCGCTTTTTTAGGAGCAGTGATTTTAATAATGCTTAAAGTGAAACAATAAAAGTGAAATATTCCTTTAAATTTCATACCGGGGGGGTTTATAGTATGCCTGAAAAATTGCAAATTGTTCCCATGTTTAGAACAGTCCCTGCACAAAATGACATTTCTAAAGAACAAAAGCAATTTAAAACTACTCCCGGCTATAATGAATTGTCGGATCCTGACAATACAAATAAAAAAAACGCATTGGGTCCAACAGAGTCCATTACCAGGCCCTTTGGGTCTGGAATGAATATTAATGGGAATCCGAGGCAAAATTAAAAAAAAATGTGTGGTGTCCCCCCAAATTCCATACCAGGCCCTTCAGGCCTGGTATGGATATTAAGGGGAACCCTGTGCCATTTTAAAAAAAAAATTGTGGGGGGTTCCCCCTTAAAATCCATACCAGACCTTCCAGGTCTGGTATGAATTTTAAGGGGAACCCCGTGCAAAAATAAAAAAAATGACGTGGGGTTCCCCCAAAAATTCATACCAGTCCCTAATCCGAGCATGCAACCTGGCAGGCCACAGGAAAAGAGGAGGGACGAGAGAGCATAACTAAAATATAAAATAAGTGATAAAATTGTAAAACTGTTTTTACTTCTTGGGGGGGGGGAGTATTTATTTTAATAGAATTTTGTTTTTAAGCACATCATGTGCTATGATCATGATCAGTTATCATGTTAATCTGTAATGAAAAATATAGAACAAAAATAAGAAAAAAATTAAAAATAATGGGCCTTTTCATTGGGGGTTTTAATTATTTTTTATGTGTATTTTGTTGTTTTTGTGTAATTTGTAGACAAGAGTTTAAATAGCAACTTGGACAATAAACGTGTTTGTTGTTTTCTTTTTGCTTGTGTATGTCAGAGTCGGTTCACACTGGGGCGACTTGGGATCCGACTTGAAGTCGTCTCAAGTCGTCCCAAGTCGCGCTGTCCAGAAAAGCAATGTGAGTAAATGGGAGCGGTGTTAATACACACTACTCATGTCGCTCCGACTTCAGAAGAGGTTCCTGTACTACTTCAATCAGACTTCTAGGCGATTTATACCCATTGATTTCAATGGAAGTCGCTTCCAAGTCTGATCACTATTTTAATTGAAGCTACTTTCCAGCAAGATAACATACATTTCTCAGGCAAACCCCTCCCTCCCACTCCCTCTCCCAGAGCTGATTGTTGTTTTATTGGCCACTGGAATGTCTCCTGACCTGAAAAGGACTTCAAGTCGTGTTGTAAATCACCCCAGATTGCCCTGTGGTTCATGCTCAAGTCGTATTGAAGTTGCTTCTGAAAGTCGTGCTGGAAGTCGTGTCGCCCCAGTGTGAACCGACTCTCACTGTTATTTATACATTAGGAAGCATTAAATAGCTGTAAATACAAAAAAAAAGCAAAACACTACAATATACTGTTTCCTAAAATTATTCACAGAATCCTTTCTATACCAGACCCTTATCCTAAATGAGGGTCTGATGAAGATGTTAATGTGGGGCCTTCAAAAAAAAGGCATGGGGTTCCCTCTACAAATATATACTAGACTGTTATCCATAATAGGAACCCTCCACAAGAACAACAATGAAAAATTGCTGTAGGATTCCCCCAATTCTATTCTTAACCCTTTTGGTATTGAAAAAAGCATGCCGCCCCCCCTCAAAAAAACAGACCCTTATCCTAATATGCAGCTTGGCAGCCCAGGAAATATCACCTTATCAGGCCATATGCCCTCAACATGAGGGAGTACCTTGTTAGGTAGGAATTTCCTGCCAAACCACCTCGTCCCTATGTTGATGAGGACGAGGACCTAATCCTGTCTTAGTGGTTGGGGGGGGGGGGGGTCTGTGGCAGATCGGATTATCAAAATATACAATCTACCTTTAACAATAATGCAGCACCCAGATACCGGACCCCTAAGTGAATGAGTAAGGGGTACATAGAAAAAAAAGTAAACAGTAAATAGAGATTCTTACACAGTTGTTGACAAATCCTGTATACAAACAATGTCCCACAATGTACATACATTATCAATCACATTATCCAGCAATACAGTTCCACCTTAAACATGAAAAATCTTGAAAAATGTCTGTCACCCCCTGAAAGAAAAAAATCCCATTGACTGACAGACAAATACGATTACGTCATTGACTAGTGAAAAAACAAAAAAATTTCCAAGCTCAACTTACTGAACAGCCTGCGACCAACCAAATTGACCTGTCCAACAGTATGTGTTAAAAACAGGGGTTTCGTTGCACACATTTGCAAATACATGCGTAAGCTACAGAGCTGCTAAAACCAAGGGTTGGGGTCTCCTGGGTGATGTCAATTACCTATTATGGTCATAACCTTGCCATCCTATTCCTGCCCTTTTGTTTAAATGGCTGTGATCCCTGGCCAGTAAATGAATGGGGCCAGGTGATGTCCCTGGTTGCAGAGGACAGGTACCAGAAACCACGGCTTCCATAGCAAGCACTGCAAATAGGAAACTGTCATAGATAGTAACTATAGAAATATCACTACTATATATGATGTTTGGCTCCCACAAATGCCCAAAGAGCAAAAGTTTAATGTGAACTTGTGTTTGTACCAAATCTTACATTGGTCACCAGACTTGCAGAATACTCTGTAACAGATCTTTTTTACATTACTTACTGACCATGCCTTGTTCTGTCACTGTGTGGAGGTGGTGATCTTGGTAAAGACAGGGCTTTTCTCCTTCATGAAGCAGCCCCCAGCATGGAGAACAGTGAGCAGCACAGTAGTGATATAATCAGGTCTCACTCCAAATCAGTTGGAGGCAGCAGTGCCTTAGATCCCAAATGATAGATATACAGCTATGAGGTTGTAGGCACAGGAGTGCCTGTGCATCCTTACATAGCAAGAAAAGAACTGTAATTTTTCAAGAGCAATTCCTGACAAAGGTTTTTTTTTTTTGGGTACTGTATACCACAAGATAGCAAATCTTAGAGCCACTTCAAACATCTCAAACTCCCTAATATAAATTTTAGAAAAGTGAATCAGAACAGTTTAACTCATCCCTGTTCACCATGTTTGCTAAACTATTTTACCCAAATATTTAGCATGGTCCACTGATTCCAGTACAGGCATACCCCGCTTTTAAGTATACAGTGGGGTTTATTTACTAAAGCTGGAAATTGCAATATCAGGCTCACTTCTGCATAGAAACCAATGAGCTTCTACCTCCAGCTTGTTCAATTAAGCCTGGTATTAAAACCCGGAAGCTCATTGGTTTCTGTGCAGAGGTGAGTCTTATTTTGCGTTTTCCAGCTTTAGTAAATAAAGCCTGTATGTCTAATATACCGAACAAAAAAAGCTTTCCTCTCTCCCTCCATGTCCCTCCAGAGCAACATACACAAGGAGGAACTTTTAAACTTGGAAGTGTAGTGAAAACTTTGCACAAGCTCAATAGCTCTGGCGAGGTGGCTACCACGCAATAAAACCACCTCCAATGGGCAGCCAACAGTAGCTCAAACTATAAAAATACAGAAAGGAGACCCATGTCAAAACCTGATAAAAGATTATTTTAACTGTTGGTAAAAAGTCATAAAAAAAATCCTAAATATTTAGAGGGCAATACCACTCTACCTTCATCGGGGCTCAACACACAATAATAATTGGATGAACTATATTAGAACCAATAATAAACTTTCTACACGAGTAAAAACTTGACAGCAGTTACCGCTCAATAATGTTTTAGTGCGCATGGCATTTTTCCCATAGAGGAAACAATCCTTTCTCTGCATGTGTGTTGAAAAAAAAAAATACAACAACTTCAACCAAATTAGAAATGTGTTGGTAAGGTATTGTGCATAGATCCCTGATCTTTAATATATTTAATTTAGATATTTTCTGGTTTATGTCCCAACAATATATTTAGCAAGGGCTCTGCTGTTTCAAACCAAGGAAAGTTTCCCATAAAATCCTATTATACTGCTCAAACACAGCTGGTAAAACTCATGTAAGGTGAGTAACTGTTTGTGTACTTTCTGTCATACAAACCTTTGTTAACAAGCACGGTTCACAAACAGTACAGGATTATTCTTTCTCTGTTTGATCTTTTAGCAATGACTGTGACAGATTTCCCAATAAACATTTCTATTTTACACATGTCAACAATACAACAATTATGTCTGGGAAAAGCTATTTCCTGCTCGATATCAATAAGTAATTAATACAACAATTTTAAATAGTTTAATCAATTTGAATCCCTTAATAATTTTAAGGTTAAGGTCAACTATGATAAAACAGATGCTCTAAACCAGACCTGGGCAAACTGAGGGCTCATGGCCACATCCCGCCCTTTGCCTGTCCCTGTATGGCCCATGATGCCTCCACTGTCAGAATGCCCTTCTGAGCCTGTCAGCTTCCTCTGTGAAGCTGGGAGAGGCATGCTGACAGATTTTTGTGGGGAGGGCTGCAAGAACTGGAAGGAGAACGCCTGAGGAGCTGATTGGCCCAGCAGGGAGGACCAGTTCTAGCAAAAGAGCATTGCCTAGGGCCCATCTTGATGATCTTCTGCCACACGGCCAAACTCTTCATATATTAGGGCCTGTGTTCTGCAAACCTGTTCCCTCTGTATTGATCTCAGGCTTTCAACTCTGCCAGTTCCCTATCTTGTCAATCTGTGGGACTCAGGATGCCAGATCAGTAAATTAACTTCTGTGCCTGTCAGCTCCCTCACTGATTTTACCAGCCTGCCCTACAAAATCATTGTGAACAGCAAATCAGCTGAAGATATTTCTTTGCTACTGCTTCGAATAATCATGCACACTCATGAGCAGTTGTACCCATTATCCCTAGTGCCAGGTGTTTGTTATGTACTTATGGACCTTCCTAGTCCAGTGTTTTCCACCTAAGGCTGCTGGTTTATTCAAAATCGTTTTTTACTATACAGTAAAATTTAGTTCAGCTCTCCACAACATTCCAAGTTTCTCATGTTGCCCATGGGGAAAAATTGATTGCTTACCCTTGCTCTATAAATGTCCCAGTCCTTACAAATGTACTCCACCTACAGCAAAATTTACCATGCCAAAAGACCTTTTCAAATTGTCAAATGTTAACTACAGACCTCCCACCCAATGTATCCTAAGAAACCCTTTAATCCTATGACAAACCGTCTTTCAAATGTTTGAGTAGATTCAATATATTAAAGATGCGTATGCTTCCTAAAATAATATCTATACAAAATGATATTTCATACAGTCCCAGCGTAATCCCCTCAAACCTTTCATAACATGTTAACTATTTAACATTTTTAATAGTAGCTGCAGTATGTAAAAACACTACATAACCCTATAATTAAATTAACCAATAGTAAAGTTTGGATTTGACTGTGGTGCGGGATACATTTTATGCCCTATATAAAAGAGATTTGTAATACTAGTTACATAGTCATTTGAAAATGTATTTTTTTAAAGAAAAAAAAAGAGATCTAGAAAAAATAGGAATAGTCTCATACTCTCATACTCTCATATGAGAGGCCTATCTCTCCCATGCTTCACGATATAATATTTTGCAGTTGTCCTCACTAGAACTGTGGATTAGTTCCATAATAAACAGACCAAACTGTGGACTGCTCTAAAAAAAAAGTATCCTCTCAAAAAAAAAAAATACAGCACTACCTAGAATATAACCCCCTGTGTAGGGCAGTTTACCTCTCTCAATATCTTCTACCCCAGGTTGTAAGAGTTGACTTGCAAAAAAATCATTGGACCAATGACAACTCTATGTTCTAAAATCTATCTAAAATCCCTACTCTCTTTGCACTCTCCTACATTCCTACATAATGTTAGCATGCTCTCTTTGTAGGACTCACCAATAGAATCAGACAAGTCAATTTGGTTGGGTCTACTCTAACTTGCTAACTCCCTCCAACAACTCTCATTCACCAATAGACCACTTAGGCCGCGTACACACGATCGAATCTATTTGCTGGAAACGGTCCGACGGACCGTTTCAACAGACAAATTCGATCGCGTGTATGGGCGGACAGGCAGGTTTTTCCAGCAGACAGATTTTAAAGCATGCTTTAAAATCTGTCTGCTGGGAACCCGTCCGTCCGACATGTCTGCTGGTTAGTACGCTATATCTGCCCGCACATGCGTCGAATGGATTCAACGCATGCGCGGAAGTGTTTTACTTCCTGGTGCTTCCTGGTACTTCCTGTTGCGGTGACGTGGCGGCGTCAACGTCACCGCCACGTCACCGCGCTGTCTGCCCGCGGGGATTTTGGTTTGATCGTGTGTACATGATCAAACCAATTTCTCCCAGCAGACAAATCCGATCAAATCGGTTTGACAGACCGATTTGATCGGATTTATTTGGTCGTGTGTACGCGGCCTTACTCATTTTGAACAATACTTCAGGAACACAGATCACCCATCAACTATAAACTGCTACTTAGAGAACTGTCTCCAGGCAATCTATAATTTGGCAAAAAAAAAGAAGGATTTATATCCAGCCTGTAATGGAACAAAGCCTCCATAATAACACATAAATAGAGCTCTACATTCAGGCAAGAGGGCCACGGATGGCTTAACCTTACGAGGATCTATTGTTTGGTACCAGTGGGGCTTGATGTAGGATGGCAGTGTCCACTCATATTGAGACCTGCAAACATACACCACTACTCTAACAAGGCTTTCATTAACCACTTAAGGACCCGCTCATGTACATATATGTCGGTATTTTAAAGATGGATATCTCGGTAACGGCAGCAGCTGCTGCTACGACCGAGGTATCCATCTTTAGCATGAGCGGTCCTGTTTGCGATAACGGTGGTCTCCACGGCGGATTCGCCGTGAGACCACCGTTATCGGCGGCAGGAGAGGGCCCCCCCCCCCGCTGCTCTCCCGCGCCCTCTGCCGCTTACCGGAGTTGTCGGTAGCGGCGGAGGCGATCGGGTCCTGCTGCCTGCTGTGTGGGGATGCGAGTGAGGGCAAGATGGCCCCCACCCATCCATAGCATAGCAGGGCGGAAGTGACGTCAATACGTCAGTCCCGCCCATGCATCTTAAATTTCAATTTTTTTTTGCATTTAAGTCTAAATATGAGATCTGAGGTCTTTTTGACCCCAGATCTCATATTTAAGAGGACCTGTCATGCTTTTTTCTATTACAAGGGATGTTTACATTCCTTGTAATAGGAATAAAAGTGATTTTTTTTTTTTCAGTATAAAAATTTAAAAATAAATAAAAATAAATAAGAAAACATTTTTTTTTTAAAGCGCCCCATCCTGACGAGCTTGTGCGCAGAAGCGAACGCATACGTGGGTAGAGCCCGCATATGAAAATGGTGTTCAAACCACACAAGTGAGGTATCATAATTCTAGCCCTAGATCTCCTAGATCGCAAAAAACGCAACCTATATAATCTTTTAAGAGATTTTTAAGGGTAAAAATTTGACGCCATGCCACGAGCGGGCGCAATTTTAAGCGTGACATGTTGGGTATCATTTTACTCGGCGTAACATCATCTTTTGCAATATATAAAAAAATTGGCCCAAATTTATTGTTGTCTTATTTTTTAATTCAAAAAGGTGAATTTTTCCAAATAAAGTACGCTTGTAAGACCGCTGCGCAAATACGGTGTGACAAAAAGTATTGCAATGACCGCCATTTTATTCTCTAGGGTGTTAGAAAAAAATATATATAATGTTTATGGGTTTTAAGTAATTTTCTAGCAAAAAAAAAATATGTTTTAGTCTTGTAAACACCAAATCTGAAAAACATCCAAGGTCCTTAAGTGGTTAAGCAATAAGATGGGACTAAATGGTGTGTATACCTTTCTTATGCGTTAAATGTTCCAGGCACTTCGATAGTACACTTCATATTAAAGGATCTCTTTGGGTACTCTACTGATTTATCTCCAGTGACCTGGGTTACGTTTATGCTTTGCCCCCACATCCAGAATAGGATTTGTTTTGGTTTGCCACTGTGGGGCCTTGCTCAGGCAAACCATTGATTTATACTCTCTTTATATGCACTAGAAAGCTCCCGAATAAGCAAACTCTTTTGCGAAACATGTAGAGCATACGCAGTGCGGTCAAGGTGATATCCCCGCTACTTTAGGAGTCTTGATTCCTCCAATTGATGTGGCTGTCTAACACACACATAGCTCTTTAGTACCCAATCACATGTAAAACAGCATTTTTGCTGGCACATTATTGGATGATGGAAGTGAGCAGAACATTACCTCATTCACTAAGCTCAGGGCAAATTTCCTTCCAATGTGCAACTTCCCCAGCAAAGTAAGCAGCCTATTTGCCTTTAATGACTCCTCCCGACTGTGCTCTTGCAAGACATGAAGTCAACTTTCACAGTATATAGAAACCCACTTAGACCATAGTGTTATTTAAAGATGAAAATGCAATAGGGTTGATTTACCAAAGCGAAATAGGCCGTTCACTTTTCAAGGGAATAAGGTGAAGCTCTGCTGACTTCTATATTCCAATCATGTGTATGCAAAAATACAGTGTTTTATTTTTTATTTTTCTTGCATATGATTAGGTAGGTACTCTTTTCAAAATGAGTTTTCACCAAATTCACTAAGCCACAGGAACCTTTCTTCCCTTGCAAGTAAATCAACCTAACACTTAAGGTTTCTAAATGTCTTAGGCTTGAGAAAAAAGGAAGACACATTACAAAAATTTTCTTTAAATGTGCATAATAAGATTGAAATGCATTAAATTATGTCACATGCTATGTTTTTTGTCTTATGATCTTGAGTAATTAAATTGGAATTCCAATCTCTGGGGGATAGATTTACTTTTTCTTGAGAACTGCTGACACGTAACAATACACGATAGTGCTTAAGAGCAGATAACAAAGAAGACTGCTACTAACTAACCATAACAAAGTTGCAACATGTTGTGACATAAAGAGGAAGACATTCATTTTTGACCACGTTTCCATCTTTTTAGACGCATGGATTAAATGTAAAAAAAATCCTTCTTTCCGGGACTTTTGGTAAGCCTTACAAGCTATCCATAATGAAGCATCACTCAAAATTTCACTTTGTGGTCTTGAATCACTCACACAGTTTAGGCAAACATGAGTTACTGTTGTGTACTGTTTTATATTAGATTGTGTTTTCTTTTGAAACCACAGAAGCAAGTCATATTTAACTTAAGCTAGTGTTTTTTTCTTATATCAGTTCTGGAATTTTAACTTGCTTTGTGTTGTGTTTTTATTTTCTTGGCGGTGTATAGAAATATGTGCATCAATGTTGTATATACAGTATATTTTATGATCCGTACCAGATTTAGCTGTATGTGATGCATTGATCTATCGGTAGGCTGAGAATAGGAGTAGAAAGAAGTAAAAAAAGGAATCAGTTTTAGCATATCAGTATCTGGTTAATCAAATTCCTATGAAACCAGACCCCAACATGGGAAAAAAGAGAATATTTCTCATATGCAAAAGTGAAAACCACTAGATATGTAAAAAATTTCAAATTGTATTTTTTCATTAAAAAGACTAATAATTTATCTTGACTATATTGTTAGAAGTCCTTAGTAAGAACAGTCACCTAGCTTAAAGATTTGTTTAAAATATTTACTCATCAAGAACATCGGATGAAACCAACATGTTTTGGGGGTCAGGACTTCCCTTCTTCAGGGCTTTAAAAAGCAGTTTGTAAAAGAATCAGGATGTCGTAACCTGACTGGATTGAAGACAGCTGACTAAATCAGCTTTGGTGGGTAGTAGCTGGCAGCGGGCCGGGTGGCTGCTCTGCTGGGGGTAGAGTGACCACATTTACAAACTACCATTCCCAAAAATCAGCTTGTAATTGGACACAAGAGGCAAGATTTATGATTTCTCCAATCACAAGCAGGGTGCAGGCATTGTGCTCCTCCAGGCATTCCCAGCCAGGACAAGTACTGTCAGTGAGTAAAGCGGTGATGTGGCTGCCTTTTTTTGGGCCATCAGATCGACCCGGGGAGGAGGCTGTTTCAGTTTTACTGCTTGTGGACCCTGCACTGTATATATACATCCTAATTTTAAAGATGGATATCTCTGTAACGGCAGCAGCTGCTGCCAGAACCGAGGTATCCATCTTTAGTGCACAGGGTCCTTTAAACGATAACGGCGCTCTCCGCAGTGGATTCGCCATGAGATCGCCGTTATCGGTGACGGGAGAGGGCCCCCCCTCCCTCCGCTCTCCCGCACCCTCCGCCACTTACCATTGCTGTCGGTAGTGGCGGAGGCGATCGGGTCCGTTCGGCAGCTGACTGGGGATGCGAGTGAGGGAAAAAAGTCCCACAACCGTCCCCATAGCTCTGCTGGGCGGAAGTGACGTCAAAACATGAGTCCCGCCCAGCGTCTTAAAGAAACATTTTTTTTGTTTACCTTTTTTCAAATGACATTTTTTTTTTTTTTGCTTTTAAGTCTAAATATGAGATCTGAGTTTTTTTTGACCCCAGATCTCATATTTAAGAGGACCTGTCATGCTTTTTTCTATTACAAGGGATGTTTACATTCCTTGTAATAGGAATAAAAGTGATCAATATTTTTATTTTTTTTCAGTGTAAAAATATTATAATGAAATAACAATAATAATAGTTTATTATAATAAAATAAATAAAAATAAATAAGAAAACAAACAAAAAAATGTTTTTAAAGTGTCCCGTCCCGACGAGCTCGCGCACAGAAGCGAACGCATACGCGAGTAGCACCCGCATATGAAAACGGTGTTCAAACCACACAAGTGAGGTATCGCCGTGATAGTTGGAGTGAGAGCAATAATTCTAGCCCTAGACCTCCTCTGTAACTCAAAAGATGCAACCTATAGAATTTTTTAAACATCACCTATCAAGATTATTAATGGTAAAATTTTGACACCATGCCACGAGCGGGCGCAATTTTTAAGCGTGACATGTTGGGTATCATTTTACTCGGCGTAACATTATTTTTTTACAATATATAAAAACATTGGGCCAAATTTATTGTTGTCTTATTTTTTAATTAAAAAAAGTGAATTTTTTCCAAAAAAAGTGCGCTTGTAAGACCGCTGTGCAAATACGGTGTGACAAAAAGTATTGCAATGACCACTATGTTATTCTCTAGGGTGTTAGAAAAAAAAATATATAATGTTTGGGGGTTTTAAGTAATTTTCTAGCAGAAAAAACTGTTTTAGTCTTGCAAACACCAAATCTGAAAAACACCTAAGGCCCTTAAGTGGTTAATTTCCAGGACACTGTATTGTCCTGGAATAGAGGTACCTGGGACAGACCTGCAAAGTGTGGGACTGTCCCAGGCAATCTGGGACACGTGGTCACCCTAGCTGGGGGCCTTTCCTTTCCTAAGGATATGTGGCATCTATGCTCCATACAGAGTGCCTTCTGATTTCTCCTTCCAATTTATTAATGACCATGATATATTTTTATAAACAATCTACTATGCTTAGTCACATGAGAATATTTTCAATGTTTAAATTGCATACGCTTATGCATCCCTGAAAGAGTGGACAAGAAACACGTGGAGTGAAAACAAGCATATGGACAACTGTAATGTTTAACCATGAGATTGTAATGGATCTTTTTTCTATGGTCTATGGCAGTGATGGCGAACCTTGGCACCCAGGGCCGACCTGCCCTATAGGCACACTATGCAAGCTGCTTAGGGCCCCGCAAAGCTGCGAAGGGCCCCCCAAATTACTAGAGGCCCCGTTTGGTGAGAAGTCATTTTCGCCCCCTCACCCCGCTTCTCAACTCGCTGGCTGAGTTATTTCTGACAGCAGAACACCCCCTCATCCCGCTTCTCAACTTTCTTTAATGTGACATGTCACTGTCGTCATCGCCCCCCGCTTCTCATTTTTAATGTGCCATGTCATTTTGCTTAGGGCCCCAGGGAGGTCAGGATCGGCACTGTTGGTACCCCAGATGTTTTGGAACTATATTTCCCATGATGTTCATGCACTCTGCTGTGTAGGTGAGCATCATGGGACATGTTGTTGCAAGACATCTGGGGTGCCAAGGTTTGCCCTCACTGGTCTATGGTCTAATTAGTCAATTTGTGAACGTTATATAAGTGGTGGTTTTGACTATTGCATATCAGAAATATTTCTTCACCTTTATGTGTTGGTGTGTTGCTTTAAGGTGCAAAGTACCCATTTATGTATCTGAAGTTTGTGCAGGATTTGTTACTGGACAGAAGATGAGAAGAGATCCTATACCTGAATAAGATCTGTTTTTTTTTTTTTTTTGTTTTGTTTTGTCACCAAGGCAGATTTTAGTATAGAACATTCACCAAGTAAAAGACAGAGAGAACATGTCCCCCACAGACATTGTTGTAGTATGGCAGATCCAATGCATGTTGGCATCTATGCTAACACTATATCTCTAATATTGTGGCTTTCCTGGTAAGTTCTCCTGATAATGCAGATTAGGGAAGAGTCCGATGTTCGAGACAAATTTAAGTTCGACTCAAATTCCGAATAGCGAACAATTTGGTGTGTTCGCGGCAAAATCGAAAGCCGCGGAACACCCTTTAAAAGTCTATGGGATAAATCAAAAGTGCTAATCTTAAAGGTTAATATGCAAGTTATTGTCATAAAAATTGTTTGGGGACCTGAGTCCTGCCCCAGGGGCCATGTATCAAAGCAAAAAAAGTTTGGAAGCCCCTTTAACAAAAAGGGCCCCCAGATCCCGGCCCCCCTATGTGAATTGGTAAGGGGTACCCCTACCATTTGACAAAAAAGTGTAAAAAAAATTTAAAACCACAGTACACAGCTTGTCCTTTATTAAAAAAAAAAATAATAATAATAATTCCAGCGATGTAATCCAGTCTTGATCTCCAGCAATGTAAATCCATTCTCTCGATCTCCAGCAAGGATACAACACCGACACGATCTTGCCTCCATGGGAGGCACCCGATAAATGACGCGTTCCAGCATGATAGCTCTTATATAGCCCATGTTGAGGGCATGTGGCCTGGTATGATTCAGGAGGGGGGCCCTCTCTTATCACCCCTCTTTCCCTGCAGCCTGCCAGGTTGCGTGTTCAAAAAAGGGTCTGGTATGGATTTTGAGGGTTCCCCTTAATATCCATACCAGACCTGAAGGGCCTAATGTGGAATTTGGGGGGACCCCCACGCAATTTTTTATTTAAATTTTGGTCCCCTTAATATTCATACCAGACCCAAAGGGCCTGGCAATGGACTGGGGGGGAATGTAAGGCAAGACAATCCGCGCTAATCCCACACCTGTACCAGGTAAAAGATGGTGAACCAAAAAATAATTGAATAAAAAATGAAAAAAATATAAAAAATATGTATATAGTGCTGCACCAAAAAAAAGAAACCAATAGTGGGTTCCTAGAGCAAATGTGTAACAGAAAAAAGGTGCGCTACTAATTTAGTAGCAAATGGAATGCATTAAATTCAATAAACATTAAGTGAAAACGAAAGTCCCAACAAGGAAAAATTCAAGATGAAGGTTCAATTCTGAATTCATACATCCATGTTACTTCAGCATTAAATTTATCTGAAGGTAAAGCTGGTCAATGATTTAATAAACAGGTGGCCGCTTACCAGATGGTTGGACCCTGACGGGTCTTTGAGGCACTGCACACACTATGGTGTCTCTCCTGGTTGGATGGTCGGATATGATCCTCCAAGTTACGATGCAGGATTGTCAGCACTTCAGGTGAAATCTTTCATCAAGGGAAGGAATGACACCCGAAACTCCAGGAAGGATGGTGTATCCAAGGCAGGAAGACCAGTGGTCAAGGGCGGACTGACCATTGAGGAACTCGGGCACTGCCCGAGGGCCCCATGCCACTAGGGGGCCCCATCGGGGTTGCCAGGCTCATTAAAACCAGGGACAGTATGTAAATATCTGTGTTTTTTTTACATCTGTCCCTGATATGTCCAAAACCGACATGCTTTTGATGTGAAAATCCCAAGATTTTAGCTGCCCCGCCTCTGTACTGCCACCTGACTTGGTGGCCATCAGTAAGCCCAGGGGCCCCATAATCTTCTATTGCCCGGGGGCCCCATGAGTTGTCAGTCCGCCTCTGCCAGTGGTATGTGGATTAAGAAGAGAAGGATTCCATTGTGCAGTTTGTTAAAAACAAAGGGATTTATTCCAAACTAACTGACATCAAATACAGACTATGGCCATAAACAGGGCACTTCTAGCATCAAAACAGAATTCGGCACTGTGTATCGAATGACAAAAGAATATCGAAACAGATGCTCGGTGTTTTGCCGTCGGATCGAATCTTGCGACTACTGAGCCGATCAGCTGAGAGCATGGTGACGTCCGTAGATACTCGCACCACCCGACGCTGCGTTTCGTCCTAACGGGCTTCGGCTGGGAAAGGAGGCGTAGTATCGGACGTCACGCTCCTCGCTCTTATGTACACCGTACCATACAGGAAACACAGGAAAGCTTTAAACAAAAGACTTCCGGTGTAGTCACTTATCTGTATTGCCGGGACCCGACAATTCATTATAGCCGCCAGTAGTTTTAAATTAGTTTTTTTTCCTTTAGAAGTGTCATTTTGTGCAGGGACTGTTATAAGCACGGGAAACATGCGTTACTTTACAGGCATACTATAGACACCCCCCAGGTACGAAATGTAACCTGTTGCTGACCATGCTATAGACAAAAGATGTCTACGGCGCGGTCGAGTTATTCTGGGAGGACGTCCCCTGGGGCGTGCTCCCGGAATTATCCATGTCCGCTGGGTCTAGAAGAACCGGCGCATCACAGATCGCGGTAAATTGCTGCTGATAGCGGCCATTTACCACGTGACCGCTCCGTCAAATAATGAAGCGATCACTTGTAAACAAACCGTCATCATGTGATGACGCTGGTTCCTCCCTCCCCTCTCTGTACCAATAGGTACAGTGTGAGAGGGGGAGGGATCGGATGGCAGCAGCAGTGCTGTGGGCTGGATCTGACAATTGCAGTCACGGATCCAGCCATTCATCCACAATACTCTGCAATACCCCGCAATACTCCGCAATACCCCGCAATACTCTGTAATACTCGGCAATACTCCGCAATACTCTGCAATACTCCGCAATACTCCGCAATACTCTGTAATACTCTCCAATACTCCGCAATACCCCGCAATACCCCGCAATACTCCGCAATACTCTGCAATACCCCACAATACCCCGCAATACTCCGCAATACTCTGCAATACCCCGCAATACTCTGCAATACTCCGCAATACTCCAATACTTCACAATTTTCAGATATTGACACCATAGCTTGTGGACTCTATAACTTTCACAAAGACCAAATAATATATTTGTACTTATTTTTACCAAAGACATGTAGCAGTATAAAATTTGGCCAAAATTTATGAAGAAAAATAACACATTTTATAAATTTTATAATGGAAACGAGAAAATTAATTTTTTTTACAGAATTTTCATTCTTTTTTTATTTTATAGCGCAAAAAAAACCCAAAAAAACAATGGTTATTAAATACCACCAAAATAAAGCTCTATTTGTGTGAAAAAAAAAGGACAAAAATTTCATATGGGTACAATGAGTAATTGTCATTCAAACTGTGAGAGCACCGAAAGCTGGAAATTGATCCCGTTAGGAAGGGGGTTTAAGCGCCCAGTCGTCAAGTGGTTAAAGGAATATTTTACTTTTATTGTTTCACTTTAGGCATTATTAAAATCACTTCTCCTGAAAAAAATGCAGTTTTTAAAACTTTCTTTTGCATTGATACATGTGCCCCGGTGGCAGGACCCAGGTCCCCAAACACTTTTTATGGCAATAACTTGCATATTAACCTTTAAAATGAGCACTTTTGATTTTTCATGTTCGCGTCCCATAGACTTTAAAGGTGTTCGCGTGTTCAACCTAATTTTTGCCTGTTCACATGTTCTGCTGCGAACCGAATCGGGGGGTGTTCGGCTCATCCCTAATTGGTACATAAGGCTATAATAAAAAAAAAAGGTGAACTTAGCCTTTAATTGTTAAAAATTTGAATTCAAAAGTTGTCTTTAACCTCCTTGGTGGTATGATTATGTCAGATTTTTGAATCTCAAAGAGTTTTGCATAGAAATTTGGCGTTTTATATTGTAGGCCTGTATTTCTTAGGAATAATTCACTTAAATCTGTCCAAGCAAGAGTCTAGTAGACATCCCGAGTATGATCAAGTTTGAAACACGAAATCATAAATTATAATATAATAAATAACTATAAATAATTATAAAAAATAATAATATAATAATACATTTTATTCAATAATGTAATCAGTGGCGGTTGGTCCATAGAGGGCGCTGGAGCGCCGCCCCCTCTGGCTCTCACCGCCACTGAGTCTAATAACATAGATTAATGCATTGCATGAATCTATGTTATTATCGCCGCTGCCGCTGTTCTATTCTGATGGTCTGCGCTCAAGTCCGGCCATCTGAATAACGGTAGCTGGTTGGCTGTACGGAAGTGCCTATCAGAGCCAGTGGCTCTGATAGGCTTTTCGATTACAGCCCTCGGGTCCCAGAAGCTTATCCTCGGAACGCATGGGGGGGGTGCGTTCCAAGGATAAGACTGACAGGCGTCTTAGCCAATCAGGTTGGCCGGTTCTGGCTACCGGTAACCTGAGACGCCTGTCAGTCATCGAGGGTGGCAGAAGACATTAATCCAGTAAAGGTAATTGTCGGGCGGTGGGGTGGGGGCACTTTACAGGGCACATCGGCGACGAAGGGAACAGTCAGTGGTGACAATAGGCACAGTGGGGACAATGGGGACAATTGGCACAGCGGCATGAATGGGCACAGTGGCGACAATTAAAGGGCACAGTGACATCAACAGTGGGGACAATGGGCACAGTGGGGACAATTGGCACAGCGGTGACAATAAAAGGGCACAGTGGTGACAATTAAAGGGCACAGTGGTGACAATTGATGGCACAGTGGCTGTGTTTGATGGCATGGCACAGTGGCTGCGTTTGATGGCATGGCACAGTGGTGACAATTGATGGCACAGTGGCTGCGTTTGATGGCATGGCACAGTGGCTGCATTTAATGGCATGGCACAGTGGTGCGAATTGATGGCACAGTAGCTGCGTTTGATGGCATGGCACAGTGACTGCATTTGATGGCATGGCCCAGTGGTGTGAATTGATGGCACAGTGGCTGCGCTTGATTGCATGGAACAGTGGTGACAATTGATGGCACAGTGGCTGCGTTTGATGGCATGGCACAGTGGTGACAATTTATGGCACAGTGGCTGCATTTGATGGGCACAGTGAGGCTACATTTTTTTTTGCTTTGCGCCCCCCCAAAAATTTTAATCACCAGCCGCCACTGAATCAAATCAAAAACACTGAAATTTGCTCAGTTGCAGAATTGTCGCTGTCATTACTTTTAGTGTTTGATGATGCATTTCCCACAAATCACTATCGCTCAATTCTGCAAGTGATTCACTATCACTGTTTTTTTGCTGGTCTAAAATTGCTTTTGATCTAGAGGGATGCTTTTTGGATGCCATGGATGTTCTCATGTTTCTAGGCAGAACGAATGGTGTATATATAATGTAGCACCTGTGTACTTTCAGTACAGGTGCTATCCTAAATTTAGAGGGGGATGAGAGAGTTATGTGGCTCTCATCCATGTGATTTGGGCAAATTTAGTTGCTGTACTGTGCTGTCGGTTCATTCTGTGTTCCTAAAGTGCCTTTTCCACTTTGAGGCGACAGGTGGCAGCAGTGGAGTCCAGGAGAGGGCGCGTTCTTGCCAGCAGCCAATCAGAGGGTTTTTTCCCTCGCGGGGCATGCTGGGGGAGGGTACTTCTAGTTAGGCACCATATTGGGTGGGGGAGTTCAAGGTTGGATCCGGGTGCGGCATTCACCTTTAGGGGGTGCGCACATCACGGGCCCCGTCGATATGGCCTACCAGGCAGGGGCGCACGTGCTGCTCGTCTTTGGTTCCGGGACCATGTTGGCCCGGAGCAACTGAAGCGGTGATGGGACCCAGTGACTTATTGGGTCCCCCATCTTTTGAGAGAAGATCCCAAGCGAGTTGTGCTGTTCGTTGGGGAGTCAGTCTGAGGAGAGCCCGGAGGCAGGCAATCCAATAGGGCCTAGACGAACCATCGGGGATCAAGGTGGCCGGACACTGGGAGTTTGTCTTACGGCCACCTGTCAGTCGGTGACCGAAAACCAAGAGCTCCCTGAGGGAGATTCAGGCAACTATCTTCATTGAGAAGGAACCGCTCCATCAAATTGTGAAAATCAACTGTTTACCATTAGATCCAGCATACTGCTGACATCTGCAGTATGCTGTTTTTGTTGTTCTCATCCGGCTCCAAGCTCTGTCTCCCACAGGGAATAGGCGTTCCTAAGACAAGGCGTAGATGATTGACGTGCGGGTACAGCGCGTCACGCCTTCCGAAAATAGACAAAGTGAGACTCGGCTGTTTACGGCGTTATACGGCGCCTGCGCCTGCCGTGTAGAGCTGACTGCGCAGGTGCCGTAAAAAGCCGCCATTTTGGTGTATTTTCGGAAGGCGTGAAGCATTAGGGACAAAAGGGAGGTGAAATGGTTTGATACAGTAATGTAATCTAACAGATTACAGTGTATTGTATGTGTTATGTTTTGTGTCGTTTTCTTAATTCCCCGGACCAAGTTTTCTGTCCCCGGACCAAGTCTGTCCCTGGTTTTGTCCCCAGATTGGATTTAATAGGGGGCAGGGCCAATTTCAAAGACAATCGGTGCAAAATTAAAATAAAAAAATTGAATTACACCCCCCCGCTCCACAGTGCCTACTGGCATAGGGGGTTGTATTTTTTCCATTATCTGTGCCCCTTTCTGATGATCAGTGGTGCGAATTGATGGCACAGTAGCTGCGTTTGATGGCATGGCACAGTGACTGCATTTGATGGCATGGCCCAGTGGTGTGAATTGATGGCACAGTGGCTGCGCTTGATTGCATGGAACAGTGGTGACAATTGATGGCACAGTGGCTGCGTTTGATGGCATGGCACAGTGGTGACAATTTATGGCACAGTGGCTGCATTTGATGGGCACAGTGAGGCTACATTTTTTTTTGCTTTGCGCCCCCCCAAAAATTTTAATCACCAGCCGCCACTGAATCAAATCAAAAACACTGAAATTTGCTCAGTTGCAGAATTGTCGCTGTCATTACTTTTAGTGTTTGATGATGCATTTCCCCACAAATCACTATCGCTCAATTCTGCAAGTGATTCACTATCACTGTTTTTTTGCTGGTCTAAAATTGCTTTTGATCTAGAGGGATGCTTTTTGGATGCCATGGATGTTCTCATGTTTCTAGGCAGAACGAATGGTGTATATATAATGTAGCACCTGTGTACTTTCAGTACAGGTGCTATCCTAAATTTAGAGGGGGATGAGAGAGTTATGTGGCTCTCATCCATGTGATTTGGGCAAATTTAGTTGCTGTACTGTGCTGTCGGTTCATTCTGTGTTCCTAAAGTGCCTTTTCCACTTTGAGGCGACAGGTGGCAGCAGTGGAGTCCAGGAGAGGGCGCGTTCTTGCCAGCAGCCAATCAGAGGTTTTTTTCCCTCGCGGGGCATGCTGGGGGAGGGTACTTCTAGTTAGGCACCATATTGGGCGGGGGAGTTCAAGGTTGGATCCGGGTGCGGCATTCACCTTTAGGGGGTGCGCACATCACGGGCCCCGTCGATATGGCCTACCAGGCAGGGGCGCACGTGCTACTCGTCTTTGGTTCCGGGACCATGTTGGCCCGGAGCAACTGAAGCGGTGATGGGACCCAGTGACTTATTGGGTCCCCCATCTTTTGAGAGAAGATCCCAAGCGAGTTGTGCTGTTCGTTGGGGAGTCAGTCTGAGGAGAGCCCGGAGGCAGGCAATCCAATAGGGCCTAGACGAACCATCGGGGATCAAGGTGGCCGGACACTGGGAGTTTGTCTTACGGCCACCTGTCAGTCGGTGACCGAAAACCAAGAGCTCCCTGAGGGAGATTCAGGCAACTATCTTCATTGAGAAGGAACCGCTCCATCAAATTGTGAAAATCAACTGTTTACCATTAGATCCAGCATACTGCTGACATCTGCAGTATGCTGTTTTTGTTGTTCTCATCCGGCTCCAAGCTCTGTCTCCCACAGGGAATAGGCGTTCCTAAGACAAGGCGTAGATGATTGACGTGCGGGTACAGCGCGTCACGCCTTCCGAAAATAGACAAAGTGAGACTCGGCTGTTTACGGCGTTATACGGCACCTGCGCCTGCCGTGTAGAGCTGACTGCGCAGGTGCCGTAAAAAGCCGCCATTTTGGTGTATTTTCGGAAGGCGTGAAGCATTAGGGACAAAAGGGAGGTGAAATGGTTTGATACAGTAATGTAATCTAACAGATTACAGTGTATTGTATGTGTTATGTTTTGTGTCGTTTTCTTAATTCCCCGGACCAAGTTTTCTGTCCCCGGACCAAGTCTGTCCCTGGTTTTGTCCCCAGATTGGATTTAATAGGGGGCAGGGCCAATTTCAAAGACAATCGGTGCAAAATTAAAATAAAAAAATTGAATTACACCCCCCCGCTCCACAGTGCCTACTGGCATAGGGGGGTGTATTTTTTCCATTATCTGTGCCCCTTTCTGATGATCATGTGCTGGTCGGAGCGGAGGGAAAATTTCTTCAGTTTCGGGCGCATGCCCATTCAGCTTCCCTTGCATGTTCTTCTGCCTTGGCTCAAATCCTGGCCAGCCTCCTTGCCTTCCCTGGCAGAGTGATCTTCCTCCTCTCCCCATCCAGTAGTAGCTGGGGCCCAAAGAGTAAGACTTGAGAGGCTGTGAGGCGGGCGGCGACGGGCAGAGAGTCGCTGATTGTTGCCATTACTAGTAAAGAAAAAATATGTCCCCAGATTTAATTTTTAAAATCTGGTCACCTTACCCCATTAGTAACCTATACCAGGATACTGCGATGCAGTGTGGCTTGGGGTTACCGCTCTTGGTACTGAAAATTCACCCGAGAGGGAGCTGTGGTGGCTCAACGTGATTGGCACTGCGCTGACAAGCCATTCACCTCTGCAGCCAAGGGTTCGGATCCCGGTCTCGGCTACATGTGAATTGAGTTTGGTGGTCTCAGCCCGGATTCCGGTGGGTGTGCTATGCAAGGTACGCCTGTGCTTAGTACGCCCACCCCCCCCCCCCCCCCCACAAAACCACCACACTTGCACGCACACAAAATTGGTTTAAAAACACATGCACTTTGGCCATGCGGTCTCTTAAAATAAAGAGAGGCGAAGGACCTACGGGGCTGGCTGGGTGGGCTAGGCCCCCTCACTCCCTCATAGGGGGAGTCCCTCTGCCCCATTGGGGTCCCGTTGGGCCCCAGTTGGGCTCCCAAGAGGAGCAGGTAGGGCGGGGTGAGTGGGAGGCCCCCCTTCACACCCGCCATTGCCACCAGGGGCATGGAGAAGGATGGCGATTGCCTCCGGGGGGAGGGTCTGCCTACTCCCAACTCCTGCAGTCCGGCTCCTCTCTCTCGAGTTCACGCACAAAAAAAAAAGAAAATTCACCCGAGCCACACTCGGGAATACCACCAGGGAGGTTAACCCTTTTAATTTTTCATTGTGCACTGAATTTTATAATAATAATAAATGACTGTATTGTTTATTTGTGTGCCAGACGCAAGGCGGAATTTACAAAGACATTCAGGGAGATATAGTGCAGAGCTGGTACATACTGTATTAGGGAGATGCAATACATCAAGTACTATAAACAGATACAAAAACAAATATGTTATTCAATGGCTGTTACAGTTGTAGAATTCCACTGCAGTGCTAAGTAGCCCTGCCACTGTATAACATATACCCTTTTATATTATTTTTAAGATGAAAACAAATGCCAATTTTTTTTTTTATTATTTACAACAAATGAATGCAGAAAGAGGCCAAGTACTGGGATTACAAATTCAAATCAAAATGATGCAAATCCTTTAATAAATAAGTTAATGTCATATTTGTTTTGGATCATTTCCTGATTCACTAGGCTAGGAAGATTCTCCCATTAAATATAGCACAGTCAAATGAAGTTTTTATAGTGCTTTTTTTTTTAAACAGTATGCTTCTGTTAGATACGCAGTGTGACACACACATATAAAAAGCAATTGCATGAACAATACAGGACAACACTAGGATAAACTGAAACTAATATATGAAAAGGTTTTTTTTTGTTTTTGTTTTGTCTGTTTGGGGGGATTAATGGATGATGTTATATGTGTATGCCTACTGTATCTGGATTTTTTCAGAATGCTCTAATTTGTATATGATGTTGTTAAAAAAAAAAAAAAAATACTGAATTAAAAAAATATATATATTTAAAAGCGCATTACAGAGCGCATTGCATTACAGTAAATTACCTATTTTTCAATCATGAATCACCTATACAGAACAGAAGAGGTTTTAGCAGGATCGAGTCTATAAACAAAAAAATCTATCAGAGGTATACAGCATAGCCATATGACATAAGCATGAAATGAATTCATCTGTATATAGCAGTCATTGCATATGCATATAATGAGAATATAGACCACCTTGTCAAAGAGGAGACTATTGAATTAGTTGGATCATAACAGAACATATAACTATTCAGCCATTAAATTCTTGATCCATCTGGGTTTTCTGGACAACTGTAATACCCAAAATGCTCATAAAACAATCCTAAAATTAATCTTGTGTTTGTAAGATCTGTGTTTAGCACAAGTGTCAATGTTGGTAACTGAAATGATGTTGGATTTAATAATGCACAAAACTGAAGTTGTTCTGATGCAACATGTACTGGGTTATAAATACAATCCTCAGGAACTTCTTTCTGGGCATGATTCATTCTTATGACCTTTCAAAAATTACTATGTTGTTTGCAGCCTCCCAAAATATGAAGTACTATAGCCCTCTAGAGGCCAAGCTCAGTACCAGACAAAGCACCATAGCAGTATCACACGTAAGAATTGCACATTCATAGCCTACTGCATTAAAGTGAAAACGGAAAAGTTATTCACATTGGCAGTACAATATAGAGCTCAGACCCTATAAGAATCTTTGTCAACAATTATGTCAAAAAGTGGAATATGAATATTTTATTTCAGCATATAACACAATAACGCTGATACATTAAGTGCTTGAATAGTATAATATATCTTGTTTCCCATTGCAATGGTCAGTTTCTAACCAGTCAGGATTTAAAAGCAAAACAAGGAAGCTGTCCATGTGAAAATCGTGTATTTATTTTTTAATCAAAAATCGAAAGATAAACTTTGGGGAAATGTGCTTATTCAAAGGTAAAATTAACCTATCATTAAAATGGCACTATGCATGAATCAATGAAGCATTATCAAATCTCATTATTATTTAAGCAAAAAAAAAAAAAAGTCAATTTTTCTTGATATAAATTTAAATATTTCCTCCAAGTTTCCACTTGCCAGATCACATACTGCATAATAGATGTTTATGTGTATTGTTTTTAATTAGTCAGACCCTGTCTGGAAGGCTTGTAGTTAGATACAGTAAAGAGATCAGCAAAGAACCAGCAAGAAGTGGAGTCTGCATATGCAGCAATCAAAGACGTCTCTCTTTGTGACACCGGGCAATGTCAACCATAGCTCCCAACTGTAACTGATTTCGAGGGACTGTCCCTGATTTGGAGCAACATCCCTCTGTCCCACTTTCATCCACATCTGTCCCTCATTTTGGTCTGATCTATATAGTTGTATATAAAATACACTTTTTATCTATCAAAAAGTGTTTTCCAGCGCTAAACCTTCATCCGATTTCTAAATTGCTGCATTTATAAATTCCAAATGCCAATATAAAGGAATAGTTATGGTAAAAAAAAAGCACTTGTCTAATTCATCTAATTCTGACAAGTGCTTTAGAATTAGATATATGTTTTTGTTTTTTCCAGTTGGGGGAGGGGCTTTTTTTTTGGGGGGGGGGGGGTTTGGGGGATATATAGGGAAATAATTACATAAGGCAGGTGACCCATGTGGTTAGTGTATCCAGTGTTATGGTGACAAAATAGATATTTGAAGAAAAAAAAAGCACTTGTGGGTTTAACCAATCTTGATTTTTTGTACAATTCTCCTTTTAAGGGGGCGTGGTAAGGGGTGTGTCCTATGCCTGCATACTTTTGCTGATAGGTGTCCCTCATTCCCATCTCAAAAAGTTGGGAGGTATGGTCAACTGTGAGGATATGTGTCAGTAATTTCAAGATCTCAAGGTATTTCTAAATCTCTGAATGGAGGAGAGAACCATGTGACTAGTCAGACTCTCCCTAATTCACAGATCCTCTTACAGGGAGTGTAATCAGTAATGGAACTCTTCTCGATGGAGGAGAGGGCAGGAGCTCTCTGTGACCATTTTTAGTGCACATGAGCCCAGAGACCTATTGCTGTTAACCCCCACAGTGCAGAAAATTCAGCAGCAGGAAGAGGACAGGGCAGGCTTGCAGTGAAGATTTACACAGGAACCAGCAGCCTGCACATTATTGCATGTACATAAATACAGGGAAGTAATGTAACTAAATCTGTAGAGAAAAAAATGGTTTTTACATTTTAAAATTTTTAAGCCCAGGTTCACACTGGGCTGTGGGAGTGAAGCCATGCGAGTTCAGCCAATTTCACTCCCGCTGTCAGTCACGATTATGGCTGCGACAGAGACATCTGTGCAGATTTCTGCACAGATGTCAATGTATATCGCGGGCCGAAATCGCAAAAAGTAGTACAGATACTACTTTTTGAAATCGGTGCAGCGCCGCAGATGCGGCGTCGCACCGATTAGGAAAATGTCGTTGCCGGAAATTGCCGACACGTGCCCCTGATTTGACTTGTCAAATCACATGTCAAAACACAGCAGTGGGAACCAGAGCTCAATTGGAGTTCCCGCCACCATGCTTTTTTTTTTATAGGCATCCCTTCCCACTACATTAATAATACACATAAATTATATGTGTATATGCTAGTGGATACTAATCCTATTTTTTTTTTTTTTTACTTTTGATTTATTTGATCCTCGTCTGGCCGTTGCCATGATGAGTGTGGGCATATGAAGCCCACTTGCAACCTCTTCCTGGTTAACATATTGAGAGGTGCAGGCTGGGTAACCAGCCTGCACCTCTCGTTCTCGCTAATTCGCGATTCTCCAGAGGCCATAGCGCTGATTGTTTGTCAAGTTGCCAAAACAATGGGCGGCAACAGAGGAAGGTCCCGCCTCGTTGTTATGGCAATCTAGATAGATAGATAGATCCGTCTTAAATTTGCGTCATATGGTGTCAGGAAATAACACAATTTTTTGACACACTCCTGCCCACTGACTCCTGGGAAATGATGGCTCACATTTCCCAGGAGCACAGACAAGGGGGGAAGTAATGCGGAGCACTGAGGATCCGGAAGTGCCAGATTAGGAGACACCACCTAGCAACAGGGCACTTTGGGTAAGTAAAAAAAAAATCACTCCAAATGTTTGTCACTATTGATCAAGGACTGGGACAATGTAAAAAACAAAATCAGGGTTGAAGTATGCTTTAACCACTTTATCATATGGCATTTTCACCCCCTTCCTGACCAGGTCGATTTTCGGCTTTAAGCGCTGTAACATTTTGAATGACAATTGCGCGGTCATACAACACTGTACCCATATGAAATTTTGATAATTTTTTTTACCCACAAATAGAGCTTTCTATTGGTGGTATTTGATCACCTATGTGGTTTTTATTTATTGCGCTTTTTTAGCACTGATTACTGTATAAATGTCAC
The DNA here is from genome assembly GCA_029574335.1 of Rana kukunoris. Lineage (NCBI taxonomy): Eukaryota > Metazoa > Chordata > Amphibia > Anura > Ranidae > Rana > Rana kukunoris. The sequence goes on along the minus strand of CM056049.1, from coordinate 341,673,641 downwards.
TGACAGGGAAGGGGTTAACACTAGGAGGTGATCAAGGTGTTAAATGTGTTACCTAGGAAGTGATTCTAACTCTGGGAGGAGGGGACTGACTAGGGGAGGAGACCGATGGGTGTTCCTCTATACTAGGAAAATGCAATTGGTCTCCTCTCCCCCAACAGAACGTGCGCGCATTGGCTCCCGAGTTTCTTTGCAGAACTACAAACCTTTCTTGTCAAGTTTTTTTTTTTTACAGGCTCAATAAGACTGTTACGCATACAGTGCTGACTAAGGGTGGTGCCATAAATCTACTCCCTGATGGGGACAATAACCAGGATTAGACATTAATCTGTTTTTACAGCAGCACAGAGAAAGCAAGGGAGAGGTGACACCATGATCTCAAACAACCAAAATGTGCATCTAACATAAGCTCCTCCTTACTGCAGACTTCACAGGGGTCAGAGTATAGGTTGCCATAGTGGGCTGATCAAAAAAAAAATCCAAATTCTTCCATCCACACAATTCAGGTGTCTAGAGGAATCTCCCCCACCAAGACATTGGGGTTGATTTACAGTTGCCCCAGAGCTTAGTAAATGAGGTAAAGCTTCACTTTACAAAGAATATCCAATCACATGCAAGGAAATTAAAAAAAACCAATACTTTTGCTTAAACATGATTGGATGATGGAAGTCAGCAGAGATCTCTCTTATTTACTAAGCTCTGGAGCAACTACACTTGTAGAGTGCAACTGCACTTGCAAAAGTGCAGAGTCTATTTGCCTTTAGTAAATCAACCCCCATTGTATTCTGACAGAGGGGACTCTCTGCTGTCAGAATACGCTGATCAGCAGCGGCTAATTGAGAAATAAAATGAAACAAGCCCATTGGACAGAAGTTTATCAGGAGCAGCCACAAACCGATCCCTGCTAAATGCCCAAATTACAATTCTACAATAGCCAGGTTTAGCCACAACCTCTCCAACCCCAAATGACAAAGCACTGAGTCTGCATTACCACACAAACACTGATTTTCTATGTTTAAATTGCCATAACAGCCTACCTACTATCCCCTTCGACCCAATTCCCCATAGCAGCCGCAAGGGCCTCTATGATTATAGTTATTCCACTGGTTCTGAGTAGACATGTGCATTCGTTTTCGTACGAATGCATTTTTGGCCGAATTTTGGGTATTTTCGAAAACCGAACACGCAGAATCCAAAATCCAAAAGATCTGACATAAAAAATGCTTTATTTTTGTTTTCATTGCTACAACAGTTGGATATAGATTCAACATGACGCTGACAATATAGATCTGCGGCAGAATGTGCCTAACCCTAAGGCCCCGTACACACGAGTAAATCTATCTGTTCAAATCAGTCAGACAGACCGATTTGAACAGATCTGTCTGCTGGGACGTATTGGTCTGATCGTGTACACACGATCAAACCAAAATCCCCGCCGGCAGACAGTGCACTGACTTGGCGGTGACGTGGCGGTGACGTTGACGCCGCCACGTCACCGCACCAGGAAGTAAAACACTTCCGCGCATACGTCGAAACCATTCGACGCGTGTGCGAGCAGATATGTCTGCTGGTTAGCATACTAACCAGCAGACATGTCGGGCGGACGGGTTCCCAGCCGACAGATTTGAAAGCATGCTTTCAAATCTGTCGGTTGTCAAATCCATCTGTTTGCCCGTACACACGTTTGAATCTGTCTGCTGAAACGGTCTGGCAGACCGTTTCCAGCAGACAGATTTGATCGTGTGTACGCGGCCTAACTCTATTAATCGAATCGTACATTTCCGGTCTAATGCTCGGCCCATATGCTATAGAAGAATTTGAATGTTGGTTGACTAGTAATAATAATTTATAAAAATAAGTGAAAGGCTGACCGAAGGTCAGCCTGGATTTGTAGGAGGAGTCGGGAGGTATTTAAACCCGCCCTCCATCCTCCTTCTGGGCGTCGGTTTTCTTGTGTGTGGGGTTTCTGGGTATTGCACATCACTTCCTGTTTCTGTCCAGAGCAATGGAGGCAGCTGCTGCAGGTGTCCATTGTGCTCTCCTCAGGATTCCCAGCGGACCGGACTGGCTGTACCCCATCCTCCTCTGTCAGCTGAGCACCGATCACCCCAACCGCCCCCCCCCGCTTCTCCCGATGCTTAAAGGGGGGGTGCAGGTCTGTAGTTGTGGCAGGCACCATTGGGGGGGCTGTCCACAATGTCAGCCAGGCCCTTGTCAGCATCATAGGGGACGCCTGCTTCTCCACTCGGGCTCACGCTGTGGGGGGTCCCTCCATTCTCCCTCCTGCTCCTCCGGGAATACTCGGTGAGAGGGGAGCCAGCCGTCCTCCCTCTCACTCCTCTGGGCACCCACGTCCATGTGGTACAGGGCTCCATGGAGACTGCCCGCCTGTTCCTCCTGCCCCCCGTTTGCTCCAATGACGTCACCCGCTCCATGGCTCCTCAAGCTAGTCTAGTACCTCACATGGTGGGATGTTGGTTGGGTCAGGTGCGTTAGTTTGGTGGGCTCAGTCAGCATCGGAGGTCGCATCCCGGTGCAGGGGGGGGGGTCGGGTGTGTGGGCATGTGCTTTCCCTGTCCGCACTCTGCTTCCTCCTAGCTGTGTCATGTAGCTGGGCGCTGTTTGGCTGAAGGAGCATCTTCCCCAGCACGGCCTGTTTCCTCCCCTGTGACACATGTCTCCCAGTGACAGCCCAGTGGGTGCTGAGGGCTCCCCGTCAAAGTTTCTGAGTTTCTCCTGCTAGTTAAGGTTCTTCTGATGGTTACGTTTCTCTTATGTTATGCGATTCATGTTATGCGATTCATGTTATGCGATTCATGTCAGGCGATTCATGTCAGGCGATTCATGTCAGGCGATTCATGTTAGGCGATTACGTTTTTCATGCTAGTTATGTCCTCATGCTATGTGTTCTTATGCTAGTAATGTCCTCCTGCATGTGTTTCTTATGCTAGTGATGTCCTCATGCGATTATTCGCGTGCGATCGTGGTCATCGTGTTACGTTTCTCATGCAATCACGGTTTTCATGGTGGTTCTCATGCGATTACGTTTCACATGGTAGTTCTCATGCGATTATGTTTCTCATGCAATCATGTTCATGTGCGATCACGGTCCTCATGTGTAACGTTTCTCATGCGATCACGTTCTCATGCGATTACGTTTCTCATGGTGTCTTCCCATGCGACTATCTTTCCCATGCGACTGTTTCCCATGGTATCATGTTTCCCATGTGACTGTTTCCCATGGTGTGTTTCTGACTCGATTACGTTTTTCATGCGACTACGTTTTCCATGCGACTACGTTTTCCATGGTATATGTTTCTAATTCGACTACGTTTCCTATGCGGCGACTACGTTTCCCATGGTATGTTTCTGACTCGATTACGTTTTTCATGCGACTACGTTTCCCATGCAACTATGTTTCCCATGGTATTATGTTTCTGATACGATTACGTTTCCCATGGTATTCTGATGCGATTTTTTTTTTTTTCTTCATGCGATTACGTTTCTCATGGTGTCTTCTCATGCGGTTGCGCTTCCCATGCGACTACGTTTCCCGTGGTATGTTTCTGACTCTATTACGTTTTTCATGTGACTACGTTTCCCATGCGACTACGTTTCCCATGGTATGTTTCTATTTCGACTACGTTTTTTCATGCGACTATGTTTTTTCATGCGACTCCATTTCCCAATGCGACTATGTTTCCCATGGTATTATGTTTCTGATGTGATTACGTTTCCCATGGTATCATGTTTCTGATGCGATTACATTTTTCAGGCGACTGTTTTTCATGCGACTATGTTTCCATGCGATTACGTTTCCCATGGTATTATGTTCTCATGCGATTACATTTCTGGTGCGATTGCGGTTTTCATGCGGGTTTGTTTCTCATGCGATTATGGTTTTATGTTCTCATGTGAGTTTGTTTCGGATGCGGTTACGTTTTTTCATACGACTTTGTTTTTCATGCAATCGCGTTTCTCATGCGGTTACGTTTCTCATAGTTTCTCATGCAATTGCGTTCTCATGGTTCCTCATGTGATTACGTTTCTCATGCGATTACGGCTCATGTGTTTGTTACTGATGCAATTATGTTTCTCATTGTATCTCGTTTCTCATGTGATTACGTTTCTCATGGTTCTCAGGCGATCACTTTTTTCATGCGTTGCGTTTCTCATGCGGTTACGTTCTCATGTGATTGCGTGACGTTTCTCAGGATGTCATGTTCTCATGTGATTACGTTTCTCATGGTTTACTCGTGTTTTCATTTCTCATGTGCACATTTCTCGAGCTAGTTACGGTTCCCAGGCGATCACGTTTCTCAGGCTGGTCATGTTCCCTTGCGATTACGTTTCTAACGCTAGTCGTATTCTTGTGCGTTGCACTTTCATGTGTCGCGTTTCTCAGGCTAGTTATGTTCTTATGCTATTTTACATTGTTTCATGCAGTTATGTCTCATGTTTTTTGCGTTCCTCAGACAATTTTACGTTTCTACGGTGCGTTTTACATTACGTTTCTCATGCTATTCATGTTTTCTCATATTTACGTTTCTCTTGCAGGTTTTAGTTGTGATGCAGTTATTGGTTATTAATGTATGTATGTACGATTACGCTTCTCATACGTTTACGCTTCTCATACGTTTACGCTGTTCTGGGTATTATGTTCTCAAGTGTATTACGCTTCTCATGCTATTCGTGTTTCTCATGTTTTTTCGTTTCTCGTACTATTCACGTTTCTCGTACTATTCACGTTTCTCGTACTATTCACGTTTCTCGTACTATTCACGTTTCTCGTACTATTCACGTTTCTCGTACTATTCACGTTTCATGCTTTTTTACTTCTCATGCTATTTCGTGTGCTCGGGTGCTTATGTCTCTCATGCAACTTCAGGTCTATCATATAGGTTTACGCTTCTCATACGATTACGCTTCTCATACGTTTACGCTGTTCTGGGTATTATGTTCTCAAGTGTATTACGCTTTTCATGCTATTCGTGTTTCTCATGTTTTTTCGTTTCTCGTTCTATTCACGTTTCTCGTTCTATTCACGTTTCTCGTACTATTCACGTTTCTCGTACTATTCACGTTTCTCGTACTATTCACTTCTCATGCTTTTTTACTTCTCATGCTATTCGTGTGCTCGGGTGCTTATGTCTCTCATGCTACTTCCTGTCGCTCATGCAACTTCAGGTCTATCATATAGGTTTCAGTCGTGATGGTTTCTAGTTGGTAGTTTGATATCATCATTGTAGATTCATGGCGTTTCACCGCTGGGGGGGGTCACCTATCACGTCTATGGGTGCTTACGGATTGAGATGATCGTTTTTAATCGGCTTGTACGGTGGCAAGTCTCCTCATCCGTTTCTCATACGTTTCATGCATCTCGACATACTATGACCTGACACGTCTTCAGGTTCATCGGGCCTGAGTGTACGTTTTTAATTTGCCTGCTACGCCTCAGGTTGCTCGGCCTTTGCAATTCATGGGTTTGTCTCATTCTCAGTCCAGCTGCATTAGTCCACACTTACCTACATTTTATTTTCGTAGTCTGTGCATTCATATTTGTTCATGGCCACTCTCCACTGCTGGTTACCTGTCACGTCTACGGGTACTGACGGATTGAGATGTTCGTTTCTAATTGGCTTGTGCGGTGGCAAGTCCCCTCATCCGCTTCTCACGGCTTTCATCACGTTCATACGTCACATTATCTCACTACTTACATCACTTGCCTGACACGTCTTCAGGTTCATAGGCTTGAGTGTTACGTTTTTAATTGGCCTGATTTGCCTCAGGTTGCTCAGCCTTGCTAGTTTCTTGAGACTGACACATTTCAGTCTTCCGCTACATTTTCGTTCCTGCTCTACGTTACTGCGTGTGTTAGTCACGGACACCTACGTAGGTAGGGGTAAGGGAGGTAGGGATTTTTCCTTTTCCTAAGGTGAGTTGGGGCTGGTTGATTATGTTTTTAACGATGTTGTTCTTCTTTGCAGATTTCATGTCAGGGGCAGCAGATATCGCAGAGTTTGCCGCCATCCGTCTTTCTCCGGTTACGAATTCTATGCATGGTAGCACACTCTCCTTGAAACTCCTGATACAGCCTTCTTTTTTACAGACAGAGCTTGATCTTCAAGTCCTGGGTTCTTTTTCTCACTGACATTCAGTTCCTACTTGCCTTTTTGCTTCTTTTGCCACTTTCAGCTCAAACGGGTTTTCAAGCTGGGCCCAGGACAGTCTGGGCACTAGACTTTTGTGGATGTACTCGGGGATAGGCCACTTTACTTTTCCTAGTACTCCCTTCTTTGCTAGCACAGGGCATGACTCGTAGCCATTCCCTGCTGCTTAACCAGGGTAGAACTTCAATATCCTCTCTGGGCCGTGCTTGCAGTACAGGTGCAGTTTCTGCTGCCATTCGTCGAGGGGTCTGTATTCTCGTTGTTGAGAAGTTAGATTGGCGATAGTCAGCTTTCTTTTCCGGACATATGTCGGCTCCACATGTCTGTCACAGGCATTCTTACGTTGGGGGCTTGTGGTTGCATACAGTTACTTTCATTTCGAATCTCTTGGCTAGCTCATCCTACTGTTTTATTTTTTGCCCCCTTTTAGGCATACTGACCACGTGACCCCGGCACACCTCAGGTCACTTTCCCACCTCAGATCAATTTCCCTGTTTTCCCCTAGGACCTTTCCCTAGCACGATCACCTGAGACTCCGAGTACAAGTGAAAGGCTGACCGAAGGTCAGCCTGGATTTGTAGGAGGAGTCGGGAGGTATTTAAACCCGCCCTCCATCCTCCTTCTGGGCGTCGGTTTTCTTGTGTCCCACCCACCCATCCCGTTTTTTATTGCTATTTCTTCTTTTACTTCTACTTGAGTATGCCCCCTTTTAGGCATACTGACCACGTGACCCCGGCACACCTCAGGTCACTTTCCCACCTCAGATCAATTTCCCTGTTTTCCCCTAGGACCTTTCCCTAGCACGATCACCTGAGACTCCGAGTACAATTATTACTAGTGTCATACAACATTACAATTCTTCTATAGCTTGTAGGCGGAACATTCGACAGGAAATGTACGATTGCCCCATCGTACATTTTAGTTCCTCCTTCGAATCTTCTTAGAACATTCGACAGACACCATAAGCCTTCAATGACAGATTCAACCTTAATTAATTTAGATTTTCAGACAAATGTATTTTGTTTACGAAACAAAATGAATAAAAAATAATTTTGGAAATAACTAAATAAATGTATTTTTCGGACGAAAAAGAAATTCTGAAACAAAATATTTCAGTGTGCACATGTCTAGTTCTGAGTTAATGTATTTCCTTTCCTCCTAGTAGCAACAACTTTGCTTCCAACATGTACTAAAAATGAGGTGGAATTTAATTGGCTTCCTGGATTTTTTTTCTTTTTTTTACCTGATGCACACAATTCTTTTTGCTATAAGTAAAACTTTGCCTTGTGAACATGCTAAAAATTGCTCCATCAGAGCATTTTCAGAACATGACTTGAAAAAAGACATGTCCACCAAAAAAAAAAAGGAGATGTTAGTGAATAGGTTATTGGGACTGGAAGAAGTAAAGTTACTCTTTCTAGCGAGGTATTACAATAATTTGCAACATCTTTATGTAGCACAAAGAAGAGTAATACAATGACAGCACATGTATTAGAAATGTAAAAACGGTGAGTCTTTTTTTTTGGAAAGCATAAACATAACGAGATTTGGAGAATTCAGGTATTATATTTACGCTTTTTGACATTCTTAAAATAAACCTTTAAATTATAGACCCCAGTGTGACCTCAGAATAGTTTGTGTAGGGTTTGTGGTCACAGTGGTGTCTTTACTCTTTAATTCACCAAGTGAACGGCTGCTACAGAGAATGTTAACCCAGAAACATGTAACTTTTATCATTTCAGGGTTGTTGCATTATATGTGTGCCATAAAACAAATCTGATTATATCTATTAAAGGATATCAAGATGCTCTTATGTCACTTTGCAAAACGTAGGTAGCCTTGACGTGTACAGACAACAGCGGACTGTATTATGATATTTCATGCAGATATGTTGTAAATGAGCTAAATATGGAAAAATGTGGAGCCAGAGACAGTTATTAACTTCAGTAATCTTACAGTAGACAGTTAAGACTACAGTATTGTTCATGGGATTATACATACAGATTAGCTGTGGATTACTTTTATTGCGTGCTGTCATATTTATTTATTTTTTCAAGAAAAATCTTTTTTTCTTTTTTTTTTTTATATTTGTTATGCTTTTTGGGACTTTGTCAAACTTTTAAGTGCTTTATTTAAAAAGTATAAACATATGCACATATTCCTAATCTGCTACGTGGAGTTTAGACCATGGAATGGAAATTTAGTTGCATTAGATTATTTGATTGTCTGCCACATATACACTGTACAAAGGGTACAGCCAATGACATTATTTTCTGTATGTTTTTTAGACCGGGTGGGGTCGATTTTTCCACACTCAGGCCTCGTACACACGACCGAGAATCTCGTCGTAAAAGAAACATTGTTTTCTTTGACGAGTTTCTTGTCAGGCTTGTGGAGAATCTTGTCAAGCTTTTTTTGCATACACACTGTCAAGACAAAATCTCGTCGTTCTCAAACGCGGTGACCTACAACACGTACGACGACACTATAAAAGGGAAGTTTGATTACACTAGCACAACCCTTGGGGCTGCTTTTGCTAATCTCATGTTACTGCGTGTTAAAGGAGTTGTAAAGGAAAAAAAAATGTTGTGCTGAAATGACTGTTTACAGGGTATAGAGACATAATAGTTAACTGATTCCTTTTAAAAACGATTAAAAATAGATAAAAATCAATCATATAATGTGCCTGTAGTTTTTTAGTATCTGTGCTATACAGAGCCATAGAGCAGTGATGGTTTGGAAAACGAAACTAGAAGCTCCCAGTACTGTGGTCACAGGGAAACAGACAACCAGGAAGTATCCAAAACAGAGGAGAATTACAGCAACATCAGAGCAAAAACGAACAATGAGGACATGAAACCAGGACTGCAGTAAGGTAAAGGAAGCTATTTAGCTAAAAAAAAAAAAATCCTTTAGTGACCCTTTAAGTAAAAGTTTGGTAAGAGACGATTTGCACTTTTCAGTCTGTTACAGCGTGACGAATGTGCTATCTTCATTACGAACGCTACTTTTACCGAAGGTGCGCTCCCGTCTCATACTTAGTTCTGAGCATGCGTGGGTTTCTAAGCATACACAAAAACTTGTTTCTCATCGTAAACCAGCCCGACGAGAAACACGATGAGGAAATTGAGTCTCCCGAGGAGAAAAAAAGAGATCTCTTTTTTTATCGTCGAGATCCACGACAGCGATACATACTAGCACATTATGATACTGCCTTGCAGGGCATTTTTTTTTCTTTAACTGCAGTTTTATACCACTTTAATAATTGCCCTACTGTTTATAAACCTACAACTTCAGTAAAAAATATATTTACATTAACATATTGCATACAAACACGATATAATACATTTCTTTAAATGTACCTGTATTAAAGTTGCACCAATGCACACTAGTATCTGCATGATAGAGCAAGCAGCTGTCAATGCCTTTACATGTCCTCAAATACTTTCCAAACCACCCTGGGGCTTCTCTTTAGTCATTGTCCCCAGAGCTCTTTAATGGAAATTCTATTAAGTACTTCCACTTCCAAATAATGTATCCAATAGTCAGCGGGGCCAATCGTCACCATTTTGGGCCAGTCATAAGGTACAGGTAAGGAGAGAAGAGACAGGGATTAGGATCCCTTGGGGCTTGACAGGTGCTATGGAGAGTATCTATGAAGATGTGCACCACTTAATGCTTATATGCTGATGCCAGTTTAGGACAAATGAATACAAAGAAACTCTCAGACTTTTTTTCAGCAATGGCATTTCTTTGTTTGCCTGTCTTTCTGATCATAAGTGCACAAAATGCCGTGAAAGAACTTAATAAATGTGGAATATACAGAGTGAAAGGGAGCAATTGTATAACGATCATAACTGCATTCTCGTTCTTTGTTAGTACATGACCTTTAATTTGCATAGAGTCTTTCCGGTACAATAAACGAATGGTGTCTTTACATGAACTTGAAGATTTCATCTGGTATAGGGTATGGAATTTCCATTTACTTGCATGTTTCCTTGTACGTTCATTTGTATGTTGGTCATATAGTGCACACTATCATTACACACCTTGGAGGGTCTATTTTTTCTGGTTTTAGACCACACACAGCATTAATCCTGCGCCCTGAGAAAAGCCACAGCCATGGTCTTGTGGCTTCCTGAGGCACTAAGTACCATGAGCTAACTACTGCTAGAGAATTGCTCTGTAAAATGGGCCTATAGACTGTATATCCGTTTCCATTTGTAAAATATAGAACCAGTCTAATCTATAAGGCTGCAAAAATTGTCCTTCAAAAAAAATCTGCAAGAAAAGGGCAATTTTCTGTGCCAAGAACAATTTGTCATTCTTTTACAGAAATGGAAAGTTATACCTTTAAACCAAATTCCACAGTATTATTTTATTCATGATAATTAATTTCCCAGATATTGCCATTTCCTTCTATGAATAATATATTTATAGGATAATGCAGCGACAAAACTGTGCCAAAATTATTTGAATCTGCAAGATCTTTGTAAAATGGTGACCCTGAATTGATATCTGTATATGAAGGGATGTGTTTAAAAGAATTAATGCTCTTGAAAACAGGAAATATTTTGTCTTTGTGTATAATGGCATTTTATTACTTAAATTCTCAGGGGCAGATTCACAAAACAATTACGCCTGTCTAACTGGGGTTAGACAGGAGTAATTTCAAATTTCCCGCGGCGTATCACTAGTTTGAATTCTCAAACCATGATACGGCGGCTTCGGGCTTCGATCCGAGAGGCTTACGTCTTCGTAAGCCTTCGGATCTACGCTGCCATCTATTTGCGGCCGCTGGGAGGAGTTTGCGTCGTTTTAATGCGTCGGGATATGCAAATGTGTTTTTACGGGGATTCACGAACAAACGAGCGAGCGTCGCAATCGTTTTCGTCTATTTTTTTATACGTAATGTTAGAGCAGCTTTTTGCTGCTCTAACTTTACGTAGCCCATGTTAAGTATGGCCGTCGTTCCCGCTTCGAATTTATTTAATTTTTTTTTTTGTTTACGTAACTCGTCGGGACGTGGATCGCCCGTAAAGTACGCTACATAAACAACGAATGACGTCACGACGTGATTTCGCGCAATGCACGGCGGGAAATTTGCGAACGGAGCATGCGCAGATCGATCGCCGCGGGAACGCGCCTAATTTAAATGTTTCACGCCCCCTACTCGCGCGGATGGATTGCGACGGGAGAAATACACTACGCCGCCGTCGTTTACCGTAGAAAATCTACCTGAATTCCACGTAGAGCAAGGTAAAAAACGGCGGCGTAGTGTATTTCTGATACGCTACGATAATCCATTTCTCTGTGAATCTGCCCCTCAATTCTTAAAGAGGACTAGTTATAATTGGACTTCAAGAATTTAAAAAATATTAAATATTAATACATTTTAAAAAAATGTGCATGTTTACCTATACAAGATCTGAAGTTGCCCCTTTACTTAGTTTAACTTATTTTTCTTGAACACTGTAAATTAGCTTGTCATGCAGAGTTCAACACTGTATAATTTTCAAATAGAAAATACAATACTGTAACTAATTTAACTTAGTTATTTATCATTGCTGAAATAAATTAGTGTCAAAATTAGTGTCAAATAAGTTGCAAATATCCACTGTTAAAGCTTACTGAATTGAGCCTATAATATATGTGTGATCACATATCTGCTGGTACCTAGAGGGTTCTAATGTTGCCTCATATCAGGAGTATCTGTATCATCATAGCTCATCAACAATGTGCATGTAGGTGCATTACCAACTTTTTTTTCCTGCACTTATTGGGTGAAACCAAAAGCTCAGAGAAGCACGTCCATATTTCTGGAGTGGCAAAGCTATATGAAAGGACAGAATTAGAGCCTACTCCTTAAAGAAATACCATGCATTGTTTTCTTTATAGCACTGGAGCATTTTTGTAAAGAGACGGAATTTCCGATGAAAAAAGTCAGACGGAATTTTCTCATTGGATATTCCGATCGTGTGTGGGCTCCATCTGACTTTATTCCATCAGAGTTTAGAAATAGAACATGTTTTATTCCGATCGTCTGTGTGGAAATCCGATGGAGAAAAGAACATGCATGCTCAGAATCAAGTCGACGCATGCTCGGAAGCATTGAACTTAATTTTTTTCGGCTTGTCGTAGTGTTTTACGTCACCGTGTTTTGGACTGTCGGAATTTGGTCTGACAGTGTGTATGCAAGACAGCTTGAATGGAATTGTGTCGTGTGTCATCTTTGCAGCATTCCCCTGCTGCTACTTCCCCTGTTACGCTGTCAGAGCTGCTGTAAAATATTCAGTGCACTGGATATGGAGGAGCATGTGATCTCATCAGACAATTTAGACGATTTAGACAGACTAAAAAAACAAAGAGAAAACCAATGTGCTGCCATCTAACAAAAAAAAAGAAAAAGGCAGAGCTGCCACAGGCACTGAGGTTTCTTCACATCAAACAATATACATGTAAGTAGGTATTAATAACTTGTCCAAATGTGTAAGTGGTGTTGCTTCATATCCAACACCCGTGCTTCATTAGGCCGCGTACACACGACCGGTTTCTTCGGCAGAATCCATCAAGAAACTCGGTGGGAGAGCTTTTTTGCTGTGGAAACCGGTCGTGTGTACGTTTTTCATCGAGGAAACTGTTGAGGAACTTGATAAGCAAAAAAGAGTGCAAGTTCTCTTTTTCCTCGATGGGAGTCAAATTAGCTTGTTGTGTTCTTCATCTGGCTACTTTTCGACAAGAAACTTGAGCGTGTGTATGCTAAGAAACCCATGCACCTTCGGTAAAAGTAGTATTTGTAATGGAGATAGCACATTTGTCACGCTGTACAGACTGAAAAGTGCAAATGTCTCTTTCCAAACTTTTTCCTAACACGCAGTAACATGAGATTAGCAAAAGCAGCCCCTGCCGTTGTATGTGTTGAAGTCACTGCGTTTGGGAATGAGGAGATTTGGTCTTTAACGTGTGTATGCAAAGCAAGCTTGTTGAGTTCCTCGACAAGCCTAACAAGGAACTCGACGAGGAAAATTATTAGTTTCGCCCGACGAGTTCCTCGGTCGTGTGTACGAGGCCTTAAGCATAAATAGTGACTATGATCGTGCATGCTTACTTCCAGCAAAAACTCCCAAGGATTGGCTGACACTTTACAATCAGGACTACAATGCTGCCCACTCTGCTTAGCCCAGGGTAATATGAAATAGTAGTGTGTGATGTCACTTCCTCTCCAGACCAGAAGTCGGCCAAATTGGCACTTCTGCGAGGCCTTTTTGAGTCTGATGTTTTACAAAGCTTTGTTAATGGCTTGCTACTGTTCTTTTTTTATCAACTACTGCACTATAGAGGCGTTTGCTTTGTCTTTTTGAGCTGATTGAGTGGATCCACCTTACTGTGGGCTAGCAGAGTGGGCAGCAATGGAGTCTGATTGTAAAGTGTCAGCTGACCCTTGGGAGTCTTTGCTGGAGTCACGGTCACTAATTATGCTTAACGAAGCACGGGTGTTGGATCTAAGGTAACAACACTTACTAAACATTTGGACTTTTTTTTGCATTTGAACATTTATATATACCTAATTACATGTATGTTTGATGTGAAGAAACCTCACTGTCTCACTTGGATAGTTTTGTGTTACCATATATAGGACTATTACAATTTTTTCTTGTGTTCTTTGCACTGATTTGTATATGTATTTATACATTAAGGTGTTGGAACACTTTGGGGTGCCTGCAGTACCACTTGAGGATTACTGATTGTTCTTTCACTCATGGGGGTTTATCTCTGTAGGGTGTTCACTGTCACATTTTGATTACATAGTTACATAGTTAGTCAGGTTGAAAAAAGTCCATCCAGTTCAACCATAACAAAAATAAACAAATATACACAGTACATCACATATACCCAACTCCATACCCACAGTTGATCCAGAGCAAGGCAAAAAAAACCAGCAGAGCATGATCCAATTTGCTACAGCAGTGGAAAAAAATTCCCTCCTGATCCCCCGAGAGGCAATCCGATTTACCCTGGATCAACTTACCTTCACATCTTAGTACTCAGTTATATTATGTACATTTAGGAAAAATCCAGGCCTTTCTTAAAGCAATCTACTGAGCTGGCCAGAACCACGTCTGGAGGGAGTCTGTTGCACATTTTCACAGCTCATACTGTAAAGAAACCTTTCCGTATTTGGAGGTGAAATCTCTTTTCCTCTAGATGTAAAGAGTGCCCCCTTGTCCTCAGTGTTGACCGTAAAGTGAATAACTCAACACCAAGTTCACTATACGGACCTCTTATACAGGGAGTGCAGAATTATTAGGCAAGTTGTATTTTTGAGGATTAATTTTATTATTGAACAACAACCATGTTCTCAATGAACCCAAAAAACTCATCAATATCAAAGCTGAATATTTTTGGAAGTAGTTTTTAGTTTGTTTTTAGTTTTAGCTATTTTAGGGGGATATCTGTGTGTGCAGGTGACTATTACTGTGCATAATTATTAGGCAACTTAACAAAAAACAAATATATACCCATTTCAATTATTTATTTTTACCAGTGAAACCAATATAACATCTCAACATTCACAAATATACATTTCTGACATTCAAAAACAAAACAAAAACAAATCAGTGACCAATATAGCCATCTTTCTTTGCAAGGACACTCATGCAGCCTGCCATCCATGGATTCTGTCAGTGTTTTGATCTGTTCACCATCAACATTGCGTGCAGCAGCAACCACAGCCTCCCAGACACTGTTCAGAGAGGTGTACTGTTTTCCCTCCTTGTAAATCTCACATTTGATGATGGACCACAGGTTCTCAATGGGGTTCAGATCAGGTGAACAAGGAGGCCATGTCATTAGTTTTTCTTCTTTTATACCCTTTCTTGCAAGCCACGCTGTGGAGTACTTGGACGCGTGTGATGGAGCATTGTCCTGCATGACAATCATGTTTTTCTTGAAGGATGCAGACTTCTTCCTGTACCACTGCTTGAAGAAGGTGTCTTCCAGAAACTGGCAGTAGGACTGGGAGTTGAGCTTGACTCCATCCTCAACCCGAAAAGGCCCCACAAGCTCATCTTTGATGATACCAGCCCAAACCAGTACTCCACCTTCACCTTGCTGGCGTCTGAGTCGGACTGGAGCTCTCTGCCCTTTACCAATCCAGCCACGGGCCCATCCATCTGGCCCATCAAGACTCTCTCATTTCATCAGTCCATAAAACCTTAGAAAAATCAGTCTTGAGATATTTCTTGGCCCGGTCTTGACGTTTCAGCTTGTGTGTCTTGTTCAGTGGTGGTCGTCTTTCAGCCTTTCTTACCTTGGCCATGTATTGCACACCTTGTGCTTTTGGGCACTCCAGTGATGTTGCAGCTCTGAAATATGGCCAAACTGGTGGCAAGTGGCATCTTGGCAGCTGCACGCTTGACTTTTCTCAGTTCATGGGCAGTTATTTTGCGCCTTGGTTTTTCCACACGCTTCTTGCGACCCTGTTGACTATTTTGAATGAAACGCTTGATTGTTCGATGATCACGCTTCAGAAGCTTTGCAATTTTAAGAGTGCTGCATCCCTCTGCAAGATATCTCACTATTTTTGACTTTTCTGAGCCTGTCAAGTTGTTCTTTTTACCAATTTTGCCAAAGGAAAGGAAGTTGCCTAATAATTATGCACACCTGATATAGGGTGTTGATGTCATTAGACCACACCCCTTCTCATTACAGAGATGCACATCACCTAATATGCTTAATTGGTAGTAGGCTTTCGAGCCTATACAGCTTGGAGTAAGACAACATGCATAAAGAGGATGATGTGGTCAAAATACTCATTTGCCTAATAATTCTGCACTCCCTGTATATTTGTACATGTTGATAATATCCCCCCTTATTCTCCTCTTCTCAATAGTAAATAAATTCAGTTTCTGTAATCTTTCCCTATAGCTGAGCTCCTCCATGCCTCTTATCAGTTTGGTTGCCCTTCTCTGCACTTTCTCCAGTTCTCCGATATACTTTTTGAGAACTGGTGCCCAAAATTGGACTGCAAATTCCAGATGAGGTCTTTGATTTGTACAGGGGCAAAATTATATCTCTCTCTCTGGAGTCCATACCTCTCTTAATACAAGAAAAGACTTTGCTTGCTTTGGAAACCGCAGCTTGGCATTGCATGCCATTATTGAGCTTATGATCAACTAAAACCCCCAGATCCTTCTCCACTACAGATCCCCCCAGTTGTACTCCCCCTAGCATGTATGATGCATGCATATTCTTAGCCCCCAAGTGCATAACTTTACATTTATCAACATTAAACCTCATCTGCCACATAGTCGCCCAATTAGACAGAGCGTTGAGGTCGGCTTGTAAATTGGCAACATCCTGCAAGGACGTTGTTCCACTACATAGCTTGGTGTCATCTGCAAATACAGAAATGTTACTTTGGATCTCAGACCCAATATCATTTATAAATATATTGAAAAGTAAGGGACCCAACACCGAACTTTGGGGTACACCGCTGATAACCTTGGACCATTCAGAGTAAGAATCACTAACCACAACTCTCTGAATCCTGTCTTTCAGCCAGTTTTCTATCCATTTACAAACTGATATATCCAATCCTGTAGACCTTACCTTACACATGAGCCGTGTGTGCGGTACTGCGATTACTTGATTTAGTTAGCATAGTTTAATTAATATTCATCTGACAATTTAGAGCTTGGCCTGAGCAGCCAATTGTTAGATCTGAAAACTGTCATGTGATGGAGGGGGTTATATTATCAATCATGTATAAGCTTTGAAATCATATATGCAGTTGCATTAGGTATTTCGGGCAGCTTCAACAAGCAGCAGGGAACAACTGAAAAGTTTGGTATAAGTTTTTTGGGACCTGGTTAGTCAAAAAACTCTATCACTTTGCCCTGAATATCTTTTTAAGCCTAACCCTAAGGGGGTTTTGAAGTACTGTATATTTAGGTTTACCACTACTGCCATATAATGTAGTATAATGCAAAAAGCTAAAAGGTGTGCACACATAAATAAATGATCAGTTCTGTAATGTAATAATGAAGACCCCTAATACATGTAATGATAAATCATCAGTTTATTACCACAGCATACCTGAGTTAAACAGCCAATGAGCATAGATAATCTACACGGACGCCAGGGATCGGAGATTGGTTAGATAGGGTTTCCTTCATCTACAAAATGGAGGAAATCCTGGCGATGAAAAATGAAAACAGCACTCCCTTTAATGCTTTATGGCAGCCGTGGCCCCTTTTTAGGTACTCTAGTGAATATCAAACTCTGTGTAAATGACACTTTCTGTTATGCCTAGTATTTCTTGACTGTGTTTCCACCGCTGTCTCAAAATTCTGATGGGCCTTCCTTGGTCGTTGATATGAGGTCTCAGCTTACGGGTACCATTAGTCCCCGAGTGCCCCCCCTTCCCGCCTCCCCCCTTTTGCCTCTCCTTCTACTTTCCCCTCCTTCCCCCATTGTTGCCCTCTCCCCCTTCATTTTGTTCCACTTCAATTGTATACTTGAACTCATTAATTTGTTCTTTTTTTTTATGTATGCTGTCCTTCAAGTCGATATTATGACTTGCCACCATTTGACATGTTGTACTCCTTAAAGCGGAGTTTCACCCTAAAAAACAACTATGTACCATGCCATCCTGCATATTAGCGTCAGCTACAGTATGCCTATATTTTATTTTTTTGCGCTGTACTTACAGATTAAACTATTTGTCTGTTTCAGGCTACCGCGGGGTAATAGGCGTTCCTATCAAGAGGGGAACATGATTGACGGCCGGCTATGGCGCGTCACGCATTCCGAAAATAGCCGGAGTAGACTTGGCTCTTCACGGCGCCTGCGCACAGACTAGGAGCTGACTGCGCAGGTGCCCGTGTAGGACTCGGCTCTTCACGGCGCCGGCGCAGTCAGCTCCTAGTCTGTGCGCAGGCGCCATGAAGAGCCGAGTCCTACTCCGGCTATTTTCGGAACGCGTGACGTGCCATAGCCGGCCGTCAATCATGTTCCCCTCTTGATAGGAACGCCTATTTCCTGCCCGGAGTCTGAAACGAAAAAAACAGATTAAACTGTAAGTACAGCACCGAAAAAAAAAATAAAGGCATACTGTAGCTCACGCTAGTATGCTGAATGTCAGTGGAGACAAAGATTTTTTATTTTTTTAGGGTGAACCCCCTCTTTAAGTGTTCCTGTTTGGACATAATTTTGTAACAGATTTGCCCTTTGTATGTCAAATCTTTTTTCTGCTTTTCAATAAAACTTTGATTGTGAAAAAAAAAAAAAAATTTCTGATTCTTCATAAATGCATGCTATGTTTAGATGCTTTTTGTCTTTGCATGACTATATTTTATTAGGACAGAGGTGTACAAGGTGTGGCAAATATTTCTACATAGCATAGAAACTCCTGAAAAAAATATCTGAATGCGATGCTTCACTCTCACATTGTTATGACTGTAGCACAGCCTAGTTCCCTGTATGTGGTATAACATTTGAAACAGAGAAAAAGCAGACCGTGTCTTTTACGTTTACAAGGAAACTATTGGAACAGTGCAGAAGACTTTCAAATGGTAGATAGGTTTGGCAAAGAACAGAAAATACAATTAAGATGGAATGATGACAGACCAAAAAATGCTTTGTAGAGAAATGAAAACCACATAATTTATAACGTAGTCATAAAAAGTAAGAATGATCTTGAAAAAGTCAATACAGAAAATAGAAATAAAACTAAGTTGCTCATTCAAATGTAAAAATAGCGCCATATATCTAAGTTTAAAATGTTTACAATGTGACTCTTGATTTAACCCATAGTAGAATGAGACTAAACTTATTTAAAGTGGACTTCACCTTCCCGAAGGTGATCCTGCCTTTCCACCCTTCCTCTGCAGGAATAGGGCAATGTTTTTTTTTTCTTTTGTTTACATTTTTTTTTTATTTAACCACTTGTCTACAGGGCACCTTCCTGCCCAGGCCATTTTTCAACTTTCAGGGCTGTCACACTTTGAATGACAATTGCACGGCCAAACACATTTATCATTTTCTTTACACAAATAGAGCTTTCTTTTGGTGGTATCTAATCACTGCTGTTTTTTTTTTTGTTTTGTTTTTACAAATTTGAAAAAAAAATTACTTAGTTTTTTGTCAGTAAATGTAACTAAGTAATTTTTCTCCTTCACTAATTTGCACTGATTAGGCGGCACTGATGGGCACTGATAGGCTGAACTGGTGGGCATTGATGAGGTGGAATTTATGGGCACTGATTAGGTGGCATCGATAAGGAGGCACTAATATGCTGCACTTATGGGCACTGATATGTGGCAGTGATATGCGGCACTGATGAGAACTGTTAGGCGGCACTGATGGGCACTTTTAGGTGGCAGTGATGCACACTAATAGGCGGCACTGGTGGGCACTGATAGTTGGCACTGGTGGGCACTGATGGGTGGCATTGGTGGGCTCTGATGGGTGGCACAGATAGGCAGTACTGTTGGGCACTGATGGCATTGATGGGTGGCACTGATGGGTGACACTGATGGGCATTGATTGACAGCAGAAATAATTACAATACTGGCGCACGCAGAGAACAAATTAATAAGTTGTCCAAAATACAAGTTCTATAAGCTGTAAAAGCTTTGGTGTGAGGAGCAGTCAATTAATCCAGGCAGCCTTGCATGGGGAGCTGAAGCAAAGCTCCAAAGACATGTAACAGAAGAACAAACAAAGCAGGCGCCACTTAGTAAACTGCAAACTTTAATGAGAGATTAACATTAGAGCACTCACATGGAAGTGTTAAAGTACAGGCATAAAGATGAAGTCCTGAGATCAGTCAAGGCCAGCCGAGGTGTGCGTGTCCCATGTCTTCTTTAACCACTTAAGACCCGGACCAATATGCTGCCAAATGACCCAAGGGGTTTTTGCGATTCGGCACTGCGTCGCTTTAACAGACAATTGCGCGGTCGTGCGACGTGGCTCCCAAACAAAATTTGCGTCCTTTTCTTCCCATAAATAGAGCTTTCTTTTGGTGGTATTTGATCGCCTCTGCGATTTTTTTTTTTGCGCTATATACAAAAATAGAGCGACATTTTTGAAAAAAAAACAATATTTTTTACTTTTTGTTATAAGAAAAATCAATAAACTAAATTTTAGTCAAACATTTAGGCCAAAATTTATTTAGCCACATGTCGTTAGTAAAACAAAAATCACAATAAAAAAAAAAATTAGCTACCTAGCGGGAACAGCAACACTAATACAGCGATCAGAAAAATGATCCCTTAGTGATGCTGGCAACAGGGAGTGAAAGGGTTAACTAGGGAGGTGATCAAGGGGTTAAAACTTTATTGGGGGGGTACAGGGGCTACCCAGGACCTAACACTAACTGACTGTCACACTGCCTGTCACACTGACACTAAATACAGTAATCATACATGTATGATTACTGCATTCAATGACACTGTGACAGGGGGAGGGGGGGGGCGATCGGGGGGGTTAAATGTGCCTATATGTAGTATTAGTGCAGTGTAGTGTTAGTGCAGGACTTACTATGTTGTGATCTCTCCTCAGCGGTGGTTGAAAAAAACGCAGAGGGAGAGATCACATCGCTTCCTCCTTCCTGTGTTTACACAGGAGGAGGAAGTGACAGGGCGGGCGGATCGCTCCTACAGCCGCGCTGACCGCCGCATGTACGGGGGGGGGGGCGATCGGACCCCCGAACCCCCCCAAGGCACCAACGTATATATACGTTGATGTGCCTGTCGGTGCGATTCTGCCGACGTAAATGTACATCCGGCGGTCCTTAAGTGGTTAACAGCGCTTGTGCTGTATAGGAGAAAACTGCTGCTTGTCAACAATGCTAAATGCCAAAGGAGGTGTACAGTGTACAGGCAGAGATGCTGGAACGCACGCTGGGACGCTGCAGCGTGGAGGGAGGATGACATCACTATGGTGGACCACAATGCAACGCGTTTCAGTGCTGGGGCCGTGGTTGGATGAAATAAGTCACAGCGCGCACCTTTCTTGACTGATCTCAGGACTTCATCTTTATGCCTGTACTTCAACACGTCCATGTGAGTGCTCTAATGTTAATCTCTCATTAAAGTTTGCAGTTTACTAAGTGGCGCCTGCTTTGTTTGTTCCTCTGTTATTGATCGACAGCAGGAATGGGCATTGATGGGCAGCTTTAATAGGCGGCACTAATTGTCATCGCTAATGGGCACTGATTGGTGGCACTTGTGGACATTGGTGGGCACTGATTGCTGCCACTGGTGGGCACTAATTGCTGGCACAGATGAGCAATGGTGGGAATGGATTGGTGACACTATATCGCAATATTGTACTCAGGACACTGATTATCAGTGCCCTGATTACATGTGTAGATGCACCCTGGCATGGAGATGCCACTGCTTGGCTCTCCTTGCCACACACTCTGTCTGGCATCTCCGTGCTTACATGTGACCGGCTGTGGGACACAGCCGATCACATGGTTAAAGAGCCGCGGACGCACACACTACCCACTGCGCCTTCTGGAATATGTACATCACATATCCCTAGAGGCATAGCCTTTCATTCAATAACAGGGGGAGGGGGTGGCCTATCATCGTGTCATTAAGAGGTCACTGAACTCAGGAGAGCAGGGGGTTCTCAATAACGTCAGAGAGAACATGGTTGTGGCTGGGCATGAGACAATATCAGCTGGTCAACGCTGGATCCATCGGATGGGTGAGTATCTGAAATGTGCAAATACCACCATCAGGTAAGCGTGGCCCTTGTTCCTAGCGATTAATCAAGTTTAATCCTCTAAAGGTGATCTATGACAACAGTATGCACTTTCATTTTCTAACATCAGCATTGTAAGTGCAACGAAAACAACAGTTTTTTTTTAACAATCCAAACTAAGCTAACAGAATCTTACATGACAATTGCGCAGTCATGCGACGTAGCTCTTAAACAAAATTGGCGTCCTTTTTTTCCCCACAAATAGAGCCTTCTTTTGGTGGTATTTGATCACCTCTGCGGTTTTAATTTTTTGCACTATAAACAAAAATAGAGCGACAATTTTGAAAAAAAAAAACAATATTTTTTAGTTTTTGCTATAACAAATATCCCCCAAAAATATACATAAAAATATTTTTTTTTTCCTCAGTTTAGGCCGATACGTATGCTTCTACCTATTTTTGGTAAAAAAAATCGCAATCAGCTTTTATCGGTTGGTTTGCGCAAAATTTATAGCGTTTACAAAATAGGGGATAGTTTTATTGCATTTTTATATAAAATAAAAAAAATTCTACTAATGGCGGCGATCAGCGATTTTTTAATGACTGCGACATTATGGCGAACACTTCAGACAATGTTGACACATTTTTGGGACCATTGTCATTTTCACAGCAAAAAAATGCATTTAAAATGCATTGTTTATTGTGAAAATGACAATTGCAGTTTGGGAGTTAACCACAAGGGGGCGCTGAAGGGGTTATGTGTGACCTAATATGTGTTTACAACTGTAGGGGGTTGTGGCTGTAGGTGTGATGTCATCGATTGTGTATCCCTATAAAAGAGATCACACGATCGATGACGCCGCCATAGTGAAGAACGGGGAAGCCGTGTTTAAACACGGCTCTCCCCGTTCTTCAGCTCTGGGGACCAATCGCAGGACTCCAGTGGCGATCGTGTCCGCGGGTCCCGTGGTCCCGGTCACAAAGCCTCGGACCGGGTTGCGGGAGCGCGCCGCGCCCGCTAACCCAGGGCTGGGCACTAGCACAGGACGTACCTGTACGTGCATGTGCCCAGCCGTGCCATTCTGCCAATGTAAATGTGCAGGAGGCGGTCCTTAAGTGGTTAAATTACTTTTGTGACATTTTGTGCAGGGACAGTTCTAAACACGGGAAACATGCTCTACTTTACAGGCATACTCTACACACCCCCCAGTACGAAATTTAAAGGAAAACTTTTTTGCATTGATACATGTCCCCAAACACTTTTTATGACAATAACTTGCATATTAACCTTTAAAATTAACACTTTTGATTTCTCCCATAGACTTTTAAAGGGTGTTCCACGGATTTTCAAATTTGCCACGAAACACCCCAAATTGTTTGCCGAAAAGGCGAACAGACAATGTTTGTGCCGAACTCATGTTCTACATATTGTGTCTCACCCCCAGCCAATGTTCGAGTCTAACTCATCCTACATATTGTGTCTCACCCCTCCCCCCCCTGTGTTCACCGAATATAGACCCCAGCAGCAAAATTCAGATTTACCTTTTTTGTGACTGTCAGCAACAGCTTCAGTTGCTGTTTAGTTGTTTTGCCCCTTCCCTTCTTTCCATTTTTTCGTGCTTTATTAGATTGGATTTCCTTTTTCATTGTGGTTTAGAGGTGTTTAGAGGTGTATGAAATAATACACTGTAATTTTTATTTTACAACAAAACCTGTCTGTTTTTCCCCACTTAAAGTGTGATCTACTAAGACAGTTTATATACTTCTTGCTATTGTCCCTGAAATAATACATTATAATATTTATTTAATCATAACAAATGCCTTCTCTCTCTCCCTAGGTATGCACATATTTCTATTCAATACAATCCTAACTAGACTGGCATCTTTGTGTTAGTATTGTATGCACAAACATGTGCATAAAACTGCACAAGACTGCCACAACTATTGACACCAAGTGGGCTATTTAAACATGAGTTCTACATAGTATTATCGCTGGAATGGTCTTTCAGTCTATATTGTGATACAAAAAGTGGGAGGTGGAGGGCGCTAAAGGTTCCTCTAGGAACGACAAGTGGTTACAATATCCAAAAGAACATATATATTAAATCACCTAAAGGGGTGGCCACAGATACTAATTATTAAACAACAATCAGCATGTGCTGTGAACGGTCAATAAGTAAAAGTCCCAATATAAAGTGAAGTGAAATCAATTCGAACAAAAAAACAACAAAGGAAAAAACAACAAAGGAAAAAAAGGAAAAAAATTCTTCCAGAACTTGTCATGCAATCTGAATCCAACGTGATAGTAGTTGCCTTCACCAAATAGACAGCTTCAACCGAAGTGCTCAGAAAATAAATTGCGCTTACCACAACACATGGACTACTTTAATGAAAAAGATAGTCATATACAGCTGGACAGGATGAGTGCCTGCACACTATATGGCATGGACTGGATCTGGAGCATCAACCTTATGAGCGAAATGCAGTCAAAACAAGAAACAAAGGGGAACTCATAGCGTATTACGTTTATTTAAACGTATGTTTTGTGTGTTACAAGTCATCAGGGGGCTATCTTTTTCATTAAAGTAGTCCATGTGTTGTGGTAAGCGCAATTTATATTCTGAGCACTTCGGGTGAAGCTGTCTATTTGGTGAAGGCAACTACTATCACATTGGATTCAGATTGCATGACAAGTTTTGGAAGAACCTTTTTCCTTTGTTGTTTTTTTCCTTTGTTGTTTTTTTGTTGGACTTGATTTCACTTCACTTTATATTGGGAATTTCACTTATTGACCGTTCACAGCACATTCTGATTGTTGTTTAATAATTAGTATCTGTGGCCACCCCTTTAGGTGATTTAAAATATATGTTCTTTTGGATATTGTAACCACTTGTCATTCCTAGAGGAACCTTTAGCACGCTCCACCTCCTACTTTTTTTTTATCACAATCACAGTTCATCACTGTTTTAGAGGAGCAGCTTTATTTAGTTTATTTCTATACAAACCTATTAAGAATTTTGGCACTGAATCACACCCCACTTTCAGTCTATATTGCCATCATTCCTGAACCTGAATGTGCGCCTGGTCTTTGTTGCTAACCAAACTTCCATCTGACCCGCTCTTGGATCTTTCTTGCCTACTTATAATTACTGTTCACTTGGTACCGACACTGCCGTGGGACCTGACTCTGCTCATATCTGAACCTTGGGGGGCTCAGATGGAATTGTGCAGGAGGTCACCCTCTTAAGTGCCTTGTACAGGTACATGACACATAATAAAGCTGATTATACTGTATATTGTGCAATGGTATATTAATGTAGATTCAAACCCTTACGGAATGTTCTTTAGGGAGAAAAATGCTGTTGGGGGGGGGGGGGGGGCAATTTTTACGTTAAGGCTGCAGATGTGTATCCTGCAGCCTTTTTATGCTTCTTAACATGCATTGTCTACAGTCATAACAGGCTGAATATGTTATTTTGTCTTGTTACAATTTTAATGTTTCCTTAACGAGGTTTCACTCACATCTTCATTTCACTGATAAATGGCCGCATTTGCATTTTTTACAGGGAATATTTCTTAATTGTTTGTGGCTGCGATTTTTAAAGATCTTTTTTTTACAACCATTATAGTATTCCTGGGAATTGTGCATCAGCATAGAAGCTCATTCTTCCTTTACGAAGGCATGCAACAGAGTGACTTGTAGGCAAAAGACGGTGGGATAGAGGGTCAGAGCATAGTCATTCCATAACATAAAATGCCCAATTAGAGACCTTTAAATTAGCATTACCAGCTGTTAAAGCTTATATGACATTTGATGGTTGTGGTTACATATGCTATGGTTGACTTGTTTGAATTGCAGTATTTTTTTAGATTATAACGTTAAGCTTGGGGTGATTGGGGCACATCAGGCAGTTGTTGCTGACAGTGCATACATATATTATTATTACTTATTTTTTGAAAGCAAAAACATACAACAATTAGTGCAAGAATACTGGGCACCTAAACCATTTCACATAATATATTAAACAGCACCCCATTATTCCCAAAGATAAAATACAATTATGGCATACACTAGTTAGACCTATTATCCCTGATTAAAACTGCCCTGTTGCTTACTACTGTACATGGCTTGTAATTTGGAAACTCCAGTATACTAATACTAACAGGTAAATTAAAATAGTCAGCAGCAGAACACAATGCAAATTATATACCTATTTGAAAAACAGTCTCAAAATGTTTCAGTAGTTGTAAAAAGGATTATAAATGTGGGGTCCAAGCAACATTAAGCATAACAAGATATATCACTAGATGGCATCACCCTGGTATGTACTAATCCAGCTACTATATCTTGCAAATGTAGGACTTTAAATATGCCCTCATATGGCCATATTTAAGATCATAATTATCACAACAATATTTTTTACATTGTATATCATTTATTACATATAAAGCTTAAAAACACTAATCTCATGTAACTTTCAAAAAATATAAATAGACTAAAGAAAAAAAAATATTATTTCCAATATGTGGAAGGAGATAAGAAATGTGTATTATTTATGAACATATGTACAGTCATGGCCAAAAGTTTTGAGAATGACACAAATATTAATTTTCACAAAGTCCGCTGCTTCAGTGTTTATGATGGCAATTTACATATACTCCAGAATATTATGAAGAGTGATCAGATGAATTGCAATTAATTGCAAAGTCCCTCTTTGCCATTAAAATGAACTTAATCCCATAAAAAAAAAAATTCCACTGCATTTGTGAAGAAGGATTCAGGGCACCCAAGAAAGTCCAGCAAGTGCCAGGACCATCTCCACCGCAATTCAGCTGCAGGGTCAGGGCACCACCAATGCAGAGCTTGCTCAGGAATGGCAGCAGGCAGGTGTGAGTGCATCTGCTCGCACAGTGAGGCAAAGACTTTTGGAGGATGGCCTGGTTTCAAGAAGGGCAGCAAAGAAGTCACATTTTTCCAGGAAAAACATAAGGGACAGACTGATATTCTGAAAAAGGTTCAGGGATTGGACTGCTGAGGACTGGGGTAAAGTAATTTTCTCTGATGAATTCCCTTTCCAATTGTTTGGGGCATCAAGAAAAACCCTTGTCCGGAGAAGAAAAGGTGAGCACTACCACCAGTCATATGTCATGCCAACAGTAAAGCATCCTGAGACCATTAATGTGTGAGGTTGCTTCTCAGCCAAAGGAGTGAGCTCACTCACAGATTTTCCCAAGAACACAGCCATGAATAAAGAATGAGACAAAAACATCCTCGGAGAGCAACTTCTCCCAACCATCCAAGAACAGTCTGGTGAGGAACAATGCCTATTCCAGCATGATGGAGCAACTCTCCATAAGGCCAAAGAGATAACTAAGTGACTTGGGGAACAAAGAATAACATTTTGGGTCCATGGCCAGGAAACTCTCCAGACTTTAATCCAATTGAGAACTTGGAGAAAATGGCAGGAAAAAATTGGATAGCCGCACTCCAATAAACTTCCAGAAAAGTGGTCTTTATTAGATAAAAATCAGCAAAAATGCATACAAACACAGCCACAGACTGTACAACCAACTCGTTTCACACTATACCTTTTAGGCCTCGTACACACGAGGCAATTCATTTGTTCAAATCGATCGGACCGACCAATTTGAACAAATCTGTCTGTTTGGATTTTGGTTTGCTCGCGTGTACACACGAGCAAACCAAAACCCCCGTCAGCAGACGGAGCGCTGACGTGTCGGTGACGTGGCGGTGGCGTTATTACATATAAAGCTTAAAAACACTAATCTCATGTAACTTTCAAAAAATATAAATAGACTAAAGAAAAAAAAATATTATTTCCAATATGTGGAAGGAGATAAGAAATGTGTATTATTTATGAACATATGTACAGTCATGGCCAAAAGTTTTGAGAATGACACAAATATTAATTTTCACAAAGTCCGCTGCTTCAGTGTTTATGATGGCAATTTACATATACTCCAGAATATTATGAAGAGTGATCAGATGAATTGCAATTAATTGCAAAGTCCCTCTTTGCCATTAAAATGAACTTAATCCCATAAAAAAAAAAATTCCACTGCATTTGTGAAGAAGGATTCAGGGCACCCAAGAAAGTCCAGCAAGTGCCAGGACCATCTCCACCGCAATTCAGCTGCAGGGTCAGGGCACCACCAATGCAGAGCTTGCTCAGGAATGGCAGCAGGCAGGTGTGAGTGCATCTGCTCGCACAGTGAGGCAAAGACTTTTGGAGGATGGCCTGGTTTCAAGAAGGGCAGCAAAGAAGTCACATTTTTCCAGGAAAAACATAAGGGACAGACTGATATTCTGAAAAAGGTTCAGGGATTGGACTGCTGAGGACTGGGGTAAAGTAATTTTCTCTGATGAATTCCCTTTCCAATTGTTTGGGGCATCAAGAAAAACCCTTGTCCGGAGAAGAAAAGGTGAGCACTACCACCAGTCATATGTCATGCCAACAGTAAAGCATCCTGAGACCATTAATGTGTGAGGTTGCTTCTCAGCCAAAGGAGTGAGCTCACTCACAGATTTTCCCAAGAACACAGCCATGAATAAAGAATGAGACAAAAACATCCTCGGAGAGCAACTTCTCCAAACCATCCAAGAACAGTCTGGTGAGGAACAATGCCTATTCCAGCATGATGGAGCAACTCTCCATAAGGCCAAAGAGATAACTAAGTGACTTGGGGAACAAAGAATAACATTTTGGGTCCATGGCCAGGAAACTCTCCAGACTTTAATCCAATTGAGAACTTGGAGAAAATGGCAGGAAAAAATTGGATAGCCGCACTCCAATAAACTTCCAGAAAAGTGGTCTTTATTAGATAAAAATCAGCAAAAATGCATACAAACACAGCCACAGACTGTACAACCAACTCGTTTCACACTATACCTTTTAGGCCTCGTACACACGAGGCAATTCATTTGTTCAAATCGATCGGACCGACCAATTTGAACAAATCTGTCTGTTTGGATTTTGGTTTGCTCGCGTGTACACACGAGCAAACCAAAACCCCCGTCAGCAGACGGAGCGCTGACGTGTCGGTGACGTGGCGGTGGCGTTGACGCCGCCACGTCACCGCACCAGGAAGTAAAACACTTCCGCGCATGCGTCGAAATCATTCGGCGCGTGTGCGAGAAGACATGTCTGCTGGTTAGCGTACTAACCAGCAGACATGTCGGGAGGACGAGTTCCCAGCCGACAGATTGGTAAGCATGCTTTCAAATCTGTCGGCTGGCCAAATCCGTCTGCTCGCCCGTACACACGATCGAATCTGTCTGCTGGGACGGTCTAGCAGACCGTTTCCAGTAGACAGATTTGATCGTGTGTACGTGGCCTTAGTGCTTAGTCTGTGGCTGTGTTTGTATGCATTTTTGCTGATTTTTATCTAATAAAGACCACTTTTCTGGAAGTTTGTTGGAGTGCGGTATCCAATTTTTTCTTGCCATTTTCTCCATTGCTACATGCATTGCCGGCACCCTGGTGTTCTGAAGATTCCTCCTGTTTGAAGGTTTGCAGTACCTACCTGGAGCGGTGATACCTTTCTTTCCCAATTGAGAACTTGTGGTCAATCCTTAAGAGGTGGGTGAACAAAAAAAAAGCCCACAAATTCTGACAAACTACAAGCATTGATTCTGCAAGAATAGGCTGCCATCAGTCAGGATGTGGCCCACAAGTTGATTGCCAGCATGTCAGGGTGAATGACAGAGGTCTTGAAAAAGAAGGGTCAACTCTGAAAATATTGACTCCTTGCATAAACTTAATGTAATTGTCAATAAAAGCTTTTGACACTTCTGGAATGCTTGGAATTATACTTCAGTATATTATAGTAACATCTAACAAAAATATCTAAAAACACTGAAGGAGCAGACTTTGTGAAAATATTATATTTGTGCCACTCTCAAAACTTTTGGCCACAGCTGTATATCATACAAAGACACAGAAGGCTATATATAAATCTGTGTATGCATTTTGTGGACACTTTTGATTCCTCAACCATTACAGATAATAATATACATGTAACAAAACCACAAAACAAGTAAACTGTCCCTCTAAACACCTAGCAAAGTCTAGAGGTGAGAACAAAAAGAAGAAAAAAAAGAAAGGAAAAAAAACAACAAGGGGCCCAAACCCAACATCCACACCAACTAACCATATTCTCAACATCTACACTTAACTAATGCCTATGACTTAACCCCCACACAAATAAAGCAAGTAATGTGGTTGGTTTCCGCTGTCTCCTCCCCCAGCCTGTGGGAAAACATACAAAGGAAAGGCGTATAAAGACTCACCCCACATCTTAATGAATATAAATGCCAAACAAAAAATAAATGAAATTTACTGCAATAATACCCAGACCTCTTGCTCATAAATAATAACTATAGCTCTAAGTTACCTACTGCAGGTTCAGCACTGTATAAGACCAGTGGTCTCTAAACGGTGGCCTTTTGCTTGCCTTTATCTGACATTGGGCACACCTAAATCATGAAAATGGAAGCACCAACAACTTATGCCAGATGCCAGGGTGACGTATATATCAATATGTCACAGGCCCCAATTAACTGATGATGGAGACTTCAGGCTTATTAATCTATCCTCACAGTATTTTGCTGAAGAGGAACTTGACTTACTCCTCTTAAGCCCTAATTTCTGCTCATCTAGGAACTTTGATTACTGTGATATTGTTAAACATATGAATTTATTTGCTTGAAACTTACACGTTAAGTGCAGTTTTCAAAGTCTGAAAATCAAGCAGAAAAAATCACCTTTGGAAGGACTTCTGTCTTGTTGGCATGAATTTACATGTGCTGATTACAAAGCGCTCAAAATGTATACCAAACTAGAAAATGAGAGCAGACCTATAACAGAAGGTGTGGATGAGTATCATTGGTATCCTCTGAGATTGAAACTACAGAAATACATCTAGCAAGTTCCACTCTCCAAAACAATACTCCCGTTGAAGTCTGTATTTATTTGGTTATAAAAGACGTTGTATGCATCTCATGTCAGGCTACATCTATCTTATAAATATTCTCTACTAGAACAAAAAAAAACCTGTTTATTAAACCATTGGATAAGGCAGGAAATATTGTCATTATCACACAAGAACAATATATATAGATGTATGTAAAAATCCTAAAAAATCTTCCTTGGTACTGTACGAAACTCACAAAAATGTTGTTCAACCTTATATCAGACTAATAGTATCTGGGATACAAAGTCTTACTTCAAAGGCGAGTGTTCTGGTGGATGATTATTTATGTCCTTATGTAGAGGGTTTACTCTCTTACTTGAAAGTCACGATTCACCTTTTGACTATCCTGGATAATTTGTATGTAGGTGAAGAAACCATACTAGCCTTGATTGATGTTGAACTCTTTATTCAAGTATCCTTCACTCTAAAGGCTTAAAGAATAACTAATGAAAGACAAAAACGGAACATTCCATTGCTCAACTCACCAACCAGTCTGCCAACCGACCAAATTAACCTGTCCAACAGTCTGCGTTAAGAACAGGGGTTTAGTTAGCACAAATTTGCAAATGCATGCGTAAGCTGCAAGACCTCTTCACCGCACGCTGTGTATGTTTGCAGTCCTAAACACTACTGAATTTATGAGTGTCTCCACAATGGAAGCACATGCATTAAATGGATAGATGAGGGGACGGTGGGCCTGGCGGCAGCCCAATCCCCCTTAAAGGAACAGGAGCACACTGTACACAGAGACCTTACAGCTTACTCATGCATTTGCAAATGCATGCTAACTAAACCCCTGTTTTTAACACAGACTGTTGGATTGGTTAATTTGGTCGGTTGGCAGACTGGTTGGTGAGTTGAGCTATGGAATGTTTTGTTTTTGTTTTTCATGCTTTTTCCCTTCCACATGCTCCTTGCTTTGAAGTCCAGTTATAGGTGGGGGCAGGGGCCACTTGTTCATTAAGGAATAACTAAAGGCAAAACTTGGAGAGGGATCAGAATGCTTGTGAGGTTTTATTGCTGCTATGTGTCTTGTTTACTATTATCATTGAATGTGAAAGTAAAAGAAAATCCCAATAAAAGTAACCTGTGGTTCCCCAAGGAGTTCCCTTAATTTGCAGTGATTTTCTCCCACTTCCTGTTTAGCTATGAGTCAGGAAGTGAAGTAAAATCTCTGCAATGGGAAACGGAGGGCAAAACAAAAACAGTCTGACATGGGTTATAACCTTCACCTTTCCCCGTGCATGTAATTGAAAGGATTGGTGTTCCTGCCCTTTTACCCTGTAGGTTGCACAAAAAGGAGGGCCCATTTTTTGCATTGATACATATCCCATGTGACAGTGCTCCGTTCCCCATGCCCTTTGTTTGCCTATTAACCTTAACCTCTACAACATCTAGAAAAGTTCTAGAGCAACCACTAATTGTTAAGCACAATGCAAAAGAAACCATCTGCATCGAAATCCCTCTATGAGTATGAGTTAGAAAGGTTCCCCCGAATATGGGCGGGATGTGGTTTAGGGATTCTTGCTGATGCACAATATCTTATAGCTATCCATTGTGCATCAGCAAGAATCCCTAAACCACATCCCGCCCGTATTCGGGGGAACCTCTACAATATCTATACACATATAAGCATGTAATTGAAAGGATTGGTGTTCATGCCCTTTTACCCAACTACCCAACTACCAACTACTGGAAGCCTGCAGGGAAGGCAGGCATGCAATGATGTCAGCACTGTTCATCCAATCACAATGCCACATTATTTGGAGCCCCTTCTGCTGGCCTGTGGCATCACAGCCTATTTAAGGACCACCTCCTATAGGCGTAAAAAAAATGGATACAGTTGATTTTTAAGATTTACCAAAATTGGGAATTTTAAATTAAAGATCATCATTTTTAGACTTTATGATAGGCTCAGTGAATTGCCTGCGAATCAATTCCAGGCTGATTCTCTCATCCCTAATAATGTAAAAATGGTAAATACTTGTGATTATCATATATTATTGAAATACATTAAAATTAACTAAACATATTCCGGTCATTTTTCTTGAGAACTGTATTTGTTTCATAAAATATCTGTGAGTCACACCAATCCCGGCTGAGTGAATCAACACAATTTGACTTCCTTCTGCTGTTTTAAGAAACCCAGAAAACATGTGTATCCTTCTGCCAGTTCTTTTTTGGGGCCTGTGGTTCCATGTAACCACACTAATGAAAACCACAGCTCAAAATGAAATGGTTAGCAATGAAAATTCTGGGATTCCTGTATTTCATACTTTCTTTTATATTCTGCCATCTTTCTTACAGTTGACTTCCAAAACACATTAATATAATCGCTTAACATTTATAAAGGGCAGAAATATCTTCTAAAGATTTAAAGGGTAGTAAAAAGTTCTTTCCCTTAACCCTATGCTTTATAGATGCCACTTGTTTATTCAGGCATGTTATGTAAAATATTAATGGAAAATGTATATTGTTAACAAATATTTCACAAAAGTGAACAGTAATAATTATTATCATCAAAAAGTGGTTTGCCGTCACTTGATAAACCTATAGTTTCAACTGTCAGTTAACATCACTTACAATGAGTTGTGTGATCTCTGATTAGCTGCCTTTTATAAATGGTCATGAGATCTCATTTACACTTTTGAGCGATAAAACATACACTACAACATATACCTGTCACTAAAATGGGATTTATGTGATCAACAATTTTCTTAAGGTTACGGTTTCTGTAAGGTTCTAGTCCAATTTATTGTCTATGTAGATGTCCATATAAAAATGGACAGCCATTGAAAACATGCTGTGAAGTACTGTCTCTTCTTGAGAAGACCAATCTACATGATCCTCATAGAAATAATGATAACAAGGTTTAAACCACTTTAAGACCAGGCCTTTTCTACAACTTTATGTAAAAAATCTGTATTTTTCTGCTAGAAAATTATATAGAACCTCCAAGCATTATATTTTTTTTTAGCAGATGCCCTAGAGAATAAAATGGTGGGTTTTGCAATTGTTTATGTCACACTAATGGTTTTTCGAACATAATTTTTTGGGGAAAAATACACTTTAATGAATTTTAATGCACACAAACACAATATACAATTATGGTAAAATATAAAAGACGGTGTTACAACAAGTAAATAGATACTTAACAATTGTGCTTGTGGAATGGCGCCAAACGATGGTATTTAAAAATCTTCATAGATGACGCTTTAAAAGCCTTTACAGGTTAGCAGTTTCAAGTTACACAGGAGGCCTGGTGCCTGGTGCTAGAA
This sequence comes from Rana kukunoris, assembly GCA_029574335.1. Lineage (NCBI taxonomy): Eukaryota > Metazoa > Chordata > Amphibia > Anura > Ranidae > Rana > Rana kukunoris. The sequence continues at coordinate 341,639,486 of CM056049.1, read as the reverse complement.
TTATTGTTCTTGTGCTGACATTGGGTGCAAGACTTCACATGAGTGGTTTGACCACCATTCATGTATGCATGTGGGACCAACATTAGCATTTGCGCTCAAGCACGGGGGTTCGCAAAAAGAAATGTTGTTTATTTAATTTTTTTACACTATTACTTTACATTTTTGATCACTTTAATTGATGGCATAATACATATAAACATGCCTTTATGGAGAGATTACTGGTATATTAGACCCAAGATTGGTGTAATCAGATGTTTTCACAATTTAAATACTGTGCTGTTTACATCCTGGGTATACCAAAAGTGACAAAATACTTGACTCTTCCAGTCTCTTATACCATAGGGCTGATCGAGGACCTTGCGGTCCTTGATCAGCTCTATGGTAAGCCTGCATAACCTCTAAGTCTGGGCTTGGTAATGGGATGGTAGAGACCAGAAAGGCACTAGCGGGCGGCGGGAGGAGTCATTAAATAGCTGCTAGGATGACTTTTACAAAAAAGACAATTGCCTACTGAAAATAAAAACAATACCGGGGATGATGCCATCCCAGTAGCCTTCATAAACAAAGAGAAGTCAGTGGTAAACCAAAAATACCACAAAAGGACCAAATACATATACATTAAGAAAAATCATCTATAGAAATTTTACAAAACACATGGGGGGGAGGGACCAACAGACCTTATAGTTGGTAAAGGAAGCACATCAATGCACTGGCGTAGCGGGGGGGGCAGGGGGGGCTCACGCACCGGGCGAAAAATTGTGGGGGGCGAAATCCCGGCGTCCGGACCGGGACCGTGCCGTGCGCACGGTGCGTGTCACTTTTTAATCAATATGGTGGGAGTCATAATGTCCCGACTCCCGAGGCGAGTACGGCCAGGCCATCGCCCTGTGATTGGGCATATGTGGTCATGTGCTCACTCAGTGAGCCTCACTGCCAGCGCGCCGGTCATAGGGTTGCTACCCATACGGGATTCCTCCTGCTGTGTAAATGTGTGCAGGGACACATTGCAGGAGTGACTGTGCTGTGAGGGGGAGAGACACACCACTCCACTGCCTTCTCCATGCAGAGATACAGTCTCGGACTCTTCCCCTCTCCCCTCTGCAAGACGAGCATGTGACCTGTCTGGACAGAGGGAAGAACAAACACAAAGCCTGCTGTGTGAGATAAGGGGACACCGACAGATGGGTGAGTGCAGAGCTGAGGGGTCTTTACATTCCTGCAGATCAGTTCACAGTCTCTCTCCAGTGTGGGACTTGTCATGCTGCTCTTTCCAGGGACATGGCTGCTAATTGAAGATCAGTCTACTTCTCCCTGCAGTCCCATCCTGGCATATTTACTATATTCTCCTGTGCTTACCCAGTAGTCTTTATCTAATATCTTCTTTCTTCTGTGGATTGCTTGTATTTTTATTTTTTTGGCAATTAAAAGTCCTCTGGTCTACTGACACCGTTCACTGCCCCACTGACACCCTCTACTGACACCGTCCACTGCTCTACTGACACCGTCCACTGCCCTACTGACACCGTCCACTGCCCTACTGACACCGTCCACTGCCCTACTGACACCCTCTACTGACACCGTCCACTGCTCTACTGACACCATCCACTGCTCTACTGACACCGTCCACTGCCCTACTGACACCGTCCACTGCCCTACTGACACCGTCCACTGCCCTACTGACACCGTCCACTGCCCCACTGACACCGTCCACTGCCCCACTGACTGACAGTGTCCACTTTTAAGATAAGCTTTGTTCATATTTTATTAATCTAATCATATTTTATGGGCACACTTTGCTTGTTGTGCACTGAGATTTGGGCCTTTTTTATTTTATTTTTATAATTTTTGCAGCAGCAACTTTAAGGGGCAATTTATAAAAAAAATGTTCGGAGCTACCTGGAAAACTGCATGCACATTTGTTCAAATGCGAATGGAGGCAACAATGGTGATGGCATTGGTGCCTGGTGGCAGCATGGAGGTCTGAGTCTCCTCCTCTCTCCCCCAACTAGGTGCTGCTGGTGTGGTGGCGGTGCGGTGCCAAGTGTCAGTGACGGACGGAAAACGGACGAAAAACGGATGAAAAAACTGATCAACTGAAGGGGGAAAAAATGATCTAAAAAAACTGAACGGACGTGTGAAAGAGCCCTTAGTTTGTAAGGTAAACATGCTCTACTCCTTTGGTAAATCAATCTGAATTTATACATGTTCACCATTTTGCTCAGCGCAATTTTATGCATAAAAGGTAATGAATTGCTGAGAGGGCAGCTTATTTTCCATTAAGGGGTCGGGGATAGAAGGTGACCAAGCTGTTTTACTTACCTGGACTAGAGAAAAGGAAGGTCACCGACCTGTCTGTGATGTCTAGAAGGGCAGTGTATAACTTAAGACTAACTGGACACTTGTACCAGGTAAGACAATTCTGTGGGATAGACTGACACTAGCCCACTCACAGAAGATCACACCAGCATTAGATATATGATATCAGTCTTTTTTTTTTTATTTGAATTCTTCATTACAGTATATTAAAGTGTTACCAAACCCACAACAGTAAAATCAGTTTCTATATACAGTAAAGCATTCTTTTTATACTCTGCACATGCTCATCTGAGTGTGTATTACTAAAGAGTTTTGTTATTTTTCTTGAGAGGGTGCATGAGATCAGCAGAGGGCCAATTAGCACTGTCCAGACAGAGGGTCAGGGGTCCTGCAGCCTCATAGGACAATCGGGGGAGAATAAAAAAATCCTCCTACAAACTTTAGCCAGACAATGATAGAAGTCACAAGACTGCTATATACTGCTGATGAGAAAAAAGGGATTTTTAAATACAGCTTACCTGTAAAATCCTTTTCTTGGAGTACATCACGGGACACAGAGCGGCATATTCATTACTATATGGGTTATATGGAGTACCTTCAGGTGTGGACACTGGCAATCTCAAACAGGAAGTCCCCTCCCTATATAACCCCCTCCCCTAGAGGGAGTCCCTCAGTTTTGTAGCAAGCAGTATGCCTCCCAAAATGGTCACCCAAAAGAGGGGTGGGAGCTCTGTGTCCCGTGATGTACTCCAAGAAAAGGATTTTACAGGTAAGCTGTATTTAAAAATCCCTTTTTCTTTCTCGTACATCACGGGACACAGAGCGGCATATTCATTACTATATGGGATGTCCGAAAGCAATGCTTTAATGAGGGGAGGGAGACATCTTCCAAAGAAGGATTTAATTTTAGAGGTATACTCAGATACTAGTAAATCCAACTTAAACGAGAAATGTGAATCTCAAATCAAATCAAGGGAGCCCCCTCAGATCCTGAGGAGCTTGAATCGCGGCCTGTAGTACTGACTGCCCAAAGGCTGTATCCGCATTCCTTCTTACGTCCAATTGATAAAATTTTGTAAACGTGTGGACTGATGACCACGTTGCTGCCTTGCATATTCGAGCCATAGAGATCTGATGATGTGCTGCCCAGGAGGTGCCCATGGCCCTGGTAGAATGGGCCCTTTTACCGACAAAGGAGGAGGCAACCTCTTCAAACCGCAGGCCCGAACAATTAATTGTTTAATCCATCTTGCGATGGTGGATCAAGCAGCTGCCTGACCCATCTTGGGTCCTTCCGGTAAAACGAACACCACATCTTTTTTCCGAACCTTCTCTGTAGCTTTAAGATAGGCCTTTATGGCCCTGACAATATCCAACGTATGCAGCAACCCCTCCTTTCTAGAGGTGGGTTTTGGAAGAAGGATGGAAGTACCACATCCTGGTTCAGGTGGAAACTGGATATAACCTTTGGTAGAAAGGAAGGATGAGGACGGAACCCGCCCTATCCTTATGCAAAATGAGATATGGTTCCTTACAAGATAAGGCTGCCAATTCCGATACTCTCCTGGCCGAGACTATGGTGATCAGAAATACCGACTTTCTAGTCAGTAAAATCAAGGTACCTCAGCCAACGGCTCAAGGGGTTGTTTCTGTAGGGATGACAGAACAAGATTTAAGTCCCATGGACAAAGTGGTGACTTGACAGGAGGATTAATACGCAAGACCCCCTGTAAGAAGGTCTTTACCAGCGAGTGGGTGGCCAGCGGCCTCTGAAACCACACTGACAGAGCTGAGATCTGTCCCTTGATTGTGCTTAGTGCCAGGCCTTTATCCACTCCTAGCTGGAGAAAACTTAACACCCTGTCAATAGTATATTTACGGGAATTCCATCTTTTGGATTCACACCAGCCTACGTAGTTCCTCCACACCCTGTAATAAATCACCCTGGAGACCGGCTTTCTAGCCCTAATCAGGGTAGGAATTACCTGCCTAGACAGACCTCTACCCCTGAGAATCAGGGATTCAGACTCCAGGCCGTCAAATTTAGACGCTGTAATGTAGGGTGGAGGATCGGGCCTTGTGAGAGTAGGTCTGGTTGTAGAGGCAGAGTCCAAGGGTCTCCCACTGCCATCTTCAGGACTAGTGAGTACCAAGTCCTCCGGGGCCAAGCCGGAGCTACTAGAATGACTGGCTTGTGCTCCACTCTGATCTTGCGCAACAGGCGAGGAAGTAACTGTAGCGGAGGGAATGCATATAGAAGTTTGAATTGATGCCAAGAGCAAACCAACGCATCGGTTCCGCAGGCCATAGGACCCCTCGCTCGAGACACGAACCTGTCTAGTTTCTTGTTGAACCTGGATGCCATTATATCTACGTCCGGCATTCCCCACCACTGGCAGATTGTCTGAAAGACCTGGGGATGCCGAGACCACTCCCCTGGCAACCGACTCTGGCGACTTTAAGAAGTATGCCTGCAGGTTGTCTACTCCGGGAATGAATATCGCCGAAATGCAGGGTACATGAACCTCTGCCCACTGAAAAATCAAGCTCTTGAGCGGCCTGACTCCTGGTTCCCCCTTGGTGGTTTATGTATGCCACCGCCGTGGCATTGTCTGACTGGATTCTCACCGGGAACCCCTTTAATCTGGAGGTCCATGCCAGAAGGGCTAGGCGAGCAGCTCTGATCTCCCAGATATTGATGGGGAGCTGCCTCTCTGCTTTCACCCCAGTTCCCTGGCGAGAGGACCCCTCGAAGACCGCCCCCCCAGCCTGCCAGGCTGGCGTCTGTGGTAACTACCTTCCAGACAACAGGGCTGAAGGATTTTTCCCTTTAGAAGATTCTGGGGGTTCAACCACCAGGCCAGGCTTTGTCGGACCCTTGATGATAGCGTCAAAGGGGACTCTAAGGCATGTGCCCTCTTGCCCCAGGCTGCTAGAATGGCTGCCTGTAGGACGCGAGTGTGGATCTGAGCGTATGGTACTGCCTCGAACGTGGCCACTAGCTTGCCTAGTAATCGCATACACAGGCGAATAGTTGTTTTTTTCTTGTTTAGAACCAACTGAACCAATCCCTTGATAGCCTCGATCTTTACCAGGGGCAGGACCACTCTTTGCTGTTCTGTGTCTAACCTCATGCCGAGGTATTCCAACTGCTTTGTAGGCTGGAACGCTGACTTTCCCCGGTTTTAGGACCCTGCTGAATTCTTCGAGGTACCGAACCGTGAGGTTTACTGCCTTTTGCAGACCCGGTCGTGAGTGATCTATGATTAAAAGGTCGTCCAAGTATGCTAGGACTGTGACCCCTTGGATCCTTAAATTGGCCAGAACTGGGGCTAGGATCTTCGTGAATACCCGGGGGGCCGTGGCCAGCCCGAAGGGGAGCGCCCTGCTGCCCCACCGCGAAGCGTAAAAGTCTTTGATGCGACTGAAAGATTGGTACATGAAGGTAAGCATCCTTTATGTCTATGGAGGCCAGAAAATCGTCCCTCTGAAGCGCGGCGGCTGCTGACCGGATGGATTCCATCCGGAAGGAACGAACCCTTAGGTAACCGTTTAACCTCTTTAGGTCCAAGATTGGCCTGACATCGCCGTTGGGCTTTGGTATGACAAAGAGATTGGAATAGAAACCTAGCCCTTGCTCTTGGGCTGGCACCTCTATTATTACGTCCTGGCAAAGCAGGTGATCCAAAGCTGCCAGCAATGAGGCCTTCCTTGCTGGATCCTTTGGTAGCCTTGATTCTTGAAAATGAGGCGGAGGACACCTTAGAAACTCCAGTCTGTAGCCTGTGGTTACAGATGCCCGGACCCATTTGTCGGGGATCTTGGCTTCCCAAACTTCTGAGAAGAAACGAAGCCTTCCCCCCACCCGCGAGAGTGGGGGCGCCCCTTCATAAGGCAGACTTAGGGGCTGTCTTTGTCGGCTTGCGATACCATGGCCTCTTACCCCCAGGGGCCTGTCCCTGCGATCTACTGTTAACGTTGGATCGTGCAGGCGGCCGTCGATACTGCCTGGAATTTGAGGGCCCCGAGACAGGAAAGAGCTGCCTTCTAAATGTAGGACCCCGGAATGTCTTTTTGGCCGGTAAAAGGGTACTCTTGCCACTTGAAATAGTCTGAATATATTTATCCAGATCCTCTCCGAAGAGTCGTCCTCCATGGAAGGGAAACCCTGCCAGAAGCTTTTTGCATGGGGGCTCCGCCGCCCAGTTCTTCAACCATAAGAGCCTTCTCATGTGCACCAAAAATAGTGATAAACGAGAGGCCTGCTGGATGGAATCCTTTATAGCATCTACCGCAAACCACAGAGCTCTGGGAATGTCAGAAAACTCTTCTGCTTGTTGGGTAGGCATGTCCTTTAACATTTCCTTTGTCTGGTCTTTTAACGCCTGACAAACACCAATCGCAGCCACCGCTGGCTGCACCACTGCTCCTGCCGTAGCAAAGGATGCTTTTAAAAGTGTCTCTAACCTTTTATCAACCGGATCTTTAAACATATGTATGTTTTCCACCGGGCAAGTTAGTGATTTATTCACACATGAGATGGCTGCATCCACTACTGGGAGCCTCCACCTCTTGGAGAATTTTTCCCCCATGGGGTAAATGACCGCAAATCTTTTCGGTGGCAGAAAAATCCTGTCCGGCCGTACCCAATCCCGAAAGATCAATTCCTCCAAAAGAGGATGGACTGGAAAAACTGCGTTGCTTAACGGAGCTTTCAAAGAGCCCAGAGAGGATACCGGAGGAACCTGAGGCTCTGGCAATGGTAAACTAAATGCCGAGCGGACCATGTCCGTCAAAGACTGTACCCACAGTCTTTCTGTCTGGGAGTCTGAAAATGGTTCCTCCGAGGCAGACCCCTCAATCCCTGAACCCTCTTGGTTCAGGTCTAGTTGATCCTCCTGTGATTCCAATTCCTCCAGAGAGAGAATCTCAGCATCTGAGGATACACCTCTTGGTGATGGGGATCTAACCCGTTTCTTACCAGGAATAGCTCTAGCGATCAATGCTGCTATTCTCTCTTCTAGCCCCCCTAGGGATACGGCTAGCATCTCCTCTGTGATAAACACAGGGCCGGGCTGATCTGGGCCAGCCTCCACACCAGATCCCCCTAATGGCTCTTTTTATGTTAATAAGTTGCGGGGAAAGTATCGGCATATCATCAGAATCAGAAAGGGAACCCTTTTGTTTTTTTTTTGTTTTTTGTTTTTTTGGTCTTTTTTGTACCCTTTGACCCCGAACCTTTGGAAGCCATAATACAAAATCGAGGGACTCCGCCCACACAACAGACTGTAGTGGGCAGGAGTACAAAACCAGAGTTTAGGGGACAATAGATCACTAATGCCCAAAAACTGATGGGATCCCGTATGCTTTTTTTTTTTTTTTTTTTTTTAAATATATATTATATATTTTCTTTTTACAACATACAGTGACCCCAAACTTAGTTTGCCAGCCTCCAACCTGCTGCAAAAAGGGGAATTTTTTGGCTTAACAAAAAAGGCATTGGAACAAAGTCCAGCATGTACTACCCCTCTTCCGCCACCGGGAGTCACTGTTCTGCCGCTCTGCGTCCTCTCCTTCTGAAAATCAGCCTCAGACTGAGCACTGACAATGCCTGCTGTCTATAACAGCACAAAGGCGCGCCTCCTGTTTGACGCCGCCGGCACGCCCCCCCCCCCCCGCCCTCCTGTCTGAACGGCGCGAAAAAAAGTCTATAAGACGTGCGCGCGCGCGCGTATGCCGGAAACAGGAGGAACATGGAGGAGCCGCGCTGCTGGAGATCCAGGAACGCAGAAACAGGCGGCAGATTCAAACCCCCGGCCAGGTAGGACTCTCCAAAGGCCCCTAGGGATCCTTACTAGCCCTAGGAAGAAAACAGCAGGTTTAGCTAGCAACACATTTTTAGACAGGGGAACCTAGTGATGGGGGAGAAAGGGTGTCATCCTGTCTTTCTCAGACATAGTGAACAAGGTTGCCCATGCAGAGCATACTTAGGCTATCCCCCCTTTTAGGTTACCCCGGAGAGCCTGCTGTCGAACCAAGTCCCGCAGGCTCCCCCTTACCTGCTCCATGCAGCAGGATGTTTGTCCAGCAAACTGATCCAATCTTCTCCCATCTCCGTGGGTAGCGTAGTAGACCTTCAGGCCCTGGGGTCCTATGAAGGTACCCACTGTCCTGGACCTATATAGCACCCTGGCAAGCAGGAACTTATGGTTTTTACAAACTCCAAGTCCTGGGCCCAGGGTCCAGCCCTCCAAAGAGGAGCATTATAGGCAAAACCCCACGGCTTGGGGCCCGGGTACTGTCCACTTTGGCACTGAGGCTCCTTGGACAGATCCGGTTAGCCCGCCCTTAATCCCAAGGATGTGGAGCAAAGCTATTCCGTGACCAACACCTAAGACACTGGCGAAAAAACTGAGGGACTCCCTCTAGGGGAGGGGGTTATATAGGGAGGGGACTTCCTGTTTGAGATTGCCAGTGTCCACACCTGAAGGTACTCCATATAACCCATATAGTAATGAATATGCCGCTCTGTGTCCCGTGATGTACGAGAAAGAAAGGTATTTAGCAGTTTATATTTGCTAAAATAATTGTATTTCCATGTTCTGTGTACTGTGGAAGACCAGATACTGTATAGTGAAAGCAGGCTCTTGGGTTTAGTAACACTTTCATTTTGTAGAGGCTGTTCTTATGGCAATATCAAGGTGCTTTGCATATATGTCCAATGTGTAGAAAATAAGCAGTGATCTTTTTATTTTTACTTCTAAAACATAACATTACTATGGGAAATCCCAAGCTTTCACTGTTGCTCAAGTAGTCATAACTCTTTCAATATTTTGACTGGCCTCATTCCTGCTAAAATACAATAACATACCTCATGTGTAATGTATCCAACACTTCTGTTTCAGTGGACCATGATCCCTGGTACAAAACCAATTATAGAAATCAAGAGGGTAATATAAATAGTCCTTAGGTCAGAGTAGTATCATTACAAATTAAAGTATAAGGCATACAAATTGTACAGGGAACACCATTTACTGCAGTTTTCTTTACTAGAGAAAATTACAAAATGATGAGGTAAAAGGACAATTTTAAGTAAAACATAGTTAAACATATAAGAAATAGATATTCATATTAAATATATACATTTGAATATATATATATATATATATATACAGTATATATGTATATATACATTCAAATATTTGCAAAGAATATGCAAGCTGTAATGCTGTCAAACCATTCTACTATTTATTATTTTGATTACATTTGCAAAAGGGATAAAAATATATATATATATATTTTGAACATAAGAGCCCATTCACACAGGGGCAACACAACTTCTAGCGTGACTTTGGGAGGTAACTTGGACACGACTTAAGTATGAATCATCAGGCAACTTACAAGGCAACTTCAAGTCGCCTCCAGGACAGGAGGCTTTCCAGTGGCCAATCAAACAACAATCAGCTCTGTGGGAGGGAGGGGGAGGGGTTTGCCTGAGAAATGTATGTTATCTTCCTGTATTGTTGCTTCAGTTAAGACAGTGATCAGACTTCTGAGGCGACTTCCATTGAAATCAATGGGTACAAGTTGCCTAGAAGTCGGATTGAAGTAGTACAGGAACCTTTTCTGAAGTCGGAGCGACTTCAGTAGTGTATATTAAGACGGCTCTCATTCACTTACATTTATTTTCTTGACCGCACGACTTGGGGCAACTAGGGGCGACTTGAAGTCGGATCCCAGGTTGCCCCAGTGTGAACCAGCTCTAAATAAACTGATTTAAAATTGATTACAGTTGCCCTGGGGTGGTAATCAAACACCCTAAATACAAATGTGCCACATCCCTGTAAGTAAATTGAATTTGGAGATTTCAGAAAAATGGACGACATTAAAGGCACATATAAAAATGTACTAAATGTATTAATAATTCACATAATGTGCTTACTTACAAGGATGTGGCACATTTGTATTTAGAGTGTTTCAACCTTAATCAACATTAAATAAATTGACAGCGGGGCACATTTTTGCTGTTTATAATGCTTAATGGATAGAAGTTGCTTGCAGGACTTGGTGGACATAACTATCTAAAATATATCAATGCATTAATATAAAACTTTACACAGAGTAAAAATGACTTTACCATACCTGCAGGCAAAATACATTTGATTGGCTATTCTTTACAAAAGTGCAGTTTTACCACAGTCACTAAACTCTGGAAAAAAATCCCTTGCAATATGCAACTTTCCTTTGGAAAATTAACATCCTATTTGCCTTTATTTAACCACTTCCCTAATGATGTCAGCCGGAACCCTCCCTTCCTCCGGGTGGACGTTATATGACATCCTGGGCTTTCCGGACGGCTAGGAGAAGCCCAGGACGTCATATCCATGTCCTGTCAGAGGAGAGGAGACCAATGTGTGTTTCTAGTACAGAGGAACACACATCGGTCTCCTCCCCTTGTGAGTCACCTCCCCTTGTGAGTCCCCTGCTCCTTCAGTTGGAATCACTCACTAGGGAACATTTTAACCCCATTGATCACCCCCTAGTGTTAACCACTTCCCCGTCAGTCACATTTACACAGTAATCAGTGCTGTTTTATAGCACTAATCGCTGTATAAATGTGAATGGTCCCAAAAACGTGTCAAAGGTGTCTGATGTGTCCGTCGCAATGTCACAGTCACAATAAAAATTGCAGATCGCTGCCATTACTAGTAAAAAAAAAAAATGCCATAAATCTATTCCTTATTTTGTGGATGCTATAACATTTGCGCAAACCAATCAATAAACGCTTATTGCGTTTTTTCTTTACCAAACATATGTAGAAGAATACGTATCGGTCTAAACCTGGGATCTCCAAACTACGGTCCTCCAGTTGTTGTGGAACTTCACATTCCATGAGGCATTGCAAGATTCTGACATTCATTGACATGACTAGGCATGATGGGAATTGTAGTTCCTGAACAACTGGAGGGCCGTAGTTTGAGGACCCCTGGTCTAAACTGAGGAAAATATATATATATATATATTTTTTTATAATTGTGATATTTTTTAATTTAAAAAGTAAAACATTTTGTGTTTTTTTTTTTCAAAATTGTCACTCTTCTTTTGTTTATAGCGCAAAAAATAAAAACCACAGACGTGATCAAATTCCACCAAACGAAATCTCTATTTGTGGAGAAAAAAACCATAAAGATTTCATTTGGGCATAGTGTTGCATGACCACGCAATTGTCATTCAAAGTGCGACAGCGCTGAAAACTAAAAATTGGTCTGGGCAGGAATGTGGTGAAAGTGCCCTGTATTGAAGCGGTTTATCAACCCCTAGGTCTCACCTCCTTCCAGTGCAGTTGCTAAATTCTAAGCTTCAAAGCTTCTTGTGATGTTTTGGCCTTGAATTAGTCCACAATGATTGGTCTCCTTTTGGCCCTGGATTGTATATTCTTTTAGGTCTTCTTCTGCCTCTGATTCCCCTTACTTTGAGCTCTTTAACCTTTACTGACTGTCACCTTCTGCTCTGACCTTCCATTAGTGGTTTATCAACCCTTCCTTAGTTCCCTCTCCAGACATTCCTCTCCATTCACTGAAATCCCAAAGGTCAGGTTAGAAGGATTTTTGTAATATCATGTACCTTGCCTCTCCTGATACCCGTAGTCCTGGACATACTTTTACTCCATCCACCACTCTAAGTACCCGCAGTTCTGAATCTACCAATTTCCTCCGTCTGCTCTTCCAGGTGACTCCAGTCCCACACATAATATTACTTCACTTGCCCTTCCAAGTACCCCCAAGTTACCATATCTGCCTCTGCCGGTACTTTCAACATGTCCTAGACATACTGTTACCTCATTTATCCCTACAGGTATTCCCAGTGCTGGCAAGATAAGCTATTTCCCCATTTTATGCCACCCTAGACTCTCTATACTCTAATTATATGGTCACGCCCATGTTCTACACAGTGCCAGCTTAATATCTACCTTCCAGGACCCCCCTTTTACCAGGTGTGCTGTCCCCTAATTGTTTGCAGCTGCTTGAACCCCCTATTTTGCACACTATGACGCCCCAATATCTTCACTGGTCCTGTGTGTGCCCTGCACCCCTTTTCTGAGGACACTGTGATAGCCAATTATTAACATCAGTTTCTCCTTAATTGTGTACCCTTATAGGCAATCCTACCCTGTGTGGCCCCTGTGACCCTATCATGACTCATCTGTCAATCTCCCACAGACCCCACCACTAACGTGTTGAATTGTTTGGGGCTGGTTGGCAGCGTAACCATACGACAGTGGGCTGGTTCAATAAGAGCTCACAGAACTTAAGCAGGAGGTGAGGACAGGGACAGTATGTACAGAAGCCAAAGAAGAACAAAAGTATTCAGAATTTGGGGCTAGAATGGGAGACACAAAGTAGTTAGATCCGGTGTGTTTGGATTCTAAGCCACCAATTTTCTACTGTAGTATTCTGAAATTGCAGGGACCTGCACTGTGCAGGAATTTCACTTACACCACGTGTAATCGAAGACCACATTGAAATCAATGGAAATCTAAAACATCCAACTTGAAACTTAGTTGGAATTTTATTTATATTTCGGGATCAACTCTGCTAACATTACTCTGTATTGTTTTTTTTAGTGTCATGTAATTGTTCTGTAGAATAATGTTCATACGCTTATTTTTCAGGTGTCCAGTACACCAATTAAAAAAACAAAAAAAAACGGCTGTATTAATATATTAAAGTAAGACACAGCTAAACCTGCTTACTGCTACTGGTTAAACACAGTTCAGGCTTGTGAGTTCAGACTACTATTGGGCTGTACAAAATAATATTGATGTTATATTTAAAAACTTTTATGCCGCTAGAAATAATTTACCTCCATCTCCCCTTATTCCCTACTTGTCACACATCATCATAAGCTGTCTCAAAGTCTCAATAGTCTTCAGAGAGAGATACTTTCTATGGTCAATCCCATATCTCTAAACAGACACAGATTCTGTCTTTATAAATCATGCACAATACTTGGTAATTGCCCGACATTTTTATATTTTGTTTAAGGTAAAACACATTGCCCTTTAAAAAGCTTTATTAAAGGACCACATTTTTGTAACAGATAATACACATTTCTTTACTAATGCTCTTTGGCATCAGCTGATTTCATCACTTAATCATGAGATTGATGTAATACACATAAGACCAGAGAACAATGCTTGAATAAACTCATCTAATAGCCCTTTTTTGTCTCAACATGATTTCGAAAAAATTTGAAAATTTGCCCATCACATTTTACAAATGCAGGTTTAAGTACAAATCTGATTTCTCTGAAGCTCTTTGTTCTTATAGTAGGTTGTAATAAATGCATTGGATTGACAACGACAGCTTTAGAATAAGTAACATGTCAAGTAATGTGGAACATACATTTGTAACCCATTCAAATACAATTTTATTTAATAGCATGGAATTCTAGCACAATAGATCTCCTATCTGTGTTTTTCTGTTGTACAGTGTATATTATAAAATAAAAATAGCATGTTGTGGCATTCCCATAAAATTGGTTCATTAAATCAATGTTCACTTATATCAGACTGGTGTCTTCAAAGTAGAATGTTCTGGGTGTGAGCTGAGACTTTCCTGTCTCATAGCTAAAACACAATAGGGTCTGCCTGAGCGGCACTCAGCTATTCAGAGAAAGCAATGTATTCTAGCAATGAATACAAAGCTTCCTTTGATTGGCTGAGTCAGAGGTTATGACATCATCAGCTTGCCTTTTTGACTTAACCAATCAGAGGAAGTTTGTATAAATTGCTAGAATACATCACTTTTTTCTGCATGGCTGAGCTCCGCTCAGAAAGACTCTTTTGTTTTTTTCCAGGTATGCGACAAGAAGGTCTTGGTTCGAACCTGGAACACAGTACGGTATGCTGTATGTAGCCTCAGCTACATATAGTTTATACAGCACATCCAACGACCTCACATGTTACCGAGAGACACAGTTTATTGGGGCCAGCTTGGTCCAAACTATGTAAAGTATATCAAAAGCTTGAGTTCAAATTTAAGGGTTCAAATCCCAAATAGGTTAAGAATTCCTAGTTCTTAGGTCCTCAGAACTGAAAATATGTTCTTAGTGTCTCCATACTGCCATGTTCACATTTTTGAACCCCTAAAAAAATTCAATTTAGATCTAGGGCCACATAACATTTGGGTGAACTTTTACATTACTCACGATGCAAGCAATATGTTCACTTAATTACTGAGCCTTCGTAACTCCACCATTGTTTTTGTCTGCAAAAGCAAATGGAGGAATTCTCCTGCTTGCTCAAGTCAGTCCTTGACCGTGGGGACCTTTATGGGCAAAGCATTGGTTTAATCTAAAACGCTAAGGCTACATTAACACTACAGCATTTTAAATCGTGGGCAGATTTGCCACGGATTTGCCCACAATTTCAGAGCCCCGAGGTGTGAATGACAAAACGCGGGAGTCACATTTGAGATTCCATTTATTTGAATGGCACCTCAAATCACTGTGCGGATCTGCAGTGATTTTCACGCGATGAAACTCTCTGCAATTGCGGCAACCTGCATCGCGGAATGCATGTTGCCAAAAATAGTTCAGGAGCTACTTTGGGGTAAAATACGTCCCACAATGAGGGTTGCTGCGATTGCAGTGCATTTTATCGAGTGACAATCGCTGCAGATCCACACAGTGCTTTGAGGTGCCATTCAAATGAATGGGAATCTCAAATGCGAACACGCTGACTGAAGCCCCATACACACTATCAGTTTTCCTGACGGTTTTCTCTTCAGGTTTACCAAAACCATCAAATATGAGGTCACACCTCAAGAGTTTCAATTTGTATGCAATCAGGCAGGCCCTTGTACTACATGGTTTTGGTAAACCTGAAGAGAAAACCGTCAGGAAAACTGATAGTGTGTATGGGGCTTTACCCCCAGCCAGATTGGATGATATGGGGCAAGCTTACTGAAGAGAAACAGGAAGTGAGAAATTCAGACAAACAAAAAAAAACATTTAGATGGGAAATCAAAGGAAAAGGTAAGTAAACCAACAATGCATTAGCTTAAAGGAACCTATTTAGAAAATAAAAAACAAACCTTTACAGCCCTTTTAATGGTGATTCTGGAGGACCAGTATGACAAATTTCAGCAGATTTGGCAACCCTGGAGAGACCACTTTCCACCTTCCCAAATGACCTCCCAATTCTTAGAACTTTAAAGGTTCCATGTGGTACAGCCTAAAAAACCCTGGGGTGCCCATTCCCCCTACCCCCTTCTATTTCCCCTCCTTTCTTCTCTTTCTTTCTCTTTTCTTCCTGCTTCCTGCTTTTACACGCTCTCTCCCCTCTTTGTGGAGCTCCTGTAAGCCCCAGATGAATAGCGCAGGCCATAGCCGTCAATTAAATTTTTTTATTTTTTGTGTGCCAGGCCTTTCCATTCATGTCACAAAATCACTAGGACATTGATGGTTTAATGCATTATATTGATATTTGAATGCCTGAATGTTGTCTTTTTTGGGGGTATTTCTTGCAAATAAATATTCTTTGTCTAATGCTGGCCATACACGGGTCGAATTTCTTTTGAAAATCAGAAAATGTGTGTGTTTTGTGATCCGATGGTGCCACCATTGATTTAGAAATTCGACCGACTAAACCTTAAATTTCACCTCATGTTCCTACAGAAAGGAATTTTTGTGTCTGGGAATCTTCTTTTCTTTCCGAGAACCTTTGTTTCTTTCTGAGAATTTTCTTTTTTTGCACATACGCATTTCTTTTTTGATTACATTTCTCGCACGATTCTCCCATCATTAATTAGAAAAAATATCTAACATGTTGGATTATTAAAATTTGATTGCCGTCTGAAAATCGGCAATTAATGCAGCCCAATAATGGTACGAAAAAGTTCTTTCGAAATTCGACCCGTGTATGGCCAGCATTAGATGTTCAGCTTACTCTTATAAATTGATGTCTCGCAAGTCCTGTCTCAACCACGACCTATTGCAGTATAATATGGTTGCCGCTCTCATTTTGTATTCGGGGAGCAGTATGTGTGCAAAGTTTATTGATATTATTAATGTTCACATCTTGTTTTTGTAACACTCCTACCTCTCTTTTTATACCTGAAAATGTAAATACAATTTCAGTAAATGAAAGAAATAATGGGGGGTGGGGCACTGAGTAGTACAGCAATTTGTTTTTCTTTTAATAGACTATTTTTTTTTTTTTTGAAAACTATGCAATAATATAAAGCCATGTAGTTGTTACACACTTATAAGTTGAGTATGTCTAATTGTGTTGTTTCCAGTTAGACTAAGGTGAAGAGCTCTGTTTGCACATTAGATTAGCTGCAAATGAAATGTCTGTTTAATAGACATAGAACTTTATAGCTTTGACCTAGTTCATATTTGCTTTGCTTTGCATTATGTTGTACAGAACAGTTTTCACAATCTATCATTTCTAATTGTGGTACTTATGTAAAAGAAAGGATTAAACCCCTGAAAAGAAAGAATTAAAATGCCTATGTTAACATTACTTTCAAACTCCACAATAATTATGTGAAGATTGTAAAAAGCAGAAATGTAATACATTAGTGTTTGAAGTACAGCGATGGTGGCTTCATAACTTTCATAAAAGTCATGCAATGGAACAACTGGCCTTTGAGAGGATGACACAGCTCTGCAGTATGTTAATGAATTTTGGTTAGTACTTACATTTTCCAATTGGTGGTTTGGCAGAATGTACACAACTACAGCCTCTCTAACTTTTAATATAAAATTCTTTACAATATAAAATACTTTTCATTATTTTCTCTAGGAGCGTTACAGTTTTGTTTTTGTTTTGTTTTTGTAACGTGATAAACTTGCTAACTATTTCCTTTTGGCTCTTATCTTATAAAAAAAAGTATAGCCTTCTCTCCTACCTTACCTCCATTCTTGTGCTTGATCCTCTGTCAATTTCAGGATTTTCAGATGTCTGTATTATTTACTCCACATTTTAGGACACAGCAGTGACGTAGGGGTCACAGGATGGAAATTGCCCCAGACACAGGCATCCAAGGGTCCCAAAGGTGTTGAAAAAGAGACCGCCGCTCCAGGCAAATGCAATAAACAATCAATGTCCTCCTCAAAGTCCGTGGGTATGACTAAGCACTGATTTTTTGTGCGAAACCCGTCAGCTTTTCCACCCCACTGCTTGCTGTGCTGTGTTTTGTAGTGCTTTTTATCCTTTTTGCACCAATAAAGGCTACCTTTTTAGGTTTATTTTGGTGTGCGGCTGTCCATGAATTCCTTTCATTGATTTCTCCTAAAGGTGTTGGATGCTCAAAAAACTGAGTGCTGGAAAGGAGCTGAGGAAGGAGAAATAGGTGGTGAGAGGAGAGTATTAATGCCTCTTCTCTCAAACAGTACTGTGGTTTAGGTTTGGGATCCTGTCCCTAAACTTGCTCAGGAATTGGCGCACCTATACATTGTAGTAATGCAAAAGTGTAAATAAAAAAATAAAAAAATCAGATTGCTGCTAAATTAAATTTCCTAGCCATTTGTTTGATCAATGACTTCACCCATCCCCCTTGACTGTATACACTTCTTCTACCTCCAGCATAATCTTGCTTGTAGAACTACATCTCACAGGACCAGCTAGCGCTGTAAGGATAATCCAACATAGACTCAGTTAGATACAAAGCAAGTACCCTTTGCAGGCAGGTATTGCAGGCCCCTTTGGTAGTGTAGAAATTCCAAGTGCTTAGCTGTCCTATTTCTGTGGCTACTGATACCAGTACGACCTCCTTAGTCACTGCCAGCTGCCTCTTTCACTAGCCCTCCTGACTAACACTTCACGGTCCTCCCAGACTGATTTTGGAACTATCCCAGACTGCTTGCACCCAGTCCCTTCAGGCATACCTTTCAGTCTTCTGTGCACTGTGCACTCACCAGCCCACGTTGTTGTCTTATTCCCTGAAGATTTGCCCGGCAGTGTTCTCCTGCTGTCCTCTCCTTGCTGCTCCTTGTCAAGATCCCCTTGTGTGTCTTGAATAGTGGTTCATTCTGGACCTGAGCTCAAGCCTGAGTCGCCCCCCCCCCCCTCCAGACTAGGGGGTTACTCTCAAAGGCCTCTGACAGCCTAACACTCCATCTCCATCTTCCATTCAAACTCCACTTCCCCCAGCTGGGCTGACCCAGAACTCCCTCCCTTAGGCCTTGTTTACACTTGCAGCAGTCTCTACCGCCCCTCTGAAAGTGCTTTTCAGAGGATGGTAGAGCAGAAACTTTCAGGTGTTTAGGAGACCATGCTGCTGCATCTTGAATGCCTGTTTAAATAAGATAACAGTTTTCTTATGTTTTTCATCTGGGAACCCCTGCTCTGAAATATTCACCTGTATGAATTGCTTTTCTCTTTACATATGTATTATTGATGTTTATGTTGCTAATAGATATATATTTCCTTTCCAACTCTGGATGATTAAAAAAAAAAGATAGAATAACAATAAACAATTAAGTAAATTACTAAATGATTTCAATAGATTGATAGAGAAAATATTTATTTTTTTTGTGTGTGATAGTGCACATTTTTATTTACTTCAAACATTTCAACTACATACAGTATATTCAGATTATTTATTTTTTCAAAAGAAATGGAAAACAATTATCTACTATTGTAATGGTTCTCTAACAACCAAGAATGAGCACATGGAAGTTACACTTAGTGATGAAAGACTGTAAAGATATTAAAGGTAATCTACCACTTACAAAAGATGCCTAGACATGCAGCAATTCAGTAACTAAAGTAACCTGTTTCTGCTGAGCCTTTCAGTGATTAATGTTACAATGCAATGAAAAATTTGCTCTGAGTAAAGCTATGTTAAACAATTATCTGTAGTGTAAAAAGTAATGTTAGAAGCCATGACTTCATGCATCTTCTATGCAGCTTTCTTTAAATGTCAGATTATATAAAAAAAAATAATAATAATAAAATGTCCACTAGTGATTGCTGATGATGGAAGCATTCATTTAAAAATACAATGCAGTGTCTATGAGTGTTATCTTGCCGTGCATGTTACAGATTGTATTTTAATGCAGAATCAAACTCAAGTTTAGGTCTACTTTAAAGCTGAACTCCAGATCTACCTTTGTCTGTCTTGTACAGGCACCTTTCCTGTACAGGAGTTACTTTCTCACTGTACAGTGTAAGCCTTTCCCAATATGCGTTAGAACTTTCAGCAAGTCACAGCCTGCATCATTTGCTGGCAGGAAGATGTCCACCATGGTTTAGCTGCTTACTCCCCAACTGAATTGTCACTGTTCCTGTCTCTTTTATTCATTGAATTTTAGTTATGTTATTTATGGAGGTTTAGCATTACACATGGGCTTTCCCTAGTCTGGTCTTCTCTTTTTAGAAAGCTATGTGCAGCCTCTTCTACCAGCCATGATATGCTTGCATTGCACAAAAAAGCACAGATACCCACTAATGACAAAAATATGCACCTACACCATACCAATACCGCATCTTTACTGCACGTTTACTACATGCTGGTTTACCAATACTGTCTCTAAGTACACCACTGCTTCTTAAAGGGCCCCAACAATAGCCGACAGAAGAACAACACAATGGACTGCCCCTCTAGCAAAATCATCCTGCATGTCACTTTTGATTCTTTCTCCTTTTTTTTATTTTTACGGACAGTGCTCATCCAGTCAGTCTAGACCTAGAATTAATGTCAATAATGCACTTTGGCAGTATAGTCTCCTGTAATTTGTAAATTAAGCTTTTTTACTGCCCACTGCTGCACTTTAGGGGACCTTGCTACTGTTTATACTGATTTGAGAGCCAAGTGTTATCTTATGCTTAGTACATATTACTAATCACTCTGTACGCTAAATTGTGTTACTGACTTTGTTAATCAGTTTACATGTTTGCCTCTTTACCCACCATATCAGGTGACAATATATTAAAGAGCAAGTAAACCCTGATGGGTTTGACTTCATTTTTAGTTCCCTGCAAAGTAAAAGCATAACGTGCTAGTATGCATTGCATACCATCACATTATGTGCCACTTACCTGCAAACAAAGCCTGTGCTGTCCCTGCTGGTAGCCACATTCAATGTTCCTCCCTCTTCCAGGACCGCAGACTTTGGCTCTGTGGCTGGCCGGAGTAGCATGATGTCACTCCCACGTCAGTCACGGCACTCGCTAGTAATGGAACGGCACATCATTGGCACACTACAAGGTAAATATGTTCTAAATGATGTTTAGGAGATATTTACTATAGTGTACCTAAAGGTAAGTTTTATTATAGGCTTAGCTTGGCTTAGCTATAGGTCCTATAGGTTCAAATGGAGGTGTGCAACCTCTTTAACTTTGCCTTTACTAACTAGTTCAGTGTCTGTTTTCTTGGACATGGTAATTTTAATTGTTACCAAATATAACTTTCAATGACTAGTGTATCAAAGGGATTGAAGTTCTTATGGAGGTTGAGGCAAAGAGCAGAGCACCCATCCTAACTATTGTCTCCTATGGGGGAGCCCTTCAAATACGCTAGACAAAACAGTACACTTAGTGTTGGCTTTGCAGAGCTGAATGTAGCTTAATGGATGTAAACGTATGTGAATGCGACTCCATGGATCTAAGCATCTAAATATGCCTGAACTTGCTTTTAAGCTGGAACATCTAAACTCAGGAAAAAGTGGTATCAGAGGAATACATTTCCCAGATATTTACATCATTTTGAAAAGCCAGTGTGCATAAGGCCAAAAATAGATTTCATACTTTTGTTAACTTGTTGGTATTAACGACAGGGTCTCTTAAGGGCAAAATTTGTCTTGCATTGTAAATCTAGTCCATTAGCACATAAAAGGTATAATTCTAATATTATATGTGTATTTTACTTTTATTATGTTATTCTTATTAAGGTTAAAAAATAAAAACAGTTATATTCTAATTTGATGCAACCTTAGCCTGTCCTACTTATTTTACATAAATGAACATCTGTAACTGAGCCAGTTCAGACTTTAAATTAATATTTAAACCTCATTATAGTTGAATTCATTACACGCATGGCGGTAGCAAAAATATTTTTTCAGACCATCAGCTGAATTTCATAGCTTTCCCTAAGTACATCTTTTTTATTAAACCAATTGTTTGCACATGCCTAAATGGAGTCAAAAATCTATCAATAAGATGAATACCAGATGTTTAACTATTTATCAAACCAGTGCAAGGGCTCTTTTACAAATGCTGCATTTTTCTAAGAGGAAAGAGGTAAATTAGGTCAAGTTACTTGTTATACTGTGTACAGTATCTTCCCAGAGATGGTACGTCAGCTGTTGAGGAGTAATTACAAGTACGTTTTTTTATCTACTTGCTTTTCCTTGCTTATTCTTGCTTTTTCTGTAGAGTAACCCTCTAGCTAAAAAGCACACATGGAGTTTATAGAGGAACCTTACCCATAACAGCTTGGTAAAAATGAATATTTATTATTTGTATTATTATACAGGAGGATTTATATAGGACCAACAGTTATTGAAGCACTTTACAACATGAGGGCAGACAGTACAATTACAATACAATTTCAATACAGGAGGATATCAGAGGGCTCTGCATGTTAGAGCTTCCAATCTAAAAAAAGGGTCAAGTGATACAAAAGGTAATAACTGTAAGAGCCCGTTCACACAGAGGCAGCACGACTTTGGGGGCGACTCGGCAAGGCGTTCTCAAGACGACCTGAGTGGCAACTTGCAAAATGACTTCTGTATTGAATTCAATGCAAGTCGCCCTGAGTCACCCCCAAAGTCATACAGGAACCTTTTTCTAAGTCGGAGCGACTTGCGTCGCTCGTATTAGAACTGTTCCATTGAATAGAGCGGACCGTGGCTTGTCAGGCGGCTGAGTTGCCAGACAGGTCGCCCTTGTGTGAACTTGCTCTAAAGGCGTAAGCTGATGGAGAAAACTAAAGTACAGTTGATAGGTGAATGCAGGATAGGCTTCTCTGAAGAGAAATATTTTCAGGGATCGCCTAAAAGTTGATAGAGTAGAAGTTAGTAGGACATTTTGGAGTAGGGAATTCCAAAGGATGGAAGAGGCCCGGGAGAAGTTCTGGAGGTGAGCATGGGAGGAGGTAAAAAGGGAACTAGAGAGCAGGGGGTATTAGGAGGAATGAAGAGAACTCCCTTAACATGGGTACATCTACCGTGTTTCCCGTAAAATAAGACCGGGTCTTACAATAATTTTGGCTACAAAAAACACACTAGGACATATTTTCAAGGGATGTCCTATATATGTCCCCTGACTTCTCTCCCCCTCTCCCCCTGTCAGTGCAGGAGTCATCATTATGACACCTTTAATCACAAAAATCAACCTTAAATGTCATTGTAAAAAATATGTAATCCGTTTTGTAAAAAGATTATATAATGTCCAGTGTGTCTCCTGTTGTAACTTTATTGTCGAAAATACCTTATTTATAGTGCTGCTGGGCACTTACGTGATCCGCCGGAGCTCTTCTTCCCTGCTCCCATCACTGCAGAGGGAAGGGTCGAGATCCCAGCTGATCTTAGCCCCGCTGTAAGCACTGCAGAGGGAGGGGACGCTGACATGAGCTGGGAGGAGAAGATCTCTGGTGGGTCATGTGAGTGTCAAGCGGTGCTGTAAATAAGGTATTTTTGACAATAAAGTTAAAAAAGGAGACACACTGGACATTATATAATCATTTTACTGGATTATTTTTGGGATAGGGCTAATTTTCAGGGAAACGCAGTAGCTGTTGTGCGTTCCTTCTAGTGTTTTAATGCACCTGAGAGTGACAGGTGCAGGATTCATCCTTACTGCATGCAGTTTGTAAAAGTCTTTGGCAGCCTGTGGCTGGATGGGGCTGAATGCTGTACCTAGTGGTACTTGTGTTTAGTACCTTATGGGGTTGATTTACTTAAAACAGAGAGTGCAAAATCTGGTGCAACTCTGCATAGAGACCAATCCACTTCCAGGTTTGTTTGTCAAAGCCTAACTAGTTGCTGGTGCTGTGTCGTTAGCATTCATAGAAGCTGGGAGAACCACCGTGAACTGCATGGTGGATGTGACATCACCAGAGACAGGGAGACAGTCAGGATACACACAGGAGGAGGGGCACACTTGTATCCTGGCTGTCTCCCCATCTCCGGTGACATCACATCTGCCCTGTGGTTTACGGTGGTTTTTCCAGCTTCTATGGACGCTATACAGCTACCACACAGCACCAGCATCTTCTGTGGTCCCTGTGCGTAGAACGATGTCCATGAGATGAATTGGAGGAACTTTCCCATGCACCAGATGAACTTGTTTTTAATTGTGTTCCTGTGAACTTAATACTTTGATGAAATCATTTATGTTAATACTACACTTAGGTGGCACTTCCTGTTTTGTCCTTTCATCCTGAGCAACTAGTGGGGTGAGAAAAAAAGCAAAGATCTCCAGAGCCTGTTCTCCTGTCATAAACACAAAGAAAATGAAGGAGGTGGAGGAGTGGAAGAAGGAAAATTATGGGGAAGAGGAGGAGAAGTTGGAGGTGGAAGAGGGGTAGAAAGAAGCAGTCACATCAATAATGCTTGACACCAACTATTCTACATATGACAGCACCTATACCTCTCCTATTAGGCTTGCCTGTCTTTTTTTTGGTCGTAGGATTGCATACTTCATTATTGCTGCTTCCTGGCCTTTTCCCTGGGGACATGACTTCTTCCTTCCCTCTGCTGCTGCTTGCCATTTCCCCTGCATTATGGAAGGGTGAAAAGCCTATAGACTAATTCCCTGTACACATGATCGGTTTTTCCGTCAGAAAAAAAACTCAGACGGGATTCCGCTCAAGCTGTCTTGCATATACACAAACACACCAAATTCTGACAGTTCAAAACGCGGTGACGTACAATACTACGATGAGCTTAGAAAAATGAAGTTCAATGCTTCCGAGCATGTGTCGACTTGTTTCCATTTTTTTTATCTGTCGGAGTTCCATACAGACGAACCAAATTTCTTATAGAAACATGTTCTCTTTCTAATTCCGTCTAGATTTCCGACAGAAAAAGTCTGATGGGGCATACTATACACACGGTCGGAATATCCGATGAAAAAAATTCTGTCTGACTTTTTTCATCAGAAATTCCGATCGCGTGTACAAGGCATAAGGTTTCCCTTGTGCAACTTTTCCTCCGGTTCCCTGACTACACTGAAGTAAATACTAAAAAATACAACTGGTTGCTGAATGCTTAGGAGAGAAAAGACTATGCAGGATTCGACAAACCCCCCCACATTTTGAACCTATGTAGATGAGTACATCCCTACTTGTAAAGTCTGAAAAGAAAAAAAAACTGTCAGTGGGTTTGCATTATGTATCTGAGGATGTCCATTCTTGTTTCAACTTGCATTGAAACGGATTAACATCAAAATTAATTTGTTAAGTGAAACAAGGAAATTGGTTGATTAGTATGGGCTATAGTCCACATTTTCTTAAAGGAGTTGTAAATAAAAAAAATATTTTTTTATGAAATTACTGTTTACAGGGCATAGAGACATACTAGTTAACTGATTCATTTTTAAAATGATTTAAAATAGATAAAAATCAATCATATAATGTAAATGCAGTTTCTAGTTTAGTTTTTGCATGTTATTTCCTCTTTCCCTGCTGTACAGAGCCACAGAGCCAATATAGGGCAGTGAAGGTTTGGAAAACGAAACTGATTGGTGCTGAGGGGTTTTAGACACATAGTAATCACACCTCCTTAATTAGTGACCACAGAGAGAAAGCTCCCAGTACTGTGGTCATCAGGAAACAGACAACCAGGAAGTGTGGAAATCAGAGAAGGATTACAGCAACTTGAGAGCAAAAACGAACAATGAGGACATGAAAACAGCACTGCATTAAGGTAAAGGAAGCTATTAAAAAAAAAAATCCTTTACAAACCCTTTAAGGTTCCTTTTGTTCAATTTTTTTTAAATTGGTCCTAGTATGTGAAATGGCTAGCTGCATCATCAGCACATTTTTAAATACATTCCAAATATGCAATATTGATGTGAAATGTACCGTATTTATCGGCGTATAACACGCACAGGCGTAAAACACGCACCCTAACTTTAAGAGGGAAGTTTCAGGAAAAAACTTTCCACAGCCCCCAGCGTATAACACGCAGGCACTGTTTACCCTCTATTTTCAGGGTAAAAAAGTAAGTGTTATATGCCAATAAATACAGTAAGTTTATTTATTTTTTAATTCTCCTGCACATGGAGGATTGTTTAGTCTAGGTTCACACCAGATGCGGTGGAATAGCATTGGGTGGCTATTCCAGTGCAGTCCCACGACAAGACAAGGTCAAACGCCTTGTCTCCCTATCTGTATTGTGGTGGTTCTTGCTGAAATAAGTACTGCATACAGTACTTTTTTCAGGACATTGCGATGTGAGGCAATCCGCAAAGGCAGGCAATTAAACTTTATGAGATGTCTGTGTGACATCTCAATAAAGTTAGTTTTAAAAAAATGAAACGGTGTGATCCGTTGAGAACAGTGCATCATTACTAGGTAATAGGCTGGAAAACTACGCACACCAGCTACTGCGTTGGAATGCAGTGGCTGATGTGAACGAGCTCCTAAAGTGAAAACATATGCACTGCATGTCACTGTTCTCTTTACACAAGAAAATTAAGCCCTATGGGGGAATTAAAGATAGGTTTCTATATTCAGTGTAAGCTAAAGCTTATGAAACAATGGAAAACATTTTGGTGAGTAGTTTTGCTACAGTATAGTAGTCTCTTGCTACTTTGCTCATTAACAGAACACTTAAAATTATCTGCATTGCAAATACACATATGTTTGCTCTAATCTCACCTGTCAATATGCTGCCTTGATAAAATACACTTGGACTACTGTATACAATGGGCTACATCACTATGCAAATGCAACTTCCTATCATAATTTATATGTTCCATAATCAAAATACGAGATACATGCTCTGCCATCTTGTTAAAAATAATAAAGCCCTTTTAAATATAATTTTCAGCATGATTTTTTATATAACGATTCGGTGCCATGTTCATAGTATTAGATCTAATATGATTTGATGTTTGAGGAAGGACTTGGTAGCTTATTGTTGGGAGCAACTCCTTATTTCCATCTTCTTCAGAAGCCTGATTGTAGATGTAGCAATGAAACCCCTACATCCCATATCTACAGGGAAAATCTTTTTCTTCAAACCATTCTAGATAGCTGCAGTTATCAATGCCGAGGACTTGGCCTTTTTCTTTTGTAAGCTTCTTCAACATCATCTTCCCAAGATACTGTCAAATCCACAACATATGCCAGCTTGAATGTTGTGGATCACAGGACCATGTCAGGCTGGAGTGTTGTATCCAAAATGTTGGGAGTAAACACATTTTGTAGGTGTATGGCCACATTTGGTTTTGGGACTGTAAATAGGTTTAAAAAGAAACTTGAAACTGGTCTAAAAGAACTAGTAAACCACTACTTGTGATCAGAGGATGCGAGGCAGTGTAACAATTTCTATTTTGTACCCCTTTGAGATGACAGATTGAACCCACAGGTCCAGGACATCTTGGGTCCACACTGGCACAAATATCAATAGATGTTTCAACTTTGATGAATGGGGTCACCTCTTTATTGTGAGGAGGGCTTCTGCAAATGCTTGGTGGGCCAGAGGTGCTACTGATGGGATCCCTAGCGGGGCACTCATGTATCAGGAGTGTGGTTTTGTGTGTCCAGAGAATAAGCTGCTATAACCTAGATGCTGACCAAGTTGTCACTGTAGATGATGACCATGGGAATGACTTAAGCCCTGTATACACGAACGGTCCATCCGATGAGAACGGTCCGACTGACCTTTTTTATCGGTTCACCGATGAAGCTGGCTGATGGACTGATGGACTGAAGTGCCTACACACCATCGTCACAACGACGTGATGAAAAAAACTAAGTTGAATGCTTCCAAGCATGCGTCGACTTGATCCTGAGCATGCGTGGATTTTTAACCGATGCTCGTGCGCACTAACGATCGGTTTTGACCTATCGGTTAGCCGTCCATCGGTACAATTTTAAAGCAAGCCCTCTGTTTTTGGACCGAAGGATAACGGACCGATGGGGCCTACACACGATCGGTTTGGACCGATGAAAACAAACTTCAGTCCGTTTTAATTGGTTTGAACCGATCGTGTGTACGCGGCTTTAGTCTCAGATGGATGAGGTAGCTGTGTCACACCTCCCAGATTATGTGTTTCCTCTCACCTGTTCCACTGAGAAAACACAGAGTGGGGTTGATTTACTAAAGGGAAATCCACTTTGCACTACAAGTGCACTCGCTGTAGATCTGAGGGGAACATGCAAGGAAAAAAAACAGCATTTTTGCTTGTACATGATTGGATGACAAAATCAGCAGAGCTTCCCCTCATTTCAGATTTTCCCCTCAGATCTAAAGTGACTGCACTTCCAAGTGCACTTGTAGTGCAAAGTGGATTTGCCTTTAGTAAATCAACCCCACTGTGTGTTTCTCAGTGGAACAGGTGAGAGGAAACACATAATCTGGGAGGTGTGACACAGCTACCTCATCCATCTGGGATCAGGATGGAAAAAAATGCCAATTTTAAAAGTATTCACTGAGAGGTGTTAGAGATAAAATGGCAGGGGTTGCCACACTAGAGTTAATAACCCACAAATCCTCTGCCCAGTAATTTACTGTATATAGTGTGCTAATATTTTTAGGCCTGAAGATTAACCACTTGCCTACACGCCCATAGTCAAATGACATCCGCAGGAGGGATCTCCCATCCTGGGTGGGCGTCATATGACATCTTCAGCTTTCCGGCCCTTTTTATACCACTGATCACTGTATAAATGTGAATGGTCCCTAAATAGGGTCAAAGGTGTCCGATATGTCCGCCGCAATGTCACAGTCATGATAAAAATTGCAGATCGCCACCAAAGAAAATAATAATAATAGAAATGCCATACATTTTTCCCCTATTTTGTAGGCACTATAATTTTTGCACAAACCAATCAATATACGCTTATTGCAACAAAAAAAATTTCACCAAAATATGTAAAAGAATACATATCGGCTTAAACTGAGGAAAACATTTTTTTTTTAATTGGAGTATTTATTATAGCATAGAGTAAAAACCGCAGAGGTGATCAAATACCACCAAAAAAAAGCTCTATTTGTGTGGGAAAAAATTATAAAAATGTATTTAGGTACAGTGTTGCATGACCGCGCAATTGTCATCCAAAATGTTACAGCGCTGAAAACTGAACGTTGGCCTGGGCAGGAAGGGGGCAAAAATCCGCTGTATTGAAGTGGTTAAGTAATCCCCGCCAAAAAAAAAAGTTCAGTTAACCACTTAAGGACTGCCTCCTGCACATATACGTCGGCAGAATGGCACGGCTGGGCACATCCACGTACAGGTACCAAGTACGTCCTGTACTAGTACCCAGCCATCGGTCACGAGCACGCACCCGCGACCCACTCCGAAGCTCCGGGACCGTGGGTCTCGCGAACCCGATCGCCACTGGAGTGTGGCAATCGGTCCCTGGAGCTGAAGAACGGGGAGAGCCGTGTGTAAACACGGCTTCCTCGTCCTTCACTGTGGCGGCGTCATCGATCGTGTGATCCCTTATACAGGTAATCACAATCGATGACGTCACCAATCCAGCCACACCCCCCCACAGTTGTAACCACACATTAGGAAACACATAACCCCTTCAGCACCCCCTTGTGGTTAACTCCCAAACTGCAAATGTCATTTTCACAATAAACAATGCAATTTAAATGCATTTTTTGCTGTGAAAATGACAATTGTCCCAAAAATGTGTCAAAATTGTCCGAAGTGTACGCCATAATGTTGCAGTCATGAAAAAAATCGCTGATCCCTTCCATTAGTAGTAAAAAAAATAATAATAATAAAAATGCAATAAAACTATCTCCTATTTTGGAAACGCTATAAATTTTGCGCAAACCAACCGATAAAAGCGTATTGCGATTTTTTTTACCAAAAATAGGTAGAAGAATACGTATCGGCCTAAACTGAGGAAAAAAAATATTGTTTATTATATTTTTTGGGGATAGTTATTATAGCAAAAAGGAAAAAATATTGTTTTTTTTCAAAATTGTCGCTCTATTTTTGTTTATAGCGCAAAAAATAAAAACCGCAGAGGTGATCAAATACCACCAAAAGAAAGCTATATTTGTGGGAAAAAAAGGACGCCAATTTTGTTTGGGAGCCACGTCGCATGACCGCGCAATTGTCTGTTAAAGCGACGCAGTGTCGTTTTGCAAAACCTGGCCGGGTCCTTTAGCTGACTAAAGGTCCGGGTCTTAAGTAGTCAAAAACGCTAAGGGCCTTTTCACACCGATCAGTTTTTGATAATTTTTTCAGTTAAAAAAAAGTGGAAGAAACAAAAGCATCCATTTAAATGCTAAGAAACTCTTCACACCAGTCAATCAAAACCAATCCAGTGTAGTTTTTAAAAGTCCTGCTTGCTGCATTTTTGGTGCGTGTTTGGTGTGGATTGATGATGTGTGTATATTGTGTGTTTGTATGTAAGAGGGGGCAGTTGCAGAATTTTAGCTGATTTTCTCTATAAAGAATAATAGCATTTGTGCAGCTAGAATTCTACTATGTAAGTGTAGATATGAAGGATATTCATCCCCCACTGCATGTATGAATCTTCAGTACCCACCTTTTACATTTAATATAAAAATGATGCTGGAAAAAAAACAAAAAACGTAATATATGTGTCTTAATATTTGCATGTCCTATGTTAAGTTTTTTTATCCTTCTTAGTATCTTACATGCTTTTAAAGTAGTGTACAGAGGTAATTTTTCACTCAACTTGACTAAAATCACAGAAAAATGAAATCAAAATATATTTAGTATAATTTGTTCATTTGACATTTACAAGGACCAATAATAGAAGCTTTGTAAAATGAGTCTAACTTCCTGAAAGTGGTTTCTTATACAAAGCCTCTTTCTCCCAGCTAAACCCCAAGCTCTTTGTGTGTACTGAGACACTCCGTGGCTTAGATTGCCAAGTGATATTTAACAGTGGATGTGGCTACGTTATTTATGTCTAGTACGTGGGTGTTATGAGGCCCATTAGAAAAGGAAATCAGAGTGGCTATTTTTGTTCAATCGACTTCTGCATGTGCAGACCTACAACATCTGCCACAACCTTCTCAATAAATAAAAATAACCAATCATAGGTTGATTACCATACAAAACATTCAAGCAAAACAAAGCAAAGGGTATCAAACTGTAATTTTTTTCTCATTTTTTTGTTTAAAATGTTTACAAACATGTGTTTTAATGCAAAGTCTGTAATAACAGTTTGGCCTTAAAGGGGCTGTTAAGGTTCATTTTTTATTTTCTAAATAGGTTCCGTTAAGCTAGTGCAATGTTGGTTCACTTATCTTTTTCTTCGATTTCCCTTCTAAATGTTTTTTTCCTTTGTTTTCTTTGTCTGAATTTCTCACTTCCTGTTCCAACTCAGTAAGCTGTTCTGGCTGACTAACCCCCAGCCAGAACGACTCGGATGATGGGGGTAAGCTTACTGAGGAGAAACAGGAAG
This sequence comes from Rana kukunoris, assembly GCA_029574335.1. NCBI lineage: Eukaryota > Metazoa > Chordata > Amphibia > Anura > Ranidae > Rana > Rana kukunoris. The sequence goes on along the minus strand of CM056049.1, from coordinate 341,608,587 downwards.
TGAGAAATTCAGACAAAGAAAAAAAAACATTTAGAAGGGAAATCGAAGGAAAAGGTAAGTGACCCAACAATGCACTAGCTTAAAGGAACCTATTTAGAAAATAAGAAAAAAAACCTTTACAACCCCTTTAACCACTTAAGGACCGCCTACTGCACATATACGTCGTCAGAATGGCACGGCTGGGCACATCAACGTATATATACGTTGATTTTAGTACCTAGCCGTGGGTCACGGGCGCGCGCCCGTGGCGCGCGCCCGTGACCCGGTCCGAAGCTCCAGGAACGGGACCGCGGGATTCGCGGACCTGATCGCCACTGCAGTGCGGCGATCCGTCCCTGGAGCTGAAGAACGAGGAGAGCCGTGTGTAAACACGGCTTCCCTGTGCTTCTCTGTGGCCGCAGCATCGATCGCGTCATCCCTGTAATAGGGGGATGCGATCAATTACGTCACACCTACTGCCACACCCCCCTACAGTTGTAAACACACACACAGGTAACACTCAAATTCACAGCGCCCCCTGTGGTTAACTCCCAAACTGCAACTGTCATTTCCACAGTAAACAATGCAATTTAAATGCATTTTTTGCTGTGAAAATGACAATTGTCCCAAAAATGTGTCAAAATTGTCCGAAGTGTCCACCATAATGTCGCAGTCATGAAAAAAATCGCTGATCGCCACTATTAGTAGTAAAAAAAAATAATAATAAAAATGCAATAAAACTATCCCTTATTTTGTAAACGCTATACATTTTGCGAAAACCAACCGATAAACGCTTATTGCGATTTTTTTTACCAAAAAATATGTAGAAGAATACGTATCGGCCTAAACTGAGGAAAAAAAATGTTTTTTTTATATATTTTTGGGGGATATTTATTATAGCAAAAAGTAGGAACCAGCCGAGATTCGACCCATGTATAGGCAAGCTGATTGTATTCATGTTGATCAATAGAACAACTTGGGTGCAAGCTGACAGCTGGATTTTACATGTGACCATTGCTAGCGGCTGTTAGTGGCTTCCCCCCGCTGGGAGAACACATGGCTCCACGGTTGGGATTCCCCTGTCAACACTGTGTTGATGTGGAGAAGTCATACGATTTTCTTTCCTGCAAACTGTGGTTGTGGGAAAGAAAGTCGCTCCATTAGCCTAAAGTTTAAGAAAAGCTTTAGATGGAGTAAGCAAGAGCTAGACCTCCTGTCAGGTTTTTATTACTATATGTGTCCCTGTTATGGTGATTCACCCTCTTTTCACCCTGATTTCCACTGTAAGGCTTCATATACACTGGCAGCTCCTGAACTTGACATTAGGAGCTTTTGGTGTTTTTTTTTTTTTTTTGCCAATGCTCCTAAACTCAGCATCATAAAAGACTATGGAGTTGATTTACTATAGGCAAATAGACTGTGCACTTTGCAGAAGTGCAGTTGCGCTCTGCAAAAACAGTTGTTCCAGAGCTTAGTAAATGAGAAGAAGCTCTGCTGACTTCCATCATTCAATAACCTGCTAGCAAAAATGCAGTTATTTAAAAAAAAAAAATTCCTTGCACGTGATTGGGTATTCTTTGCAAGGTGAAGCTTTTTCTTCAAAGTGCACCCAAAATGCACAGTCTATTTGCCTTTAGTAAATTAACCTCTACATGTCCATGTACACATAGGCTTTTAGCAGAGTTTAGGAGCTGCTGCATTTAGGTGAGGTTGAGCCTTTCTTCTCCTGAACGCAGAAGAATCCCGTTCAGGATAGGAACATTTTGTAAATCAACCCTATTGTTTTGACAGTTGGCCGGGGGGGATAACCCACTACCTGTCACAGCATGGGTGCAGGAGGTGCGGGCGCTGGTGCATTCATAACATGTTACATGTTACACCCTGAATATGGGTGTAACATGCAACATGTTATGAAAGGTGAACTTATCATTTAATAAAAGTGCAGGGCTTACAGCAGTCAGAGTGCATGGGAACTGTTAAGGGCTGACAATATTTATTTTGGCATTAATACATGTATCCCATAGCAGTGCTGGGCTTCCCAGTCCTTCTTTCTTAACAACAGCTTGCTTATTAGTGCTACAAATGGTCAGATATGAAGAAACAAAATTCACCCCATAGACTTTAGTTGTGTTCGTTAACAGGGTTCGCTAACTTGAGTAAGATTTGCAAAAAAGTTCACAAACTCGGTCCAGGCTGATTCATTTATCCCTATTCTCAATTGGAAACCTATAGCAAAAAAAAGAAAAAATGGCAGGGGTTTGAACCATTTCTTACCAATAATTTAAAAAGTTTTGGTATAGAACACTTTAACTAGGAAATCTTTTGCTGGCTTAGCAATTCCTAGGGCACTCTGTCACTTACCCGCTTTGGTGCATTACCATGTTTTAAGTCATCAGTAGACATGTGCAGATTGAAATATTCCGTTTCGTTTTTTCGTTTTCGTTTGGAAAATAAATGTATTTAGTTACTCCCGAAAATCGTTTTGATTTATTTTGTTTTTCGATGGGGAATAGATTTCGTCCGAAAATCCAATAATACTTGGTTTCTGTCGAATGGTCAAAAGAATATTCGACGGAACGTCAAAACTTTACGTCGAATCGTACATTTCTGTTCGAATATTCTGCCTACAAGAATTCTAATGTTGTATGACTAGTAATAATGTTGAATCTATTTTCTCATAAATCGAAATCTAATCTCTGTAATGTTTTATCTATTATTTCTATAGTGTCAAATCTTTTCTCTATAATGTCGAATCTTTTCCCTATACTGTCAAATCTTTTCCCTATAATGTCGAATCTTTCCCCTATAATGTCGAATCTCTCTATATCGAATTTTTACCGCAACTAAAACGAAAATAAAGCATTTTTTATATCGGATCTTTCGGTTTTTGTTTCTTGCGCTTTCATTATCGTTTGTTAAAACGATAACGAAAAAAACAGATTTTTGGACGAAAATGCATTCCAACGAAAATGAATGCACATGTCTAGTCATCAGCCAAAGCGCCAAAATGGAAAAAAATTCCACCTGAACCTTATTTTAATGGGCGCTTACCACAATGCACAGATGTATGTTTTCATGCATTGTAGTGCACTGCAATGCACATGCTTTGTGAAAGTTCAGTTTTTATAGCCTCTTACAATGAAGAGTGAAACCAGCCTTTAGGCCTCGTACACACAATCAAATCTGTCTGCTGAAACGGTCCAGCGGACCGTTTCCAGCGGACAGATTTGTCCACCCGACAGATTTCAAAGCATGCTTTGAAATCTATCGGGTGGGAATCTGTCCGCCCGACATGTCTGCTGGTTAGTACACTTACCAGCAGACATGTCGTCCCGCACCGCCACCGCACCGCCGCCGAATGGATTCGGCGCATGCGCGGAAGTGTTTTACTTCCTGGTGCGGTGACGTGGCGGCGTCAACGTCACCGCCACGTCACCGACACGTCAGCGCACCGTCTGCTGGCGGGGATTTTGGTTTGCTCGTGTGTACACGCGAGCAAACCAAAATCCCAGCAGACAGATTTGTTCAAATCTGTCGGACGGACAGATTTGAACAAATCTGTCCGCTCGTGTGTACGAGGCCTAAAGCATTATTATAAATGATTTATAAATTCACAGTTCTAATGCAAACAAGTGGGTTTTAAAGTACAATAATGTTAAAATAAAAAAATAAATTAAAGCTACCCATGTGTCCTGAAAGAGTGTGAAGAAATATAATTGTTTCAGTTGTCTGTCCATGTTTAGCCTACTAGCTCACATGGCTATACTTTCTCACACAAGAGTGCTTTTGTTCTGATTACAAAAAGTCTTACATCATATCCAATTTAATAACCAGGAGTGCAAGTTAAATACATGTACAACATTCTTTTAGACAAGGGAAATCCCTGTTGTTGACCTGATTTAATAAAATGGTTACAAGTGGATCAGTCCTGGAAATTGTCCATAGTGTGCCTGTCATCTGAAATACTCATACCTGAGTTTATCGCCCTATATTACATGGTAATATTTTTATCCATAACAAATCATTTTATTTATTTTTAAGTACTTTTACAGACTTTCAAGTTCCTGATTCAGCAGGCAGGATATTCCATGCTTAAGTGGATATATATATAAACGATTTGAATAATATTATTATATATATATATATATATATATAAATATATTTTGCTCTAGTTCAGTGAAAGAACAAGTGATGTTGGCTTAATCAATAAGTCCAGTCAATATAGGGGACGTGTTATTTGAGAACTCTTGTGTTGCTATTCCTGATTTACTTCATATTTATTTTAAGTCACTTACTCTCTTGAGCTTTATGTTGAAATTGCACTAAATACAAGTTCTAACCTAGTGCCTCAACTGACATGTGGTCTGATAGGGTTTATTCAGCTGGATCATTCAATGCAAAGTACAAGCCTGCTCTGCTTTGCATTGACCAGAACATTGCATTAGGACTGCACTGGTCTATTAATGTTCATTGCTTCTAGACATGTGCACAATAAAAAAAAAAAATGATTTTTTTTTTTGTTTCGTTTCATCTCGTTCTGTACATTCGTAAAGATTCATCATTTCGTAAGACGTACGTTTTCCTATTCGGACCCGTTCGTATTTCGTAAGACGCAAGTTTTCCTATTCGGACCCGTTCGTATTTCGTAAGACGCAAGTGTTCCTATTCGGACCCGTTCGTATTTCGTAAGACGCTAGTTTTCCTATTCGGACCCGTTCGTATTTTCATAACAATTTTATTTTAGTTTATACTGAATGATTCGTAATTCTGTCTAATTTATTTTCGTTGATTCGAAATTCGTAATTTTGTTAGATAATAATTTTCGTTTAATGGTTTCGTAATTTTGTTCTTTCGTAAATACATTGCAACACGCGGCTAATCCATATTAAGATAGACTTTCTCTTAAGCCTTGTACACACGGTCGGACTTTTTGCCAACAAACTTCAAAATGAGCGTTTTCCAAAAAATCCGACCAACTCCCCCAAATCCACGGAAAAGTTTGTTTGAAGTCCGATCGTGTGTACAAGGCTTTACACTGTCCAATATGACTCAGCACAAAAGAGATAAGCTGATTGGCTAAGATATTAAGTAAGATACATCACTCACTAACTACACTGCCCAGTGTACACAAATTTACGAACAGACAAAGAGACGGATTTACAAAACACACACATGAAAATACGAACATACGAATGAAAATACGAACAGACAAAGGATTCAAAATATGGAATGCAAATCGTTCGTTATAGATGTAATTTTCGTTCTTTTGCTGCTTCGTATTTTAGTAAGATTGTCCAATCGTACATTCGTATTTTCGATTGTTTGTTATTTTGCTTATTCTTAATTCCGTAATTTTCGTACTTTCAGCTTTTCGTATGTTCAAATTGATCCGAAAGTACGAATACTAACAAATTTGTACGGAAATCTATTTGTCTCGATGTGTGCTTCCCCTCACACATCGAGAGCATGTACAAGCTGAGAAGAATGCAACCAGGAAAGAAAAATAAGAACCCTTGTCATGTATACTATTGTCTCCAGCACCAGTGAGGAGATGTCCACTTACTTCCTGTATGCTCAAGAGGACTGGAAGGAAGGGAAATATCTACAATGGAGGATAATATAGACATACAGCATGTATCTTTAGGAGAGCGAGGGCTGAAGGGTTGTAACTTCTGATAGTCCTTAAATGCTACAGTATATGTGATCACTGTGACAAGCAATCTCCCTAACATGCCAGTTGTTTTAACCCCTCTTAACTCAATTAAAAAAAAAAATGATAGATTTCCACTTTCAAGTTTGAAAAGATACAGGAAACAAAGGAGAATTAGGAGGACGTGAAAATACATAGAGCATCAAGACCTCTGCTGTCCTGTTGAAGGTCTGTCTCCTCTCAGTTGAAATTCTCCATCTAGGAGTTAATAAAAGGGAGCAATGCTCCTCCGTGTCTCCGTGTCTATGCTCTAGAACTTCTACCCACAGAATAAGTATTATAAGACATCATTACAGCACCTAGAGTACAGGATGTTAGGAAATTCCAACACTCTGAATTCTAATGTATGATTCTATTCATACAGGGTGTACTCTAAAGTGTAATTAAACCACTTTATTCTCTTATGTTAACCCCTAATACGTGAATAGTGACTTATTAAAATCGAATACTATATAAAATACTGTGTATGTGAAAGTACACACATTTCTTTATTTCAACAGAGCAGATCATTAAAAACAATTAAACTATTTGCAGGACCCTGCACCTAATGTATAATAATGAATATAAGCAGCCAACGGCATCTCTTCAGCAGTTTTAGTTTGCTCCTAGCTTGATAAAAGACTAGACATGGTCCAAAATATGTGTGAAAACAGAACTTGACTGGTTTGTACTGTCTTGATTTTGTATTGAAGCCAAACAGCCTTTAATAGGAACAAAGACCTGGGTGCAGATGTAGTGCAAGTTTGGCTGTACTACAGGTTGCAGAAGGATTTGCTTGAAAATTCATTTTACACACATATCATTTATAATCCAAAGTGAACGTTTTCACCATGACAAGATATGTCAAACATAGAGGTAAATGTACTCCAGAACAGCATACCCAAATAGGCGCTGGGAACTTTTAAGCCGTGTACACACGATCGGATATATGATGAAATCTAATCCGATGTATTTATTCATGGGATATCCGATGAAGCTGACTTTCATCAGTCTTGCATACACACTTTCAGACTAAATTCCGACCGTGCCAAAACGCGGTGACGTAAAACACTATGACGAGCCTAAAAAAATTAAGTTCAATGCTTCCGAGCATGCGTCGACTTAAATTCTGAGCATGCATGGATTTTTCTCCGATGGAGTTCCACACAGACGATCAGATTTTTCTATTGTTTTTTTTTATCCATAGAAAAAATTTCTATGTTCTATTTTTAACACCGATGAAAAAAAGACCGGTGCGGCCCACACACGATCGGTTGTCCGATGAAAACAGTCCATAAGTCTGTTTTTATCAGACAAACCGATCGCGTGTACACAGCTTTAAACTTTCAAGTGTAGTCAGATGAAGAAAAAGCTTCAAACAAGCTCAATAGCTCTGACTAGGTGGCTCCCAAACAGCAAGGCTTCCCTTGGTGGGCACCTAAAAGTAACTCCAACCATAGAAATACAGAAAGGAGTGCCATACCTAAATTTGATAAAAGAGTCCAAGATCATTTTAATTGTTGATAAAAAAAGAAATATAAAAACAGCCAACTAGAAACTTCATTAGGGCTTAACACAGGATACAACTTGGATGGACTTAGAGAAATCTGTGACTTTGCAGATCTATACGGGTATTAGAACCAGTAGTGAACTCTCCTCATGGAGAAACAGCCTGTGCAGCAGCTGCTGAGCAGCATTGGATGATGAAGGAGGAATGTTGCCCCCAAAAAAACGTTGGCTGCTTTTATATCATTTTTTGATCAACAATTAAAACAGAGGTAGAGCATGCAGGGAGTTTCACTCCTATATAATTTAACTGTGATCAGTATGATCAATTGGAGCCTTATGCCTTGTACACATGATCGGAATTTTCAATGAAAAAAGTCTGACTGACTTTTTCCATAGGAAATTCCAAAGGTGTGTATGCCTCATCGGAGCAAATCCATCGGAAATTCAGATGAATTCCACTGGAGTTTATATATAGAATATGTTCCATTTTACTTCGATGAAATTCCGTCAGAATTCTGATGTGCTTTTGGTCGGGCAAAAGCCTGATCGTGTATGCTTAAATTGCATAGAGAGCTATGGACAATTAGTTCAGGTTAGGGCCCTTTCAGACGTGTGGACCGTATGTCCGTATTTCATCCATCCGTTTTTGGATGAAATACGGACATACATGTATCCCTATGGGATAGCGGGTGTCAGCGGATGAATATGGTAAAAATCATGTATGCTATAGATTTGCTATTTTTTCCTACGTAAGTAGAGTTAACCTTAAAATAACACAGCTTGGTCAGTCAACCTGCTGCATTTATTGGCGCTTTTCATATCTACCTGGAAATGTGGCTTTCACCGGTTAAGGACCGGCGAGGGACTATTCACGTCGGCAGAATGGCACGGCTGGGCACATGGACGTACAGGTATGTCCCCTTTAAGATGCCCAGCCGTGGGTTCCCTGATCGGGTCACAGAAAGGACGAACAGGGAGAGGTGAATGTAAACAACCCTTCCCCGTTCTTCCTAGTGTGGCTGTCAGTGATTGTCTGTTCCCTGTGTTAGGGAACGACGATCAATGACGTCACACGCACATCCACACCCCCCACAGTAAGAACACTCCCTTAGTACACACTTAACCTCTATAGTGCACCCTCCTGGTTAACCCCTTCACTGTCAGTGTCATTTTCAAGTTAATCGCTGTGAAAATGACAATGGTCCCAAAAATGTGTCAAAAGTGTCCGATGTGTCCACCATAACGTCGCAGTTGCGAAAAAAATCGCTGATCGCCGCCATTAGTAGTAAAAAAAAAAATATTAATAAAAATGCCATAAAACTATCCCCTATTTTGTAAACGCTATAAATTTTGTGCAAAGCAATCAATAAACGCTTATTGCAATGTTTTTTTACCAAAAATATGTAGAAGAATACAAGGAAAACTGAGGAAAAAAAGTTGTTTTATATATTTGTTGGGGTTATTTATTATAGCAAAAAGTAAAAAATATTGAATTTTTTTAAATTTGTCGCTCTATTTTTGTTTATAGCGCAAATAATAAAAAACGCAGAGGTGATCAAATACCAACAAAAGAAATCTCAGTTTGTGGGAAAAAAGGACGTAAATGTTGTTTAGGAGCCACGACGCACGACCGCGCAATTGTCAGTTAAAGTGACGCAGTGCCGAATCGCAAAGAGGGGCCAGGTCTTTTACCTGCATATTGGTCCGGGTCTTAAGTGGTTAAACATCCTTCAGATTGTATCGTTAAGTTGTGATGTTATGTATAAATACATTATTGTTATTATTAAATTTGTGCAATTGTATCATGTATTTGACATCCATGCTGATACAAACAGAACCTAAAAGCAACAAAAAAAAGTTTTCAGCAGACATGCAAGTTTTCATTTTTTTGCCAAAAATCTTTTTTTCCAGTTCCCGGTGAGTTTTGGTTTCTGTGTATGTTGGATAGTGCAATGTACTAAGAATGGTGATGGCTGCAGTTCACCTGTAGGGGCTACCTCTCACAAATGCTGTATATGTATATATGGTAGCAGTTTTATTTAATTATACATTTACTACATGTACAGTATTAAGTTGCAATACACCTACAACAGTAGATGAAGCAATATATTTCCCGTAAATAAATGGTTGGGTCCATAAAGCATATACCGTACTGTTTTTCGTTCTTTCTATCGTCGATTTTTCAAACGATAGAAAATTAGAAAAGTAATGGGCAGAAGGAAATTAGTTTGGTGTTCTTATTACTTTTGGGTGTATTTGCTTGTGTTGCCCCAGGCAGCAATAACTCAGACTATAGCCCTAAATATCATTGAATGCAGCTGAGGTTAAACTTTTTGCTGCTCTATAAATCAAGAAACTTGTGAAAGTGCTGTAACTAGCTTGTTGAACTGCTCTCTGATAGGAAATAATGGACGTACCCTTCAAAGACTTGTGAGTTACATTTTCCTGAAAATGATAATTATCTTTAATGGAATGAACATATATTCAGTTCTCAACTGATTTACTGTAGTAACAGTACCATCGTGTAAAGGCCAGAAAACTGTCATCCTAATGAAAACATGAAAAGGATATTCGAACAATTGTCAAATGTTGTCAGAATGTTCATACTCCCACTGCACATTTGTTTTTGCATGACTTTGTCAAATATATGAAAATCCTAAAGCTCTGTTGAACATAGCTTTTCAATTAATGGGATGTAGTCATCTCTCCAAAGTGAGGGGGAATCTCATTCTCTGAGAGCTGTCACCAGAACATATGTTCCCATTGGGAAATGTTGCCTCCATTCATTTTCTAATGACAAATGTAAAATGTCAGATTCCCCCTCATTGTCTCAGTGACAATTGTAACAAGGGCATGCAAGTAGTATAAGTGAATTTGCCCATCGGGGGACATAGAAAGCACTATAAACCTAGAAAAGGTTTAAGCTGGTCTCCAATTTAAAAAAAGGAAACATTTTTTTTGTTTTAAATCTTATTTATTAAAGCAACTGTGAAGTCCAGACTAGAAAAAGGGGTTGTAAAGGTTTTGTTTTTTTTTCTAAATAGGTTCCTTTAAGCTAGTGCATTGTTGGTTCACTTACCTTTTCCTTCAATTTCCCTTCTAAATTTTTCTTTTGTTTTCTTTGTTTTCTTTGTCTGAATTTCTCACTTCCTGTTCCTCCTCAGTTCGGTGTTCAGTAAGCTGTTCTGACTGACTTTTCACTGCTCGGATGATGGTGGAAAGCATACTGAGAAGGAACAGGAAGTGAGAAATTCAGACAAAGACAAAAAAACATTTAGGGCCCTTTCACACGTAATGATCCGCCTCCGTGTGTCCGCTTTTGCTCAGCGGGGATCCTCCGTAAAATCCCCGCTGAGCTGTCGGCTGACAGGGACCGCCCTGTCTTTCCTCCGCTCTCCCCTATAGGGGGATTGGATGAACACGGACCGTATGTCCATGTTCATCCGATCCGTTCTGCAGACGGAAGAAAAAATAGCATTTTCTTCCGTCCTAAAAACAGCATATGCAATCACATAGGGACCAATGTATGTCCCGTTTTCATCTGCAACAGATGGATGAAAATGTGGACATACGGTCCGCACATGTGAAAGGGGCCTTAGAAGAGAAATGGAAGGAAAAGGTAGGTGAACCAATGCACTAGCTTAAAGGAACCTATTTAGAAAATAAAAAACAAACCTTTACCACCCCTTTAATCAAGGAAGGAAAAAAAGACACTCTAATAGAATGCAAAAACAGTGTCACTATTTTAGAAAAGTACCCTTAATGCATTTAAACTCCTTTTTTAACCTCCCTGGCGGTATGATTCTTTCTGATTTTAGGTGCTGAAAGCGGTACCATTATTTATACTGTAGACCTGTAATTCTTAGGAATAACTCACTTAAATCTGACCAAACAAGAGTCTAATAGGCATCCCAGGTATAACATTTTTTTTTAAAACAAAATTATAAATTATAATATAATAAATAATTATAAATAATTATAACAAATAATAATATAATTATAATAACAATTATTTAATAATGTAATCAACTCAAAAACACTGAAATTTGCTCAGTTGCAGAATTGTCGCTGTCATTATTTTTTTATGATGAATTCCCCCACAAATCGCTATCGCTAAATTCTGCAAGTGATTATAATTTATTATCGCTGTTTTCTAGCTGATCTAAAACCATTTTTGACATAAAGGGACACTTTTGGTTGCTATGGACAATCTACAGTTTCCAGGCAGAAAGAACAGTTTTTATTATATAAAAGGACATGCAGGGCACTGGGCAGACCACTAGGGACAAGGGGGGTGTGTGTATTTTTTACATACAGTACTGTAATCTATAAGATTACAGTATACTGTTTGTATTGTGTTTGTTTACTTTTTTTGAATTTGGTGCCGTTCTCCGCCCCTGTGCGTCGTAACCTCGCAGGGAACGGAGATCATCGGCACTCGGGGACACTGTGTGAATCGAGCGAGCACCCGCACGCTTACATAGCACGGATGCATCGCTGGATCCAGGAACAAGGTAAGCCAGCATGTGTTGCAGGCTCTGCATAGCTACCCCGAGCGTGACTCGGGGTTACCGGTAATGGCACAAAAAAAAACACCCGAGTCACGCTTGGGGATACCGCCAGGGGGGTTAAATAACTCACATGACTTGGGGATATGCTCTGTTTGCCACACCAGGGGGACTCATCATACAGCAAGTGTCAGTGAAAAACTATAGGTCAGAAGAGCTGCTAGCAAAAATGCAATGCAATTTTTTTTTATTATTATTGGATATGTTTTATAGTAGAAAGTAAATAATATTGTATTTTTTTTTAAATGTTTTAGTCTTTTTTTGTTTATAGCGCAAAAAAAAAATTCAGTGGTGATCAAATACCACCAAAAGAAAGCTCTAATTGTGGGAAAAAAATCACATACAGTTTGAACTTGAGTACAGCATTGCACGCCTGCGTAACTGTCAGTTAAAGTAACGCAGTGCCGTATAGCAAAAAGTGGCCTGGTCATGAAGGGAGGTACATCTTCTGGAGGTGGTTAAAGCAAAAAGCAGTGCTGCAGATTAATAAAAAAAAAAAAAAATTCTTTGCTTCACAGAACATTTTTCTTGTCTTTATAGTTTTTTCAATCAGATCTTTGTCACAAAAAAATGCATTCTCTTAAAAGAATCATATTGCACATATTTCTGCTATAGTTATGAAGACAAATTAGGGATCTATTTTTGAACAGCACCTGTCAAAGTTTTTTTCATACCAATCTTTAAACACTTTCAAAATGTGACCAATTTGCAGAAAATTAGGAGCAGATGACGTACACCATAGGTCTGTTTTCTTGCAAAACACATTTAGAATAAATGTGCAATCTGCATACCTCACTGCCTAAGTCTTCATTTTGTTTTTCGAGTTACAGCTTTTTGTAAAAAAAAAAAAAACATTCCATGACAGCTTTGTCTTTACAGACTTTCTTCAGTTAAGGTCAATTTTGTGTTTAATCTCTTGTCAATATATATACACAGTCGTTAAAAATGTACTGTGTAAGGATTTGGACTGCCACTACCAAGCTCTTAAAATACAATTTTCCTGGCTGTTTTGTTGATATTTCCCAAGCCACAGACCTAAAAGAAGTTCTGGAGGTAATCCAAACACCATATGTTTTGTGGGAGCCAAAGGTAGGTGTTAGAGGTGAGAATTTTTTTTGAAAAGCTGCCAGGCAGGTTCATTTAGGCAGGCCTATGCTGCATGCTAGGCCTGCTTGTTTTTGATCTGGGGGACAGGGAGTTGTTAGTGTAGCAGTGGGTTTGGCCACCTGTCCATCAATTCTTGGGCGCCTCCCTTGCTTTCAGGGAGAATGTTCTGGAAGAGGGGCAAGGCTGGGAATTGGAATTACAGGGAGCTCCAGTGTGGAGCCCTTGCCAATCCCCAATTGGAATTAGCAGGAGGCCGGCCCACTACATAAGGTCAGGTCCAGCCTACTGGAGGGGAGTTGTCGGCTGGGTAAAGTGAAAAATGGAGTGTTAGACTGCAGCAGGAGGCCCATCCCCATCTGGAGGGGAGGGGCGTGCCTCGGCGGAGGAGCTTGGGAGCTGGAAAGGAAGCCTCTCTCCCTACACGGTCAAGGAGGAGGTGTCCTGGAACAGAGGAGCTGGAGAAGCAGTCAGTATGCATGTCTGGGTAAATTCTTCACCAAGGACTCAGGGCAGGAGAAGTTTGGTGAGTGAGGCACAGTGGATATCTGGAGGAGGCATGCCAGGGGAGCTGGATGCAAGGCCAGAGGTGAGACTGTGGGGTTTTGTGTCAAATCAATGTGGCCTGTGGGCACAGGATTTGCAAATCAGGCTAGCTGGGATCAGTAGTCCACCAACTATCTAATGCTACTGCAGACCCCTGGCCTAACATATTTCAGCAAGACCAGCAACCATCAGGGATTTTTCAGAGGAATCCCTGGTGAAGTGTAAAAAATTATGGGGCAGCGGTGTTAACACTGTACAGTGAAGTTTGTGCAGGAAGAGAAGAGTCATGGGTGTAACAGTCTGCAGGAGTTGGGGCAGAGGAGAGATTGTAAGTGTTAAAGTCCATCATTTACTCAAAGTGCAAGTGTTCAACAAATCTTTAATAATGATGGCAAAGTGATCTGTTCTATGTTCATCCCATACCCTTTCCCCAACCAAGTTATATCCTCCAAATAAACAAAAACAAAACAAAAGCAAATGACTGTTCATTGTCCTTGGAAGGGTGATGTATGGAAGTCTGGAAGCAGGGTGAACATGGTGGATGTTAGTAACTAGTAGCAACCATCTGCTATAATTGCTTCTTTCTCGCCTCAAAAACAAAAAAGCCAGCAGCTAAAAGTACTGTAGCTGCTGACTTTTAACATAAGGACACTAACCCGGATCCAGCTCTGTCCTCACCTAAGCAAATTCATCAACAAGCTTCGGGTCCCCATCACCAAGATTATCTGTAAGGGAAACCGGCTGTGAATGTAATGTGTCCCAGAAGCCTGCTGGTGAAGGGGGGGCTGAACTTCCGCTCAGATCATCTAGACCAGGGATCCTCAAACTACAGCCCTCCAGCTGTTTCAGAACTACACATCCCATGAGGCATTGTAAAACTCTGTCATTCACAGACATGACTAGGAATGATGGGAAATGTAGTTCCTGAACAACTGGAGGGCCATAGTTTGAAGACCCATGATCTAGACCAGGAGTCTCCAAACTACGGCCCTCCAGGTGTTCAGGAACTACATTTCCCATCATGCCTAGTCATGTCTACGAATGTCAGAGTTTTACAAGGCCTCATGGGAAGTGTAGTTCCACAGCATCTGGAGGGCCGTAGTTTGGAGATCCCTGATCTAGACGAACAAAGGTGTCAAATCCAGGTAGCCACCCCCCCAAAAAAGTGTTGGATGATAACTATTTGCGGGGAGGAGCCCTTAATGCAGGACATGCCCTTAAGGAAGCAGCATCACCTTGATCCTTTACATCACCAGGCTTCTTTCATTTGCTGGTTTGAGGGGCAGAGAAGGCGCTAACATTACTACCCAATATGCCCACATGGCTACCTCTACTCCCCATTTCTCCCCAATATTACCATATGGCCACCTTCACTCCCTATCACTCCCCAATATGCCCACATGGCAACATTCACTCGCCAATATGACCACATGGCCTTTTTTGTGGGGGGGACCCACCATTAACATCTATACCAATCCCTTATTAACCTCCCAGGTTTCTGCACAGATGTCAATGAACAGAAACGACTTTTTGAAATCGGTGCAGTGCCACAGATGCCACATCGCACTGATTAGCGCGGTCCCATTTCCAGAAGTTGCCAGCAAATGCCACCATTTTGACATGTCAAATTGCATATCAAAACGCACAAGTGTGAACCAGGGTTTAGTGTGTTATTACTAAGAATTACAGGCCTACAATATAAAATGACAAATTTCTATGCAAAACAATGTACAGCTTTGAGATTCAAAAATATGACATAATCATAGCGCCGGGGTGGCTACGGGTCTGGTATAGATGAAGAGAATTTCCATCCACTTTGTTTACAAACAGAAGTAAGAACATCTAAAGCTGTCATTTACCGGAAATTTAAACACAATTTTTTCTTTGTAAGTGTTAGTTTTGCTTTATTAGGATGTATATGTTGTACAGATGCTCTACTTCACATGCAGGTTTAGGACATCCCCAGCTATGTATTTTTAACCACTTCAGCCCTGAGCCTCGTTTTGAGATTTTGTGTTTACAATTTAAAAGCAGTTATTTGTTGCTAGAAAACCCAAACATTATATACATTTTTTTTCTCTAACACCCAATAAAATTGTGGTTGTTGCAATACTTTCACCGTATTTGCACAGCGGTCTTTTTTTGTAAAAGTACACTTTTTTTAATTAACAAACTAAGACAACAGTAAACAGTACAAGAAGTGGTTATGTGCTGCCAATGAGCATGCTAATAGGAACAGAAAGTAGAATGACAAAGAAGTGAGCTCACCACAGTGCTTTTCATTGTCTAGTCACATGCTGCAAGGCAGGTCCTTAACAGCCTGGACTCAAAGGAAGTGGGTTAATTAATGGTGGTCATCATTCAGCAAACAAGAGTTCAAACATCTAGTGGTGTGTAGTGCTACCCCTGAAGAAGCTGCTTGGCATATTGGATTCTCTGTTCTTTGTCCTAAACCGCGAAAAAAAAACGTATCTGCACCTGGTTTCGTGAAAATGATCACAAAAAAATTTACGGGCGCACAAATATAGACACCCTGCATATGACTAAACTATAGCTCCCAGGAATAAACACCAGCCTGGTCAACTAGAAGAAAAGTGAATATATTGTCATAGATTCGAGTAAATGGCAAGACATGCATAAATGAACAGGTAGAAAAATCACCTTGTTCATAGTGAGCTGAACAATGCAGTCACTAAGTTATAGCAGCTTAGATTAGGGCACTGTGACTATGTGCCTGTGTGGATAGATATCTGTGACTATCAGTGATTAATGTAATGTCCTTGTAAATTAGCTAGTTGATAGGCAGCTCTTAACCAACAAATGGTGGGGCCCATTCTTTAATGTGGTGCACACGAGTACAGTCCCCTCAAACTCTGCATGCAGTTAAAGAAGCCATTGAGAAGATGGACAATCTCTCTATAGTCTCAGTCTCTGCTAGCAGCAGTAAATCAATTGTGGTAGAGGCCTCTCACCTGAGCAACTCCGGTTTACAGCACACAGGTTATTGGTACTCCAGTTCAAAATCTCAGGCCACAGAGTTCTAGCAGGGAGATGCTCACACAAAAAACAACAGTGCACACACTCTAGTCTCCTCACAGCAAAATAGAAAGTCCTCCCTTTTACAGACTAGGAAAACAGCTCCTTTTTTTCTGGGAACTGGGAATTTTAGCCCGCTGGTCCATTGATTTTCATAGCAAGATTCCTCTTCTAAACTACATCTCCCACAGTTCAATGCGGCCTATACTAAAGTCTCTTGAGTTCCTTTTGCTTATAATCTCCTTCTGCTTATAGTCCCCCTCTGTTTATAGTCCAGTGGGGGAACAGAGATCAACTACACTACAGTGTCCTAAATTGCTCTCTCTGTCTAGCCAAGCACCTGGCTACAGGTGAGAAAAACATTGTGTTGAAAAGCTTGCATAAGGGAATTCCAGTATGGAGATTTGCACATAGATATGTGCATGTGCATATCATTACAAATAAAAATGAGCATATGCACATTACTCATAGGAATGCTCAGGAGCGTGCCCACAGTTTCTGGCTTTTCTTTAACACTGTCAGTGCTGACTGGCCTTCAGCTTTTCCTATATCCTGGGGGGATCCTGTATCTGACATCTGTTGATGACCCATCTTGTTACTGACCTGATCCTGGATTCTGCCTGACTTCGGATCTGTTCCTGACCACGCTTCCACCTACGTTTTTGTACCTTGTTGCCTGCCTGCTACTGATCTTGGCTACTGCTTCCGACTTGGCTTCAAACCACTTCTGAGTGCCTGCTTCCACTGTCCTTCATATCTGCTCCAGTCATCGCAGTGTGTTCCTCCTTGACACCTGCTGAGAGCTTCGACAAGCCACACTTCTAGAATCTGCCGTACATGCAGAGTGCCCCTTTAACCTCAGTTGGTCCAGCGTGCATCACATCTTCTCCTGGCCTGATATCCTGACTGACTTCTTAAGCCTGCATCTCCTGCTGCAAGTTCTGCTATCAACACCTGCTGGCACTCATATTCCTCCTGTCCCTTGGCATAATCTGTTCCATCTTAAGTGGGGCCTGGGCTGGAGACACAAGAGAGGTCAACCATGTCAATTCAGTCTCCTATCAGGCATATGATAGCTTCTGTTTGAAGGTGAAAAAACTTTACATATATCTTGTAACGGACTATTTATTTATTGTTAATGTTTGCTTGAAGTTCATCTTTGAAGCAAAACATTGGCTCACAAAAAAAAAAAAAAACATAAGCAAAAAAACATATTGCAGAAGACACATGCAACGTCTCTGCTTCTAAAAAAGCGTCTTACCTCCCTGTTTGCTTACTTAATCATAGCTCATTCTATGTTCAATGAGCGTACATTCTTAGCATACCTCAGTGCCAGGATGAATTCATTCCTCTGTACATGCATATGAGTTACATCATTCTGGGACAACCAATCAGGATGTCTAAAGATGCCAAAGCTGACTGGAGCATAGGACTTACAGATGTTGCATTGCTGTTTCAGATGTAAATATAGTCAAATTTAGCTCTACTTTAACTCTCAGCAAAGGTGCTCCCACAGCTGCTATAATACCAAGGGCACACAATAGAAAAACTTAGCTAGTGATTTGTATCTTTATGTCAATGTATTTTGTACCAGGTGAAAATTTAGTACAAATGAATGCTGAATTCACTATACCACCACTTAATGACCGCCCACTGTATATATACGTCCTTTTTTTTAAAGATGGATATCTCGGTAACGGCAGCAGCTGCTGCCACAACCGAGATATCCATCTCTTCAGTGGGCGGTCCTGTACACAATAACGGCGGTCTCCGCGGCGGATTTGCCCCGAGATCTCTGTTATCGGTGGCGGGAGAGGGCCCCCCCTCCCGCCGCTCTCCCGCGCCCTCCGCTGCTTACCGTAGCCGTCGGTAGTGGCGGAGGCAATCGGGTACGCTCGGCTGCTGTGTGGGGATGCGAGTGAGGCCAACATGGCACCCACCCGTCCCCATAGCTCTGCTGGGCAGAAGTGACATCAAAACGTCAGTCCCCCCCAGCGTCCTAAAGAGACAATTTTTTTGTTTGCCATTTTTCAAAAGCCTAAATATGAGATCTGAAGTCTTTTTGACCCCAGATCTCATATTTAAGAGGACCTGTCATGCTTTTTTCTATTACAAGGGATGTTTGCATTCCTTGTAATAGGAATAAAAGTGATATATTTTTTATTTATTTTTATTTTAGTGTTAAAAATGGTAAAATAAATAAGCGCCCGTCCCGACGAGCTCGCGCGCAGAAGCGAACGCATACGCGAGTAGCGCCCGCATATAAAAAACGGTGTTCAAACCACACAAGTGAGGTATCGCCGCGATCGTTAGAGCGAGAGCAACAATTCTAGCCCTAAACCTCCTCTGTAACTCAAAAAATGCAACCTATAAAAAAATGTAAAAGTCGCCTATCGAGATTTTTAGGGGTAAAAGTTTGACGCCATGCCAAGAGCGGGCGCAATTTTTAAGCGTGACATGTTGGGTATCATTTTACTCGGCATAACATTATCTTTCACAATATGTAAAAAAATTGGGCCAAATTTATTGTTGTCTTATTTTTTAATTTAAAAAAGTGAATTGTTTCCAAAAAAAGTGCGCTTGTAAGACCGCTGCGCAAATACGGTGTGACAAAAAGTATTGCAATGACTGCCATTTTATTCTCTAGGGTGTTAGAAAAAAAAATATATATAATGTTTGGGGGTTTTAAGTAATTTTATAGCAAAAAAAAATGTTTTAGTCTCGTAAACACTGAATCTGAAAAACAGGCTCGGGGCTTAAGTGGTTAAGTCGTACAAGTGCAATATATTTATTCCGGTTATATTTTGCCATCAGTTATACAAGCCTTCCTTCATCCCTTCTGTAGTTTGAGTAAAAGCAGTTTCAGTTTTCTGTGTTCTAAAGTATCTCTTCCTTTCAATAATTTTTATTAATTTTGCAATTATACAGTACAAGTCAAACATTGTACGTCGTGTATCGACGTTTGGATACATACAAATGTTGTGCTGAACAGGTTTTCATTTATCAGATTGGCGGCGGGTTGAGTCGTTCTGGTCAAAACAGGTAGAGTGGTCTCCTCCCCCTCTGGGTCACCCCATATGGGCTCATTCTGTGACTCAAGAGGGGGGCAAAACCAGCGTCGAGGCCCCCCAAAAAAAAAGGGGAAAAGCCCGCTAGGTTTAAATCAAGAATAATCATAACAAGCATAACAACCAAATAAACAGATAAGTATATATGCAAGATCTCATAAACTGCGACATGTGGGAGATCACATTGTTCGGTCAGGAAGGGTCTGGCTAACGTGTTAAAACTTGGGTAGTATTACATGGCCATCACAGTTCTAGAACAGTGTACCCAGGGACTCCAGTTCAGTCGGAGTTTCGAACTTTGGTCACCGTTGGGTGCCATCAAGGTTTCATAACTGGAGTGTAGGTCTACAAGGTCAATAACCTGGTCAATGGTCGGGGATTTCTCCGATCTCCAAAGTCTAGTTAAGCAGAGTCTAGCGGCTAGTAGTATGTGTGTAATGATGTACCTAAAGGGGAAGGGCAAGTCTTCAATAGTAAGGTTGAGTACTGCAAGTTCCGGCGTGGGAAGTACCGATCGATTGGTGATTGTAGATATTAGTTTAAACGTGTTGTCCCAGTAAGTCTGGATATAGGGGCAGGCCCAGAATATGTGGAAGATGTCACCTTTAGAGGCTTTACATCTCCAACAGAGTCTGGAGTTTTTGGGATTAAACGATGCCAGTCTAGCTGGCGTTAGATACCAGCGCAGTGTAATTTTTTGGGAAAGCTCCCAAAGTGCGGAGCATTTTGTGGACTTATAGATATATTGCAAAGCATATCTCCATTGGTCACTGGAGTAGCTACGCTGTAGATCAGCTTCCCACATCAGGTGGGAGTGAGACTTAGAAAATTGAGTTTTGAGGTGAAGCAAGGTGTAGAAGTGAGAGATGCCTTTGATGCTAGGTACGGGGTCTGTTAGGAATTTCCAGGTCTTTGGGGGAATTGTATAGATGGGTGAGGGTATTGATAGTAAACAGTGACGAATCCTCATGTAGTTAAAAGATTCTGTGGTAGATAGATCAAACTCCTTCTGGAGTTGGGAGAAGGGTTTAGGACTATTTCCTTGGAAAAGCTGATGGAGGAAGCAGATGCCCTTTTGGGACCAGTGGGTCAAGGGTAGCTCCGGTGACAGATAGTGGAGTGATTCAAGGGGGATTTGGTCTAATGGGACAGATGATTTGTGTGTGGAGTGTTTAATCAGTTTGGCCCATGCATTAGCGGTGGCTCTCATGGTGGGTGGAAGTGAGGGCTGAATTGTCGCCCCCAGTGGTATACTCAGGATCCAGTGTTTAAGGGGAGGGCGGATCAGGAAGAGGCGTTCCATTTGTCCCCATGGGGTAATAGGGCGGTCACGGAACCAGTCTGGCAATTGGGTGAGGATAGAGGCTAAGTAATAGTCTTCAAAGTCTATGGAGCCCACGCCCCCTGCTAGTTTGTGTTTAACAAGTTTGGAATGTGCACATCGAGGCTTTTTACCTTTCCAGAGATGTAGGTTCAGAATATGTTGTAGGGATCTGAAGAGGGAGGTGGGGACTGGTATGGGGAGCGTCCTAAAGTAATACAGTATCTGCGGAAGGCAGAGCATTTTAAATGCTGCTAGCCTGCCCGACCAGGAAATCTCATGTCTCGTAATGAGCTGAGAGTCCGCTCGGATTTTTAGTAGGAGGGGTTGGAAATTGGCGGAGAAAAGATGTTTGAGGGTGCGTGTCAATTTTATCCCTAGATACGACAACTCTCTGTCTGCCCATTGGAACTGATGTTGGAGTTGTAAAAGGTTCTTAGTAGTCGCGTCAAGGTTGATGTCGAGAATGAACGATTTGGTCGTGTTCGCTTTGTAATAGGACACATTGCTGAACCAAGTGAGCAGTTTTTGTACCTCTGCCAGGGAAGAAGCCGGGTTCGTAAGAATTAGGATGACGTCGTCTGCAAATAGACTGATTTTATGTGAGGTACCTCCAAATTGTATACCTGTAATGGAGGGGTTGGCTCTAATATGAGTAGCAAGGGGTTCCATAATCAGTTTGAAGATTAGAGGGGATAAGGGGCACCCCTGTCGTGTGCCATTTGTGATGGGGAATGGGCGGGAAGTCATATTAGCTGAGAATACTTGAGCAGTAGGGGCCGAATAAAGTGCCATAATGGCGTTAAAGATGAATCCGTGGAAGCCAAAATGTTGGAGCACTGACCTAAGATAGGACCAGTGGACCCTGTCGAACGCCTTCTCTGCGTCCAAAGAAAGGAGCAGAGAAGGCGTTCCGGTTGATTCTGCTAGGTGGATCAGGTTTATCAATCTTCTCGTGGCATCTGATGCCTGTCTGCCTACAGTAAAGCCAGTCTGATCTCCATGTATGAGGGAGGGCATTATTTCTTTCAGTCTACTTGCTATGGTTTTAGCGTACACTTTTAAGTCTAAATTAAGGAGTGATATTGGCCGGAAATTTTGGGGTGTTGTCGGCTCCTTCCCTGGTTTCGGTATCGTTACAACAAGAGCATTTAAAGATTCAGGTGCAAAATGAGAGGAGGAGGCAGCGTCGTTGAACAATGCGGTCATGTGTGGGATTAAATGGTCGGAGAATTGTTTGTAGTATTCCCCCGGTAGACCATCTGGCCCGGGAGCTTTACCTGAAGGGAGCGATTTAATAGACAGTAAAATTTCCTGGGCCGTCAGCGGTGCATTCAGGGACGAAAGTTGGTCATTCGTTAGAGTGGGCAGTCGAATGTGTCGTAGGAAGTCGTTGATGTCATCTTGTGAGGGCTGTGGAGTATGGGGGTCTTGATTCAGGTTGTATAGATCTTTATAGTAGTCGCTAAAGGCATTGGCAATGTCTTGAGGGTTCGTCAGGGGAGTATTGGTGTGTGGGTGGAAAAGCTTAGGAATGTTAGTCTTGGTGCGTCTGGCCTTAATGCGTTGTGCGAGTCTTTTACCAGCCTTGTTGGATGTGGAGTAGGCTGTGGCCTTCATTTTCCTCTGAAGATATTCATAGGAATGAAGGAGAAGCGTTCTAAGTTCTCGTCTAAGGGACATCAGTTGGTCCAGTATTGGTGTGCGGGGGTCAGTTTTGTGTTGGGATTCCAAGAATGCTATTTGAGATGTTAACTCATCAAGGCGCTGCGTCCTCCTTTTTTTATGAATAGAGCCTATCTTCATCAACACACCACGCATGTATGCCTTGTGAGCTCTCCACACTACCCCATGGTCAGATACCGAGCCTACATTAAGTGCAAAGTAGTTTTTGATATGATCAGCAATCTCTAGTGTGTAGTCTTCGTGTTGCAGTATATACGTATTTGCCCTCCATATGAAGGTGTTGCGGGGGCGTGTGGTGTTTTCTATGGTAATCGTTATTGGGGCATGATCCGACCATGTGGCAGTGTGGATCGCCGAGGCGGAAATTTGCTGTAAGAGAGTTTTGTCCGTTATAAACAGATCAATTCGTGAGTACGAATTATGTCTAGGGGAGAAGAAGGTGAAGTCTTTTTCAGATCCATGATGGCACCTCCAGATGTCAAATAGATTGTGGGAGGAGAGAATCTTTTTCATCGGGGATTCCCGCCGTTTGGCAGCCGATGTGGAGTCCATAAGGAGGTCAGGGGCGAGGTTAAAGTCCCCTCCTAGGAGTACGTAACCCCTTTGAATGGTTCTGACCTTGCGTAGCACTTTGTGGAGAAATTTCTTCTGGTGGGAGTTCGGGGCATACAGGTTGACTACAGTGTAGTCCGCTTTGTCGATGGTACAGACCAAAATGATGTAACGGCCTTCTGGGTCGACGTGCACATCAAGGGGTTGGAAATCCGTAGAGGCATGAATCGCAATCATTGTATCTCTGGATTTGGTGGTGTGGCAGGCATGATATACATGGGGAAAGTTAGGGTTGTTGCATAGATGAGTATCCGCTTGAAGGAGGTGCGTCTCCTGGATGAAGGCAATGTCACTGTGAAAGGCCGTAATGGATTTCCAAAGTGAGTGTCGTTTAACTGGGTGGTTAAGCCCATTTGCATTCAATGATAGGATGGTGATTGGCATCTTGAGCGTGAGGTGCAGCAAGGTAAGGTACAAAAGGACTTACAGTTCGGAGGATCCAAGACCACTCGCTCTTGTGCTAGATGGAAGGACCGATGGGGAGATCAGCGAAGGACCAGGATGTGGCTGCAAGGGAGAAGCTAGAACTGTGGAAAGAACAATATGTTACATTAACTAGAAGCAGATATAATTGCAATGCGCAGTAGTAGAAGAGACAAATAAGTTCAGTGAGATCAAAGTGAACTGCGTTAGAGGGTAACGAAATCAGGGAGGTGAAGTTGGGTATAACTATGACCTCCGACAGGGGGTAAGAACAGTTCAAAAAAAAAGAAGCAACAGGAACTGAGTAAGTCAAACAATTTCTCGGTCAAAACCCATGGGAGGATAGTCGATTCGGGATGCCCATTGTAGCGCAGAAGATCATGACATCTCCTCGGAATCTGGGTGTGTGTCTCCATCTCGGCGGGGTGTGTTTTGATCTCTGTGAGGCGGGAGTGAGGTGGAGGGATCAGAGGGATCGGGTAGAATACCCCAGCTTTGCAGAAGGTGGAGACCTTTGTCAAGATCCATAATTACATGGGATTTGCCGTTGTGGGTAAGGAGCAGCGAGGCTGGGTACCGCCATTTGTACTGAATACGATGGTTCTGCAGGCCTTTGGTGACAGGGCTCAATTGTCTCCGCAGTTGGAGGGTGTATTTCAAGAGGTCAGGAAAGAGTTGAATGCCTGTGTAGGGAGCAGGCAGGGGTGTTTTAGCTCTAAGACCAAACATAAGTCTTTCCTTAACATGAAAGAAGTGCACTCGCATCAGAACATCTCTGGGCACTGTGGCGGCGAGATGAGAGGGCTTTGCAATCCTATGTATTCTGTCTATTATGATGTCGCGGGGGGGTGCATCCGGGATTACAAGACGTATGAGTTCCTTGGCATATTTAGGAAGGTCTGCGGGTAGAATAGATTCAGGGACGCCTCTTATTTTAACGTTATTCCTGCGAGATCTGTCCTCTAAATCTGCTAATTTTGCGCGCATCCAGGACTGTTCTTCCCTGACATCATCATACACATCAATAACACCATTTACAGTGGAAGCACAGTCATTCATATTTCTTTCAATGTGAGTAACTCTGTCATCCAGAGAGTGAATGTCTGAGGTGATCTTTGTAAAGAGAGAGGAGAGATCGGTCATTAGGGATGCTTGCAGGGACAGGAGCATATCCTTGAGAGTTGAGTCCAGTACAGGCTGGCCTGAGGTGGGAAATGAGGCCATGGAAGAATGTAAGGCCTGGTTGGAGAGGAAAGCCGGGGCCTCAATTAGGAGCGGGGCCGACCGCGGCAGCGGTGCGTCCAGCCGCATTTTTGACTTGGCGGGGCTGCTGGTGAGGGGGTCCCTGTCTGGGGACCGGTCGGAAGCTACAGGAGGGGTCAGGGCACTCGGTCTGTCTGGCAGAGTGGATGGGAGATCCGTGAGGGAGCCGCGCGGCGCGGACTGTCCGGCGCCATCTTTGATCGCACTAACCTTCCCCGCCGGCTTGAAGGAGAACTCCGTGAGTTTCTGAGGCTTGTATTCCGTCAGCCTCTTCCTCGAGGAGCTTGCCATGATCCTGGGTGTGTCTGGGTCTAGGATGGCCGTAGATGGCGTCGTATTTAGGGCTGTGTTGGTGTTGTTTGTCTCCCTGGGCTGACGAGCTGTAGGATTATGCTGCCATCTTCAGCTCCGGCTGGCCACGCCCCCTCTAAAGTATCTCTTTATGTCTTTGTTCTCCCTTTTTATTTAACCTATTATAATTCTAGTACCTAGTTCTTTCCCTTGTGAATAAGTAATTTGTATGCATTGTTTTTAATGTATTTTTTCATGAGTAAGTTAATGGAATGTTTGTATGGAAGTACAGTGCTCATCTGTTTTAGATCAAACAACATGTCCTATATAGTAATCAAATTAAAAAAGTTTACAATTTTACAATTTGTGTAAGATAACAAGCTGCACACAACATATACCACACAACTTTTATCAACATGAATGAAACCTGAAATTATATCAAATATATATATATATATTTTTGTAGGAATTTTGACAAACATCTGCACTTCACCTAAAGAGAGATATGGGAATGTAAAGCCAGGCATAGATGGATTGAATCTCAGCCTGTTCAGCAGGGACTGGTTGAGATTTCATCCATCTATGGGCATGCTGGCTTTACCCAAGTCAATCCATCGATCGACTTGGATACAGCCAGCCTGTTGGATTTTTTACATGTCATTACATGTCATTACAGCCAGTGGCTATAGCCGCTAGCAGTAATTATTGTGTTCTGCTGGCTGGGAAGGTTCCCCAACAGCAGAACACAATAGTGCTGCGGGAAGTATTCCCCTCTCAACACTAACTGTGTTGAAGGAGGATACCAGCAATTTTCTTTGCTTCCACCAGTAGTAGAAGGCAATCACATCAAATCATCCATGGCTTGCCTGAGGGCTTTCTTCAAACTGTGGGAGGGGGAGGCAGCAGGTGTTTTACTGCTTTTAGGCAGCTATCTATTTATTTATTTACATTATTTGTGCTCAAGTTTTTTTTTTTTATTATCAACAACTTTTGACTGCCTGCAATGAACAGGGAGGCTCGGAGTGGAGAAAACAAAGAGGCAAAGTAACGGAGGGCTGGGCATGACCAGGTGTATGGGGGCCCAACAAAGGGTTAAGGTGGAAGAGATGCAAAGGGGAGGTGGCAGGTTGAAAAGTCTGATTGGATAGGGAAGGAGTGATATAGAAAGGGGAGGCAGGGACTTTCGGGAACAGTCGGGAAGAAGCAAACAGAAGGAGGCAGTTTTTCCCACCCTGTGTGTGTGTGTCTTGGTGTGTTGTTTGTTTTCCTTTCTTTCAGGATCACTGGATTCGGTTCGTCACAGCAGAGGTGTAAAGGTGGTGTCCTTAAACTTTGAAAGTGGAAGATAACAGATGTGATGGAAGTGGTGGGGGGTTCACCTGTGGTATGGGCCCCTCTGGGGTATCACAGTGGAACGGTGTCTGCTAGAATACGGTTATTGGTTGCAATGCAGGAAAAGGGGTGTCTCCGAGTTGGTGATACGGCTGGAGGCCTGGTATGGTAAAAAGGCCCTGCAGTGTAGTGGTGATAATGTTAAGTTAGGGGTGCAATCAAAGACAAACAGGATGTGTGTGTTTAAAAGTTGCCGTTATAAAATGTTATTTGAAATGTTTTAATTATTATTTAATCATTTAATAATTTGGTTAATAATAAGGCTGCTTTGGCCAGTTATACTCCAAAGGCGGGAATGATCTCAAATTTAATTTAGGTACAGCATTGCATGATTGCAATAACAGTTAAAGTAGCGAAGTGCAGAATAGCAAAAAAAGGCCTGGTCATGAACAGGACAAAACCTTCCAAAGCTCAAGTGGTTAAAGGTCCGCCGTGTTCAAATTTATAATTTTGGATTATGCGAACATATACAGCAACAAAACCTTAAGGGGTTCTCTCTCCCCCCCACTAAACTTTAACCCCTTCCTGCTAAGCTTCAGCATCACTTCAACAGGGTCTATAGGCCTGGGGGCAGGAAGGACCGGCAGATCATGTGGCCACTGTGAAAGGATGTCACAAGCGGTCATATGATCAGCACCCAATTATTTGTCTTTGACAGCTTAGTCACTGTGCTGGTAGTGTGCAAAGAACTTTCACTCAAATGTGCATTGTGTGGGGCATTAAAGCCCACCCTTTTTGCTGCTGCCCTGTTACATGGGCAGCAAGAAGTTAAAGACAGGTAATTAACTGATAAACAAAAAAAAAAAATGTTTTTCTTGCACTCAGTGTTCCCCTGATGTGAAATGCATTGGGAGGGGCTTGAACATGTGACGTCATCATGCCCATCGATCAGGCTTGAGGCATCTGTGGTTTTGTGCATGTGTTTTGCTTTTAATATGTGAGTACCTGTGTTTTCTTTTATTAAATACATACCTACTAGTTTCCACACCATGTGCGGCCCGTTTTCATCTTCCAATGTGGTTGATGTAAACAGTATGTGTAGGTCTATTATTTTAGAGCTGCTCAGCTTGGTTGCAGAGTACCTAGAGGTGTTTGCATGTTACATGTGTAGCGCCCCCTTAATTTCAGAAAAGGTGTTACGCTAAAATTAGTATGGTGAGAGACTTACTTGCTCTCACCAGGTTGATTTGTTCAGGTTTGGCAGCTGTCAGTTCTGATTTGTCCTGTGGGTCATTCTGCGCTCCAGGGATGTGATCCCATCACTGGGCGGCAGGTGACGCTACAGGGGTTCAGGCAGAGCCACTTTTCCCCAGCATGGGTCCTCATGGCTCAGAGACACTGAAGTGACTGAGGTACCTCAGTGACTGACTGGGGTTCCACATCTTAAGAAGACAGAATTGAGAGGATATGCTCTATTGCTCTTAAGTACTGGACCTGTGGCAGAGGCCTCTACTAATCTTCTAGAGCCAAGTCGGTGGCAGCGACTTGTTCCTTCTCAGCTTTCCCGGTGACACTCTGGCTGCCAGACCTGTGTGAGAGGCCTGTCCAGGTGCACTGTACCCGCTCTGGCTGGAGTGGCGACGTGACTGATTTAATTACAGAAGGCAGGACTGCTTTCTATATCCAAGCCTGACTCTGCGAAGTTACTCTTCCTTCATCAACCTTTTGCTATCTACCTCAAGTTGATGTGTTGGTCGTGTTGGACCAGAGAAATAAAGCATTCAGAAAACTTCAGCTACAGGTTGGACATTCATTACTGCTTTAGTCACTACATCTACCACTAGACACCACACAGAGGTAACTTAATTCGCCGATTCCAATCTAACCTGAATGGGGTAGCGCTACACATACTATACTGATTTTTGTCAATGGAGATCCAATGTATCTGATAAGAGGCTCATTTGTGGTGGAGGGCAAAAGATTGCATGGAATGTTTTTACATACCATTATTCACATTGCTGTGGGTGAATCTGGGAACCTTCACATTCCATTAACCTTGGTGGGTGGACTTGTTGTTCCTTTTCACATTTATTTAATTCTCAGCACCTGTTAAATTTTTTATCTGGCAGTACACTTGTTTCTATGTATAACCAAATAGCTGCAAGTAGCTTACTACTTGACTACTATGTACAGTATATGTTATATTTTTTGTACAATAGTAATGATAATAATAACAACAGAGATGCACCCCTGTGTTTTTTTTTCTCTAGTTTCTCATTTGTGAGCCTTAAAACAGTAAGAATGCTTTTATGTTGAAAAGTTTTAAAGGTGAACTACAGTCAAAATTGGAAAAAAAAAGTTTTGCCGTGTATATAAGGAGCATGACGTTTTTGTTCAGTACTTCAGTTTGATTCCAGTATTGCTATTACTCTATTACTCATTGCCACCTTTTTTTGGTAAACTACCTGTACTGATCTTGGAAAATGCTTCTTTCCAGTGATGGAACTTCCAATATAGGCCTCACATTGCCTCTGACATACAGCAAGCCTAATAGGAAAGTTACACAGGTAGGTTCCACACAGGACCCTTTTACTTCTCTGGCTGAGTCTGGTAGAAGGATTAAGAGGTCTAAGGTCCCTTTCACATAGGACAGAATCCAACCAAGTGGATCCACCTGTTCAGCGGGGGATGTCTCCGCTGATCCCCACTGAGCAGGCTGATGACAGGTCCATGTCCGGCTCCACTATGGAGAGCAGGCGCAGAAACGGCCTGCTATTCTCTATGGCAGTGGTCATCAACCATGTCCTCAGGGCCCACTAACAGGCCAGGTTTTATGTACAGGCATACCCCACTTTTAAGTACACAATGGGGTATATTTACTAAAGCTTGAAAAGCGCAAAATCAGGCTAACTTCTGCATAAAAAACAATGAGCTTCCAGGTTTTAGGACAGAAGCTTAATTGAGCAAGCTGGGGTTAGAGGCTCATTGGTTTCTATGCATAAGTTAGCCTAATTTTGCGCTTTCCAGCTTTAGTAAATAAACCTTATTGTGTACTTAAAGGGTCACTAAAGGACATTTTATTTTTACTGCAGTCCTGGTTTCATGTCCTCATTGTTTGTTTTTGCTGTAACCCTTCTCTGTTCTGGACACTTTCTGGTTGTCTGTTTCCTGATGAAAAAAGTACTGGGAGCTTCTCTCTGTGGTCTCTAATCAAGGAGGTGTGATTACTGTGTGTCTAAAACCCCTCAGAACCAATCATTTTAAAAACAAAGGCTGCCCTCTATTGGCTCTGTGTCTCTGTACTTCACACAAGCATGAAACTAGATGAAAACCAAACTAAAACTGCAGGCACCTTATATGATTGATCTTTATCTATTTTTAATCATTTTTAAAAGGAATCAGTTAACTATTATGTCTCTATACCCTGTAAACAGACATTTCAGCAAAAAAATAAATAAATTCCTTTACAACTCCTTTAAAAGTGAGGTATGCCTGTATTACCTTGGGGAGATGCAGACTAGAATACTGTAATCACTGAGCAGCAAATTATATCACCTGTGATGTATTTCAGTTATCTTGTAAACCTGGCCTGTTAGTGGGCCCTGAAGACAGGGTTGATAAGCGTTGCTCTATGGGATGGTCAGTTGGAAATGGACTGCATGTACATTTCCATCCAGCTGTCATGTGATTAGCAGGACAGATTCTGTATGTATCCCCGTCTGTTTTTAGTGGACTAAATCGGATGCCAGCAGGTGATAGCGGACATGTCTGCTAACAACTGCAGCCCCATTGAGAACAATAGGTGGTCCGATTGGGTCTGCCTGAAAAAACTGACAGGCAGACCACTTCAACACTGCGCAATTTTTATTTTTATTTTCATTGGAGTCATATCCTGTTTATGGAATTTTTTTTATGGAATACATTTTTAAACTTTTTTACACTATGAGGAGGTGTTTCTTCTTTTCCTTTTTTTTTTTTTTTCTATGCCTTGAACTCACTATGTTCAGTTAAGGTTGAATATTGCTTTGTCCTATCAAGTCAAGTGATTCATCGCAAAAGATCTTCACTCTGTCGCAAAGCAAGGAGTTCGGTAGCAGATTTGATGTGATCAATCGTTTGATTGTCTATGCTCGTTGGATCCACTCCCGTATGGTGAGTTGGGTCCACCATATCCTGTAAGAGTACCCCCTTTTGATCGGATGGTGAATATACTCCTGGGTGTGAATGACCTACATTGATGTTGAAGGAACCATTTCTTATTCTCCATGGTAAAATCTGATGTTTTTCATACCATCATTTCTCTAGACAGTTTCTTTTTTTTTGTCTTATGGACACTTGCACTATTTAATTTTCTAATGAGATTAATATGTTACATATGTTATTTTTGATGGATATATTGTTTTTGTGATTTTACGTCACCTTTATTTTGTGATCACCTTACCACAAATTTCTATCACATTAGGATTTCTTTTGTCTTGCCTATAGTGGCGCTGCATTTGTTTTTATATTTTGTTACATAATCCTTTATTGTGTTGGCAGCCACTGTAGACACACTATGGGAGGAGCGCATTATTTTATTATTTATTAGACGTGATCAGTCTGCTGGTATAAAAGGGGCTACAGATTTCGGAGAACCAAGTGAATTTTCCAGATTCTAGCACAGGTGCAGTAATTAGTAGCTCTCTGATTGCTTCCACCTTTTGCTGTTTAGAATGAAATGTAGTCATGTGTCTCAAATGTCATACAAAGAGTCATACGATAGCACAATATATTTCTAGTGCTTTGTAACGCAACCAAGACCTGCAGTGATGACGTCAGTTTATGTAATACATAATCAGGTCTACGGAGTTAAAGCCAAATGAGACGCTATCTATATTAAGTTAAACACGTCAATTTACGCCAAAGAAACATATTCTGGGTTAGCACAAATTGTCCCAGAAACAGCACAGTGCCTGCATCTTGTAACAGATCCTGAAAATCAAATCATGGAAAATACATCAGCATGTACCAATACTTGACTTAATACAATCCAGATTCAGCTAATCTTCTATGAGACCACCCTATTTTATATTTTGCTTTCATTAAACTTCAGGGAAAAGGAATAGATTTACCATGGTGTGAGGATGTGTGTTTGCATAGACACTTGTGTAGTTCCACATTAGTGTTAGTTTGAAATACATCAGCTGTGCAGGTATAAAATACTTGTTGGAGGAATGTTAAGAGGCAGAGCCATAAATCACTGGTTTCAAATACTTAAAGCAGGGGAAAGTGAGACCATCACTTCACCACGATGGGAACGAAATGACTTTCCCAACTGCAGTAATATAACAAACATCGGCCATAAAAAAGAGTTGTAGAAATCAATCATGATATAAGTGAAATTTTGATTGCTTGCTTATTGTTAACAATCAGCTCTGCTAAGTGGCCAAATAAAACCAAATAAATTGAAACTGAAACGCTTATTGGCACGAGAGCAAGAGAGACATCTGTGCAGGAGAATTTTGGGTTTTAAGTTACACACTGTATTCCTTGTCGCCTAGCAACAGCATTTGCAGTTTCTTTTCATGTCTTCTTTTCTACTCTATCCCATGTTTACAATCTAATTACCGATGTGACATCATAATCCGGCCATTGAGTGGTTGTCACTGGGGCCTTACTTTTAAGCAAACACTACTTAACAATTCATATGTCCCGCCGCAGATTTACAAAATAGATCAACGTGTGTTTTTTCATTGAAAGGATTAGGACAGGGAAGTCTTCTGAATAAGACTCTTTCTTCCTATAGTATTAGAACACCTGAGAATGTTTCAAAAATAATAAAGTGCCTAGATCACAGTACAGTATCAACAAGGCAGAAAATAAATGTATTTTGGTTGATATCTTTGTGAAAAAGGATAGAACATTTATTACCAACTTGTAAACCTAATTCCTAGAGTTAATGGTGCTATTTAACTAAATGAAACGTAAGCAGTAAATGCCATGAGTTCAAACAATATTTTGTCACCAGTTACCTTTGATGTTTTTTTTCTTCTATTATAATTTGTGGTCAGGGGCGGACTGACCATTAAGGAACTCGGGCACTGCCCGAGGGCCCAATGCCACTAGGGGGCCCCATCAGGGTTGCCAGGCTCATCAAAACCAGGGACAGTATGTAAAAATCTGTGTTTTTTTACATCTGTCCCTGATATGTCCGAAACCTACATGCTTTTGATGTGAAAATCCAGAGATTTTAGCTGCCCCGTCTCTGTACTGCCACCTGGCTTGGTGGCCATCTGTAAGCTCAGGGGCCCCATAATCTTCTATTGCCCGGGGGCCCCATGAGTTGTCAGTCCGCCCCTGTTTGTGGTATCTCATTTTTCCATTTGCTTGCATAGCTAGTGACATGCATTTTGACTAGGTGCAAAAAACTCAAACTAATGGAAAAAAGCTTAGTTACATAAGCCATGCAGTGAATATAAGAGCTCTCATTTGTAGGTGACATGTTGCTGCGAATGAATGCTACTTTAGGAAGGTAGTCTAAGGCCACATACACACGATCAGTTAACCAGAGGACAGCGGTCTGATGGACCGTTTTCATCGGTCGAAACCGATCTTGTGTAGGCCCCATCGGCTAATTAACCTTTGGTTAAAAAAAAGCCAATTTGCTTTAAAATTTAACCAATGGACGCCTAATCGATAGGTCAAAACCGATCGTAAGTATGCACGACCATCGGCTAAAAATCCACACATACTCAGAATCAAGTCGACGCATGCTTGGAAGCATTGAACTTCATTTTGTTCAGCACGTCGT
The DNA here is from genome assembly GCA_029574335.1 of Rana kukunoris. NCBI lineage: Eukaryota > Metazoa > Chordata > Amphibia > Anura > Ranidae > Rana > Rana kukunoris. Next base: position 341,575,370 of record CM056049.1, on the reverse strand, counting down.
TCTAACACGATCGTTTTTTTAACCGATGGTGTGTAGGCACATCAGACCATCAGTCAGCTTCATCGGTTAACCGTTCTCATCGAAATGGACTGATCGTGTGTACGAGGCTTAAAAAGGTTTCATAAACAAGTAAATGTTTATGTTAATCAAGGTCAACTTAGAAATTGAAGGAGGCCTAAAAGCCTCCACCAGGTCCAGGCCACATGCTAGGTTAGTATTTGAATTGTATTAACATAATGTAAAATGCATTCAACACTGTGAATGCGTTATTAATTCTGAATGGCACCCCAAATCTTTGGTATGCTACTAAATTATGCACCCACACTGCAATACACCACAAAGCACATGGTGTGCATTGCATATTTTAGTGCATAAAGGTGCACTGGTGACCCATTCAACATGAATGTGCTGCCTAATGCTATGCACATGTGCATGGAGCAACACTTCGCAAAGCTGTGAAGGATAGCAGAGCAATTTTGCATTTACAACTATCAACTTAATTTACCGTACATTAAATGTAAAGAAACTCACAATCACTTTGATCCTATTTTTTTAACATTCATCAGAAGTGCAGAACTGACAGACTTTGCAGGGGCCTACACAAGTGGAGGCCTTCCTGGCCGCCCTTGTAATGAAGATGTACAGGCAGATTACCCTGCCACAGCTGTGAGCTTGGATCTCCAATTTGCAGCTTTCGCACACACTACAGAAGGAGTTGTGCAGGTAAAAGATCAACAGCCTGCACACTGGATATCTTTGTCTTTATTTTATATATTTATATATTTAATAAAACAAAACCCTCCTATCTTTTCCAGACAAAAAAAGCTGTAATCTTAAGACCCGTACACAATACATTTTTTTTTCATTCAACACAGCAGGTTGAATGAAAAAAAAACTGACAGCTCAGAGTCGCTGTACTCACAATCCGATGTTAGTACAGCAATCTCCCCTGCTGAGCTATTGTGTTCTGACAGGGGAGAGGCTATTGGTTTAGATCGCTGATTGAGAACCGGTTGTCAGACCTTTTTAGGCCATGACCCTTCCCCCTGTGGACTGCACATGTGATCAGTTATGACACCAGCCATTTGATAGCTTGACAGTTCAGTTGAGAGCACAAACAACTGACACAGTTATCATTCACAGCATGCCTTGAATGTGACTGTTTCAGTAAACAGTACAGTGGAACTATTTTCACTCTCAGTCCAGCTATACAGAGTCCTGGAGTTCCCTCCCAGCAAATCAAGCAGCCAGCTTCCAGGTATCGATTGCCAGATGCTTTCATTGGCTGGGCCGAGATGATGTCACTCGAGATTTCACTCATTTGGAAATTGAGAAACTTTTACAAGTTTGTACAGAGGCGCACAGGCATGTAAGTAACCTTAATGCAGAAGACACAGCATGTTTCTTCGGCATTACAAATCCTGCCTGTTCGCAAATTTTTGCTTTAAGTGTGCCAGAAATTTGCTTGGGCTGGCACATCTTTTCGCGGTAGAGCTGCCCAAATCTAAAAAAAATTCTCCCCTATCTTTTACTGTAACCCCACCATCCAATGTTTTTCCCTTTTCTCATCTGTCTCTATTACGCTTCCCTATAACTGTCTTCCATAGGTTATGCCATAAAAAAATGGATGCTAAAAATTGAAAACGTACCAACAGGCAGGATCTTTTTGCAGAAGAAATATACCATGGCTCTTCTACAATAATGAATTCTTAACTGGAATAAGACTGATTGAAGATGTTGCCAGGGTGCTGGAGGGAAGGTAAGTATAGTTCTAGTTTAAGTTATGATTATTTGTTTATAGATTTTAACTACACTTACTATAACAGGTTTCCATTCCAATAGGAATGATAGGTTTGAGTTGAGCATGGGCTTGGTTTGCAGAACATAGTGAACTAATGTAGCCATCCATAGCCATAGATTTCAAATACCAATATTGCACTTCCTGGCCTCTGAACTAAGGTCAGATGCTTTAGACTGACCAATAATGGGGGCTTTGTTATGTGCCAGCCCCTCACTATAAAAAAGTGTGGGTCCCGTCAGGTATATTTACAATATGCCTAGCTGTGATAGGGAAAGTTTAGGAGTGCTGCTGACAAAGTTCATAAGAACAGATTAATATTGGACTTATAGGCACTTGCTCATCTCTTAACCACTTCAGACCCGCGCTATTGACAGAATACGTCAACAGCGCGGATCTGAGGCGCCAACCTAACGTCTTTGGACGTGATTTTTCTTTTGTCTCCCTGTGCGTCCCCGCGAGCGCTCATCGGGGAAAAACTGTTTTGGCCGTGTCCCTAGGACACAGCCAATCGCAGAGGCCATTCAGCACTCGATCCCGCTGTCCAATGAGAGATGATCTGAAATGTAAACAAATTAGATCATCTCTCATCGCCGGCTTTCTCTCCTCACACATAGACAGCGTGTGAGGAGAGAAACACTACAGTGATTACAGTGAGTTGAACATTCGAAAACAAAACGAAAAAGCAGTGCCCACAGTCCCTGCCAGTGCCACCTTGCCAGTGCCACCTTGCAGGATATTATCAGTGCCCCTGCCATCAGTGCCACCTGCCCCTGCCATCAGTGCCATCTGCCCCTGCCATCAGTGCCACCTGCCCCTGCCATCAGTGCCACCTGCCATCTGCCCGTGCCATCAGTGCAATCTGCCATCAGTGCAATCTGCCATCAGTGCCATCTGCCATCAGTGCCATCAGTGCCATCTGCCATCAGTGCCATCTGCCATCAGTGCCATCAGTGCCATCTGCCATCAGTGCCACCTGCCATCTGCCCGTGCCACCTGCCATCTGCCACCAGTTCCATCTGCCATCAGTGCCATCTGCCATCAGTGCCATCAGTGCCATCTGCCATCAGTGCCATCTGCCATCAGTGCCATCTGCCATCAGTGCCATCAGTGCCATCTGCCATCAGTGCCATCTGCCATCAGTGCCACCTGCCATTAGTGCTACCTGCCATTAGTGCTACCTGCCATCAGTGCCATCTGCCCGTGCCATCTGCCCGTGCCATTTACCGTCAGTGCCACCTGTCAGTGTCATCAGTGCCAACAATGGCTAAAAGATCATTTTCATTGGAGGAGGCGTACGAAATTATTGCGGCTGACGGGAGCAACGGGGAGCTCTGCGATTCAGATTCCCCTGAAAATTCGGACAACGAATCTGACGTTAACTACGAGCTGATAGTTAGCGGTGGAGCAGAGAAATTTGAGGAGGAGGAGGAGGAGAAGGAGGAAGAGGAGGAAAAGGAGGAAGAGGAGGAAGAGGAGGAAGAGGAAGAAGAAGAAGAAGAAGAAGAGGAGGGTCCACCCGCCAGACAAAGGCGTATTGCTAAGGAGGCAGTGCCATCCACCAGCACCGCTGTGCCATCCACCAGAACCACTCTGCCATCCACCAGAACCGCAATACCTCGGCAAGCAAGGTCACGTACCAGTGGGGTGTCACCTCAGTCCCAAAGGGTTAGGTTCCATGCCAGCCTTCCCTATTCCCTTCAGTACCCCCTGTGGCTTCCTCCTAATTCAGGAGAAACCAACATTCCCCCTTTCACTGCCCAGCCAGGAGTCCAGGTGGACACAGAAAATTTTGCCCCGATTTACTTTTTCAATTTAATTTTTACTGACGAAATGCTTGCCTCAATTGTGGCCCAGTCCAATCTTTATGCCGAACAATTCATATCAAGTAACCCCACATCCTTTTATGCCTGTCCCTTCCCGTGGAGAGCCATAACAGTGGAGGAGTTTAAAAAAAATTTGGGCCTCGTATTCTGTATGGGACTAAACCATAAAAACCAACTACCTTCGTATTGGTCAAACCGCCCCATCTACCACATGCCCATCTTTTCCTCAAAAATGCCCAAGTCCAGATATCAAAATATCATGAGATTCCTACACTACAATGACAATACCCAGTGCCCTCCCCGAAATGACCCAAATTTTGATAAACTTTATAAAATTCGGCCACTACTTGATTATTTTTCCAAAATTTTCCCCCAGTTGTTTACCCCGGACCAACAAATATGTGTGGATGAATCCCTAGTAAAATTTTCTGGCAGGCTCGGCATAAAACAATTTATTCCCAGCAAAAGGGCCCGCTATGGGGTGAAGCTCTATAAATTATGTGACCGAGCCACGGGGTATACGTATGCCTTCAACGTATACAAAGGAAAGGACAGCCAGCTACACCCCCCTAATTGTCCAGACTACATTGGAACCAGCGGGAAAATTGTTTGGCAACTCCTAAACCCACTCCTGGAGGAAGGATACCACTTGTATGTGGACAATTTTTATACCAGTTTGCCCCTGTTCCGAAACCTTTTCCGAAAGAACACCCCAGCATGCGGAACCGTGCGATCGAACCGGAAGGGCTTTCCTCAAAGTCTTGTCACCAAAAAATTAGAAAAAAGGGAAACGGCGAGTTTACGCAATGAGGAAGTTCTGGCCGTAAAATGGAGGGACAAAAGGGATGTGTACGTGCTTTCTACAATCCACAAGAACACATTCGTTGAGACCAGAACGAGGAATGGGCGAATCCAGAAGCCAAAATGTATTCAAGAATACAATAAGTTCATGGGGGCTGTCGATTTGAACGACCAGATGCTGGAACCCTACCTTTCCACAAGAAGATCATACCAGTGGTATAAAAAAGTTTCAATTTATTTGTTCAATTTGGCCACATACAATACCTATATAATATATCGGAAATCCACTCCAAGACCCAAATCCTACCTTTTCTACCAGGAGGAAATCACCACTGCCCTTTTATAGCCCAGCAACCCACCAGCAAACATTCGATCCGATGTGGTTAGCCGACTCAACGAGCGCCACTTTCCAGATAAAATCCCTCCCAGACCAACAGGACAAAAATGACAAAAAAGATGCAAGGTGTGCTCCAAAGCAGGAGTGAGAAGAGACACCACTTTTTATTGTCCTAAATGCCGTTCCCAACCAGGCCTCTGCGTAGTTGGTTGTTTCGCCCGTTACCATACCTCACTAAATTATTAGTCACTTCCTGCCAATTACCTTCACACCCCTTATACCTCTGCTTATGACCCCGGCTTGTTATTTGACCACTATTCTGCCTACCGATTCTGTTTATACCTCTGCCTGATCTGGAACTGACCCTGGACTGTTATTTGACCATGCTTTTGCCTACCGATTCTGTTTATACCTCTGCCTGATCTGGAACTGACCCTGGACTGTTATTTGACCACGCTTATGCCTACCGATTCTGTTTATACCTCTGCCTGATCTGGAACTGATCCTGGACTGTTTGACCATTCTTTTTGCCTGCCTCTTGGACTGATATTTTACCCTGCCAGTGGGCTAGTGGGATTCATAGCACAGGGGTCTCACATATGTGAGGGGCTCCAGAATTGTTTTTCTGGATGAAGAAAACAATTGTTTTTGTTTTCTCATTCTAGATTAGGGTCTGGTTGCCCGGAGGCTTCAAAGAGATTTGGGTGGGAGAAGTCTCTACCCCTGTCCCAACTCTGTCCTGAACGAGGCCCTACTTCTGCCTGCTTCCTGTAGGACCTATGCCATCATGCCTGCTGACCAAGTCCCTGCCTGCTGCCTGGACCAGTGCTATCGTCCTGTGGACAACTGCGCTACTAAAACCACAGGTACATTTTTTTGTTTACCCTTTGCTTAGCATAATGTATTTTGGGGTGTAATTCTTGCCATGTGCATGCTATGTGTCCCCCTTGCATTTTGGGCCTCTGTATATGGTCAGGCTGTGAAAAAGTCCCACACAAAAACTTCTGGAAAAAAATGAATTCTTCAAAAGACTCATTATGCCTCATAGATTATACGTTGGGGCATTAGCTTTCCAAAATGGGGTCAGTTTGTGGGCGTTTCCATTGTCCTGGTGCTCCAGGGCCTTCACAAGTGTAATAGGTAGTCAACAAGTTAGATGTGTAATTTATGCTCCTAGAACACCTGATGGTGCTCCCTGCATATTGAGCCTCTGTATGTGGCCAGGCTGTGAAAAAGTCCCACACATGTGGTATCGCCATACTCAGGAGGAGTAGCAGAATGTATTTTGGGGTGTCATTTTTGCTATGTACATGCTATGTGTTGGCAATATCTTATAAATGGACAACTTTGCTTAAAAAATTGTGTTTTCATTTTTTTTCCACATTTTCCAAAAAATGAATCGTTCAAAAGACTCATTATGCCTCATAGATTATATGTTGGGGCGTTAGCTTTCCAAAATGGGGTCACTTTGTGGGCATTTCCATTGTCCAGATGCTCCAGGGCCTTCAAAAGTGTAATAGGTAGTCAACAAGTTAGATGTGTAATTTATGCTCCTAGAACACCTGATGGCGCTCCCTGCATATTAGGCCTCTGTATGTGGCCAGGCTGTGAAAAAGTCCCACACATGTGGTATCGCCATACTCAGGAGGAGTAGCAGAATGTATTTCCGGGTGTCATTTGTGGTATACACATGCCATGTGAGAGAAATAACCTATTACAATGACAATTTTGTGAGGGGGAAAAAAAATAAAAAAAATATTCATTTTGCAAAGAATTGTGGGAAAAAATTACAACATCAAAAACCTCATCATGCATCTTACTAAATACCTTGGAATGTCTACTTTCTAAAAAGGGGTCATTTGGGGGGTATTTGTACTTTCCTGGCCTGTTCGGGTCACAAGAAATGAGATAGGCACCGGTACAACAGGTGTGATAATTTTTTTATGATTTGCACCATATCTTGTAGACTCTCTAACTTTAACAAAGAGCAAATAATACCCACTAATTTGGGTTATTTTTACCAAAGATATGTAGCAGTATAAATTTTGGCCAAAATTTATGAAGAAAAATGTATATTTTGCTAAATTTTATCGCATAAACTAAGAAAAATTCTTTTTTTTTTTTAAATTTCCGTATTTTTTCATTTATAGCGCAAAAAATAAAAACCAAAGAGGTGATCAAATACCACCAAAAGAAAGCTCTGTTTGTATGAAAAAAAGGACAAAAAATTCATTTGGATGCAATGTTGTCTGACTGAGTTATTGACATTCAAATTGTGAGAGCACCGAAAGCTGAAAATTGGTTCGGGAACGAAGGGGGTTTAAGTGCCCAGTAACGAAGTGGTTAAAGTAGGCATAAACCCTTACTAAATGCCCTTAAAGGAGCAACATGCTACATATATTGGGGATTGTGGGGTGGGGTGGGTAATGCTGCTAATGTGTTTCCTGCAGCCTTTTATGGTCATATGCAATGTTTGCAGTCATAACAGGATGAATGTGTGTTTTTGACAGGGCATATTTTATATTTTTTGCTAGCTGCAATTATTTTTTTTCAGTGTGTCTCTTAGCCCACTTGCATTTCTCTTCTAAGCAGCTACATGTGTATTTTCATAAGGTAGACCATTTTTAAATAATCAGTGATTTAATTATGCTCAAAGTGAAACAATAAAAATGAAAATTCTTTTAATTATAGGGCCTGGGGATCTCCTTAGTCTGCCTGTAAAGTGGTGCATTTGTACTGTGTATAGAACCCGCTGCAGCAAAAATTTAATTTATAAAGAAAAAAATTACATTCTCCTTTGCATGCTTTCTTTATTTTGTAATCAACAGCTTAATTTTTCTTCCAACCATAAGGTATTTTCTCTGTGCACATTGGACCTTTCTGGGTGTCTCTGCATTGCTATCTTTGGGCTCATGTGGTTTGTCCTGAAATAAAATAGCCCCTTAAACATTTAAGGGGCTATTCAATGAGTCAAGCTAAAAGATGTCATGCAATGCTTAAGCTGGTTTGCCTAGGAAACAGAAGCCACACTGGAGCATAGATTCTTTCAGCTCTGAAGGGGCAGGCCCAGAGGTGGTTTACGCCACACCAGCTTGAGCCAGGAATGTTGGTATGTAATAATGGCACTAACCTCCTGTCCACGCTTCGACAGGGAAAGTTGACACATGTGCCATGCCTGGCACATGTCCTCAATTTGGTGTCCCAACTCTGTCCTGAACGAGGCCCTACTTCTGCCTGCTTCCTGTAGGACCTATGCCATCATGCCTGCTGACCAAGTCCCTGCCTGCTGCCTGGACCAGTGCTATCGTCCTGTGGACAACTGCGCTACTAAAACCACAGGTACATTTTTTTGTTTACCCTTTGCTTAGCATAATGTATTTTGGGGTGTAATTCTTGCCATGTGCATGCTATGTGTCCCCCTTGCAATACCACCAAAAGAAAGCTCTGTTTGTATGAAAAAAAGGACAAAAAATTCATTTGGATGCAATGTTGTCTGACTGAGTTATTGACATTCAAATTGTGAGAGCACCGAAAGCTGAAAATTGGTTCGGGAACGAAGGGGGTTTAAGTGCCCAGTAACGAAGTGGTTAAAGTAGGCATAAACCCTTACTAAATGCCCTTAAAGGAGCAACATGCTACATATATTGGGGATTGTGGGGTGGGGTGGGTAATGCTGCTAATGTGTTTCCTGCAGCCTTTTATGGTCATATGCAATGTTTGCAGTCATAACAGGATGAATGTGTGTTTTTGACAGGGCATATTTTATATTTTTTGCTAGCTGCAATTATTTTTTTTCAGTGTGTCTCTTAGCCCACTTGCATTTCTCTTCTAAGCAGCTACATGTGTATTTTCATAAGGTAGACCATTTTTAAATAATCAGTGATTTAATTATGCTCAAAGTGAAACAATAAAAATGAAAATTCTTTTAATTATAGGGCCTGGGGATCTCCTTAGTCTGCCTGTAAAGTGGTGCATTTGTACTGTGTATAGAACCCGCTGCAGCAAAAATGTAATTTATAAAGAAAAAAATTACATTCTCCTTTGCATGCTTTCTTTATTTTGTAATCAACAGCTTAATTTTTCTTCCAACCATAAGGTATTTTCTCTGTGCACATTGGACCTTTCTGGGTGTCTCTGCATTGCTATCTTTGGGCTCATGTGGTTTGTCCTGAAATAAAATAGCCCCTTAAACATTTAAGGGGCTATTCAATGAGTCAAGCTAAAAGATGTCATGCAATGCTTAAGCTGGTTTGCCTAGGAAACAGAAGCCACACTGGAGCATAGATTCTTTCAGCTCTGAAGGGGCAGGCCCAGAGGTGGTTTACGCCACACCAGCTTGAGCCAGGAATGTTGGTATGTAATAATGGCACTAACCTCCTGTCCACGCTTCGACAGGGAAAGTTGACACATGTGCCATGCCTGGCACATGTCCTCAATTTGGTGGTGCAGCATTTCCTTAATAGGTACCTAGGATTGCAAGATCTTCTGAAGCAGGCCAAAAGAGTCTGTAGCCATTTCAGGCAGTCATACACAGCTAGTGTTTGGTTAGCTGAAATTCAGCAGGAACTCCACCTACCCATAAACCGTGACATGCCCACCAGGTGGAACTCAACTTTGGCAATGCTGCAGCGGATGCCCATGCAGCAGCAAGCCGTCAACGAGTACCTGTGTGAGTATGGCATAAGCACAGGCTTAGGGCACCTCTGCTTTTTCTCCACATGCCAATGCCTGCAGATAAAGGATGCATGCAGTGTAGTATCACCGTATGAGGATGCGAGAAGGATGGTAAACCGTGACAACACATGCATCAGTGACACAACCCATGTTGTGTTCCTGCTGGAGCAGACTCTGCATGGCATTATGGACAGGGCATTCAAGGCAGAGCAGCAGGAAGAAGAGGAGGACTTCCTTTCTTTTCAAGGCTTTATGCAGACACCTTGTGACGCCACAGAACACACAAGAGTAGAGGAAGGAGGAGGATTCTTGCAGTTTTTTTTTGCATTGAAGCAGAGGAAGACATACTTCAACCCTTAAGAGATGATTTTTCGTCCCCAGAATCCATGGGAGTAGTTTCAGATACTGTAATCCTCAGTGACCATGAATACTCTGCTTCTCATGCCTCCACAAATGCCTCCTTGTTCCTGATAGCACGGGTAACATTACTAAACAGAGAAAATTATGCCATGCCTGAGGACAGACCACGTCCACCTTTCACTGTGGACATAGACACTGCTGGTCCCCTCACAGTGGCATGGAAAAGTCTGCCTCTCCTTGTTGGCCTCCCAGACATGATGGGGGGGGGGCTTATTACCAAAATGTAATAGAGAAGGTGAAACGTGTAATTGGATGTACTTTAATCAATGAAAAGTGGTGTTTTGTGAGAAATTAAGAACTATAAAAAAAAAAAAAAAGGGGGAACAACAGTGTTACAGTCAGAAAAACTGCAGCTGACAATTCAAAAAAATTGACAGGCACAGGACAAAAGAGCAACAAATTAAATAACATGCAGAAACCAAAAAACAAGGTGAAAAGGTGTTATATAGCATTGTATACAGCACTAAATGTTATGTAATGCAGTGTAAAACATTGCACTACACAGATACACTCTACTGATGCACTACAATATACTGCAGTAAAACTGCACTGACACACTTCAATATACTGCAGTAAAACTGCAATAATGCACTACAATATACTGCAGTAAAACTACACTGACACATTACAATATACTGCAGTAAAACTGCACTGAAACACTTCAATATACTGCAGTAAAACTGAAATAATGCACTACAATATACTGCAGTAAAACTGCACTGACGCGCTTCGATATACTGCAGTAAAACTGCAATAATGCACTACAATATACTTCAGTAAAACTGCACTGACGCACTTCAATATACTGCAGTAAATCTGCAATAATGCACTACAATATACTGTAGTAAAACTGCACTGACACGCTTCAATATACTGCAGTAAAACTGCATTGACGCACTTAAATATACTGCAATTAAACTGCACTGATGCACTATAATATACTGCAGTAAAGCTGCACCGACACACTACAATATACTGCAGTAAAACTGCACTGACGTACTACACTGACCCCCTTCGATATACTTCAGTCAAACTGTGTGGGATGGGTCTATGAGCAATGTCATCATGACTTTCTCCAATAATGGCTCTGACAGTGTTCCGTGCCCTGATTGGGGAAAGCCTTCATTGCCTCAGCCAATCAGGGCTTAGAATGCACTGTGCAGCATGAATTGTGGGGCATTCGGCGGGCCAAACAAATTACCAATTGCCCTTTCAATTCGGGTGTTTAACGAACGGGCAACCAGATAATCTTTTGCTTGGCTCGAACTGTTCGCCCAACTCTACTTAACAGAACAAGAGAAAATCATATGAAAATGTATAAAGTATTTACAAAATTAGTACGTTATTCAGTACCTGCTTAAACACACTTATTTATCATTTACAAGTGTGTTTCGTGATGTCAGGCATCATCCATATGTGTATTTATTACGTGTTGTCACATTTCATGCATAGTGCATTAATTGGGCTGCCTACAGGCAACAAGAGTGGCAAAGAAGCTCATGTATTATCTTGAGCTTCAAGCTCTGCATGGTCTCAAAATGCTTGTTTTGTTTGCCATGTTGAGGGTGCCATTAACAATGAACTTCACTAAAAACGTAACATATGTTTTTAGAGTATTTTGTGAATGTGTGCAAAAATTGCATAATCATGCGTTAATTTACACACTACTATAATGTGAATGCAGCCTTAGGCCTTACACAATGAGCTGCATAAACAGATACATTATTTTTGTTCCTTCTTTTTCCACAACAAAAGCGTATCTTTCATACACTGATTGGATTATTTAGGCAAAGTCAGCTGATACATCCTCATCACACTTTCAGTATTTGTCAGGCAAGGGAGTAAAGTCTGCTTTAGCAATCAGAAAATAATCAAATGTTTTGATCTGCTTGGCCTTTGTGTGATCGCCTCAACCTGCTGGATAGAATACTTTTTCTTGGAATTCATATCAATCCTCTTTAGATTTGGATTTTCACTCAATTTAAATGGAATATCTTTGTTCCCGATGCAATAATATAGCAAGATCATACTTCTGTGACAGAACAAAAAGGCCATCCTGCCTTTAATTCAGGAGATATGATCACTTCAAAGCATTTCACTTACAGTCTTGCTGTCCCTGCAGGCTGTGTTTGCTTAAACGGGGGAGGAATGCCAAGGTAATATAATACAATTTAATAAATGATAAATATAGAAGATGAAAATATATGGTGTATAGGCCTGTTTTTTTGTTGTACTTAAGTTGCATTACTGTCCCTGTCTGTATTTGCATTGTCAGACCAAGAGTGGCCTTACAAATAAAAACAAACACACAGCCATCCCGTCTGCAGCAGCTGTCATCTCTCCATCCCTGGCTGTGGATGTGCAGAGCTGCATCACAGAGATTGTGACAAGCTGCTCCTGCAGCCATGGCCGAAGCAGAGCTCACCCACCGCACAAGATATAGAGACACTGTGGTTGGATGCAGTGAAGTCTGGGAATGGAGAAGCCTGCCCAGGTAACTGTAAAGAACTGCTGGGAGCTGCCAAAATCTCAGTGGGGTGTTGCACAAGAAGACAGTTTATATTAAGTAAAGTACTGTATAGGACTACATGGAGGGATGGTGTGCTGTGAGAAGAGGAAAAAGGAAGGAGAATACTGGACCGGGGCAGTCTCACGTGGGGGGGGTGAAGGAAGATGGTTTGAGCGCTGCTGAGTCAGAGATGCTGCTTGTCACCAGAGTTTGCCACTGTGGGACTGTGCTACTGTACTCACCTGGAGACCACTGCCATTGGAGGGACCCAATAAGCAGACGGATAGGGGCATCATTGGTTTTGTGAGGGATCATTGCAACAGATTGCAGAGTTGCCTGCAATGCCACAGGTTCCAGACCAGAAGGTCTGGAGGAGGCTTGCCAAGGACCGCTGGGAGCTGCCTGAAACTAGGTGGGGTTTAGCACAAGGAGACAGTTTCTATTAAGCAAAGAACTATATAGGACTAAACATCCCAGAAGAGGTGGTGTTCTGTGAGAAGAGGAAAAAGGAAGGAGAATACTGGACTGGGGCAGTCTCTTGTAGGCAGTGAGGGAAGATGATTTGAGTGCTGCTGAGTCAGATTTGCAGCTTGTCACCAAAGTTCCAGGGAATGGCAGCAGTATAAGGACATATGGAACAAAGAGGAAAGGAATCTAGTGTTCTCTGTAGCAAAACCAGTATTTATAAAAACAGTAAAACAGTAACACTCACATTGTATAGCACTCACAACCGAGTGCTAAGCTCCAGGCAATAAGTTCAGATCAAACGTCTACAGCCATGAACAACATGAGGCGGCGATTGCGGGTAACGTCACGCGTAGCTCCTCCCCCTCGTACGAGTTACGTCCCAGTGGGCGGACTTCCTCAGCATGGGGTAGAGAGATAACGTGGACGTCCCGCTGTCTCTGGAATATATAGCGATTAAACAATGTCATGGCAACCACCACAACAAATCAGTCAGACCTGCCGACATGCGCAGCCTAATATAACCCGCATCAATGACACAGGTTAATAGCCGCTCTACCATTTAAACCACCCAGTCTGGCCACTGACCGGATAGCAGCAACAAGCATTAATAAAAATGCAGGCTGAAAAAATGGACCAAATAACCAAAAATATATTAGTATCCATTTAACATATATTGGATACCAACAAATTTTAATAATTACATAAAATTAAAATTAAAATCAAATGACGTCATCCGTGATAGCCTCCTCAGTACAAAAATATATAAATATACATCCTATTATATAAAATAAACCCCTAGGGCTAAACAGACAAAAAATAAAAAAGATGCAAATGACACTAGAATAACATTACCTGTTTCAAATAAAACAATTTAGGTCAAACTCTACATTTAAACCTGCTGGCGAGGAGACCCTGGTCTCGTAAATCCAATAGGATTCACGGCGGCTTAATTGACAAATGTAATGCCCCCCACGCCAGTGCTAAGACACTTTTTCAATACCCCAAAATTTCAAGCCTTTGGGATCTCGTTGATGGTGCTGCCTGAAGTGTTTGGAGACACTATGATTTCTAATGCCTCTTTTAATGTTACTAATATGTTCCCCCACCCTTACATGTAGCGCACGAGAAGTGCGCCCAACATACTGGAGGCCGCATTTGCATTCAAGCATGTAAACCACCCCTACTGTAGTACACGTAATCAACTGTTTGATTGGATATTCTATCTGCGTGACAGTAGAGCAAAAAGATTTCCATTTGGTTTTAACATGCTTGCAAGTTGCACAGCGACCACAGGCATAGAAGCCAGACAGAAAGTTAAAAAGTTTAGGCTGAGCTATAACCGGTGGATCAACAGCTCCTGGGGCTAAACAGTCCCTTAGAGAAGGGCCCTTTCTGTAAATAAATTGTGGACGGTCAGGGAGGATCCATCGCCTTTCAGGATAGGCCAATGTTTGGCCACAATTCTCTCAAATTTCTTATGTTGGATATTATAATCCAACAATATTTTGTAATTACTGGCCAATTCCATATCTGAGTTCCGAGGCTCATCTGCTATGGTAGTACTCCTTTCAGTAGCCCTAACTTTCTCAATTTCCTGCTGTATTGAGGAACGGGAGTATCCCTTAGATATAAACCTAGTCGCCAGCTCTTGCGACTGCAATAAGTAGTCCGACTCTGAGGTACAATTTCTGCAAAGCCTGACAAATTGTCCTCTTGGGATATTGCATAACCACAGCCGGTGATGGCAGCTGGTAAGAGGAATATATCCATTCCGGTCCACTGTTTTAAAATGATTTCTAGTATGCAGTTTGGATCCGGACTTGAATATCTCCAGGTCCAGATATGTGACTAGATCATGGGAAACAGTCCAAGTAAGAACTATATTTCTATTGTTGTTATTAAGTTTATTCATAAACAACTGCAGAGTGGACATGTCGCCCTCCCAGATCATTACTGTAACGGGATGCCCGTAACACCCATTGACTTTTAAAGGGATGCGGGGTGCTCCTGTGCCGGCGTCACCAATGACTCTTATGTCTAGGGTCACCTTATGTCCAATAGGGCCATAGTGTGACTGGGCAATATTAATTATAAATTACATGAGATGGGACATTGCTGATAGTTCATATTGCAGGATATCTTGAGATATTACAGGTGTTGGTTAATGTTGACCCAAACCGGGTCAATAGACTCCTAAGACCCTTTCATTGTGTGATAACACTGTTTAAAGCCCATTGATGATCAGGTGTGAATACCTTTTTGCCGGAGACAGAAAGTCTGACTAAGATGTTGATTGAGGGGAATTAATTGTGTGATGCTAACACTGTGAAATGTCTATTGATGATAGAAATGTACTGTGATTTAGCAGTCTAAAAGTCAGAGGTCTCTTTCAGGGTTAGGGAATTAGCATGTCAATTATGTTTAGTAAAGGAATGTGACTTGTCAAGCTATATGCGGAGCCAGGCTGTCTGGATAATGCATTATGTTACAATTAGTAATTAGTTCAACTGGATGACATTATCTAAAATGTGATTGAAGCCCCCCATGGTGTGATGTGTGGGTGGAGAGTTCATTATTCCTGTGATTAACTTTAACATGCTGTACTTTATATAAGAAAGCTAAGTGTACCATTAAAGCGTTCATACATTTTGAAACCAGAGGATATAGCTGTCGGTCTAATTTTCTGGGGAATTGCTATGGATCGTGTCTGCTGGTTTGTCGGTGTGTTGGATAGCTGTCTTGGGTTAATGGAAGGTTGTAAACGGTGGTGACCGTTACAATTACTAAGTCATCAATGTATCTCCGGTAACAAAGGAGCTGTGGTGGCCTATCTTGGAAAACTGCATCCTGCTCCCAGTGGGCCATAAAGAGATTGGCCACACTGGGAGCAAAACGGGCTCCCATTGCAACGCCACATCGCTGCAGGTAAAAATCTCTATCAAACCAGAAATTAAAACCAAAAACCAAACCTTATTATAAAGAATGCATTAAAAGGGATGTTCTGGAATCACAAAAACAAAATCATGCTCACCTAGATTGCTGCAGAAACTGATCGCTGCTGCCACTGTTCTGTTCCAACTTTAAGACAGAGAACTGAGAAATAAAATGCAGAGAGCTGGTAACTGCCAGTCATGGGCTCTCTCCTCTGTCCCTCCAGCACCTACTAGAGTACTGAACTGAAGAGAAGGTGGGAGCGGCTTGCTAAGGCTCTCAGTGGCTTGCTGAGGGGCTAAGCCAGCTGCTGGTCCAGGCTTCTGGTCAGATCCCAACCGTATGGTCAGGATCTTTTTAGAGCCTGGACTATGACATTAGCCGAAAACGGTTCACAAAAGTGCAGAAATAGCTGCACTCCTGTGACCCACAGGAGATGTAAAGACAAAAAAACTTTATCCATACTTCTCCTTTAAGATAAAAAAAAAACTTTTATCTTTACAACCACTTTAAATGTATTATATATCAAATAAAATATTTTAATGTGCATGTAGTAAACTTAATTCTGCTCTCAAACTGCACATTTGTGCACATTGTATGGCATGAGGGAGCCCTTAAAGAAACCAAGACACTTTTGTAGGTTTAGCCTAATGAGAAGATGACAGGACACTGCACTAAGACATTTTGGTGAATGAGATGAAGATAAACTTAAACTAGAGATGATTCTGTTAACTGAATGAAATCACAAAATAGAGAGAGCATTAGACTGTGTATAATATTACATATGTACTGCTGTTTTCTAAATTGCTCAGGTTAGCAGGTTTGTCTTCTGCACACTACTTATCTCTAAATCCTTTTAGTACATAGTTCACATAACATAACCTTGTCATGCAGAAAAAAAGTTTTCATCTGCTGAATTATTTTGACACACTGTGCATTGAACTGGCCCTCTGAAGGGTAAATGGACATAACTATGATACACAATATTTCATATATTCATTTGCAAATAATTTTCTTGTTCATGAACCATTTTATTGTGCAGTATTGAGTTCCCATCTGTTGGCAAAAGCTCAAAATTGCAGCTGTAGAAAAAAGTGCACCTTTGGGAATGTTGTAATTAGGGCTAGTCCACATTTATGTATACTCTTGGAGGTTTAAATATCAGTTTCCCCATCATGATCATTGTATTTTTATTTTATACTTGAGACTAAATAAATTCCAAATAAATTGCTTACATTTGTAGTGGTCATCTACTCATTTTTGTTTATTTTTGGACTATATACACCACGTGATGTTATAAAGTAATATAATACAATGTATAACCTTAAAACAGTAAATTAAAGTTAATCAAATAAAACACTATGCCCAGTTGTTGTAAATAAATATATGTAAAGCAAACCTGTAATTTCACTTGCCTCATATTTCTCTCACAATCTTAAGTAGCACCCAGGAGGACTTGTGATACCTGTGGCACTTTCATATTAAAACCTTAACTTTCCCCAAGAAAACCAAGGGCTGTTCTAGCCCCTTCTGTCCCTTGCAGCTCCTTATTGGGTTCTCAAGTAAAAGACAGTATGCTTTAATATTCTGATAGGAAGTTGCAGGATAGACAGGTTAACCCTTGACAAGAAGTTTGCATTTTATCGTTCAAAGGTTGTTATTGAAAGATCAACAGAAAATAACAATTATAATGAATTAATTAAAAGTAATTTAGCAGTTACATGTAAAATAAAGACACAGGTTAAGACATTGTAATGATATAACACACAAATGGTAAATTTAATGTTAGATATATTCCCTATTTATCATAATGATACAGTATTTTCAGACTATTTTGGTATTAACTTAAATCAATAATTAGAGGATCATTATCGATTATATGGTGGAAAAGTATGTTTTCGTGTCTGAATTCCTATAGGTGTTAAACTATAGAATAAAGTATATTTATAAAACTAATGAGTGTGATATTTTAAATATATTCCATAACACCTGTTGCTATTAGATACCATTTGGAATGATAATACATAGTAAATAAGAAAAGAGAAAGAAAATAAGGAGTGAGAAGGGTGAGGGGGACAGAGGGCATGGGGGTTCTGGAGGCATAATCTTTTAATGAAGCATTAATATTATTGCATGCAAAAATATCAATTACCATGACAGGAGTACCTGGTGTTCAAAGTTTGTAGGTAAACAATATGTGACCCATGATTTCCACAAAACTTCAAACCCTTTCAATTTTTTTTTTATCTAAGGCTTCCATCTTTGCATGTAAGAATGATCGATTCATTCTGTGTTTGGTTTCTGCTATATTTAGTAAAGGTGTTTTCCATGCTTCAGTTATCGTCTGTTTTGTGGCAGTCATAAGTTGTATGAATAGCTTGAATTTTTTTACGAGTCATGAAATCAGGTTTTATATTTAAAAGGGCAATTTCTAGATCTGGCCTAATTGTGATTTCAAACATTTCTGAAGTGAGTAAAAATACCTTTTTCCCGAATTTCTGTATAATACGAACAATTCCACCATATGTGTATATATGTTCCATGTTCAGAACAGCTGTGAAAGCAGAGACCTGAATAATCAGGTGTTAATTTAGCTATTGTAGCAGGAACCAAATACCAGCGAGAAAGTACCTTGTAAGCGGCATCAATATCTATTACACTAGTTTAACCACTTTAGTCCCGGACCATATTGCTGTCCACATATTGCTGTCGCTTTAACTGACAATTGCGCGGTCGTGCGACGTGGCTCCCAAACAAAATTGGCGTCCTTTTTTTCCCACAAATAGAGCTTTCTTTTGGTGGTATTTGATCACCTCTGCGTTTTTTATTTTTTTCGCGCTATAAACAAAAATAGAGCGACAATTCTGAAAAAAAATGCAATATTTTTTACTTTTTTCTGTAATAAATATCCCCCAAAAATATATAAAAAAACATGTTTTCCCTCAGTTTAGGGCGATACGTATTCTTCTACATATTTTTCGTAAAAAAAATCGCAATAAGCGTTTATTGATTGGTTTGCGCAAAAGTTATAGCGTTTACAAAATAGGGGTTAGTTTTATGGCATTTTTATTAATATTTTTTTTTTACTAGTAATGGCGGCGATCAGTGTTTTTTTTTCAGTACTGCGACCTTATAGAGGACATTTCAGACACTTTTGACTAATTTTTGGGACCATTGGCATTTTTTTAGCGATCAATGCTATGAAAAGGCATTGGATTATTATAAAAATGCCATTGGCAGTGAAGGGGTTAACACTAGGGGGCGGGAAGGGGTTAAGTGTGTTCCTGGGTGTGTTCTAACTGTATGGGGGGGTGGCCTCACTAGGGGAAATCACTGATCTTCTGTTCATACATTGTATGAACAGATGGTCAGCGTTTCCCCCGCTGACAGGAACGAGAGGTATGTGTTTACACACATAGCTCCCGGTCCTCGCTCTGTAACGAGAGATCGCGTGTGCCTGGCGGCGATCGCACCCGCCGGGCACGCGCACTGGCCGAAAATGTAGCTGACGTAGAGCTACGTGCTCTCGCCCAAGAGAGCCGACCTGCCGCCGTAGAATGACGGCAGCTGGTCGGCAAGTGGTTAAAAAGATTTGATGTTGGACCAAATTGCAGACCATTCTGCTTTATCTATAGTTCGATCAAGATCTTTTTACCGTTTAACCACATAAATGGTAATTTAACATCTGATTTAACAAGCAATGTGGAGTATATTGTTGATATGAGACTTTTGCTAGGGGAGTCTTTCATGCAAATATGTTCAAATTAAGAAAAAGTATCTAAGTATCCATCAATGCTTAAGAAAGGAATACAAAAGTTCTTAATTTGAAGGTAACAAAATATTTTTCAGTGGGGGAGCCCAAAAGATTTGCATGAGACTGGAAAGGGACGGATTGATGTATTTAAAATATTTAAAATCATGTGATGTTATACCTGTTTTAGACAAGGCCCGAAAAGATCCAGGATATATATATCCATACTGGAAAAAAAGCTGGGTTTTTGAGGAAAGATAGAAGTGGATTTTGTTTGTTTGACGCATCACATTAGTTATGAACTTGCATCAGTGTGAATTGGGCCTTGAGTGGAACTTCACTCTCTCAATCAACATTGACTATTTTTAATCCTTGTGCTGCTAATGTTAACAAACAGATAGGAAAGTATATACATTTTTTTTTACATTTCTTCAGTTATTTCCTGGTTTCTATGCCTAGGAAAATGATGTCATACATCACAGGATTTTTCAGGAGGAAAGGAGGGTATTTCCTAGCTAAGTACACCCTCCTGTCTGCATGCCTGAGCTAAGGGCAGATGGCTTATTGATTCCAAAAAGTCAATTAATCTGCCCTTAGTTAAGATAGCTGTGGCCAGAAGTGTTAGAGGGGCATTTTTCAGAGTAATCTCTCAGCAAAAGAAAGCATGGAGACATGCTGGATGGCGTGCTGCTGAGATGCAGTGTAGTTCAGTGTTAACGTTTCACATTGGTGCTACAATCTTTTTTTGTGTAACCTTTATATTATATATTAGTCCTATAGACCAACCTCATTAATGAGCACTAGAATGCTACACTGTTGTGCTGTTCACTGAAAATGTGGCTTACCTCAAAGGGAAATCATAGAAAAAATATCCAACCTGGATGATCACTATTTTCACAGTTGGACAGCCATGTCTGATGTAGTATGCCTGTGCTCATACACATAGAGACATTAACCGATCTTCCACATTTATTTCTCATCTTGTCCACTTAATAAAACCAGGCTATGCTAAAAAAAAAATGACTCAAAAGGCGATTATGAGCACCTCAGAAACCTTAGAGGAGCATGTTTTAGCTCTTGGAGATTTAGCAACGTGTTGGAAAAATAACCTTTCAAGTATATCACAATCTTCAATGAAATCAGAAGTAAAACTTAAAGCCAAGCAATTATCAAACCCAATTCCTGAACTATTTATACTTCAGCAAGCATGGTTAAATATTTTCAATGCATTGTACTTTAGGAGATACATTTGTCTATCATCAGCCTTAGGCCTCAGACCGAGAATCTTTGTGCTTTTCAACAAATTTCTTATTAGTCTGTCAAGCTACACACGTGACGAACAACACGTACGACGACACTATAAAGGGGAAGTTAGATTCTTGGCGCCATTGGGGCTCTTTTGCATTCGTGTTACCACGTGAAGAAGTTTGGTGAGAGACGATTCGCCCTTTTCGTTTTGTGCTTTTCACTGTTACAGAAGTTATCTCCATTATGAACGCTCGTTTTACCAGAAGTTGCGCTCCCGTCTCATACTGTATTCTGAGCATGTGTGGGTTTCTAAGCATACACACAAATGTGTTTCTCGTTGTAAACCAGGCCGACGAGAAACACGATGAGGAAAATGAGACTCTCGACGAGAAAAAAGAGAACATGTTCTCTTTTTTTTATTGTCGAGATCCACGATTTTTCTCGACGAAAAACATACACACGAAAACGGCCATGTGTACAACGCCTTATTCTTTTTCTGCTATATTGTAACCCTCAAGTAAAACAAAAAAGTGCAGCTGAAGTTGGCCTTAAAGAGGAAGTAAACCCTCTCTTAAAAAAAAAAAAAAACCTGCAAGACAAAGGCATAATGAGCTAGTATGCATAGCATGAGAGCGAAGCCCCCACAGCCGTCTTCGGACACCTTCTCCGTCGCCGCCATGACACCCAAAGTGACTTCTGGGTATTGCTGCTCCAGCGCTGTGACTGGCCGAAGCAGCGATGACATCACTCCCAAAAATGCGTGCGGGGGCCGCCACTAACGGCATGATGCCGTTAGTAGCGGCACGCTCAGTGCGCCTGCACGCCGTTGTCTACGGAGCATGCGCCGTAGACATCAGTGCAGTCTTTCTTGGAAATATCTCCTTAACCGTGTAGGTTAAGGAGATATTTCTTGGACCTACAGGTAAGCCTTAATCTAGGCTTACCTGTAGGTCAAAGTGGTCTGTAAGGGTTTACAACCACTTTAAGGACTGTCAGTTTTGGGCCAAAACTTTCATGGATACATTTTGTCTTCTTAGATATGGCCATTTTTGCTGTTGTTTTTACCTGGATACTGCACTTTCCATATCTAATTTTTATGAATGGGTGAAAAATAATGCAAAATGTAGCATCTTCAGTTACATCCCTAATTCCTGTATGTGAACACCCTCCTTAATCCCAACCTACTTTCCACTATATGTGAATGTTTGCTTTAATCTACAGACAGAAATTAATTTTTAAATTATGCAGGTATTGCTTGTCTTGTGAAATATCTCAGTGGAACATCAACACAACAAATGTCAAAGCTTGTCTTGAGTTTATGATGAATAAATTATTGCTAATTAAATGCCTACATCTGTACTAAAAAGAACAAGTACACAAAATAACCAAGGGAAATGTACCTATAGCATTTGATAATAGCTTTACCTGTCAGGACACGGTTTCCAGCTTGCCAAACTAAATACGCCGAAAGCAAGATGTATGAGTCAAGCAACTGGCTTCCATTCAGCTAGAAGCAAGGTGGAATCTGTATACGTCTTGATGGGACATGTTTTCTAACAAATTGTCACAGACATTTCTGGTTTGTTTATTTTTTCTCTTTGCATGAGTTGTGAAACCAAAATTGAAATGGTGCCAAATTGTTTAAAACATGGTTTTGAAATTACCCAAACAAGAATAGTGGTTTTTCATGAATTACAAAGACATATAAACTGGCAGTAGGTGCTCTAAGTATTGATATTTAATAGTACTGTGAGTATTTTTATAACTGAATTGAGGCATTTTCATTTTTATTTACAGAAATCAGTTACAAAAGCATTTTTGTCACACATAATACATTATAAGAATACATTTGGGGTTATTTACTAGAACTGGAGAGTGCAAAATCTGGTTGTACATGGTAGCCAATCAGCTTCTAACCTCAGCTTGTTCAATTAAGCTTGGACAATAAAACCTGGAAGCTGATTGGTTTCTATGCAGAGCTGCACCAGATTTAGCAATCTGCAGTTTTTCATAAATCAACCCTAATGCATAAAAAACCTAATAGAGTTAAGTTTGTAAAGTGTTCTCTTTTCACAGTGAATGTGATTATGTTCTAGTCAATCATCCAATCCATTTTCCCTTGCATATAGTTTGATATTCAAAGTAAACATTTTCAACTTTTTAAACATTCACAGCCTCTACTCTTTTGGGAAATCAACACCAATGTGTTTAAAACATATTCATATAACTTTCACAGCTTTTCAGACAAACAACTATTTCAACTTTCACAACTTTTCAGACAAATATGTAAATGTAAAGTAAGATAGTAAAATAATCAAGTAAATAAATTGCATTCTGCACCTACAGCATATTGTTCCATTATCTCCACACAAACTTTGAAGTATCACCTGCACCTAATTAGACATGCCACTATTTTGTACATTGCAACACTAATTTTCCTTCAGGTATATTCAGCTCACTAAGAAACTTTTTCATAAATACATACCCTACAGATCCCACTTGGCTGCATGAAATATTTGAACTTTTCCAACAATAATGTATATCGAACATATGGTGACATACTATTTATAAAGTTGATTATTTCCTCGCTGCTTTTCGCGATGCCAGAATGGTGGGAAAATTTGGAATTATACCAACATCTGCAATATATAGGTACACACGATTTCACAATGTATCAATGTATTGAGTGTGTCCAGATGAAAAACAGGCTTCCTGTGTCAAAAAATTTTTGTATTGTATAGATATCCAAGGGAACCAATAATTCCATTTGGATAAAGCTTATTTGTCTAATGCTTTGTAACAGCCAGGTCAAGTTAAGGATATAAATCTCCACTGGGAAGCAATATAAATGTGAACAGCTGTAAAGATGCTGGCCAGTAATTGGCTTTTGAAAGTAGTCCACTGAGAACGGAGTCTCCTATCAGAAAGTTCATAGGGTAAGAATGCAAGATGGCACTCTCTCAGAAATGATAACATTAAAATGTTTTAAAGTGCATCAATTTTTAAAATGACCAATACGTATGAAAAGAGTATGAAGCTTTTTATCAAATTCTTAAGACTGACTTAGTGGAGTTGATTTACTAAAGACAAATAGACTTCACTCTGCAAAGAAAGTTGCACTTTACAAGTGAATTTTCCCCAGAACTTAGTGAATGAGGTTAAGCTCTGCTAACTTCTGTCATCCAATCAAGTGCAAGAA
This sequence comes from Rana kukunoris, assembly GCA_029574335.1. Taxonomy (NCBI): domain Eukaryota; kingdom Metazoa; phylum Chordata; class Amphibia; order Anura; family Ranidae; genus Rana; species Rana kukunoris. The sequence continues at coordinate 341,551,408 of CM056049.1, read as the reverse complement.
AAAAGTATTTTTTTTCCTTGCATGTCATTGGGTATTCTTTTAACCACATTCACTAAGCTCTGAGAAAATTCTCTTGCTGGTGCAACTTCCCTTGCAAAGTGAACAACCTATTTGTCTTTAATAAATCAACTTTGTTTGTAATAGTGTCATCCTTTTTATGACAACAGGGGAGGATTTACTAAAATGGGTGCACACAGAATCTGGTGCATCTGTGCAAACTAACCAATCAGCGTCTAGGTTTTAGGCTGGTCATACATTATACAATTTTCTTATTTGATTTATCTTCAACTATGTAGTACAAAGGGCCTTTCTCATTGCAAACAAATTGAAAGTGTTTAGGTCTGACCTTATAGTATATGGTTTGAATAAATCTAAAGGAAAATTGTACAATAAAGTTGTACAATATATGACCAGCCTTATTGTAAAAGCTTAAACCGGTGTTCTGCCCCCAAAAATATATATATATATATATATATATATATATATATATATATATATATTGCAGCTGCTGGCTTTTAATAAGTGGACACTTAGCTGTCCTGGGGTCCAGAAATGTCGGCAGCTGATGTTACCATCATGTTACCATCAGCTGTCGGGTGCTGCCAACGCCATTGTGGGTAAGGGTACCCGACAGTGTAGCCTTTTTGGCTTCACACTGGGACCCCTACTACGCATGCGCGAGGCCCACTCCTCTCATCTATTGGCCCGGTGGCCGGGGGAGAAGGAGGGTGCCCCGCCATGGCCCGGACTCCCGGAAGTGGGAAAGGATACCTGTCAAACCCCCCCAAAAGGTGCCAGTTGTGGAACTAGAGGGGGGATCTGATGAGTGGAAGCTCCACGTTTGGGTGGAACTCAGCTTTAATTGAACAAGCTGAAGTTAGAAGCTGATAACTCTCCCCAACAGAAGTTTCACCTGTGCACTCACACAGAAGAAGTTCAGTCTGTTTTGCTGATTAGGAATTGTCACTTAGGCTACATTCACACTGCCATACATGGGTGGTCAGGGGTGGCCGCTAGCAAGAATCAGTTTGTATGTGGCCATAGCACAAAGTAAAGCAAATGAACTGCCCCATCACCCATCTGAGTATTGCCTTACAGGCAACCTCTGTTTTTTATTGTGGTTCCCAGGGGCGATGCTATTCATTTTGCTAACTGTGACCAAATATAAAAATTAACATACTTTCTATGGGAACAATGTTTTGTATAAATAAAGAAAAAGACAGAAAGTACATATTCCATCATAAATATTGTATTAATAAATTAAGCCATTATTAATGCCAATGCTATTAAAGTGCAGATTGCAGATACCCTAATTAAATCCCCCTCCACCACCATCAAATTGCAAATTACCTAATTACCCACTCCTACTTCATTACAAATACACAAATAAACACCCACTATCGCATCCCATTGCAATAACATACTTCATACTCTTCTAAATTCCTTCCATTGTCTCCCTTTCCTCATCTTTTTCATAGGCTGCCAAGTAAAACTGTCAATACAAAATGTAAATCACATCTCTGTTGAAAATAGGTGCATGCTATCCTGCACAGGTAACTGCCTGGTTTTGTAGTTGAAGTGCTGGATTCCCTATGAAAGTAGATAACTGGCGTCACAATTTGTTGTATTAAATGCCAAAATGCACCTTCATGGGGCATACTTTGGTGTTATCTGCAGTCAACATTAGCAGTATCTTTAGTGTTTTACAATACTTACCTGTGTGCCTCTAAAAGTCACATTTCCCTAGTTCTTAGTTTCATTAACATTAACAGTATGCCGAAATCTAAAAGGAGGGTGAAATGCATGTACTGTATTTGTGCTGCAACAGAAAATCAGGGGTTGGAGGACAAAGGAACTAAAATGTATTAACACTTTACATGCATTACCACTCATGCTGCAAAGAAGAAAATGATCAAAAAAGTAATCCAAAGTGTTGCCTCATGGGTGGTGCATTCCTGTTTTTTGTGAATTTTCAAGCCCTAGATGCTAGTCTGCATAGGCAGAATCAAATCTTGATCAGGTATAAGGATTAGGAAAAACACTGAATCTGTATCAATGAGTAAAGTCTAAATAATAATATTTTACTTCATTTGACATTCATCGCTAGTTAATTTACTTGTCTAAAATGATGCAGAAGGTTTATAGAACCTGATGCCTTCTAGATGTTTTGCCATTCAACTATCCAATGCCAGAGAGTTAGTGGACTGTAGGGATTTTGACAGTTGATTGATTGGGGTGGAGTTTATCTCAATTTGTCCAGAACTGGAGGCTACATGTACTGCCTGTGTCTAGGACCTAAATGAGCTTGACAGGGATACAAAGACTAGTAAAGTTTTTTGAGTTTTTTTCTACACCCGATACAATACAATAACCTGATTTCTAAGAGCATTATGACAACTTCTTGTGAGGTAAAATTCTGCCTCTCAGCAACAAAGCCTTCAAAAGTTAAACCTATAAGCAGGGTTTATGGAGAAGTCCCTGGAAGAGAAGGCCATGCTGGAGAATCAAAGGAAGTTTTAGGGGGATGTCTCAGTTTGAAGAGCTACATCAGGAGAAACCTATATCTGCTATTATGGGGGGATTGAAAGACTAACATGCATAGACACAAATACAGCTTGCGTAAACTTCCCAGACATCAGCACACAAGTGCATTAAACCCTTATACAGGGGCGGACTGACCATTGAGGAACTCGGGCACTGCCCGAGGGCCCCATGCCACTAGGGGGCCCCATCAGGGTTGCCAGGCTCAATAAAACCAGGGGCAGTATGTAAAAATCTTTTTTTTTTACATCTGTCCCTGATATGTCCAAAACCTACATGCTTTTGATGTAAAAATCCAGAGATTTTAGCTGCCCTGCCTCTGTAATGCCATCTGGCTTGCGGGCATCTGTAAGCCCGGGGGCCCCATAATCTTCTATTGCCCGGGGGCCCCATGAGTTGTCAGTCCGCCCCTGCCCTTATACTATCTTATCAATTAAACGTTCTTCCTTACTTTGCACTAAAAGTATTGCCATCAAAAGATAACAGTCCTGTGGCATGAAATGAAATAGTGGTGTAAAACGCTAATGACTCATAAAAGCATCATTGTTACATAAACAATCAGGCATCATTATTACATATACAAGTAACTAAGTTATATATTTTTTTCATTTTGAATTGAGTAGATAAACTTTTTTATGTGAGGTAAACCACCTTCTTTCATTAGAAGAGGTGCCCTCATTGGAAGATTTCCCCTCTAATTCTATCCTACTGATAACTCCTAATTTTGGATTTCCCCTTACTTTCAGTCACCAGGACAAAAAGAAAAAGAGTGAAAACCTGGCAGAGGTCTTAATGCCTTACATATGTATCAAAAAATATTTTATTTTAATATTTATATTTTTTTAATCAAGGGGATGCGTCCTACAATCAGTGTTAAGTGTCCCTTCTTTTGACAGTTTTTGCTTTATTTGAAATCCTCTGTCCTCTGATCCCTGCCTACCCCCACAATTGTTGTCCCCCAGTGCTGCAGGGGCTAATAGAGCTGAGGGACCTGTCACATATTAGGAGTGCTGACTATCCCTGCCCTTTCTGCCCCTCCTCCATTCACAGAAGTTGTACTATAGCTTTTAAAATACATTTTCAAACATGGAAGCTATAGTAAAGCTCTATGAATGTAGGTGGGGGCAGAAAGGGCTGGTATAGTGAGCACCCTCCGTGGGTGGGTGGCAGGGGGGATCAGAGGACAAAGAATTTCAACTAAAACCGCAGCCAGCAGCAAAAGGGACACTTTGTATTGATTGTAAGTCACGACCCTTGCGATGATTTTTTTGTAGAAAGATTGTAATTGAACTTAGGATTTAAGAATTTAGAGGACTTTGATGATTTTGTTTTTTAATACAAACGCTTTTATTGAAGGATAAATAGCAAGACAGAATAATGACATTTACATACATTGTCGGGTAACGGTTAAGAGAAACATTGGTAAAATGCTCATATTGTACTCTTGTCTTAAAACTAGGGAATAACCCAACAATCTTCTGCATGAGCTAACCTCATTTGTACCCAATGTCTAAACATGTGCTCATATTATCACCAAAAGTGGGGTTGGTAATGGTACAACAACATACATATATCTAAGTAAATGCGTTATACCAACAAGGTATAATGGTAAAGACCAGAAAATAACATATAAAGAATGATAAAACATAAAACAAAGTATAAAAAAAGATCAAATCAAAACAGAAGAACAACTAAAAGGAAGATACGCTTTGTTCCATAGCAGGTTACTAACCTGCCCTATAAAGCCCTGTACACATGATCGGTTCATCTGACTGTTTTCATCGGACGAAACGATCGTGTGTGGGCCTCATCAGTTTTTTATCTGTTGAAAAAAAAATAGAACCTGTTTTAAATTTTTCTATTGGTTAAAAAACCGATAGAAAAAAACGATCGTCTGTGGGGAAATCCATCGGTCAAAAATCCACGCATGCTCAGAATCAAGTCGACGCATGCTCGGAAGCACGGAACTTAATTTTCCTCAGCATGTCGTAGTGTTTTACGTCACCACGTTGGACTAGATCGGATTTTTAACCGATGGTGTGTAGGCAAGACTGATGAAAGAGACTTCCCGCACCAACATTGACACCGCCGCCCATTCTGGGACAAACCATCTCCCCTAGCACCAAAGTCAAAAGTCTCTGAGTCATTTTTGACACCCACATGACAATGGATGCACAAATAGGGTCAGTAGTCAGCAGATCCCACCATCTGCTGCGCCTGCTACCTAGACTCGTTCCCTTTATCCTGAAAGAAGACAAAGCAGTCGTGGTGGGAACAATTATCAACTATGCAAATGCCCTTTACCTCGGACTCCCAAAATACCAAAATCACTCGTCTGCAAGTCGTTCAAAATACGGCCGCTCGACTCCTGACCGGGAAAAAAACATGGGAATCAATCTCACCTTCACTGAGATCCCTTCACTGGTTGCTAGTAAAAGCCAGAATTACTTTTAAGGCAGTGGTTCTCAACCTTCTAGTGCCGTGACCCCTTGAAAAAATCCCCAAGTTGTTGGGACCCCTAACAGCAGGGGCGGACTGACAACTCATGGGGCCCCCGGGCAATAAGAGATTATGGGGCCCCCTGGAAAAAGAAGATTATGGGGCCCCCAGGCAATAGATTATGGGGCCACACAGTATACACACATACAGTATACACACACAGTATACATACACTGAAAAGGTACTGGAGAGGCGGGGCAGCTAAATCCTAGGGATTTTTTTTAAAACACAGATTTTTACATACTGTCCCTGGTTTTACTGAGGCTGGGAATCCTGATGGGCCCCCTAGTGGCATGGTGACCCGAATGGTCAGTCCGCCCCTGCCTAACAGTAAAATAAGCCACGAAAAAGGCTGGGAGAGCAGCGCAGGCTTCAGGAACAGCCCAGGATTTGGTGACCCCTGGAAAATCATCATTTGACCCCCGAGGGGGTCCCGACCCCCAGGTTGAGAACCACTGTTTTTATTTTCAAAGTATTTTATTATATATATATAGAGAAGATACAAAAACACAGCTTTCAAGAGCTCAATAATAACAGGATTTACATACAGAGAGACAAAGAATCCCATGTAGAGAAAATATCAGCCCTGATGCCCAGGAAGGCATCAATATATAGGGCTAGTTCAATACTAGATAAAATAGCTATATAAAAAACTATCATTAAGAGAGAATACACAAAACCGGAGTCCACCGTCATCCACACCCCTAAAGGGATCAAACTGTGTGAATAACCAGAGGTCAACGGAACAGTTTCAATTGTAGACAAAAGGGCTATACTGAAAGCACAAAATCTCGGTAAAAAACAAGAAATAAACATCCTGACTGAAACCACACAAAAGAAGATAAGAAAGATAAAATATGAAAGGAGGAAAGAACAGTCATAAGAGGGAAAGGAAAGGGGAGCAAAGCATCAGGGAAAGAATGAGAGAAAAGAAAAGAGGACTAGAAAAGAAGCGCCTCCGCCGGACCAACTTTCCCAAAAAAAACAACAAAAGATTCTCCTCCAGGGAAATCAAGGGTTCAGATAAGTGGTCCAAGGTTCCCAAGTCTCCTCAAACCGCTGAGATGTATCTAAAAGAAAACTTGCCAGCTTCTCCTGTGACATAATCCAAGAAATGTTTTGTTTCGTGGCCCTAAGAGAAACCAAGGGAAGCTTCCAAGATTTTGCAATGGTGAGCTTAACTCCCAAAAATATAAAAAATATCAGCTTCTGTGTGCATTTTGGAATCTTGGAAATTCGGAAATTCAAAAGAGCAACTGAAGGAGACTCCGGAACCCTGACACCCGTAACCTTAAATATCATATTAAAAATTTTATGCCAGTAGACCCTAATCCTAGGGCAAGACCACCAGACATGCAGCATGGTTCCCTCCAACTGACAGCCCCTAAAACACAGGGGAGACGTTGAGGGGAAGATTCTGGACAGTCTGGACGGCGTCAAATACCATCTCGTTATAACCTTCAGGAAAGCTTCCGTCAGAGAAATGTTAAGTATACCCTTATAAGAGCAAAAAAAGGCTATGTTCCAATCCTCCACATCCCAGGTGTCCTGTAGCTCTGACTCCCAAGCAGTCATATAACCAGTTTTCACATCAGAATGGGCGATCGACGAATAGACTATTGAGATCCCACCCCTCTGCTCCATAGCTTGACCACACCATATCTCATATGGGGAAAAACGGGGCGGGCAAGTCTTAGATTTCCAAATCGAATGCAAAAAGTGAGAAATTTGGGAAAATCTGAAATGTTCAGAAACGGGGAGATCAAATTTTTGGATGCACATTGCAAGGGAAATCGGGCCTGAAGAGGTGAAAAAGTGTCCAATGCGAAACAATCCCTTATTAAGCCACCAGCTAAAAGCCTTTATCTCCATACCCAGGGGGAAGTCTGGGTTGTGGAACAAATGAGCTAGGGGTTTGTAAGGAGAAACCAAGGAGGAGGGCAGTTTGAGTTTATCCCAGAAGGCCAAAGAATGAGAGAGGGACGGGGATAAAATAGGAGGACGAGATTTAGGAGAACACCAAGGGAGGTAATCGAGTGTAAATGAAGGGACAGATTGTCTCTCCATGTCCACCCAATCAGGTCTACCACGCTTTAAATATATTGTGGACAATTGCGTTAGACGTGCCGCCTGAAAGTACCAAAAAAGGTTAGGCAATCCTAAACCTCCTGCTTTCCTCAACCGATATAAGACATGTTTAGAAAATCTATAACCCTTGCCACCCCAAATAAACTTGAGAATACGACTTTGGAGAGAATTCAGTTGATCTTTCCTAATCAAAAGTGGGAGGGACCGGAAGACATACAGCAACCTAGGGAGAAGGGTCATCTTGATTGAATTTATCCTCCCCAGCCAGGAGAGCTCAGTGTTAGACCAATTATTTAAATCTGCCTGCAATTTTCGAAAAAGCGGAGGGTAGTTAGCTGCATAGAGTTGTTCAAATGCAGGAGTAAGATTTATTCCCAGATATCTAATATATGTGTCGGACCATTGGAAACTGAACGATTCCTTCAGCCGAGTCACCAGGGAAGGCTGGAGTGAAACATTCAGAGCTTGAGATTTAGAAAAGTTGACCTTTAGTCCAGAAAGCCTGTGAAAATCGTCTAGCAATTTACAAATAACAGGAAGGGTTGTGATAGGAGAAGTAATAAATAAAATGAGATCGTCAGCAAAGAGACCGCATTTATGAGTATTGGGACCACACCGAACCCCTGCAATGTCTGGATTGGAGCGGATGGCTATCGCCAAGGATTCTATTGCGATAGCAAAAATTAACGGCGACAACGGACATCCTTGGCGAGTGCCCCTAGCTATCTTAATTGGATTTGAATAAAGGCCCTGTAAACGTACCCTAGCAACTGGGGAAGAGTAAAGGGAATTAATGAGACCCATAAATCTGGGACCGAACCCCAGCGGTCCAAAAGGGAAAACAGATAGGGCCATGAGACCGAATCAAAAGCCTTTTGTAAGTCAAGGGACAATAACATGCCCGCCTGTTTAGGACCGCCATCCCAACCGGATTGTAAAAGTGAGACAATGTCTATAGCTCTCCGGATTTGGTCCGGCCCTTGCCTATGTGGGATAAAGCCCACCTGATCTCTATGGATATAAAGACTTATAAAGGAGGCCAGTCGATTGGCCATCACTTTGGTCATGATCTTCAGATCATTATTGATCAGGGAGATTGGCCTATAATTGCTCACTTCCGAAGCGTCTTTATCCGGTTTGGGGATGACAGTGATAAACGCAGAGTTCAACTGTTCCTCCAATGGGGTACCTCTAGTAGTATGGTTAAAGAATCTAGCCAAAAAGGGGGCTACCGTAACACCGAAGGTCTTGTAATAAGCCACCGAGAATCCGTCTGGCCCCGGAGCAGAATGTGACTTCAGAAGTTTAATTACTTCTAACACCTCTTCCGAAGAGGAAGGAGCTTCAAGCCTATCCCTATGTTCTGGGGACAGACTAGGAACTTGGATATTGTCCAAAAATGAACTCTGCAGTGGGGAGCTTGATCCTTCGTGGGAGCTATATAAATTCTCATAGAATCTATGGAATTCTTCCATAATGTTAACAGGATTAGAGGACAAATGACCCCCTCTAAACCTGATTTTGGGAAAAACACGAGATTTGTATCTAGGAGTAAGTTTAGAGGCTAAGAGCGAACCCACCTTGTCTCTCTGATGATAGAACCTTGCCCCATTCCAACGAATGTTTTTTTCTGCAGAAGCTGTTAACGCAAGGTTTAAATCTAAACAAGCTTTATCCAAAAGGGCTATAGGCACGTGGGATGGGTCTTTCTTGTGCGCTCTCTGAAGGGACAAAAAGGATTTCTCAAGTTTCTCTACCTCAAGTCTTCTAGATTTTTTAAGCCGAGACGAGATTTGAATAAGTTTACCTCTAATGGTGGCCTTGTGCGCCGCCCACAGCGAATCCGCAGGAATCCCCTCAGTATCGTTAAGAGTGAAGTACTCAGAAATAGCTGCTTCAACCTCAGTCTTAACGGAAGGGTCAGAGAGGATAGACTCGTTAAGTTTCCAATGGAATTGCGTGTTGGAGTTCACTGTCAACCTGTCGACAGACAAGACTACTATGGAATGGTCTGACCAAACCGTGTCGACAACATACGCTTTAAGAACCCTGGGGATCAGTGCGCTAGGCACCAGGATATGATCAATCCTAGCATAAGATAAATGAGCATGGAAAAAATGAGTATAATCAACCTTTGAAGGATTCATTTCCCTCCAAATGTCCACCAGCCCCTGCTGAAAAATCATTTTAGCAACCTTAGAACTGATCTTGGCTGGGCGAACAGATTGGGCATGCAGAGGCTTAGACTTATCCAAACCTCTATCAAAAGCAAGATTAGAATCCCCCCCCAAAGATAACTGTTCCCTCAATATGGGGATCAAGAATCCGAAAGAGAGTCTGAAAAAATTTGGATTGGCCTGAGTTAGGGGCATAATATGACACAAATGAATATAGGTGACCATCTATCGTTCCTTTCACTAAAATAAACCTGCCCTCTTCATCCCCATATTCAGCCTGCAGAGAAAACCTACATCGTTTCGAAAAGAGAACTGCCACCCCCTTAGTTTTGTCCTCAGCATTAGAGGTGAAAAACAAAGGAAAATGAGCGTGAATAAACGGAGGTTTATAGCTGGCCGGGAAATGAGTTTCCTGAAGAACAGAACATCTATTCTACGGGAGTTCATAAAATCGAGAACTTTTCTGCGCTTGATAGGTGAATTTAGGCCTTGAGCATTATGAGTCGCCACTCTCAGTGGAGGGGCACAATCAGGGGGATTAGCCATGGAGCAGAGGAACTAGAACCATCAACAAAACATCGTCACTCACCCCTTGGGAGATCAGCAGACCACAAGGACACTCAGCCACAGGAAGAAGAACAATTCCCTGGAAGAAGAACCTCATTAAAGGAGACCGGCGGAGGGCTGCAAAAGAGAAAACAGTAAGAGAGAGAGCAGAAAAGAGAGACAAGAAGAAAAATCCCAGAACTTTCACAGTCCTGGAGGAACCCCGGGGGGAAAAACCCCTGGGGTTCTCAAATAACCACAAAAACCCCACACCCCAAAAAGGGGGTAGTAACCCAGTCCACAGAAAGAGAAGGACTCTGACCATGGAGTGGGTGGAGGCACAGCAGTACTGCCGTGACAACAGGCCGCCTAAGAAAAAATGGAAGCTAAGTAAAAACTGTGATATGGGGAACTAGAGTATATCACCTATAGAAAAAAAATAAACAGCATAACAATTGAAAAGTCCAGATACTGAAAAACAAAAACTGACCCAGAAAAAGCAAAAAAAAATAAATAAAAAAAAAAGGGGGGGGGGACCGTGCAGAGAAATCAGACATCATGAAGGTTCCTTAAGAAAGGAAGGAAATGAAGTGACATCAATCTTCCAAGCCGTGAAGAATCAGGGAGGACGGGCGTCTTTGGATTTCTTGGTCTTGGGTTTGTTCCAGACACTGGAGAGAGGACTCACAGGTGAAGGGCGTTTAGCAGAACCAGGGTTGGAGTTGGACAAATCCATCACTGTGTCTTGTGAGATGAGATGGAGGTCCAGCAGAAGACGTTCTCCTTCCTGGAGACTGCGGAAAGAATAGGACTTGTCCTTGAAGTCAAACTTCAGGGCAAAAGGGAAGGCCCACTTGTATTTAATCTCTCGGCGCTGCAGAACAGACAACAAGGGTTTCAGGGATCTCCTCTTTTGAATCGTTGAAGGTGATAGATCAGCGGAAACCTGAATTTCATGACCACGGCAGGAAAGGTTTGGAAGAGAGCGACTTAATTTCATCACTTCCTCTTTGACAGAGAAAAAATGAGGTCTCACCACTATGTCCCTAGGGAGGCCATCCTTCCGTAGAGGCCCCAAGGACCTATGCGCTCTATCAATCTCCAATTTGTGAGGGGGATATTGGGTATCAGCTGTTTAAGAAACTCCTGCACTAAAGAAACAGTGTCTTTGACCGACTCAGGGATGCCCCTAATACGAAAATGTTCCCTCCTGGACCTGTTCTCAAGGTCATCTATTTTAGATAATGCAATGTCCAACTGATCTTGAAGGACCTGAATATGATCGGAATTTTGGATGGTTCTTGAAACCGTCATATCCAGCTTGTTTTCAATGTTCTCCATTCTCACCCCCAGCATTTGAAAATGTGTTTGTAAGGCCTCTGTCTAATAAAGCCGTAAAGTGGGAGAGAAGATCAGTCACTGTGAGAGCAGCAGCCTGAGGCAATACTACAGATGCAGGCCTGTCTGCTGCCTGAGCTAGTGAAGGCCCCAGGGGGGAGTCTGAAAGTTACGCCATTGTCTGCTCCAGGAGCGATTCTGTAGAGGCAGGGGAATGAGCTCCAGCTAGGGGGTTACTCACGGGTGTAGATGGGGGGTAGAGCAGTAGTGCAGGAGCCAGTAGCTGCCGAGAGCCGATCGTGTCCCCAGGGCTTGTTGCGTGTTGTGCTGCAGCGCCCGCCATCTTGGATTCGGACCGCGAGGCTTCCAAACTGAACTGCGGTCCCAGGTCCCTGCGAGCCAAGCCTGAAGACATCGGGGGAGACCCTGATCGCCACGCAAGCTGCCAATGTCCGGGATGAGCGGTGGATTGCTCTAAGTTCCCCGCTATGCGACCCTAACAGCCACGGCAGAGTGGAGCTCCGGGATCAGGCGACCATACCGGGGCCCGCCGCGCATGCGCCTCGAGAACCACTGTTTTAAGGCACTCTGTCTGACGCATAAGTGTGTTCAAGGAGATGCCCCCCCAATATCTATGCAAAATATTTAAATGCCACAACCCCAATCGCGTTCTCCGATCCACCGTCCAATATCTACTCCAGATACCCAAAGACAGATACAAGTCCAAAGGAGAACAAAGATTTGCAGTCCAAGGACCTAAACTATGGAACGCTCTACCAACCAGCATCTGAATGGAGGTGAATCACCTGGCCTTCAGAAAAAAAATCAAAACCAATCTTTTCTGAAGGCAAAAGTACAGTAGGGAATGGATACTAAGTGCGCAGAGGTGATTCAGTTCTCATGTGTTGTGCTATATAATGCCTTGTTTCCACTGCACGGAACGGTTTGGGTCTGTAAATTTGGAGCGGTTAGGATGGGAACGGTCTATTCTCGTGAGCGTTTCCACTGCAAATCGGACCGTCAGGGACCATTCAGGTTTTAGAAAAAACTCCTAGCACGTCCACCAATCAGTGAGATGTGAATTTGTGAGGCTCTTGCGCCACCAAATAAATAAAGTGAAAAAATATAAATATAAATGCTGCTCAATCTATGTAGTAATAAATAATACAGTAGTGATAAATGAAACAGGTGATCAGCACATATACATTTACAACTGAGAATCTGGCATCAAACCAGAGCAAAAACAACAAAGTGCAAACCGTGCAACAAAGTGCAAAGGATGGTGCCATAGTGAAGTACGTAAAATCAAGATTTAATGAAAAAAGTAGCAACTTACATCAAAGTAAAAACAAACAGACGATTAAAACGATCGGATTGCACGTCTACTTCCGGTTCCGGGTCTTACATGTTACGCTGCATCTCGCAGCTTCATCAGAAGTAGACGTGCAATCCGATCGTTTTAATCGTCTGTTTGTTTTTACTTTGATGTAAGTTGCTATTTTTTTCATTAAATCTTGATTTTACGTACTTCACTGTGGCACCATCCTTCTTTATTTGAGCACTACTGGAACACCTCCAACCGCACACCCTAAAACACTGGACCCTCACTAGGACCACCACACCATCCCATAAAGAGGATACAGGGAGATCTGCTGGAGATCCATCTAAAGTGTTACACATTATTAAGGCTTTTCCCTTGCCTTATCAAGGTAAGCGCAATGTGAGCTCACTTCATCCAAGAATATCACCTTTAAAAACCAATCACAACACCACGGATGGAACTATTTGTTAATTTATTTGATATTTATTATTTATGCATTTGCACTTTGTTGCACGGTTTGCACTTTGTTGTCTTTGCTCTGGTTTGATGCCAGATTCTCAGTTGTAAATGTATATGCGCTGATCACCTGTTTCATTAATCAGTGAGATGTATTTGTAGGTCCGCCCTAATGGAACCGTTCCACTTTCTCTGGACCCTCATGAGAAGCAGGACCCTTGCTGGTGTGGTACATTTCACTTTTATGGCACTCTTTCATAGTGGAAACACCCAAAATAGCGAACCGTACCGTACCGAACCGATCCGCTCAGTGGAAACGAGGCATAAGTTTCTCACTCACTCAGTCACTCAGCTTCATCGGATATCCGATGAAAAAATCCATCGGAATAGATTCTATCAGACAAACCAATCGTGTGTACAGGGCTTAAGAGTAGTCATTAGAGGGACCTTTTACACCCTGGTAAAACTTTTCTATGAGTTAGCTGCTCTCAAATGAAATCCACCAGTTTAATTTACGATCAAACACATTGTGTCCAAAATTGTGTGTTGTATGCTTTTCATGAGCCTAATGGCCTCCATCCTCTGCACTACCTGAGGCCACGGCACCGTAGGAGTCTTCCAATTCCATGCTATGGCCCACATAACTACACAAAACAGCGTGTGGGCCAATTTCTGAGCCGGCGCCACCACCTCTGGCACTTGCGCAAAGAGAAGGCACATCGGAGCGGTCAGTGTCACCAAGGAACCCGTTATTTGGCTTGCTTTAGAGGCTACTTTCTGGACTTTGATGATTTTGTTATGAGGTTTCGGTAAATACTGTTACTTGTCTGATAAGCATTTGTGTATATTGTGTATAACAATTATATGATATTTGATGTCCCTGGTCCACCATCACCAGAAGTAATAGTACCTAGGCAGTTATGCTCACCAAAATGGTATGGAATCAAATGCTAGTTACGAAACTATATATGCAGCAAGAAGATGAAAGCACAGGGTTAAAACCTCAGGGAGCCAAGAGTTGTTAGAGAGCAGTGCTAAAATAGAAATTGATGAAGAAAATACCTAATGCTGTGGTATTTTGATGTATAAGATACATTTTACTAGGTCATTTTCTCCCCGCGACGACCAGCTCTGTTCAGCATGCTATACCATGGCCAAGGACGAAACAAGTTGAAATTCGACGCTAAATGGGCTAATACCATTGCTTGGTGCCTTCACAAATTTTGAAGGCAAAAGCTGTTTAAAAACAACAGAAGTTTACTAGAAAGGCGTACTAATGTTTAAATGTCTTTTCAAAATAGGAAAGTAAATCCAAATATTCGCTTTCTTAATGCATATGTATAAGATACATTTTACTAGGTCATTTTCTGACCAGAGCATGCTATACCTGGCCAAGACAAACAAGCTAAATGTATACATTGCTTGCCTTCACAAATGAATGTTTAGATGTTACTAGAAATATAATGTTTAAATAAAATAGGAAAGCCAAATATTTTTCTTTCATATTTGTAGTACAAGTGACATCAATCTTATGTGAAATTCACAGTATACTGCTGTTAAATACGTTTATTTCTTCTATAACTAAATGCTATTCATTGTATTTAGGGCTGTTACTGATCAAAATTTTTGTGCTCGATTAATCGTTTTTTTTTTTTTTATCGATTAATCGACTAATTTTGATTAATTATAATGCACATACAGAACTACTTTTAGCTGATCTCCTCCTTGCAGGCCGATTCCCAGTGCAGCTACCAACCACGGGAAAAATGGATAGCAGGATACAAAAACACACAAAGGCAGCGCTCAATGAGGAATAGCATTAAAACTTTTATAGTCTTCAATTAGGTAACAAAATACATTTTGCACTGGAGATAAAATAGATGTTGCTACATAAACTGTAAAAATGGTGCGAGTAATACCAAACAGTAGCAAAAGCAGTCATTAAGCCCAGGTTCACATTGGTACGATTTTGAGATGTGATTTCACATGTCAAATCGCATCTCAAATTGGTGGCATTTGCTGGCAATGACACCGTCCTAATCGGTGCAACGACGCATCTGCGGCGCTGCGCCGATTTCAAAAAGTAGTTCCTGTACTACTTCTTGCAATTTCGGGCCGCGATTTACATTGACATCTGTGCAGAAACCTGCACAGATGTCTCTTAAATCGCGGCCGAAATCGGGACTGCTAGCGGGAGTGAAATCGTGCGAGTTCAGCTGAGCTCGCACAGCTTCACTCCCACAGCCCAGTGTGAACCAGGACTAAAACATGTAGCCATGTATGATACTGGTATAAAAATGTGTACAACGATGCCACTGCTGAATCCAGATGAGGAGGGGTTAACATCAGTCCGTCGGCATGTAGATTTCCTGTGAAGGGAATTATCACAACTTCCAGTGGATTGCTGTAGAATCCCAGGTTGATAGAGGGAAGTGATAGAGGGAAGTGTAACAGCCCTTGCGTGTGTCAGATAGGAAGGTCCCGCCAGCATGCAGATATGAAGGCACAGCAAAGGAGCCCTTCAGATGGACACGGCAAGCCCCGCCGGTGTCCGTGACGTTACCAAATTTCTCAGGCGGAACTCCCTGAAGGCCCAGAAGCCGGCAGAGAGGTGAGTACCAATCAAAAGAATTTTAATCGATCAAAAAGATTTTGAAAAAAATTAAAGATTAACTGATCAATTTAAAAGTTAATTTGCACAGCCCTAGTATATATATATATATATATATATATATATATATATATATATATATATATATATATATGGTAAAATGTATATGCTGTTTAAAACTGTACACTGGGCAGATTAAAAAATATATATATCATTCTATATATACTGGGACTGATTTACTAAAACTGGAGAGTGCAAAATTTAATGCAGCTGTGCATAGGAACCAATCGGCTTTTAAATTCAGCTTCTTCAATGAAACATGTACAAATGTATATGTTGTTTAAAGCTGAACTGGGCAGATTAATAAGAAACAAATAATGCAATTTTGAATAGCCCCTTGTAGTCTTTGTACAGAAGAGGGGGGTAGTAAAGCAGCACAAGGAGCTAATTAAGTGTTTTACAGTACAAGAAGCATGCTGTTAGGAAGAAAGAGCAAAAGTATGAGGAAGATGTGCTCAGCATTGTTCTGCTTCTCCTTTCACTGTCCATTCACAGGGTGACAGTGGGGAGAAGACCTGTAAAAGAAAGTGAAGTTAAAGCGAAGCTTCAGCCCCACCCACCAAAAAATTAACAGTCAGAAGCTAAATTTACTGTAGCTGCTGTTTCATAATATAAGGACACTTACCTATGCAGGGATCCCACGATGTCAGAACCCCAGACGATTTTTTTAATCGGCTCTCGGGTGCTGCCGCCACCATTCCTTGTATGGGAAATCATCAGTGAAGCCTTTGTGGCTTCACAGCCAGTCCCCTACTGTGCATGCACGAAGCACGCTGCACTTTGTGAATGGCCCGGGGGCAGGGGGACGCTTCAAAGTCTACCCGAAGTGTGGGTGGGCACCTGTCAAAACAGGTACCCACTCCCCCCCTGAAAAGGTGCCAAATGTGGCAGTGGGGGAATGCAAACAAGCAAAGCTTCTTCTTTTGGGTCGAACTCTGCTTTAATGCATAGAATAATAAGAACGTTCATTTCATCAGTTCAGACATGTTTTTTCAAAAACACATATTAAGTATTTATTTATTTATATTTTTATCAGTTTCTCATCAGCTGCTCATCAGTTTCTCATCAGTTTTTACATCTGTTTGTTTGCAACCACTACCAATGCAAAAATGGATGCAAAAACAGACCATTTGTCCGTTTACATCCCTTTTTCCTCCATTCCCATTTTTTAAACGGAACAAAAATAGAGCTTTAATCTATTTCATAAAACAGATGTTGACGGATGCACATTCAAACTGATGTAAATAGATGATCATCCGTTTCCATCCTTTTTTCCATAGAGATGCATTGATATTTCTTTTTCATCCATCAACGAGTGGATAAAAAATGGACAAATGGTCTGCATGTGTGAAAGGGGCCTAAGGTTATCTCCTCTGCCAGGCAGGAACGTGCTGTATACATTGGTAGAATTGTGTTCAAAATGTTTTCGTTTTAAGAACATTTGCTCAACTTTCTAATCATTAGTGGGGTTAACTCGACACCTGTTATCGACCAAAGTGACAAAAAAGTTTGCAAGAGCAAGATGAAAAATGTTTCTTGAATTATAAAATTTCTTACAATATATTTTTTATTCATGAAAGTCAATTTGTTACAAAATAAATTTGTTAGGTCATCAAATGTATTCAGAATTTCCATTCAAGTGTTTGTACGAGCGCTCATTTGAAAATCTACTATTGTATGGCCAACTTAAATCTGAGGAGGACTCAATAGACAAACATTTGAAGACTTTTGCAGTTTAACAGGTCTTGTACAGTATATGTGTTTCATCTCTGTATTTAGTTATTTGCCTGGAGTTCATCTTTAACAAGAACAACTGCATGCAATGTTCTATTGTTTCTTTCCCAATAAATTCAGCAGTCGGTGGTCTTGCTATAATCTGTTTAGCTGGCTAACCTTCTTGTGCCAAATTATTTATTTGTGTACATAAAGAAGATATATACTTTGACATTCTTTAAAATCCTTGTGGTTGTAAGATTTTATTTTCACTGCTCTGTTTGGGACTGAGAAGTCTGCGAAGGCTCTCATTGCCAGATTTCACACATTATTACCAATGAAAAGCCTGTTTAAAGAGTTACAACTCTACTCTCTCTGCTTTGTTACAAACGTTCTGCACAGAAGTGATGATCTGATCATTTTTCTCATGTGACTTAGGTATAATTAGAGTAATATTCTATTATTATATGCATTATATTGTCCATTAATAGAGGATTTAGTCATGGAGACAGAACTGAATAAGGATAATGCAATGATGCCCTCTATTTAGTTTGCGATACAGCTAATACAGACATACCCCACTTTTAAGTACACAATTGGGTTTATTTACTAAAGCTGGAAAGTGCAAAATCAAGCTCACTTCTGCGTAGAAACCAATGAGCTTCCAGGTTTATTACCAAAGTTTAATCGAACAAGGTGGAGTAAGACAGCTCATTGGTTTCTATGCAGTTGTGAGCCTGATTTTGCACTTTACAGCTTTAGTAAATAAACCCCATTGTGTACTTAAAAGTGGGGTATGCCTATACAAGGTCTACTGTTGACTAAAACCAGAAAAAAAAGAGAATTAACAAACTACACATTTAGGCCCTGTTCCCATATAGGAGATTTGAAATCATGGGCAGAATCACTGCAATTCGAAATAACGACAAAATGTGCAACACACATTTGGGTGCCATTCATGAATTGCACCCCAAACGCGGCGCGATTTTGCAGCACTTGTCAAGCAACAAAACACTCAGGTAAAATCGCCCTTGACTTAAGGCCAAAATTTGATCCCTGATTTACTTTGATTCAACAGATGCTCAAATGGCATATAAAATGCATCAGTGATTACTTCATGGTGTCAATATCCATGATGCTCATATGGAAGCCCATTCAAATGAATGGGCTGCCCTATGCATGACTCGTGTCCCTGCATGTAAATTGCACGTTTTAAATCGCTAGCTAAGCAATATGTGAACAGGCCCTTAGGAAAAAAAACTTTTGTGGGGCTTTTCAATATCTGTACCTTTTAGCCACATAAAAAGGTACAGATATTGAAAAGCTCCGCAAAGGTTTTCTTCCTAAGGCCCTGTTCACATATTGCTTAGCTAGCAATTTAAAAAGTGAATTATCGTGAATGTTGGCACCATGAAGTAATCACTGATACCTTCTATATTCCATATGAGCCTCAGTGCTCCTCTCAAAAGCCTTAATTAAAGCAGAGAGCTGGCTCTTGGGAGGAATTTTGATGCAAGTATCTCAATGACTTGGTGGGTGGATATCAGTCTGGGGCAGCAGGCATACCTAGGCAGGCTGATTTTACATGCCCTGGGTAATATTCACATGTGATGCTGATCTCAAAAATGAATAAAAAAAAAAATGAAAAAAATTAAGAAACTTAGAATCCTTAAAGGGGTTGTAAACCCTCATGTTTTTTTATAGGATGCATTAAGGTGAAAAAACTTCTGTCACTGACCGGCCCCCCAGCCCCCTTCATTTTACTTACCTGAGTCCTGTATTCCCCCACTCTTCCTCTCTTCTCAGAGTTCTTAGCTCTTGATTGGATAGATTCATAGCAGCGCAGCCATTGACGCGAGTCCCGAATGCTGGACTCGGGAGCGCGCCCGCAAGGTAACCTGCCAAGAGAACGGTTCTGCTAGGGGGTTATACGATGCATGGAGGAGCTACCAGCGCCGCGGGGCGACCCCAGAAGTCGAGGATCGGGGCCACTCTGTGCAAAACGAACTGCACAGTGGAGGTAAGTATGACATTCTTGTTATTTAAAAAACAATAAAAGACAAAGCATTGTAATCACTTTAACCTCCCTGGCGGTATGATTCTGTCTGGAATTACGTACCAAAAGCGGTACAATTATTTGCATGGAAGTTTGGCGTTTTATACTGTAGGCCTGCAATTCTTAGGAATAACTTGCTTAAATCTGTCCAAACAAGACATCCCGGGTATGATAAAGTTTGAAAAACAAAATCATAATTTTTTATATAATAAAAAACTATAAATAATTATAACAAATTATAATAAAAAATATTCAATAATGTAATCAACTCAAAAACACTGAAATTTGCTCAGTTGCAGAATTGTCGCTGTCATTATTTATTTTTTTTATGACAAATTTCCCCACAAATCGCTATCGCTCAATTCTGAAAGTAATTATAATTTATTATCGCTGTTTTCTAGCTGATCTAAAACCATTTTTGACATAAAGGGACACTTTTGGTTGTTATGGGCAATCTACAGTTTCCAGGCAGAAAGAACAGTTTTTATTATATAAAAGGACATGTAGGGCACAGGACAGACCACTAGGGACATGTATTTTTTACATACAGTACTGTAATCTATAAGATTACATTGTACTGTATGTAAAGTGTTTGTTTACCTTTTTAAATTTGGCGCCGTTCTCCGCTCCCGTGCGTCGTAACGTCGCAGGGAACGGAGATGACAACGCTGTGTGAATCGAGCGAGCATCGCTCACACAGCGGGGATGCATCGCTGGATCCAGGAAGAAGGTAAGACAGCGCGCGCTGCAGGCTCTGCATGGCTACCCCGAGCGTGACTCGGGGATACCGATCTCTGCAAAAAAAAACACCCCGAGTCACGCTCGGGGATACCGCCAGGGAGGTTAATGTGACATGATGCATTAATAATGTCCTTGAATTTTTCTAGTGATGGGAAAAAAGAAGACAGTTCAAAAATTGTGCAGGAAATAAATTATTGTGGTAAATACGTAAAAATCCAAATCGAAACTGATTAGACAGGGATTCCATCACAAAAAAAAAATTACAATTGATTTTATCTATCGATTTTATCTATGGTTTACTGCTTTTTATCAACTGTAAATAGCCATTTGGCTTTATTGGATAAACGTTATATATACAGTATTACACTGGTTTTGGCTGATTTGGATATACCACTGTGAGTTGGACCACTCCGGAGGACTCATCCTACCACCAGAGGCTATCTGGTTTACTATACCCTGCAGAGGTTGTTCTGCCTATCTGACCATTCTAGAAATAGGTGGTCCCTACCATCTAGTGAACGTCCCTGGTCACAGGGTGTGGGGTGCCACAGAAGGCTCTGCATGATTTGTTGGTGGTGGAATCCCTGTCTAATCAGTTTTGATTTGGATTACTACATATTTGCCACAAGGATTACATTTCTGCGCAAATCTCGTCACTAGAAAAATATAAGGACATTATTTATGCACATTGTATCATGTCACATTAAGGATTCTAAGTTTCTTTCATTTTTTCCCCTTTTTCTTTCCTTTTTGAGATTAACACAACTTTTTGTTTAATGTATATGTTGCTATGTTTATGTTACATTGCTAGTTGTGCAGTCCCTCATATTAACTAAGCTACTTTAGTGCGTTATACCACTTTTTATTGATTTACATGTGATGCAGAGCCTCCAGTTAGGGAATAGGGCTGGTCCTATATGACTTGCTGCAGCTTCTAATATACACTGAGAAGCTCACATTGTGCAGTGAACACAGAGTAAGCTTTTTCTGAAAGAAGAACCGCCAGTACAACTGTAAAAAGACTTAAAGTTGTTCTAAAGGCAGAATTTTTTTTATCTAAATGCATATGTGTGCATCAGCCCCCCTCAGCCCCCCTAATACTTAACTGATCCCCTACTCTATACAGCGATGTTGCATGAGAGCTACAAAGTCTTGAGACTCTCCCTCCTCTGTGGCTGAGACAGCAGTGGGTGCCATTGGCTCCTGCTGCTGTCAATCAAAGTCAATAAAGAATAAGGAGAGAGAGGGAGCAGTGCCAAGCGGCGGCTCTGTGTCTGAAAGGACACAGAGAGCAGTGGTTCAGTTTGGGTGCCCTCATAGCAAGCAGCTTGCTGTGGGGGCACTTGGCAGGAGGGAGGGGCCAGGAGCGCTGGTGAGGGACCTAAGAAGAGGAGGATCTGGGCTGCTCTGTGCAAAACCATAGCACAGAGCAGGTAAGTATAACATGTTTGTTATTTTTAAACAAAAAAAAAAAAACAGGACTTTAATATCACTTTAATATAAGGCTAGATTTCATTTTTTTAACACTTCAATAACCCCTCAAAGTCTACCTACTACTCTGTAGTAAATTCATTGTACTCCATGCATGGAGCAGACATAGAAACCAGGCTGGTCCAGAGCCAAACACTACCTGTGCATGACAGTAGGTGCTAAGAACAAATAAGATATGTTTTATATCTGCTATTTTTAAAAAGAAGAAGGAGGAACCCATCTCTTGTAGCTGCTGTTTGGTTCCACCTTACCAAAAGGGCAGAATTTATTCCCCTTAATAGGAAACAATACTATTTTCATACTACTATTTATTCTATTACTAGTGCAATGCATAAAATAGCTGCAGTGCTTGTGACCAAATTATTTTTTTATTATCAGTCATAATAAATATCCAACTGGATCAGCATGCCTGTAATCTGCATCTAGAAATAAGTAATGGTGATTTCATCTAAAGTCCTAAAGTCACCTGGAAATGATGTTCTTAAATACAATTCAAAATAACAATTTAGTGCATTAGCAACGCCTTCACAGCTGTTGATTTTTTTTTCTTTTTTTTTTTTTTAGCTGAAATAAATGTAGTACATTTACTTTGACAAAGGAATTAATATATGAAATGCCAACTAATGTGTAAGAGCAATCAGTAAAATTGCCAAAATGAGTGTTACCTCAATTTCCCAGTCACTTATTGGGTTACAGGTAATAGTTCTGCCTGAATGAACAGTGATTACATTAAATAGAAACAGCCTGTATGATTATGGAGCAAAGGCCTCAAGAAAGATGTACTTTGGACACATCGTAATTTTTTTTTTTGTTAACAGCGACGTGAGTTGGCATATGAATATGACAGGGACTTAAACTGTTCGGTACAGATGGGCTGTTTTGAACTACACTGACTTTATGAAAGCATTCTTCAGTTACAATTTCCAGTACAATATGAACACAATTAACATATCAGGTGATACTTAATAATAAATAATTGAAATTATTTAAAAATGTAATGTTTTGGGTAGTTTTGGGTCTCAGTTTTCTAGGAATAAAACAATAAAACAAACAGTGATTAGTAAATGAGTTATTCTTTATTTTCTTTACAAGTGTTCACATTTTGGAAGTATTGCCTGGCACTGAAAACCAGAAGAGCTACACTAAGGGGTTGATTTACAACTCCAATTCAAAAAAAGTCAGGACACTGTGTAAAATCTTCAAGAGACAGAATACAACGATCTGCAAATCTTATAACCCCATATTTTATTCACAATAGAAAATAGAAAACATATTGAATATTTTAACTCAGAAAATTTACCATTTAAAAAATAAAAAGGTAATTTTGAAACTGATGGTAGTGACGTGTCTCAAAAAAGTTTGGACAGGAACGTGTTTATCACAGTGTAGCATCCCCTCGTCTTTCAACAACATTAATTGTCTGGGAACTGAGGAGACCAGTTGCTGGAAATTTGGGAGAGGAAGGTTGTTCCATTCTTGCCCGACATAGGATTCTAAACTGCTCAACAGTCCTGGGTCTTCCTGGGTTTTTTGTACAGTATTTTGCATTTCAAGATGTGACAAATATTTTCAATTAGTGAAAGGTCTGGACTGTAGGCAGGCTAGTTAAGTACCCAGACTCTTCTATTATGAAGCTATGCTGTTAAAAATACAGTAGTCGGTTTAATATTGTCCTGCTGAAATATGCAAGGCCTTCCCTGAAAATAACGTTATCTGGATGGGAGGATATGTTACTCTAAAACCTGGATATATCTTTTAGCATTTATGGTGCCTTTGCAGATGTGCAAGCTGTCCATTCCACATGCAGTAATGCAACCCTATGCCATCAGAGATGCAGGCTTTTGAACTTAGCACTGACAACAAACTAGAATGTCCCTCTTCACCTTAGCCCGTAGAACGCGGCACCCATGGTTGCCAAAAAGAATCAAATTTTGATTTGTCTGACCACAGTGCAATTTTCCACTTTGCAACAGACCAATTTTAATTAGCTTAGGCCCAGAGAATAAGGTGGCATTTCTGGATCATGTTCACATATATGGCTTCTTCTTTGCATGATAGAGCTAGAGTGGTTCTAAAGGCTCAAGGTTTTTTAACTTTGTGTATTCTATGCATGAAGGTAAAAAACCTGCTGTGTGCAGCAGTCCCCTAAGCCCCCCTAATACTTATCTGAGCCCCATCTCAATCCAGTGATGTGCACAAGAGTATTGGCTCTCTGGGGACTCTTCCTCCTAATTGGCTGAGACAGCAGTGTGAGCCAATGGCTCCCACTGCTATCAAACACAGCCAGTCAGCCATTGAGGAGAGAGAGAGAGAGGGCAGGTACGAGGGCTCTGTGTGTGAATGGATATACAGAGCTGCGGCTCTGGAATGAGCCTGGTTGGGTGCCCCCATTGCAAGCTGCTTGCTCCGGGGACACTCAGTAGGGGGAAGGGGCCAAGAGCGCCGTCAGGAACCCGAGAATGAGGATCAGGTCTTCTCTGTGCAAAACTTTTACATAGAGCAGGTGAGTATAACATGTTTGTTTTTTTGTTTGTTTTTTAAAAGAAAGCCTTTACTATCAATTTAACTTGCATTTTTGAATGGCACGGCAAACTGTGTTCACAAACAGTGGGGTTGATTGAGTAAACAAAGTGATTTTTTAAAGAATTCCTGAGCCCATACAGTGATATCCATCCCAGAATCATGCCTGTTTTTAATGCAGTGCCATGTGAGGGCTCGAAGATCACAGGCACCCAATATTGTGTTTCCACCTTATTTCTGATTGGTTTCTCTGCAAAGCTACCCTTAAAGGGGTTGTAAAGGATTTTTTCATAATAAGCATCCTTTACCTGCAGACATTCCTCTTTTCACTTCCTCATTGTTTGTTTTTGCTCAGAAGTTGCTCTATTTCTTCTCTGTTCTGTTCACTTCCTGCTTGTCTATTTGTAACTCACCACCGTGAAGTTACTGCGGTCAGTGATGTGCTCGCCCCCTCCTGGGAACTACATCTGTGTGGCAGGACGCTCTCTACGTGTTAGAGACTTCAAGGAGGTGTGAAATACTGGGAGTTCCGCAATTCATACTGGGAAATGTAGTTCTTACATGAACAAGTGATGCAAACCAGGAAGTGAATGAGAGAACATAAACTAGAACGCCGGAGGTGATATAGATTAAGGAATTTAATAGGTATTTACCTGTTTTTTAACAGAATCATTACACTATTCTGTCTGTCTACCTTGCAGACATTAATTTTAGGCAAAAAAAAAATTCCTTTACAACTCCTTTAATTTTGCACTCTCCAGTTTTAGTAAATCAACCTCTCTTACTCACTAAGATGCTTTTTTAATACTTGATCATGTTACTGACCTGTTGCCAATTAACATCATTAGTTGCAGTTATAGTTAAAGTGATTGGATACCCAGACTTGGCGCCCTATGAATGAGGAATATGCAAATGAAGCACATACGTTGGAGCAGAGGATTCGTCACTTCTGTGTCCTGATTTGTAACCCCAGACCAGGCTTTACCCCTACGAGCGGGTCACGGAATGCACACTACTGCGTTAGGAACCCGCCAGATACGCACATGCTGTTTTTCCCTAGTGCCAGGCAGGCACTTTTACATGTAAATACAACCTATTACTTTGTCATTGCTTTAAAATGTTATTAAATATACTACACTATGACACTTTCTCTCTCGTCTCCTGTAGAGTAAATTTGTATGCCCTAGCTTTATCCAGAGGGTCCATTGGAGCAGAGTGGTGTTGGCAGTGGGAATCAATTTGTTATAAAAAATGCGCAATTTGACCTACCTAAAAGTGGTCAAACACCTGTGGTGAGTTGCCACCTTTCCATTGAGCACCTGTGGTGGAAGAACTGGAAGCTTCATTTAAAAGCATGTTTTGGTGTTGGGAACACTATCACTAATTTTAGCTTGCCATATGTTGAACAATATATGTGTTTTTTTTTTGCAGTGATATATGTTCATGATTTTGGTTCATGATATATACTGTATATCTACTTGTATATGCTTAGCACCAACTTTTATATATTTTTTTTCCTACAGTTATAGTTACCTAAATGTTCTTCCAGCTCTACCTTGTTAGTACCACTTACTTTGCAAGCTTTTTGTTGCCCCGTCCCTACTTTTTTGAGCCATGTTGCCAACATCAATTTCAAAATGATCCTATTTTCTTCATAAAACAGTAGATTTTATTAGTTTAAACATTTGATATGTTTCTATTTTCTATTGTGAATAAAATATGGGTTTATGGGATTTGCCCATCATTGCATTCTATTTGTATGTAGTTTTTACGCAGCGTCCCAAATTTTTTGTAAGTGGGATTGTACTAAAGTGAATAAAGTGAAGCTTCCATCATCCAATCATGTGCCAGCAAAGATGGTTTTATTTTTGTATTTTCCTTCCGTGTGAGTGGGTAGTCTTTGCAAAATAAAATGTTACCACATTCACTATGCTCTGGAGCAAATACCCTTGCAAAGTAAACATCACATGTTAATTTAGTAAATCATCCTTTACATGATTAAAATAAATTGGAAACTCCTCCAAATTATTGAGTTTAGGTACATAATCAGTCAGATCAGTCATTTCTGGTAACGTAGTGATGTCACTTCCGGCTTCAGGGCTTTGGAAGGCATATCGACTCCAAGGACAGAGTGGTGGTGCTTATAATTATCCAGGCTATATGTATGGGTGCCAAGGTACTGGGCACCCTATATTGTAAGTGTAATATGTTTAAATTTTATGGCATTTATTCATTTGGAGGAAATAAATACTACATTATGAGATTACTTTTGTTTGGGCTGAGTGATTGCTTTTTCTCAGAAAGAGGAGTGGAAGGCTACTTGGAACCAAGCCACTTAAAGGGACCTGTCACTTATTTGGAAAGTGCTGTATGACCTTCTGTAATAAAAGGTCATATATCTGTGGTGAGTACATAAGTGTGGAGCACGGGGTGGAGCACTCATCACAAAATTGATCACAGAAGAGTGGAAAAGACACTGAAATAACTTTATTATATGAGCACAGTGTTGAACAGCTTAACTTTCTTTTATTTATTTTTCAAAGCCAGATTCATAAAGATGTGGTCTGACTAGTTTTTTTATGGAGTGGCCTGTACAGAGCCTATTTTTAACTCCTGGGATGAAGTGAAACAACAACCCATGTCTTGTTCTCCAACATAAGTACCTAACTTTGCAAATGCTCTTTTGGTTGAACGGGCACACATTCCCACAAACACACAGCAAATCTATTGGAAAGTCAATCTAGAGTAGAGGGTGGTATAGCCAAAAAGTGGGGTGCAGGGTGTAGTGGCTTACTCCATATTAATATCCATGGTTTTGGACTGGTAAGACCAACAAGCTTATAATGTATAGGCATGGTGGTCAGGAGACCACAAACTTTTGGCCACTTAGTGTAAATGATTTAACAAACACAGCAACAACCCTTAAAAATCCAAAGAGCTGCAAACACACCTTCTATCTCTAGAACTGCATCTAACAGGAAACAACTGATCAAGGCAACTTCAAGAAAGAGTAAAACCCTTCAGTTATTTCTACTAGTTGCTATACACAGAAAAATTTTAATTGAGTATTTACTGTAGAATTGGCCCAGTTGTAGGTGTCCAGTAAACATCCAACATTTGTTTGCAATTCCTTCCACTATATTAGGAAAAATAAGCAGTTCAGTAGTCAATTGTTTTTCTTTACACCAAATTTACTATGCAGGCTATTTAAACAAAAAATATTTTAAAAGGTATACCTTTTGTTCTTAACATCATGATTTGCAGTCAGTTGATATCACAAGTTTAATTTGAATCTGCAAAGATTTGATAGCAGTTGCAGATAAAACATACTGAAACAATAGTGTCACATGTACTCAAAAGCCATTTCAGGTCACATCTGCTAAGATGCTACTGTATATTAAATATGAATTGACAGAACAAACTTCAACGTGATTAAATTACCATGATACCTTAAGGAGATCACGTCAAGATGTGTGAAATGTGCCAATGTTAGTACTTCAAAGGAAGCCAATTTTGTATTTTTTCTTAATTTTAATCCCTCTTTCAGATGTAGATGTTATTATTTCACTTTAATCATTTTGATACTGTATTGCCTACACAGTACATTCATACAACACAGTTGTCTCTCCTGTATGAGCAATTTTTTATTTTTACATTTTAAAATCATTCTGCTAAAAAAATTGCCACGGTTCATCAAAGTGCCTAAAATAACATTTGTTTGCCTTGTAAGAGGAACCAATAGATTTCTAACAAACAATGAAAAATGGCTGTTTTGTTAGGGGAATATATAGACTTGGCTGCTATGACACCATACAGAAAAGGCATATTTCAGATATTTAACACTAGTCTCAATTGCCAGGATTTGTTATTAAAACTTTCAGAGCACACAACCAGCGTGTGAATAATATCAGTGGCAGAATAGATAGCGATGTGGTCCATTACATCGCCCAAGAACTATAAGGGAGGTCCAACATCACTATTAACATTTGAAATGTGTCAGAACTGGACAACACTGTACAAAAAGGAGGGGGCATAGCAATTGGCATACCAATGCCAATACCAACAAATGGGACACAGGTGAGTTATTGAGGTTGAATTTTCCAAAGGAAAATAGGCTGTTTACTTTGCATGGCAATTTTCCCTTACCTTAGTGAATGTAGTGAAAAATGCACTACGTGCAATCATGTACAAGGAAAAAATATATATTTTTGCATATGACTGGATGAAGATAGTCAATTACTAAGCTAAGGGAAAATTCCTGTGAAAAGTAAACAGCTTATTTGTCATATAATAAATCAATCATGTTGTCTTTCCATATGTATTAATTATATAATACTTTTAAATATCACTTAAGGTGCATTAGAAGTCCCATAGGTCTGACTTTAAATAAGGGTCCACATTTTAAGGATTGTTGTAATACTGTATATGATATACATTGTTCTGGCCTATTTTGGAAATATCTTTACTGGGATAAAAGAAAACTTTATTAATGCCTGACAAAATAGCATAATAATGCATGTTACCACAATGCTCGTTAACACACTGTAAGATGTGCATTGCAATTCAAAGTTAATTGCACACCCCAACATGCATTTACAGTACACCACAATGCACAGATTCATGTGTTCTTTTTGTTTTGGTGTCTTGCACTAGAGAAAAATTATGCATGTTGAGGCATCAGTGTTGAAGTGAGTTTTGGTGATGGCTAAGGCCACGTACACACGATCAGACCAAACCGATGAGACTCGTCCGACCGTTTTCATTGGACCATCACTGAAGTGGTCTGATGGTCTGATGTGCATACACACCATCAGTCCAAAATTCCAATCGGGCCAGACCGCGGTGACGTAGAACACAACGACGTGCTGAAAAAACAAAGTTCAATGCTTCCAAGCATGCGTCGACTTGATTCTGAGCATGCGCAAGTTTTTGGTCCGATGCCTTTGTGTACTAACCATTGTTTTGGTCCGACGGACAGGTGTCCGTCAGACAGATTTTAAAGCAAGTTTTAAAACTTTGGTCCGATGGACAGCGGTCCCATGGGGCGTACACATGATCAATTTGGTCCAATGAAACTGGTCTTCAGGCCAGTTTCATCGGACCGGTCTGATCGTGCATACGCGGCCTTAGATATTTGCATTTGATGGTGGATTCTGCCTAATCATTTTCTGCTCTTTGGTCATGATTACATGCCACCAAAATTATGCAAAACTGACATGGAACCTGGGTTGTTACCTTTGGCATTGTTATGACCTCAATCTGATTGTAAAAACATGTATCCTTGTGAATGTTATTTTATTGCGTTGTACATTATGCATGCTTCCAAAAAAAAAATTTGGGAAAAAAAATAAAACATTTTACAAATATAAAAAAGGCGTTATCCCAATTTGGCAGCAAAAGTGGAAATTTGCTTTAAGGTCTTCATGCTCCTTGATATCAGGGACATGTGAAGCAATTTCAAAATGAGCACACGGTTTTCATACAATTACAGCCTTTTTTTTACCAAATCACACCGTTAATTTTATATGTTCTGTTATCAAAAAATGCACACTACTTTTCTGAAACAGCAAGAACAGACAAGAGCAGAAACAAAGTAATTTTTAAGACGTGAGAAGTGACATTATTGATCGAACAGTTGCCTCTCTTGTTTTTTAATACTGACGCCTGAAAGTTCTCCATAAGAAGTTAATCTCATCAGTGCAAGAAAGACTTACAGACCACCACAATGGGTCTGTTTTCCTTCACTGGCAGCAGCTAGGTAAAGCTCCTTGTTGTTTGATCCAGGCCTTTTAACCCTATATTCTGCGCTAGGCTTCAGGTCTCTGAAGAATCAGAGGGATAAACGAGCTGCTGTGACAGAAGGAAAACAGACATGTCCAGTGACTTCATGAATCAGCAGCTGCACTAACAGATGAGGTAATACCTGACCCGCTTGCCTCTTAGGGACTTTGGCTACATAGGTTTAGGATAAACATTGCCAAAAAATCTCATTGCGAATAAACAGTTCTGGTTTATAGTACACAGGTTCAAACCACCTTTGTTTTATGGGTTCCTTACCCTTGATACATTGCAGAAGCTGGGTAGCCTGAAAACAATAATCCTTTTAGCTAACGGTAATACATGCAGCGCTTGGCTCTGTAGGTGTGAGACTGCAATGCAGAATAGCACCTCTGCTACAGTTATAGGTCAAGAACAAATCACAGCACATGTGGCTTTTTGGCTGAATTAGGTTAATGGATGGAGCAATGGGCTTTCACATGCTCAGCTTAACAATACTGTAGGTGAGCGCAGTGCTACTGAGAGTCATCATTAATGCGTTACAGCTACAGTCTGCACCTCGGAGCTCCTATAACTTGTCTCATTTTTATTATCATCACAGAGTATTTATTAAATTGCAGATGTTCACACTGTCATAAATTCTTCTCATTTCCCATTCCAGGCCTGATTCATTAATCAAACATAATAATTATTTTAATCAAAAATAGTATATTAAAAATGTAATCACACATAGGGATAAGCAAAATTGAAATTTCACTGAAATGCCACCCTTTTAATAAATTCAATAAAGCTGTTGGACCACTTTTTTGTCGTTAATCTCACTTAACCAAATTGTTAAAACGTGTATTGCACCAAATTCATTAAGCATATGCAAAAAAAAATTTCGACAGCGACTCATGCACCAAATTCAGGTAGTGCTATACAGGCATACCCCACTTTTAAGTACGCAATGAGGTTTATTTAATTAATCTGGGAAGTGCAAAATCAGGCTCACTTCTGCATAGAAACCAATGAGCTTCTGAACCCCAGCTTGTGCAATTAATCTTTGGTAATAAAACCTGGAAGCTCATTGATTTTTATGCAGAAGCATGCCTGATTTTGCACTTTCCAGCTTTAGTAAATAAACCCTATTGTGTACATTCACAGTGTGGCACAACAAATGCACCAAATTCTAAATAAAATACAGACAGTTCGTATCCTACGAAAATGAAGCTAATTTAGGCGCCTTTCACACGGACGCCTGTTCTACCGCAGTTTAAAGCATGTTTCTTTTTTTTTTAATTCAAGAGTCCAGGCACAGCGATCGGCTGCATTCGTACACTGCGATTAGCTGCGTTTACATGCAACTACGTTTAGCTGCGGTTGGCCATTGTTGTCATCCCCATAGCAACCGTTTTGATTTTAATGTGCTTCCTGTTGTTTTTTAATTTGTTCATGCTGCTATCCGCAGCTGACACAATGCACTGCGATTACCTGCAGTTATGTGCAGATAGCTGCGCAAAATCGTTCCTGGACACAGTCAAACCTATTTTTTCTATTTGCACCAAACCGCATGTAATGAAAAAAGCATCATTCTATCCGCCCGTGTGAAAGAGGCCTAATACCAATAAAGCTAATTAAGACCAACCTCTTTTGGAAGAAAACCGACACAGACAAATTTTACGTAAGTGTCTCGCATGCATTCTAAGGCCACTTTCACATGGGGCAGACACTACCAGGAGTCTGCCTCCTCAGCAGGGAATCTGTCCACTGATCCACGCTGTGCAGGCAGATAGCTTGTCTGTGTTCACTTTGCTTATGCAAAGTGGAAGCACACACAAAGTCACAGTCCGCTGTGCTCTTTGGGCGGTTGAATGTAACCCTACGGCCATACGATATGATCTGCTAGATGCATAAGGAACGGATCATCCGTCTGTTTTTAGCAGATAGGATTGGATGTCGGCAGGTGTCAATAGACACATACAGACACATGCCGCTCCATAAAGGGCAATGGATAGTCTGATTGGGCCTGCCTAAAAAACTGACAGACAGACCCGATCGGTCCTTCAGTGTGAAAGAGGCCTAAGTAGCATACCATGCGCCAAATTTGAGTTCTAGACAGGTACATTAATTTGGTGCATGCTGCATCACTTTTAGAATACTTGAGAGACACTATCACAAAATCTGTCTTTGCCAGTCTTTATGAATTCAAAGGATTGTATTAATGAGGAGGTACAATTAAAGTGCTGCTAAACGATATCCTTTTTCTCTAAATAAAATCCAAAGGCATCCACTACTTAATGGTCCTGTAATCAACTTTCATTCCTTACTGTGCTTTTCTGTCTCCTTGTAACATTCTCCGTGAGCTCCCAATCCTCTTCTTTTCTCCTCTAGTGGCGGTCCCATGCACTTCTCTATGCACACTAGAAAACCCATAGTGCCTAATACATATCAGGAGTGAACAAGAGAGGGTGTTTCTACATAAGTGAGACCATGGAAAACATATGTAGCCATCCACTAACAGGAAGTCATATCACAGCAGCGAAAAAATAAGGAATTTTGCGATTTTTGAAGAGGCAGAGAGCGTAGAAGGGTTATAAAAAGTTAAGAAAATGCATACTTAAATTGATATTTTTTTTAATGTTAAACAAGTGTTTAGTGTCACTTTAAAATATGGTTTAGGGTGGATTTAAGGCTTAAATAGTGCCTAGATCAGGGGTGGCCAACCATTGGCCCGCGGAGCCATCTGCTCTGGAATGGCGGGTTGGCAAGCCCAGATCGCAGGTTGCCGACCCGCCATACTGCAGCATCAGTGTTTTGAATGAAGCTGGTGGTAGAGGAAGAAAGCGGCTGCAGAGCAGAGCCCAATAAGCCGATGCTTCCTCTACAGCGCCGGCATTTGCCACAGGTGGAGTCTATGGCAAAGTTCAGATCACCCGCAGGAGAGACACAGGTGCACTAAGCTGCACCCGCAGTGAGGGTAAACCACACATCTTAGTCTTAGGCCCTTTTCACATGATCAGCCCAACCAAATGGGACCCTCAATTCACCTCTATAGAGCATCAGATGTCCATTTAAGCCCACCTACCTCCAATCTGAAAAACAGAAGGAAATTCATCACCTTTCATCTGGGCGGATCGGAGGGCCTATAGAGTACCCGTGACCTGTCATCTGCCCACTCCACTCTTTGTTGCCCACGACTGGTTACCAAGTTGCTTAGATGGCCCTCGCTCTTCAAAAGGTTGGGCACCCCTGGCCTAGATGATCATTCATTAAGCTACAATATTACTTATTGCATTCTAAAAATATCGAGAAATTTAACTACACATATTGATAAGCAATATGGTCTAGTTTAATACATTTCATTCAAATTTTACCCCTTTGGCAAAATACCTTGAGTCAAAGGAACTTTATAGGTGGCTATTATACACAATGTAACATATCATAAAAATCATGCATGTGTCATGTGTGGCGTGCACCGTGCTTACTCCAGGTGATTCAATTAGGCAGCTTCATATCTCTTAAATGGAGAGAATGGTGGATCAACCTCATGGTGCTTGGGCACCATTTTGCTACACTGTACTATGCCTAGCCATGCCCCAATGGGGGATGGAACCCTTGTGGAGGAGGAGGAGGAGCACTGAGGGAGAGGTGGACAGGCGTGACAGTGTATTCAAATCCCAGATCGAGAAACAGGTCAGGCTGGATTGCTGGACACTGATCAGGCTGCATTGCTGAACACTGATCAGGCTGCATTGCTGGGCACTAATCAGGCTGTATTGATGGGCACTAATCAGGCTGCATTGCTGGACACTGATCTGGCTGCATTGCTGGGCACTAATCAGGCTGCGTTTCTGGGCACTAATTAGGCTGCATTGCTGGGCACCAATCAGGAATAATTGCTGGGCACCAATCAGGCATAATTGCTGGGCACCGATCAGGCTGCATTGCTCAGCACTGATCAGGCTGCATTGCTCGGCACTGATCGGGCTGCATTGCTAGGCACTGATCAGGCTGCATTGCTGGACACTGATCAGGCTGCATTGCTGGACACGTGTCAGGCTGCATTACTGGGCAACAATCAGTCTGCATTGCTAGGCAGGGATCAGGCTGCATTGCTGGGCACTGATCTGGCAGCATTGCTGGGCACTGTTCAAGTGACATGTTAACTTTATGCATATGTGATAGAAAACTTTTACCCTGGATCTAGCAAAAAATATTATTTAGAAACATTTCAAGTTATTGTTTAAAAGAAAAGTGGTGGTGATAATGTCTGTGGCTGATAGAGCTGTGAACATTTAGGTAAGAAGAATCTGATGGCACAACTATTGATCTGATTCTAATTCGATTTATGGTGATTTGATGAAAGGTAGAACCTGGCAACTAGGATCGATTGGATAAATTTACCTGAACCCTGATTTATAAAGAGAGGACAACCTGCCATTAGTGGATAATAATTTCACTTCATTAGACTTCATAATACCCTTTACCTGTATGGACGGGTAAAGGGTATTTTGAATATGACTTACAGAGGAATCTGCATTGTATCTGTATTGTCCTAAAGTATGCCTGACTAAGCTGTTCCATATTATATCACAATCACTGCAAGCTATCCAACCCAGAACCAATTTAAGAAACTACAAATTGGTGCACATTATGACAAAGTAAGTAAAAACTGTTTCTGCAGTATTCCTCATTTTTTCTGTGTGGTTTAATTTACATCTGGATGAAATAAATCAATGATCTTTTTGTCCTCACTGTTCACATTACTTGCTGTGTGGCCATGAATATAGGTCATATAGATGATTAAGCCCAAGCTATTGAAAAATTCCAAGAAGTATATAATTAGACATTGTTTTGTATGACAACACAATCTCTGATGTTGCCTGCATGATTCTATATGTGTCTCTGTCCTAAATAGTTTAATATGCATTAAATAAGCAGTCCTCTAATGCTATTTATGTAATTGTGCAAACCATAAACAGATGGTTTCGGTGCATCACTT
The DNA here is from genome assembly GCA_029574335.1 of Rana kukunoris. Taxonomy (NCBI): domain Eukaryota; kingdom Metazoa; phylum Chordata; class Amphibia; order Anura; family Ranidae; genus Rana; species Rana kukunoris. The sequence goes on along the minus strand of CM056049.1, from coordinate 341,516,488 downwards.
GCTGCTTTTTCATCATAAAGAAATAAAGACTTTTTTTTAAAGGTAACTACTATAGTCTGTGATTAATAAAGCTGTGCGTATAGTTACAGCAGTTTTTAAATCAAAGTCCTGGCAGTCATTTGGGATTTTTCTACTAAAGTAAATATAAATCAGTGGTTTGCTTAGCATAACTGGGTCATCAGTGTTAGTAGAATTATCATTTTTCTACGGCCAAATGGATTTTCTGCCTTTATGATATTTTTCCTAGACAACTACAAAGTGCCTGGGTGCAGTGTAGCAGACCATCTCTTTCTGCCCCTTGATACCAAGACCAAAGTCAGAGGGAGACGTATTTTCAGGACAAAGCACCGTTCTCGCTATGCTGCTTGTTGGGGTGGCAGAGGTTACCAGTGGTGGTAATGAGATGCAGTCAACAATGGACATTAGGAAGATGAAATATAAGTCTGAATCTGTAGTGACAAGTTGTTATATTAGTGTAACGTTACCTCTAAGTAAAAGGTATGTGTGTTGTTTGAAAGCTAAAATGTTAGCCCAGTGTCAGCTGTAAGAGCTCATTAACATCAGCATCCATGCGTCATGTCGCGGTAAAGCACCATGCATGCGTTGGTGATATGCAGAGTCATTCATTTTGAATGATACCCAATATACCTTACTGATGGACTTGTGTTGCAGTGCACCAACTGTTGGAAGTGCACGACAATGCACATTGAGCAGACATCCATTGGCGTGCTGCGCTTGGGTGCCATTTAGAATGGATTTCAGAGCATTACAGCAAGGCATATAACGTCCATTGTGGCATATTGCAGTAAAGTGGGCCGTAATGTGTACGTTACTGCAATACATAGGGGTTGATTTACTAAGGTCAAATAGGCTGCACTTTGCAAAGTGTCGTTGCACTCTGTAAGTGCAGTTGCTCCAGAGCTTAGTAAATGAGGTAAAGCTTCACTTTACAAAGAATACCCAATCATGTGCAAGGAAAAAATAAAACAGCATTTTTGTTTTCACATTGAATGAGGGAAGTCAGCAGCACTTCTGCTCATTTACTAAGCTCTGGAGAACATAGTTTTATAACGTAGGGCAGAGCACGGCGCTCCGAGCCCATGCAGTTGTGTGACAATAGCGAACGAATATTTGCTATTTTCACACTGATTCTCCTCCCGGCCAATCAGGAAGCGGGTCATGAGATCCGATTGGCCGCCAGGAGGATTAGGGAAAGGATGCTGGGGAACTGAGGGAGGAAATACCCCAACATCAGAGAGAAGCTCCTGGGGAACCGAGGGAGGAAATGCCACCACATCGTAGAGAAGCTGCTGGGGAACCGAGGGAGGAAATGCCCCCACATCAGAGAGAAGCTGCTGGGGAACCGAGGGAGGAAATGCCCCCACATCGGAGAGAAGCTGCTGGGGAACCGAGGAAGGAAATGCCCCCACATCGGAGAGAAGCTGCTGGGGAACCGAGGGAGGAAATGCCCCCACATCGGAGAGAAGCTGCTGGGCAATCGAGGGAGGAGGGACTGTGCCGTTCTGACTCCTGCGACCCAGCTAGTCGACCGGGGGGTGACTTAGGGCGGATTGTTTGCCTCCCCCCCAAATACTTGTAAGGAAGTATTGATTAATTTATGTCTATACCTGCTTGGAGTTCAGCATCTATGAGAGTTAGTTGATAGAGTAAAACTCATTGCATCTGCAGACCCTATGTGACTGCTGTGCCTTCTAGTGCTGTAGGGGCTGGCAAGAGGAACCACAAAGCGCAAAACAGGACCAGGGATTTGACATTCATGGAAGTGCTGCATTCTAAAGATTTGGTAAAGATAGCTGTATCTCTGCAATACAGCACTGGGTGGCAGAATAGATATGAATTTTATTTTGCATGGGACACTAAGATTTTGCTATGGGCAACTTTAATACACCCTGTACAATTTTTTCGCTGTTTAAACATGTACTTGTAAAAACAAACATTTTTGTTACAGCAAAAACTGCTAGTGTCACATTTTTGTCTAATTTTTGAAACGTCTCCAAAATATGTCATCCTTATCCAGCAAATGTCAGTGTAAGGGAGTTCCTTGAATCTTTTCCCTCAAAGGGTGTAAAGCATTTTTCAAGCCAATTTGTAGCATCAAGGTGGGGTGATTCTAGTCCTGAAACCTTACAAATAGCGGACTAAGCAACAACAAGGAAAACCTGGAATCGAATTGAAAATAAGTTGTGCGTACCTAATTCAAGTAATTAAAATAGCAATGATATCACCAGACCTGAATGAGGTATTATTTTACATAGGTTGTGCTTTATTGACTGTTTATTCAAGAAACATCTGTTTTAATATCTCAGCAGAACAAAATGAACTGCTTACATAGCCAGTAAGAGATGCAGCAAGCGCACTGTACCTTCTTAGGGGTGACCTCAAGAAAACCCAGACTCTAAGTGTATTTTATACCATGAACTGTACTCAGCTTTATACTGTCAATAGCTATGCATATTTTATATATGATTATTGTGATTTTTTTAAGAAGGCTGGTTTGATTTGGATTATGGGAGCCTTGTTAGCTGAGGAAATCAATATTTTTATTACAGACAGAGAGATATTGGTCTGTATTGCAGGATACAACTTGGTTGGGATAAAGAAAGTTATGAGATGCCCATAGCACTTATTAAATTTCCATCACATGTATGGAGCATTAAATAGTAGAATTTTCCCTGAAAAACTATGCACTTCTAACATTCACAATCTCTTCCCCTGCATATCTCCACTGAAGACTATTGCTCCTCCTCCTCTGCACTGGCTCCTACAGAGTATCACTCCCTTGAACTTCTCTCCTCTTGTACAAATCCTTTTCTGCAAAACTGTTAAATTTCTGTCTCATCACTTCCAGTAAGGCAAAAAGTGATCACTCTAAATAACCCCAGCTTGCTGACTGTACTTAGTCACTGTAGTATTCACTGTAGTATAAGGTGACCATGTTTTTAAAATGAAATCCGGGGACATATTTTTTCTTTACTAGTAATGGCAACAATCAGCGACTCTCTGCCCGTCGCCGCCCGCCTCACAGCCTCTCAAGTCTTACTCTCGGGGGCGTGGCCGGACCTTGAAGGAAGATGGACGCTTGATCTCTCAGCTCCTGCCACCCCGGGACAACTTAAGCTAGAAAGAGAGCACCCAGTCTGCCCCAGCCCTACCTGCAACCATGGGCACGTCGTCGAGAGCTTCCTCCGCCTCACGGTCCAGATCTCCCAGGAGGAATTCGGACCTTTCGGCCCAAAATATCCCGGACATGTTCAGGGCCCAGAGAGGCAACACGGCGCCCTCCCGCCAAAGTCCCGTTCCAGGCCCAGCGCTACCTCTCCACCACGATCACATGGATATAGTGCTCAGACCGTCACAGGCGGCTCCGCAACCGAACCCGTCTCCGCCTGATACCGGAGCGTTCAACCCCGCGCAGCAACGAGCCCTCACCATCGAGGACTTACGGAGCGTGGCCACAGACATAAAAGACACTCTAGCGGCAGCCATATCTGAACTCCGGCTGGAGGTCCGCTCCCTTCATGACAGGGTTACCCGCACGGAAAGCGCGGTAGGGGACCACAAACGCATCCTGCACCGAGCGACCGAGAAGGTGGACGACCACACCCTCCAATTGCGGGATGTAAACCGCCATTTGGAAGACCTGGACAATAGGGGTCGCAGACACAACCTGAGGGTCCGGGGCCTACCCGAATCGGTGGAGGGGGACCACCTTGTGCCAGCAGTAGTGGAGCTGTTCAATTCGGCCCTTGGTAGACCACCCCAGGCACGCATAGACATGGAGAGAATCCATCGTGCCCTACGCCCCAAGGGAAGGGAAACAGACCCGCCTCGGGACATAATATGCTGTCTCCCTGACTTCAGGCTGAAGGAATACATCCTACGCATGGCCAGAGGCAAACGCCTGGCTCATCGCGACGCGCCAATCCAGATCTTCCAGGACCTGTCTGGGATCACGCTCCAACATTGCAGGGACCTCAGACCCCTGTTGGAGACCCTCCGAGCCAAGAACATTGGATACAAATGGAAGTTTCCGTTTTGCTTGTCAGCCTCGCACCAGGGCCGCACTGCTTTGCTTAAGGTCCCGGAGGACCTACCGCGTTTCTGTGAAACCCTGGGGCTACCCCTCGTTGCGGTTCCGGACTGGTATTCTGCCTACCGCCAATCTGTACATCGTTGGCCCGCCACCCATGCAGAACCGATGGAGACGCAGGCTTCCAGCTATCGCTGCCGCCGTTCCCCATCGAGCTCTCGGAACCACCCCGGCCCGCAGGCCCCCAAGACGGATCACATGGCCTCCCCGCCACCGGCCGCACGGAGAGCCCGGCGAGAGTACTGAAGCCCCATGGAACCCCCCCTCAGTCACAGTGTTGTGCTACGAGCTATATAGGACAGCAACCTGCCCACCTCCAGATATCTGAACTTTCCATGTTGGACTGTGGGGGCACGTGAGCCTTTCGGTTTATCTTTATTTGTACTCAGAGTCTCAGGTAATCGTGCTAGGGAAAGGACTGAGTGGAAACAGGGAAAACGACCTGCGGAGGGAAATGACCTGAGGTATGCCGGGGTCACGTGGTCAGTATGCCTAAAAGGGGGCATACTCAAGTAGAAGTAAAAGAAGAAATAGCAATAAAAAGGGGATGGGTGGGTGGGCCACAGAAAACCGACGCCCAGAAGGAGGAAGGAGGGTGGGTTTAAATACCTCCCGACTCCTCCTACAAATACAGGCTTGACCTGCAGTCAGCCTTTAAACTTGTACTCAGAGTCTCAGGTAATCGTGCTAGGGAAAGGACTGAGTGGAAACAGGGAAAACGACCTGCGGAGGGAAATGACCTGAGGTATGCCGGGGTCACGTGGTCAGTATGCCTAAAAGGGGCCAAAAAATAACACAGTAGGATGAGCTAGGGAAGGGATTGAAATGAAAGTAACTGAATGTACCACAAGCCCCTAATGCAAGAATGCCTGTGACTGACATGTGAACTGGGATATGTCTGGAAAAGAAAGCTACCTACCGCCCACCTAACTCTTCCACAACAAGAATACAAACCCCCTACGAATAGCAGCAAAACTGCACCTGTACTGAAACCATGGCCTGGAGTGAATGATGAAGTGCCACCCTAGATAGGAAGCAGGTAATGACTAAATGTCATGCCCTGTGCTAGCAGGGAAGGGGGTACTAGGGAAAAGGAAAAGTGGCCTATCCCTGAGTATGTCCGCAACGGTCTAGCGCCCAGAATGTCCTGGACCCCGCTAAAACCCGTTTGAAGCTGCAAGTGGCAAAAGAAAGCAAACGCAAGTAGGTACTGGCATGTTTGTGAGAAAAGAACCCAGGATACCGAGATAGGAACGCCTGGAAGATATCCCAGGCCGAGTCACGAGTTTCCGGGCTGTATTGAAAAGGACTTGAAGATCAAGCTTCGTCTATGACAAAATCCGAATATACAAGGAGGGTGCACAACCATGTGAAAAACCTGTAACTGGAGAAGGATGGATGACGGCACAATCTGCGATATCTGCTGCCCGTGACATGAACTCTGCAAAGAAGCAAGACATTGTTAAACAAAACCAACAAGCCCCAACTTACCTTAGGAAAAGGAAAACCCCTACCTCCCCTTACCCCTACCTACGTAAGTGTCCGTGATTGACACATGCAGTGATGTAGAGCAGGACAGAGAGCGTGTCAGTCTGCGGAACTGACGAGGCTGAGCAACCTGAGGCAAAGCAGGCCAACGGAAAACGTAACACTCAAGCCTAACAACCTGAAGACATGTCGGGTAGGTGATGTAAGTGACGAGATTACGTGACGTATGAAAAATGTAATGAAAGCCGTGAGAAGCGGATGAGGGGACTTGCCACTGCACAAGCCAATTAGAAACGAACATCTCAATCCGACAGTACCTGTAAATGTGACAGGTAACCAGCAGTGGAGAGTGGACATGAACTAACGTGAGGACATGAATGTGACCTGTATGTATGGACTGTGCAAATGAAACGTGGGTAAGTGTAGGACTAGTGCAGCTGGACTGAGAACGTGACAACCCCATGAATAGCAAAGGCCGAGCGACCTGCCGCGTAGCAGGCAAATTAAAAACGTACACTCAGGCCTGATGAACGTGAAGACGTGTCAGGTTATTGTATGCGAAAAGCCAAGATGCATGAACGTGTGAGAAACGGATGAGGGGACTTGCCACTGCACAAGCCAATTAGAAACGAAACATCTCAATCCGACAGTACCCGTAGACGTGACAGGTAACCAGCAGTGGAGAGGGGCCATGAACTAACATGTATGCCCAGACTATGAAAATTAATTGTGGGTAAATGTAGGACAAGTGCAGCTGGACTGAGAATGTGACAAACCCGTGAATTACCAAGGCCGAGCAACCTGAGGCGTAGCAGGCAAATTAAAAACGTACACTCAGGCCTGATGAACCTGAAGACGTGTCAGGTCATTGTATGAGAGATGAAATGTCAAGATGCATGAAACGTGTGAGAAACGGATGAGGAGACTTGCCACCGTACAAGCCAATTAAAAACGCTCATCTCAATCCGTAAGCACCCATAGACGTGATGGGTGACACACCCCCCCCCCCCCCCCATCGGTGAACGCCATGAATCAAAATGAACATACCAATGCTACCAACTAGAAAACATCCCAACTGAAACCTGCATGAGAAACGTAAGTTGCATGAAACGCACACACACTAGAGAACATGAAAAGCATGGGAAACAAAAACATGAGAAATGTAAATACCTGAGAACATAAAAATACCCTGAGAAACGGAATCGTATGCATCACGACTGAAACCTGTATGAGTAACGTAAACACTTGAGAACATGAATAGCATGAGAAACGTAACGTAAAACGGAAAGTACAAACGTAAAATTGCATGAGAAACGGAAAACATGAGAACAGAAATAGCATGAGCAACGTGAACACCCGAGAACATGAGTAGCAAGAGAAACGTGTACACTTGACAAACATGAATCGCAACCACAAGGCAAGCATGAGCCACGCGATTGCACAGGAACATGACAACCATAAGAAACGTAATCGCATGGGAGAAACCATACGCAACGCAACGCATTAGCCAGGTAATCGCATGAGAGCCAACCAAGAGAAGCGTGAACGCATGAGCAACTACCATGCGAAACGCAATCCCATGAGAACCAGCCATGATAAACGTGATCGCATGAGAACCTACCATGATAAACATGGCCAACACGCGAACGCAACTGCATGAGAACCACCACGCGAACGCAACTGCATGAGAACCACCACGCGAACGCATGATAACTACCACATGAACGCAAACACATGAGCACCACCACGCGACCGCATGAGAACCACCACGCGACCGCATGAGAACCACCACGCGACCGCATGAGAACCACCACGCGACCGCATGAGAACCACCACGCGACCGCATGAGAACCACCACGCGAACGCGACCGCATGAGAAACCACCACGCGAAACAAAATCGCCTGCAAAACGTAACCGCATGAAAACTGCAATCGCACCAGAAACGTAATCGCATGAGAACATAATACCATGGAAAACGTAATTGCATGGAAACATAGTCGCATGAAAAACAGTCACCTGAAAAAATGTAATCGCATCAGAAACATGATACCATGGGAAACGTAATCATATCAGAAACATAATACCATGGGAGACGTAGTCGCATGGGAAACGGAGTCGCATGAAAAAACATAGTCGCATGAAAAAACGTAGTCGAATTAGAAACATACCATGGGAAACGTAGTCACATGAAAAACGTAAACGAGTCAGAAACATACCACGGGAAACGTAGTCGCATGGGAAACATAACCGCATGAGAAGACACCATGAGAAACGTAATCGCATGGAAACGTAGTCGCATGAAAAAAAAAAAAAAAAAAGTAATCGCATCAGAATACCATGGGAAACGTAATCGTATCAGAAACATAATACCATGGGAAACGTAGTTGCATGGGAAACGTAATCGAGTCAGAAACATACCATGGGAAACATAGTCGCATGGGAAGCGTAGTCGAATTGAAACATGATACCATGGAAAACGTAGACGCATGGAAAACATAGTCGCATGGAAAACGTAATTGAGTCAGAAACACACCATGGGAAACAGTCACATGGGAAGCGTAGTCGAATTAGAAACATATACCATGGAAAACGTAGTCGCATGGAAAACGTAGTCGCATGGAAAACGTAATTGAGTCAGAAACACACCATGGGAAACATAGTCGCATGGAAAACGTAATTGAGTCAGAAACACACCATGGGAAACATAGTTGCATGGGAAACATAGTCGCATGGGAAACATAGTCGCATGGGAACCGTAACACACGAGGACCGTGATCGCACATGAACATGATCGCATGAGAAACATAATCGCATTAGAACTACTATGCGAAACGTAATCGCATGAGAACCACCATGAAAACCGTGATTGCATGAGAAACGTAACACGATGACCACGATCGCACGCGAACGTGATCGCATGAGAACGTGACCGTACGTGAAACATAATCGCATGAGGACATCACTAGCATAAGAAACACATTGCAGGAGGACATTACTGGCATAAGAACACATAGCATGAGGACATAACTAGCATGAAAAACGTAATCGCCTAACATGAATCGCATAACATGAATCGCATAACATAAGAGAAACAAAACCATCAGAAGAACCTTAACTAGCAGGAGAAACTCAGAAACTTTGACGGGGAGCCCTCAGCACCCACTGGGCTGTCACTGGGAGACATGTGTCACAGGGGAGGAAACAGGCCGCGCTGGGGAAGATGCTCCTTCAGCCAAACAGCGCTCAGCTACATGACACAGCTAGGAGGAAGCAGAGTGCGGACAGGGAAAGCACATGCCCACACACTCGACCCCCCCCCCCCCCCGCACCGGGATGTGACCTCTGATGCTGACTGAGCCCACAAAACTACTGCACCTGACCCAACCAACATCCCCCCATGTGAGGTACTAGACTAGCTTGAGGAGCCATGGAGCGGGTGACGTCATAGGAGCAAACGGGGGGCGGGAGGAACAGGCGGGCGGTCTCCATGGAGCCCTGTACCACGTGGATGTGGGTGCCCGGAGGAGTGAGAGGGAGGACGGCTGGCTCCCCTCTCACCGAGTATGCCCGGAGGAGCAGGAGGGAGAATGGAGGGACCCCCCACAGCGTGAGCCCGAGTGGAGAAGCAGGCGGCCCCTATGATGCTGACAAGGGCCTGGCTGACATGGTGGACAGCCCCCCCAATGGTGCCTGCCACAACTACAAACCTGCACCCCCCCTGCAAGCATCGGGAGAAGCGGGGGGGCGGTTGGGGTGAGCGGTGCTCAGCTGACAGAGGAGGATGGGGTGCAGACAGTCCGGTCCACTGGGAATCCTGAGGAGAGCACAATGGACACCTGCAGCAGCTGCCTCCATTGCTCTGGACAGAAACAGGAAGTGACGTGCAATACCCAGAAACCCCACACACCAGAAAACCGACGCCCAGAAGGAGGAAGGAGGGTGGGTTTAAATACCTCCCGACTCCTCCTACAAATACAGGCTTGACCTGCAGTCAGCCTTTAAACTTGTTCTACCTATGTTCCACTTCGTTCACTGGTGTCCACATTACACCATGGTTTGAGGGCCGAGAAACTGTACTTATTCCTTACGGAGCTGCTGCGGCCAATGTTACACTGATCCTTCTTTATCAGAGCCCGCAGAGTGAATGTATCGCCGCTTAACCAGGGCGGGACGTGTCTCCTACTGTGCGCCTAAACTACTAAGGAACCCGCCTACTATTACAACTCTTGGGATAGGCTGTCGAAAGGCCGCGAGCGGACAACAGTGATCCCACCCCCAGGCCGCAGTTTACATCCAAACTACATGGCCCAGAGTGCCGAGCGACGGGAATATGCGCCTGTACTACGCTTCCCAGACTGCACTTCGACGGAACGCCTGTGTCATCCCGGAAGCTCCCTAGCATCCACATACACGTATTTCCGCCCCGACAGACGGATGGACCGCACAACATCCTGTACCAAGCCCCTCTACACCTACCCTTGGACACTGCTGGACTGCCCATTTCCGGAGGTCCATGCCGACTTGGCCTGACCGCAAGTTCCGGGACTAGACTGGCGCTGGCTGACCGGCCCACTCCGAATACCTTGGCTATTACGCTACCTAGGCACTAGAGACTGTCCGGATGGGGCCGGAGCCCCGGCCCGACGATGTGCAGAGCAGGAACAGATCACGGATACCCCCCAGGCAGGGCTGATTCACCCGAGACTGTGCAAGGCTCTGTGCTCCTGGATCGGACTCGCTCCGGGTCTCCAGGGGGGATTGTTCCCCGCGTTGTTCCTGAGGGGTTCCGGGCCCCCCCTGAACGGCCCCTCTATCGGCCTGCCCCTTCGGGTGCTCGATGCACTATGATCCACGGGGAGGATCGCTTCCCGGGAATGGTAAAAGTACCTAGGGCACAGTCAGCCAACGCATTCTCATACCCTGTAGTGGGGGGATGCCTGCTCAGCTGCAGATGTTTATAGTAACATAGCCGCCCCCACTCAGACCTGACATAACCGGGTTGGGCGGCTGGGAGGGGGACCCACGCTCTCCCGATAGTCGAAGGGGATTTTCCCTCCCGACCCAACAGAAGGGTCACACACTGCAGTGGGAGTAGGGGGAGGATCAAGTGCCGAGGGGTTGGGGAGTCCCCGCCTCCTGGGGAGACCTCGGGCCATTGGCTGAGGGGTGCTTGGGGGGACGGGGAGGCCCCGCTCCTCTACTAGGTAATGTTACGGCTCACTCTCTCAAGTGACTGGGTTTAGGCATCACACCACTTACTGGTTGTTCTGGGGTGGCAAGGGACCATTTCGGTGTACTTATTAATTTGTTTATTTGTTTTAGTTTTGCATTTTGAGCAGGCTCGTTTTCCTGATAGTTCTCGTCCAACCCCCACGCGGGGGTACCCGAGGACCTGCTCGCCAGTTTTTGACAGGCGTGCCTGTCCAGGTAGCTCCGTACACACCTACCATACATTAGGTTCCCATTCCAAAACCACCGTCCTGTCTCAACTTCTGCGACCAGATACCGCGCCTTGCACCGACGGTGTGATTGTACATCTCCTGCCCCCCCCCCCTATCTTGTTCTTGTTCCACCCTCATCCTACCTACTCACCGCCCCCCCCTTATCACTCCCCTCCCCCCCCCTCGGGGACAATGACTGCCTCACGTGACCGGGTTGACCCGTCCACTGACCTGGGTCCCCCCTCCCTACAACTGAAAATTTACTCCCTGAACGTCTGTGGCCTTAACACGCCCGAAAAGCGCTCCCAACTTCTTACCTCGGCAAACAAAGAAAAATCGCAAATAGTCCTGTTACAGGAAACACATTTCAGATCAGACAGCGTACCAACCCTGAGGAGCCAGCACTTTCCAATAGCATTTCATGCCACCAATGACACCTCAAAGTCCAAGGGGGTTTCCATACTGCTCGCAAAACACTGCCCCCTCCAAGTGGAGGACGTTCTCAGGGACCCGGACGGGAGATTTCTCTTCCTTAAAGGGAAAATTCTCAATACACCTGTGACCATTGCTAACATCTACATCCCTAATTCACACCATGTCCCGTTCTTTTGCGACATTGCCCAACGTCTCATAGCCTTCCAATCTGGTATGCTGATACTGGGAGGGGATTTCAACGTCCCTTTGACCCCCCTTCTCGACACATCGAACGGGTCCTCTTGCTTGACATACCGCGCACTCCAAGCTATCAAAACCCAGTTGCACCTGCTAACTCTACACGACTCGTGGCGTACGCTGTTCCCGACGGTCAAGGACTATACGTTCTATTCCCCCCTACACGCCAAATACTCGCGCATTGACTTCCTCTTCCTCTCACAGGCAGACCTGTTTCGCCTGACTGACGCTACTATAGAACCTATGGTGCTCTCGGACCACCATCCGATCTCCATGACGCTTACCTGGCAGGGTCAACGACCGGGGCGGCCCGTCTGGAGAATGGACGACTCTCTCCTCCTTGACCCGGGAGACGCCGCCGCCATATCTAATAGTATTGCGCAATACTTTGCCGATAACTCGCCCGCGGAGATAGCGCCTGCAACGGTTTGGGCGGCGCATAAGTGCGTTCTCAGGGGTGAAATAATCTCCCTCATGACAAGACGGCGCAAACTGCGATCGGCTCGCATCAACGAACTCTCTGACAAAGTCAGGACCCTTGAGTTAGCCCACAAACGATCTCTGGCGGCGGATTCCCTCAAAGCCCTGCTGGAGGCTAGAAACGACTTACGAACAGAACTTCATTCTAGACTGACTCGCAAATTTACCATAACGCAGAAACTATACTACGAATTTGGCAACAAATCAGGGAAATTGCTGGCTGCCGCTCTTCAAAAGAAGAAAGAGGCCAACACGATCCACTCGATCACTACCCCTACAGGGGAGAAGCTACACAGGACTGATTTGATCGCTAAACAATTTACATCGTACCTCTCATCCCTGTACAACCTGCCCACACCCACCGACTCGGGACCCCCCCAATCACGGGCCCAGCTAATCGACCACTTCCTCACTCAGTACGGGTCCCCCCCATCCAAGTCCCGGACTTCTCGCACTTAGACGCACGAGTGACGGTGGAAAAGACACTTACAGCACTAAAACAATTGAAACAGGGTAAGAGCCCTGGCCCAGACGGCCTCACTTCAGGCTATTATAAGGCGTTCTCCGCACTACTACTCCCCCATTTTGTCAGTGCTTTCAATGACATCCCTTTCTCACCCGCCACTGGCACAGACCTGTTGGAAGCACATGTCACCCTAATCCCCAAGCCTGGGAAGGACACCACAAGGGTCCCCAATTACCGGCCCATCTCACTGCTGAATGTGGACGTGAAGCTATATGCCAAAGTACTGGCCAATAGGCTGCTGCCCTACATTCCGACCCTCATCTCCACCGATCAAGTGGGTTTTGTCCCTGGGAGGGAGGCCAGGGACAACACCGCGAAAGCAATAAATATACATCACTGGATGTCCACCTCCAAAACCCAGGGGTTCATGCTTTCCCTTGATGCCGAGAAGGCGTTTGATAGGGTGGCCTGGGACTATATTGAGGCAGCCCTCCACAAAACAGGCCTACCCGCTCAATTTCCCCGTATGATTATGGCCCTCTACTCCGTCCCTACTGCTAGGGTCAGGGTGAACGGCAGGCTCTCGGACACCTTCTCGGTACACAATGGCACAAGGCAAGGATGTCCCCTCTCTCCCCTGATTTTCACCCTGACCCTGGAGCCCCTTCTTAGACGGCTACGGGACAACCAGGACATTATGGGAGTCACGATACGGCGCAAGCAATACAAGGTTGCCGCATATGCGGACGACGTATTGCTGTTTCTGACAAACCCCTTGGTCACATTACCAAATTTGCTTAAAGACTTTCGCCTCTTTAAAACGCTTTCCAACCTACAAATTTATTTCAGTAAATCCTCCGCACTCAATATCTCCCTCCCACAGAACCTGGTGGCCACCTGTAAGCAAAATTTCCCCTTTAAATGGGAGCCCAATGAAGTAACTTATTTAGGAATCAAATTGCCCGTTAGGCTCTCCGATCTGTACGCTAGGAATTTCCTACCCGCCTTGCATAAGGTAAAGGAGGACCTGATTGAATGGAGCAAAGGTACTTTTTCATGGTTCGGTAGGGCGGCCATTTTAAAAATGAATGTCCTTCCCAGCCTCCTCTATCTATTACAGGCAATCCCTATCAAACTCCCTCCTGCCTTCTTAGCTTCCTTTAAGTCCACATGTAGTGCCTTTATTTGGGCCAACCGTCCGGCTCGACTGAAATGGGATAGACTCACCCTTCCCAAACTTAGAGGTGGCATCGGTCTGCCGGACCTATCCCGTTACCACAGAGCCTGTCTGCTGACACGGGTGGTGGACTGGCATCTCCACGGCGCAGACAAGGACTGGGTGGAACTCGAGGAAGCCTTTGTAGGTTTTCGAATCTCCCACCTTCCTTGGATTGCTCCGGCCCTCACCCCCAAACCGTGCACGACCCACCCTTTAATTAACCCCGTCCTGTCTTGCCTAAAGGTCACGACTGACGGCCCGGATTCCGCCCATTTCCCTGGCCCTATGACACCGCTTAATCATAACCCGGGTTTCCCAGATGGAGTCGGCACGGTCGACCCACAGTACACATGGACAGCCCCCTTGTTACGGGCGTTTCAGTTTTTTGATGGTGGAGTACTCCTCTCGGAATCCGCCATGGCTCTGAAATTCCCTGACTTCCACATTTCCCGATTCAAATTTTTCCAGATCAGGCATTTCCTACAAAGCACATCACTGCCGGCCCGTTGGTGTAGGACCCCCATGCCTTTAGAAAAGCTTTGCCAATCCACTGACCCACAACGACACCTGATCTCTACCCTGTACTCCATACTCACTCCTCAAACGACTTCCAACGCTAACATCCATGGGAAGTGGGAATCCGATCTTGGGTTCCCTATTTCCGATGATGATTGGAACTCGATCTGGACCCATACTCACAAGGGTTCTATAAATGTCTCAGCACAGGAGAACAGATTTAAGATATACTCAAGGTGGTACAGGACCCCCAGCAAACTTCACAAGTTCTTCCCCACAGTAGCCCCCACTTGCTGGAGGTATGAGACGACCGAGGGTACACTCATACACATTTGGTGGGAGTGCCCTAGGCTCCAGCCATTCTGGAAGGAGGTTCACGCCCTAATTGCCAGTATCACCACATTCACCCCAGACTACACTCCGGCGCAATATCTACTACACCACACGTCCCTTCCCAACTCGGTCTACCGAAAATCTCTAGTGCTGCACCTAATAAATGCAGCCACACAATGCATTCCTCTACGATGGAAAGACCCTCACCCACCCACCATTGCTGACTGGCAGAATAGGGTTAACAAAATCGAAGAGATGGAAAGACTTATACATCAAGCTCGGGATGCCTCTGAGAAATTTAGACTTCCCTGGGGCTGCTGGGTGCACTACAGGGAATCTCTTCCCTCGAGCTCAAGATCGGCCCCCTCTGACACCCCCTCTCCCCTGCATTGACGCTCCTAGACCCACTTACTCTGACAACAGACTGACTGTCCCCGAACCCCCCCACCCTCTCCTCCCCCCCCTTTTTTTATCCATCTCTCCCTTCCCCTACCAACACCTTCGGCAGGGGCCTCAGGGCTTTTGCTTGTAGACACAATGTTAAGACGGCATAGCTCGATACGAAACCCCGCTGATCAGTGGGTTGGTTAGCCCCCTTTGCCAAACGGTAGCAGTATAGACACGGGTCTCAACCCGGATGGATGGGACACTACAACTGCCGGGACCCAGCTGAACCATACCCATACCTATTTTAGTTCTTCCAGTATACCCTCCCGCCTACAGTTATGTTCCCTATAGGGGTGGGCGGAGGTTGGGTACGTGCACGATGGTCCCTCTTATATAGGTATCGCTTCAACCCGCTCCCATGTTAGGAGCGCCACCCATGACCTATGTTCCGTATATCTGTTCCGCTGAATTGATGTTTGCGGTTTTATGCTTTTTCTATATGTGTTAATCAAATGTAACCTATGTTCAAGAGCGTTGTAATGCACTGCTGTGACTAATGTACCCTTGTGTTTTCATTACTAAAATAAAATAATTTGAAAAAAAAAAAAAAAAGTCTTACTCTCCGGGCCCCCCGGCTACTACTGGATGGGGAGCGGAGGAAGATCACTCCGCCAGGGAAGGCAAGGAGATAGGCAGATGGCTGGCCAGGATTTGAGCCAAGGCAGAAGAACATGCGAGCGAAGCTGAATTGGCATGCACCCGAAACTGAAGAAATATTCCCTCCGCTCCGACCAGCACATGATCATCAGAAAGGGGCACACATAATGGGAAAAATACAACACCCCTATGCTAGTAGGCACGGCAGAGCGGGGGGTGTAGTTGTAATTTTTTTTATTTTTATTCTGCACTGAATGTCTTTGAAATTGCCCCTGTCCCCTATTAAATCCAATCTGGGGACAAAACCAGGGACTGTCTTGGTCCGGGGACAGTGTCCTCAATCAGGGGACTGTCCCCTGAAACTCCCCGGCAGCTCAGTGATTTTAGTAGCCACACAGTTTCTTGGGTGATAATACCTGAGTGCTTTACTAAGCCAGAGATACTCTGTACCTCTCCCCGATGGCCTAGTAAGTTAGCATCACATGGCAATAAACAGACTACTTTCTTTCAGCATTGTGGAGTGAAATATACAGACTCAATTTGCCTGTGCAACACCACCTCTAATCCTTGAATCAACATGGCCTAGAGTACTGACACTGATGCTAGACTTGCCAGAGCTGTCCATCAATGAAATCAGCCTGATCCCAGATAATGTTGTCTTCTGGTGATATATCTTTAGATTCTCCTTATTGGTATTACACCCTATAGTTTGATCCCTACGGTTCATGCTGATCAGGCTTTCTTGTCTTTTGATTTTGTCCTTTGACCCAGATTAAAAAGTATCACAAACATTAAATAAAGCATTAGTTGTTCATTGTCTTTTCTTCTTTTACACACCTAGCTGTGCCACAAATCTCATGTCATTGTTCCCCTTATTCTTCTCATTGCCTCTGTTTGATTGAGAAAAATAGGAATAAATTGGTACTCTGTATCAAAGTTTTTGTTCACAGTCTTCCTGTTTTGACTGCAAATATGAATAAGTAATTAAAAGTGGGAACAAACTCCCTTGGTTGATTTTTACCTATAGGTAAGCCTACAAAAAGGCTTACCTATAAGTACAGAAAAGCCATTGCATACTAACACATTATAAGTTTGCTTTGCATTTTTTATTTTAATTTTTTAAAGCCAACGGTTTACTACCACTGTAATCAATAATGTAAAATGCTCGGTTGAGATTAATTGTCTTTTTGGTACTATGAGCTTTGAGAATGGTATGTCTCAATTGCTGTAGCCAACTCCCCCCGCCAGTGGCGTCTCCAGCTTCCATATTTAGGGGGGCACATGGGGGGACAGGGACAAAGTAGGGGGGCCAACTATAAAATGCAATTATATATATATATATATATAAATGTATATATATATATATATATATATGTATATATATATATATATATATATATATATATATATATATATATAATTTATATATATATATATATATATATATCCTGGGGCCCTTTACTACGATCCCACAACGGACCCTTTCACATGTTCTGCAGTGAGCTCCATTCCTACTATAATTGGGGCCCCCAGGGTGGCAGAAAACAAGAGATATATGTCACCAGCCCACCAAGAAAATATAAGGGTCAAAGCAGTGGGAGAACTCTCAGGGTTGCAAAGGTTATCTTGTCATTGGGCCCTGGTGTTCTGCCACTGTGTCCCTGCTATTGACAACACTGGTATGGCATCTGTCTCCTTGGCACCGGCAGCAGTCTATTAGGACCTAGTGCTGGTGACATTATGGGTGCATGCAGGGGAAGGCTGGCACTATTGGTTATAGAGAGCCAAGCCCCCAGCTGGTCACCTAGCAGCAGCAATGCTGTATAACCTTCTCTGTTGACATGCTGATTGGGATGTGATCCAAGTGATGCTCCCAGTCAGATCTAATAAACACAGTATTTATTAGCATCAAGAGTACAACCACATATATATATATAATCAACCGTATGTTCCGCAGCCATGTGTGCTCTATGCCTGTAAGGTGTGGTCTTTGATCAATAAAATCACTGATATTTAACACTAGGATTTGACTAGGAGCAGCTAAGCAACCTGCAGGGAGCTCAACCGTCTACAACCAATAGAGACGGGCTTGGGTGTGCTTGAAATCCCACAGTGCTAATCACAGCTACTCTGAGACAGTCCTGATCTGACCAGGAAATGTCTCACTGCCTGTAATTAGCGCTGTGCAGTGTGGGCTTCCTGGCAGGGTCTGGCATGTGGAATTTTGAACATGCCCAGCCCATCTCTAACAACAAATTGTGCTGGCCCTCCTGTACATCAGCCCCATAAAGTAACCAGCACTGGGTTCCTATGGGCTGCCGCCGCTGCCATGGAGACAGAGACCAGCACTGTGAATAGCTGGGACAGGGCAGCAGCTCTGGTTGTTCCAGTACTGGTCCATCCACTGGATTCCCCCATCCACCTATAATGTGTAGATGGGGAAATTGGATCATTAAGACCAGTCATAGACAGTTTAAATCTCAGCTGGTTAAGCAGGAATTGGCTGAGATTTGAACCATTAATGAGCAGATTCTCTTCCCCTGTCAGCACTGTCTGTGTTGATGGGGGAATCAAGCAAGTTGCCTAACTGAAGGTGAAAGTAAATTGTAAATGTCTTGAAAGAACAGGAGAGGGGGAGGTAGACAGATGGGGGAGAGAAGGGATGGGATCAGTAATTACAGTGTACTGGAGTCTGCAGTGCACACACTTACCCACATTCACACACAGCCATAAATGCTGCTGATTTTCATATTTCCCGCCCACACATCCCCTCTCTTCAGATACAGCACACCGGGATAGTGTGGGCGGGACTGAAATGAGGAGGAGCTTTATTCCTCCCTGCTCATATGTGAGGAGAATGAGGGGGTGGCTGTACGTGCTGGGCTGTAAAAGAGTGTCATAGACTGACACTCGGCTCAGCTTGCAGTCACCACTATTGGAATTTACAGGCTGGTTCTCCTGTCCTAAGGACGGGAGAAATCAGTCTGTTTTTTCAGTAACTGGGATGAAGGCTTGGGCCCCCCACAGTGCTCATGGAGTCCTTTCTGCAACTCACTCTTCTCTGTGTCAATGAGGATGCAGGGGAAGGAGCAGATCAGGCAGCTGTGGTTGTGTGAACGCTCGCATTATGCAGTGTCAGCAAGCAGAGGGAGGGGGAGGAAGCCTGGTAATAAAACCTGGAAACTCTTTGTTTTCTATGCAGACGTGAGCCTGATTTTGCACTTTCCAGTGATAGTAAATAAACGGGTGTGAGACCCGCGCTATAGACGAAAGACGTCCTTTTATGTGCATTACCCACGCGCGCCGCTGGGGGAAGCGCTGCGGGTAAACACTGTGCCTGCGCGTCGCTGGGGAGCCGATGCGTGTTCCCGGCGGCCGCGATGTCCGCCAGCTACCCACGATCGGCGGTGAAAGCAGGGATGTGGAGCACACAGAGCTCCACGTCCTGTCAGGGAGAGAGGAGACCGATCTGTGTCCCTTGTACATAGGGACACAGCATCGGTCACCTCCCCCAGTCAGTCTCCTCCCCCACACAGTTATAACACACCCAGGGAATACATTTAACCCCTTCCTCACCCCTAGTGTTAACCCCTTCCCTGCCAGTCACATTTATAGAGTAATTAGTGCCTTTTTATAGCACTGATCGCTGTATAAATGTCAATGGTCCCAAAATTGTGTCAAAAGTGTCCGATATGTCCGTCGCTCTTTTGCGCAAACCAATTAATATTGCGATTTTTTTTTACAAAAATATGTAGAAGAATACTTATCGGCCAAAACCGAGGAAAAAAATATAAAAAAAAAAATGGGATATTATTATAACAAGTAAAAAATATTGTGGGGCAGATTCACAAAACAATTACGCCTGTCTAACTGGGGTTAGACAGGAGTAATTTCAAATTTTGCGCGTCGTATCACTAGTTTGAATCCTCAAACCATGATACGCCGGCTTCGGGCTTCGATCCGAGAGGCTTACGTCTTCGTAAGCCTTCGGATCTACGCTGCCATCTATTTGCGGCCGCTGGGAGGAGTTCGCGTCGTTTTGATGCGTCGGGATATGCAAATGTGTTTTTACGGGGATTCACGAACATACGAGCGGTCGTCGCAATCGTTTTCGTCTATTTTTTTGTACGTAATGTTAGAGCAGCTTTTTGCTGCTCTAACTTTACGTAGCCCATGTTAAGTATGGCCGTCGTTCCCGCTTCGAATTTATTTAAAATTTTATTTTGTTTACGTAACTCGTCGGGACGTGGATCGCCCGTAAAAGTACGCTACATAAACAACGAATGACGTCACGACGTGATTTCGCGCAATGCACGGCGGGAAATTTGCTAACGGAGCATGCGCAGATCGATCGCCGCGGGAACGCGCCTAATTTAAATGTTTCACGCCCCCTACTCGTCTATATGGATTGCGACGGGAGAAATACACTACGCCGCCGTCGTTTACCGTATAAAATCTACCTGAATTCCACGTAGAGCAAGGTAAAAAACGGCGGCGTAGTGTATTTCTGATACGCTACGATAATCCATTTCTCTGTGAATCTGCCCCTGTGTTTTTTTTCAAAATGTTCTGTCTTTTTTTGTTTATAGTGCAAAAAATAAAAATCGCAGAGATGATCAAATACCACCAAAAGAAAGCTCTATTTGTGGGAAAAAATTATAAAATATAATTTGGGTACAGTGTTGTATGACCGCGCAATTGTCATTCAAAATGCATCAGCGCTGAGAGCTGAAAATTGGTCTGGGCAGGAAGGGGGTTTAAGTGCCCAGTAATGAAGTGGTTAAAAGTGGGGTATGCCTGTATTTATTTCAGCTTTGTGTTTAGCCATTTCCCTGAAGTTTAACTTTAAAGATGTAATAATTTATATTTTCTAGAACACATAACCGGGGAATGCATTCTGTTCAGATTTAGTCAAGTCATGAACTCTGCAGGATGTAGGCATTTTCATAAGGTGACTAGAGGTGATTGTTTAACTTATTCATTCACCCAAGACAACATAACTTAAAGAATATAAATGTAATTTGTCTCTTCTATTGACCTTTCATGATCTGTAATGTGTTAGCTGGGATCCACTATAAAGAGAAGTAATAGGATTTTTTAATACAGCTTACCTGTAAAATCCTTTTCTTGGGAATACATCATGGGACACAGAGCCTTAATTACTTAATGGATTATGTATTCACCACAGGTGATTGGACACTGGCAAACCCAATTAAAATTGAGTTCCTCTCCTATATAACACCTCCCAGTTCTGTAGCAAAGCAATAAGTGTCCCACGTTAAACTCCAAAGAGGAGTGGGAGCTCTGTGTCCCGTGATGTATTCCCAAGAAAAGGATTTTACAGGTAGGCTCTAAAAAAATACCTATTTTCTTGATCATACATCATAGGACACAGAGCCTTAATTACTTAAAGGGGTTGTAAAGACAAAAATATTTTCCTCTTAAATTAAAGTCTGACAGTAGCTGATAAAGTAAAAAGTAATGTTTTGCATTATAACTAGTTTGATACCTGTTAAAATCGAGCCGATTTATTCACCTCCAGCACTCCTGAATCATTATTCTCACTGACTTCCTGGTTTGCGGTGCGCATTCATTCTCGATACATCACGGCCTAATGGGAACTACAGTTCTCATTAGGCTTAGCCTCCATGCCTGTGAGGGATAAGAGAGCATCTTCACACAGGGCTGTAGTCATAGGGAGGGGGTGAGCACATTCTGCTTTCCACCATGCAAAACGGCTCAGGTGCTGGTGGAAAGCAAGAAGAGGAAAGACAGGAAATGGCATTTTCAAACCTGGATTACTGTATTTTGGAGGTCAAAAGGAAAAGCGAGGTAAGTGATATTTAAATGCTCTAGCTTACAGCAATCAATTGATCTAATAAAAAAACGAACCTTTAGTGTTCCTTTAATGGGATGTCCCATAGCAATGCTAAAATTTGAGGGGAGGGAGACAGAGATCAGAATAAGACAGCCATTGAGCCAGAGGATCTATACTGCTGCCTGCAGCACACTATGCCCGAAGGCGGCATCCTCATAGCCTCTCATATCTACCTGGTAGATGGCAATGGTTAATGGCAAATTTCCTAATATGCCACGTTCACACCAGGAAACATATGCCTTCCAGATTCTGTAGTAGATGAGCCTAAAGGCCGGATTCCTAGACTTAACTAGAGTGGATAGGACTGGCCCTGAGAGCCCACGCTTCCTCAGAATGTGGGTCTCAACAGCCAAACCGCCAAATTTAGACTTTGTAAGGCAGGATGGAATATTGGACCCTGCGAAAGTAGGTCTGGGCGTAATGGAAGAACCCAAGGTCTTCCTACTGCCATCCTTACGACTTCTGCATACCAGGGTCTCCTGGGCCAAGCCGGGGTGACCTTTCCTTCCTTCTTGACTCTCTGAAAGAATCGTGGGAGAAGCAGAACTGGAGGGAACGCATAAATAAGGGAATACTAATCCCATGAGATTGTCAGGGCATCTGAGCCTTGAGCACAGGGATCTCTTGTTTTCGACACAAAGTTGTCTAGCTTTGCTTGGAATCTGGAAGACAACAGGTCCACATCTGGGGTTCCCCATTTCTGAAATATGATTTAAAACGTGTCGGGGTGTAGAGGCCATTCTCCTGGACTCAGTTGCTGGTGGCTTAAAAAATGTGCCTGCCAATTTTCTACCCCTGGAATGAAGATCGCAGATAGGCGAGGAATATGCCGTTCTGCCCAGGCCAGGATGTGATTCACCTCCTTTTGGGCATCCAGACTTCAGGTGCCTCCTTGGTGATTGATATAGGCCACGGCCATAGAATTGTCAGACTGAACCCGAACAGGCCAGCCTTGCAGTCTGTAACCAAACTTTGAGGGCCTAATGAATTGCCCGAAAATACAGAATGTTGATGGGTAGGAGCTTTTCGGCTCCAGACCACTTCCCCTGGGCAGATGCTTCTTCTAGCACTGCCCCCCAGCTCAGAAGGCTGGCGTCTGTGGTCACCACTTTCCAAGAGTGAAGGATTTTCCTTCTGACAGATTTTGGGGAAGCAACCACCAATTGAGGCCCCGGCGAACCCATGGAGATAATATCATAGGAAGATCCCGGGCCTGAACATCTTTGTTCCAAGCTGACAGAATGAGGCTACCATCTTCCCAATAATCTCATGCATATATGGATGGAAGGCCTTCTTTTTGCCTTTACCACCCGGACCAAGTCTCCTATGGCTTTTGACTTTGGCTTGGGATGTAATACCTTGCTTAGGAACGTGTCTATAAAAATGCCCAAGTACTCTAGCCTTTTTTGAGACTTCAAGGAAGATTTCTTCAGATTGAGGACCCAGGCTAGGTACTCTAAATATTCCACTGTGCTGTGCACATTGTGGCCCAAGCGTGCGGTGGACTGATCTATGATCAACAGATCATCCAGGTAGGCTGTTACTGCTATGCCTCGTGCCCTTAATTTTTCTAGGGCCAGGGCCAGTATTTTTGTGAACACTTGAGGTGCTGTAGCCAGCCAAAAAAGTAAGGGCTACAAACTGAAAGTGGCGCTAATCCACCGCAAACCTTAAAAACCTTTTGTGAGCAGGAAATATTGGCACATGTAGATATGCATCTCTGATGTCTATTGCCAGGAATTCTCCTCTCTTCAGGGTGGAAACAACTGAACGGACAGACTCCATGCAGAAGGAGCGAATGTTCAGGAACTGATTCAGACTTTTCAGATCTAGGATAGGTCCGATATTCCTGTTTGGTTTTGGAACTGTAAACAAGTTTGAATAGAATCCTGACCCCTGATCTTCTGGGGCTAACTCCTTGATTACCCCTTGGGACAACAGGTGTTCCAAGGCCAGCAGTAGAGGCCTTCTTTTTTATGGATCTTTGGCAATTCTTGATTTCAGAAAATGGGGCGGTGGAAGTTCTCTGAATTCTAGCTTGGAGCTTGAGGACACTGTGGTGATGACCCACTGTCCTGAACTTCGTTCCACCAGGCATTTGCAAAATGCAGCAGCCTTCCCACCACTCGGCTAAGCGGGGGACATCCCTTTATAGGGAAGTTTTGGGGGTTCTGCTTAGACTTTAAACCCCAAGTTCTTTTCTGCCCTTGGGCTTGGCTCTGGGCTTCCCCCTAGCGTTAGACTGGGGAGGCCATCGCCACTGCCTGGAGACTGAGTTTCCACAGGCTGGAGAAAGAAAACATTTAAATAAGTGACGCTTACTCTTCTTCTTAACCGCCAATAGAGTAGACTTGCCTCCGGTAATCTTTTGAATGTATTTATCCAGCTCATCCCCAAACAGGCGTTTGTTATAGATGTCATATGAACATACGACTGAAAATACCAAAAGAAAAAGGATTCAAAATACAGAATGCAAATCTTTTGTTATAAATGTCATTTTCGTTTTTTTGAATGGGCAGTGAGTGTAGTTAGTGAAGCAGCTTCTCTTTTGTGCTGAGTACAGTGAGTAGTACAGTAAAGCCAAATAAACTTTCCTGTGGATTTTCATCTGAAAGGAGATCAGTTGGCCAGACTTTTGAACCCAAAAATGGTTTTCTGATGGAGTTTAAAAACAAACAAATTTTCTGAAAACGAACGGAAAATGATCGTTTTTATGTTTGTTGTTAAAAAAGTCTGACCAAGTGTATGGGGCTTAACAATAGTTAATATGGATGAGCCGCGTGTTGAAAGTGCCGCGAATCCTGCGATATATTTACGAAAGTACAAAATGATGAAAATCCTTTTTCTGTTCGTATTTTCAGTTATATGTTCATATGACATCTATACCATTTTGAAAATACGAACAGAAAAAGGATTTTCGTCATTTTGTACTTTCGGAAATATATTGTGGGATTCGCGGCACTTTAAACACGTGGCTCATCCATTTTAACTATTGTTAGGCCCCATACACTTGGTCAGACTTTTTAACAACAAACATAAAAACGGTCGTTTTCCGTTCGTTCTCAGAAAATTTGTTTGTTTTTAAACTCCATCAGAAAACCATTTTTGGGTTCAAATATTTGGCCAACTGATCTCCCTTCAGATGAAAATCCACAGAAAAGTTTATTTGGCTTTACTGTACTACTCACTGTACTCAGCACAAAAGAGAAGCTGCTTAACTAACTACACTCACTGCCCATTAAAAAAAAAACGAAAATGACATCTATAACAAAAGATTTGCATTCTGTATTTTGAATCCAAAATACGAACAGAAAAAGGGAATTCAAAATACAGAATGCAAATCTTTTGTTATAGATGTCATATGAACAATGAACATACGACTGAAAATACGAACAGAAAAAGGATTCAAACAAAATACAGAATGCAAATCTTTTGTTATAGATGTCATTTTCGTTCTTTTGCCGATTTCATTTTGTCGTATTTTCGTCGGATCGTTCGTTTGTATTTGCGGTTGTTCGTTATGCGGCTCATTCGTAATCCCGTCGTTTTCGTATTTTGGTGCTTTAATTTTTCATATGTACACATTATTCCGCGGGTACGAAAATGAAAATTGTCGTACGAAAATAACATTCGTACGAACGGGAATGCACATATCTAATTTTAATTGGGTTTGCCAGTGTCCGATCACCTGTGGTGACTACATAACCCATTAAGTAATTAAGGCTCTGTGTTCTGTGATGTATGATCAAGAAATCTCTTTCCTTTTCCAAAAGACAATCTTCCAAAGCAGACCATCTCATCCTCCAGCTTCACTTCAACTGAAGTCATCAACAGCTATGAAACTTGAAATTTCAGACTCTGTTCCTTGTCATTGAACTTGCTCATTGTGAAGCCAAGTAGTGATCTGAACACCCTGGAAGATGTATTTTTTAAGGGTCAGAAATAAAAGTTCAAAAGTATTTCTCCATACGACAGAGGCAAAGATAGAAATATGGAAGCCAATATCCTTGACATATTATTAACAATAGAAGCCCCCAGGGCTATTAAGCTCATTCTTCTTTCACAATTTCACTATCTAGTGATTTGTTGAGCTAGAACAAGTAGGTAGCCAGTGAAGTCAGGGTTTCTGTAAGCCGATTATAAAAATATGATCCACTTAGTAGTAAAATAATCATAAGAGTGACAAATCCAGAGCTTGCACCTCTTAAAAGTGGTTAGCAATAAACTCTCCACATTCCATATATCAACCAAACCCTTATTTTGACTACCCCTTGCTGCTAATACCTTTCCTGTGCTCCCCTGCAGCCTCATTAGAACCAAGAAAAATATCCAATACTTTCAGAGGGAATCATTTTACTTTCTCGCCTTCCTTCTACAATTCTTTTCCTGTCAGAATGGCCCGTCATTTGAACAGAATAGTGGGAACTTGGGGGCTGCCACAGGTAAATGCAGGCACTTTTAGGTTGGGGAAGCTGGCAGAAGCCCCCCATGAAAGAGTCACTTAACCACTTGCATACTGGGCACTTACACCCCCCTCCTGCCCAGGTAAAATTTCAGCTTCCGGCACTGCGTCGCTTTAACTCACAATTGCGCGGTCGTGCGACGTGGCTCCCAAACAAAATGTACGTCCTTTTTTCCCCACAAGTAGAGCTTTCTTTTTTTTTCAGCTTAGGGCGATACGTATTCTTCTACATATTTTTGGTAAAAAAAAAAAAATCGCAATAAGCGACTGGTTTGCGCAAAAGTTATAGCGCTTACAAAATAGGGGAGAGAATTATTATTTTTTATTATTTTTTTTTACTAGAAATGGCGGCGATCTGCGATTTTTATTGGTACTGCGACGTTATGGCGGACACATCGGACACTTTTGACACATTTTTGGCGCCATTCACATTTATACTGCGATCAGGGCTATAAATATGCACTAATTACAGTATAAATGTGACTGGCATTGAAGGGGTTAACACTAGGGGGTGAGGAAGGGGTTAAATATGTATGCTAGGTGTGTTCTAACTGTGGGGGGAGGGGGGGGTGACTGGGGGGATGACCGATCTGTGTCCCTATGTAGGAAGGAACACAGATCGGGCTCCTCCCCTCCAGAGACAGAACGCTGTCTCTGTGTAACACGGCAATGAGAGATGATCTATGAGAGATCATCTCTCATTCGCCCACAGATCGCATCGCAAACGGCCGCTCTGATTGGCCGTTTGCTGCGATCTGTGATTGGCCGTGTCCAAGGGACACGGACAACACAGGGCTTCCCCGCAGCGCGCACTACAGCGCGCGCTGGGAACGCCAGAATGACATGCCATCAAATGACGGCATGTTGGATATTCAGGCCCGCGCTGTTGCCGTCATCCGACGGTAGCGCGGGCCTGAAGTGGTTAAAGCAAACCGTCACTCGCTAAGTGAACTTCACCTCATCTGCTCCCTCCCCCATTTATCTTTCAGGATCACAGATGATTTGTATATTTTACAAATACTAAATATATTTTTTTAATTTGGATAGAAGTGCAGCCCTCAACATCCTGATTCTCAGCCTAGGAGAGAATAATGTAGGGATCACCTTCCCTTGCCTTCTAGGATGGCCATGTCACACATTCCGTGGGGCAGTACAGTTTTTTTTGTGAGGGGCTCATGTGTGACTTAAGATTTTGCTTGCATAAAGATGTGCAGCTGATCTCTGCCAGGTATTTGGGACATGTTGCAGGCAGGTTTCTCTACTTGCCAAATAATGCTTAAAGCGACCCTCCTATGTTAGCACCGCTCAGCACTCAGAAATCAACAATTAAGGTCTCCTATGCAATCAGATGTGTCAATCTGATAATCATCATAAAATCACATACTCTACTTAATAAAGACCTGCCACATGTCTGTGCACACACGAGATCTCACGATGCATCTGAACGTTAGGATCAGGAAGTCTTCCCATACAGGAAATTCAAGATGGCAAAATGTGGGTAGAGTGGCACTGGAAGAACTTTGGTTGCAAGTAAAACAACGCCGGATTCTATGGACTAGTATGTTCTTTTTATTATAATATACAGGCAATTATTAGATAGAGGTCATTTCATTTTAGTTATGTAGGGTGTAGTTTCTCATTAATGTACAGTAGTCCATTTTGGTGTATCTGCCATAAGTCTTTATAAATATTGCAACATGTACAGTATTTATCGGCGTATAACACGCACCCTAACTTTAAATGAGAAGTTTTAGGGAAAAAAATGTCCATGTCCCCCTGTGTATAACACGCAGGTACAGTTTACCCTCTATTTTCAGGGTAAAAAGATGAGTGTTATATGCCAATAAATACAGTATATGTTTTTTTTTCATGTGCCAAGATCAATAATAGCAATAATGTCCTGAGCTTACAGTTACATGATAGAGAGAATATGGCAAAGCTGTACTAGACTCTACAAGTAATGCACTTCCTCACAGGCCAGCCACCAAGCATCTTATCACTGGAACTTTTCACAGAAGACTGTCTGACACCAGGAGAAAAAACCATAGTAACTTTTAAAAACAAACTCATTGCAGTCAATCAGTGAAATGCTGAAATGTAGCATTCTCCAACACGGACTAACCCCAAGCAGCCTGTACGACTCTGGCAAAGCTCAATTTATTCTTGTCTGTCACTCAAGATCCCAACATTGTTAGAATGGTTCTGGATGTAAAAGATGATAGAGCCAATCACTTCACTCTACCTTATCAAATAAGTTCATCTAAAGGAAAGTGTGATTTTGGATAGAAGAAGCTATGAGAGCCTTACAGGGAGAACAGTATGTATGTAACTGTGTGAACTGGTATGTTCTGTTGTACATAAAATGAAAAATGAATTCAGACAGGTAAAAATGTGGTTATGCAGCATTTTTCTATCACTGTGTGCTGGGAAATCCCCATGCGTGCAATTGAACTAGAGTTTCATTACTTGTGGTTTTGCAAGAATAAAAAAAGGACTAGATAATGATATAGTAGGCAGTTTTGTCTGCTTTAGATTGGGTTAATTTTTACAAAGAGTTCATTTTAGGTATTATAGTAATGAGTTCCTTGGTTTCTGCTGTTTGACTTGAAGGCTTTTTACGTTACTTGTAAGGTTACTGAACTATTTGGCAATACTATAATATCTCTGCATATTATTACATGCTAACTCAGCAAAATATCAACTAGAGACGATGTATTATAATATATATATATATATATATATATATATATATATATACACTATATATTATGGCTTTAGGCAGCTAGAGAAATGCTACAAATGCTACAAATTAAGGATGCTTTCAAAGGTATGTATTTTAATTGTTTAGTTTTATCAATTTACAAAACACAAAATTAGCGAACAGAAGACTCTAAATCAAATCAATATTTGGCATGACTACCCTTTCAACTCCTTTACAGTCGGTTCACACTGGGGCGATCCGACTCTGGGGGCGGCTCTGCAAGTCGTCCTGAGGACGACTTCAGAGGCGACCTGCCAAATGACTTCTGTATAGAAGTCAATGGAGGTCGCCCCGAGTCGCCCCCAAAGTCGTACAGGGAGCATTTTCTAAGTCGGAGCGACTTGCGTCGCTCCTATTAGAACGCTCCCATTGCATTCAATGGGAGGCGACTCGTCAGGCAGCTGAGCCGCCTGACGAGTCGCCCCAGTGTGAACCGGGTCTAACCCTTGCACACTTTGTACACTTGCACAAAGTCAGGGATTTTGTAGGATTAGAATCAGGTGTATGATTAACAAATTATACCAAGCAGATGCTAATGATCATCAGTTTTGTATGAAGGTTGAACAGAGTCATTAACTGAAACAGAAACAGCTGTGATGGCGGCTTAAAGAATATAAAAAACAAAACAAATTAAAATTCCTGATATGTACCTGCTGTACCAAGAACTTGTATGAATAAGTATCCTGTTTCTTAGCATTCCTTCTTTTGTGTGAAATCCCTGGTGTCCCTGTCAGCCCCTCTGCTTTGCTATCAAAAATTGAATACACCGTGGTCAGCTTTCTATCTGTGCCCAAAAACCCAGCCTGCTTTCCTCCAATGATCAGACTTGTTCTGACACACCACCTTATCCATCCCCCCCCCCACCACCAGAAGCCATGCACTGGAAAGATCGCTGTCCTACTGTTTCTCCTCCCCCAGCTCTCATTAAGCAACTGAGAACAGAGATTATGGGATCAATTATAAAAAAGGGTAAAAGGTATTTATAATATTTTTTATATATACACAAATGTTTTGCCTTTTAATTATACTTTAAACTGACTGAGTTGTTTTACAAGGTGAGTGTTTACATATGCTTTAAAACTGGGTAAGGAACAGCCAAGCTCTGCTACTTGCTCTGCTTATGTCACAACTCATACATCATGGCATGACCAAGAACAGCAAGACACAAGGGGCCAGATCCACAAAGCATTACTAGTAATTACTAGTAAAGTAATTTCAAATTCCCACCGGCGTATCTTTGTTTTGTATTCACAAAACAAGATACGCCGGAATTACGCTAAGATGCGACTGGCGTAATGTTATTACACCCACGTATCTTAGTTGCATACTTACGCTGGACGCTAGAGGCGCTTCCGTTGTGTGTCTGCGTAAAATATGCAAATGAGCTAGATACGCCGATTCACAAACGTACGTACGGCCGGCGCAGTGTTTTTACGTCATTTGCGTAAGCGTCGGTCCGGCGTAAAGTTACCCCTGCTGTATAGAGGTGTACTTAATGTTAAGTATAGACGTTGGGCCAGCGTCGAATTTTCCGTCGTTCACGTCGTTTGCGTAAACCGTTCGCGAATAGGGATTTGCGTAGGTTACATTCACGTCGTTTTCATTGATGTTTTGCAACGTGATTTCGCGCACTGGGATATGTCCATGGACGGCGCATGTGCCGTTCAAAAAAAACTTCAAATACGTGGGGTCATGTTGATTTACATGACATCACACCCACAGCCACCTTATTTGAATTGCGCAGCCTTACGCCACAACACTTACACTACGCCGCCATAGGTTACAGCGGAAAGTGTTAGTGGATAAGGATACGCCACTGTAACTTACAGAGGCGTAGTGTAACTGGGATAGGCTATGCCAGCGCCAGCCCTTTGTGGATCTGGCCCAAGGTATTTATACAGGGAGTGCAGAATTATTAGGCAAGTTGTATTTTTGAGGATTCATTTTATTATTGAACAACAACCATGTTCTCAATGAACCCAAAAAACTCATTAATATCAAAGCTGAATATTTTTGGAAGTAGTTTTTAGTTTGTTTTTAGTTTTAGCTATTTTAATATCTGTGTGTCCAGGTGACTATTACTGTGCATAATTATTAGGCAACTTCCTTTCCTTTGGCAAAATGGGTCAAAAGAAGGACTTGACAGGCTCAGACAAGTCAAAAATAGTGAGATATCTTGCAGAGGGATGCAGCACTCTTAAAATTGCAAAGCTTCTGAAGCGTGATCATCGAACAATCAAGCGTTTCATTCAAAATAGTCAACAGGGTCGCAAGAAGCGCGTGGAAAAACCAAGGCGCAAAATAACTGCCCATGAACTGAGAAAAGTCAAGAGTGCAGCTGCCAAGATGCCACTTGCCACCAGTTTGGCCATATTTCAGAGCTGCAACATCACTGGAGTGCCCAAAAGCACAAGGTGTGCAATACTCAGAGACATGGCCAAAGTAAGAAAGGCTGAAAGACGACCACCACTGAACAAGACGCACAAGCTGAAACGTCAAGACTGGGCCAAGAAATATCTCAAGACTGATTTTTCTAAGAGTTTTATGGACTGATGAAATGAGAGTGAGTCTTGATGGGCAGATCCCGTGGCTGGATTGGTAAAGGGCAGAGAGCTCCAGTCCGACTCAGACGCCAGCAAGGTGGAGGTGGAGTACTGGTTTGGGCTGGTATCATCAAAGGTGAGCTTGTAGGGCCTTTTCGAGTTGAGGATGGAGTCAAGCTCAACTCTCAGTCCTACTGCCAGTTTCTGGAAGACACCTTTTTCAAGCAGTGGTACAGAAAGAAGTCTGCATCCTTCAAGAAAAACATGATTTTCATGCAGGACAATGCTCCATCACACGCGTCCAAGTACTCCACAGCGTGACTGGCAAGAAAGGGTATAAAAAAAGAAAAACTAATGACATGGCCTCCTTGTTCACCTGATCTAAACCCCATTGAGAACCTGTGGTCCACCATTAAATGTGAGATTTACAAGGAGGGAAAACAGTACACCTCTCTGAACAGTGTCTGGGAGGCTGTGGTTGCTGCTGCAACAATGTTGATGGTGAACAGATCAAAACACTGACAGAATCCATGGATGGCAGGCTTTTGAGTGTCCTTGCAAAGAAAGGTGGCTATATTGGTCACCGATTTGTTTTTGTTTTGTTTTTGAATGTCAGAAATGTATATTTGTGAATGTTGAGATGTTATATTGGTTTCATTGGTAAAAATAAATAATTGAAATGGGTATATATTTGTTTTTTGTTAAGTTGCCTAATAATTATGCACAGTAATAGTCACCTGCACACACAGATATCCCCCTAAAATAGCTAAAACTAAAAACAAACTAAAAACTACTTCCAAAAATATTCAGCTTTGATATTAATGAGTTTTTTGGGTTCATTGAGAACATGGTTGTTGTTCAATAATAAAATTAATCCTCAAAAATACAACTTGCCTAATAATTCTACACTCCCTGTACTGCATCTGCAAGGTCTAACTCAGACAAAGATTTCAAAGCAGACTGGTGTTTCTAGATCTGCTGTTGGAGCTTATTTGAAGAAGCACAAAGAAACAGACAATATTGAGGAGCGTAGATGCATTAGTCAGCCAAGGAAACTTAATACAGCAGATGAAAGACACATCATGCTCACTTCCCTTCGTCTGGCCAGAAGTGGTCTTCATGAAGGAATTGCAGCCAAAAAGCCATACCTCTGATGTAAAATAAAAAGCCAAAGTGTCTCAACTATGCATGAAAACAAAGGAATTGGGGTGCAGAAAAATGGCAGCAGCTGGTTTGGACCGATGAGTCAAAATTAGAAATCTTTGGCTGTTAACAGGAGGCAGTTTTTTTTGTCAAACGGCTGGAGAGCGATACAATAATGAGTGTCTGCAGGCAACAGTGAAGCATGGTGGAGGTTCCTTGCAAGTTTGGAGCTGTATTTCTGCAAATGGAGTTGGAGATTTGACCAGAATCAATGGTGTCCTCAATGCTGAGAAATACAAGCAGATACTTATCTATCATGCCATACCATCAGGGAGATGTGTGATTGACCCCAAATGTAATCTACAGAATGACACCGACCCCAAACATTGTGCAGGTTAAAGAGTATGTAAACCCCCCCAAAAATGTATATTGCCAATATGTGGCCGCTGTACCATGTACTTGTATGAAAAAGTATCCTGTTCTCTCAGTATTGTTTTCTTTGTGTGAAATACCTGGTGTTCCTGTCAGTTCCCCTGTTTTCCTATTAATACTGACCACACTAAGCAGAACACACTATGGTCAGTTCTCTAGCTGTGTTGGGAACTCAGGGAGCACCCCTCCAATGAACAGACTTGTCCTGACAACCCCCTCTTGCACAGCCATTCACTGGGAAGCTCAATGTGCTGTTGCTTCTACCACCAGCTCCCAACAGAGGGAACAGAAGGAATGTGATTATGTATTTATATATTTTTTTTATCTATACACATAGGCCTGGATTCACATACCTTGGCGCATCTTTATGCGGGCGTAGCGTATCTTCTTTACACTACGCCAGCGCAACATTGAGAGTCAAGCATGGAATTCATAAAGCAAATGCTCCCAACGTTGCGCCGGTGTAGCGTATAGTTGTTGGTGTAAGCCGACGTAAGTCAAAGTAGGTGGAAGTGGGCGTGTTACATTTAAATGAAGCGTGACCCCATGCAAATGATGGGCTGAGCTTCAAACAAGTACTAAAAACAAACGGCGCATGCGTTGTATCTTGGACGCATCCCAGTGCGCATGCTCACAGTCACGTCGAAATTACTGCCTACGACGTGAACGTAACCTACGCCCAGCCCTATTCACGTACTACGTAAACGGCGTACACAACGTAAAAATCGATGGTGTCCATTCCCTGGTCCATACCTTTGCATGGGTTGCGCCTCCTATATGAGGAATAACTTTACGCCGGACGTAACCCTTACGCAAATCGCCTAAAACATGCGATGGGCGCAAGTACTTTTGTGAATTGGCTTATCTTACTCATTTGCATATTTAAAATGGGAACGCCAGATGCGTCCAGCGTAACTATGCGCCCACGATACACCGGCGTAGGCAAGTTACGTTGGGCGGTTGAAGCCTTATTTTTCTATGTATCTAGCTTGGGGAATCGGCGCATAGATACGACGGCGCACATTTGTACTTACGACGGCATATCTCGAGATACGTCGGCGTAAATGCTACGTGAATCCGGGCCATAATGTTTTGACTTTGTTTTCATTTTAAACTGAATGTTTTTTTTGTTTTGTTTTTATGGGGTGATTGTTGAATTTTTCAGAAAAAGAACATTAAGAAGGCACAACATGTTTCAAGGCTTAGCACACAGAAATCAGAGAGAGTTGATAATTGCAATTTTTTTTAACAAATACTGTAAAAGGCACGTCTACCACTGGGCTTACTTAACAAAATACAAAGTGTGATAATCCAAAGCAACAAATAAGAAATTATTGGTTACTGATGTGACCTTTAAAAGAGAAGTCTAGTTTCTGTTGCTGTTGTATACATTGTGATTTCTCTTTGTACTGCTTCCGTTAACAGGCCAGTCACAGATTTATTTAAAAAATCAAACAGGAGCATTTAGAGGAGCACACTACTTCCAGTAATAGTGTTCTGTGTATTGCCCGGCTGGAAGCACCTTTTAGGAAGGAGCTGCTCAGCTCAGAGTTTCTTACCGCTTTGCTACAGCCTGTGTTTCCTCCCAGTCATTGATTCCTCCCTAGCGCCAAAGTCAAAAGTGTTGGGGTCATCTTTGACTCCGACATGACAATGAACGCACAAATAGGGTCAGTAGTCAGCGGATCTCACCATCTGCTGCGCCTACTACGCAGACTCATTCCTTTTATTCCCAAGAAAGACGTAGCGGTCGTGGTGGGAGCGATTGTGAACTCCAGACTGGACTATGCAAATGCCCTTTACCTCGGACTCCCCAAGTACCAAATCGCTCGTCTTCAAGTCGTTCATAATACGGCCGCCAGACTTGTGACTGGGAAAAAACCCTGGGAATCAATCTCACCTTCACTGAGATCCCTTCACTGGCTACCAGTTAAAGACAGAATCACCTTTAAAGCTCTCTGTCTAACGCATAGATGTATCCATGGGAATGCTCCCCATTATCTATGCGAAAAATTAAAAATTCACTATCCCAATCGTATTCTACGATCCACCAATCAAAATCGGCTTCAGATACCTAAAGCCAGATACAAGTCCAAAGGAGACAGGAGATTCGCTGTCCAAGGTCCCAGACTATGGAACGCCTTACCAGCCAGCATTCGGCTGGAGGAGAACTACTTAGTCTTCAGGAGAAAGATTAAGACTCATCTCTTTTGATCTCAAAGGAGACAGGAACAACAAGCGCCCAGAGGCAATTTACTTCGCATATGCTGCGCTATATAAGTTTTCATTCATTCATTCATTCATTCATAGTTGGAAGTGAAAGGAGAGAGAGGAAAAAGATAGAGCGGCAGTGTAGGAAGAGAACCCCGAGGGCATGAGCGAGGAAGCAAGCAGTCTGGCTGGATGAAGAGAGAGGAACCCACATATTCATAAAAGCATTTGAAGTTAGAATATCTTACTTAGTTAAAGCCATAATAATGGGCCTTTTCCTAACATTAAAAGCTGTTTATTTTATGTTTGCAGACATTTTGCGGCACTGTTAATTGTAACTTGTAGAATAAAGCTTAGTAAATCCAATTCTTGGGGTGCACATTGCACATGGTGCTCACAATTTAAATATTTCCAAACTAGGTGGGGATTCTACCAATGGCAACCATTGACAGAAGGAGGTGTACAGAAGCTACTGGCACTAAACCTTTAGGTCATTGCTGGTAGAATTAGTAAATAGAGGGGACCTCAAGTGTGGCCCCAACATGTCCAAAGGGTCACATAATAGGTTAGTATTAACTACTTGCCGACTGGCTCACACCGATATACGTTGGCAAAGTGGCATGGGTGGGCAAAAAAACATACCTGTACGTCGGCCCTTTAAGAGTCACCAGAGGGCGCTCCCCTGCTGCACGGCTAGGGACCCGATGTGTGTGGCCGGTGGGTGTGATCGCGTGCTTGAGAGCCAGCACAGGGAAACACACAAATCACTGTGCTGTCAGAGGAGAGGAGACAGATCGTTGTTTCTACAAAGTAGAAACAGCGATCTGTCATCTCTCCTAGTTAGTCCCATCCCCACACAGTTAGACCACAGTGAGGGAACACACAGTTAACCCCCCGATCACCCCTAGTGTTAACCCCTTCCCTGCCAGTGACATTTATACAGTAATCAGTGCATTTTGTTTATAGCACTGATCGCTCTATAAATGTCAATGGTCCCAAAAATGTGTCAAAAATGTCTGATCTGTCCGCCGCAATGTGGCAGTCATGACAAAAATCACAGATCGCCGTCATTACTAATAAAAAAAATCATAATAAAATGCCATAAATCGACCCCCTATTTTGTAGACACTATAACTTTTACGCAAACCAATCAATACCAAAAATATGCAGAAGAATACATATTAGCCTAAACTGAGGAATAAACTATATTTTGGGATTTTTTGGGGGGATATTTATTATATCAAAAAGTAAAAAATATTGCTTTTTTTTCAAAATTGTCGCTCTTTTTTTGGTTTATAGCACAAAAAAATAAAAACCACAGTTAATCAAATACCACCAAAAAAAAAACGTTATTTGTGGGAAAAAAAGTATGTCAATTGTGTTTGGGTACAGCATCGCACAGAATACACAATTGTCAGTTAAAGCGACGCAGTGCCGAATCGCAAAAAAGGGCTAGGTCCGGAAGGGGGTAAATCCTTCCGGGGCTGAAGTGGTTAAAAATGTAGCATTAACATTGACCTGTAATAAAATGCATGTTCTTACAGACATACTGCAGGTGCATAGGTTGCAATAAACATTGTCATATTGTGTTTACTGGTTGTGTCAGTTCTCTCTAATAAAACAAGTAACTAGCCATGGGTACGTTAGTATTTCTTACCCACGTCCAAAGATTTAAAGGTAGATAAACATACATACCTTGAAAAACTTCTTTAATTACATTATTTCCGTAAAATCAAATGTAAAATGTTACTAATGTCTCCCGATGTAATCCAGCATCAATCTTAATGTTCAATAATGTAATCAACCTCAGTGACCTGTCCGTCTTTACACTCTATGGTAAGAGAAACACAGCGCCGTAGATCCAGGATGACACAATTGACCAAACTTCACTTGACTTGATTCCCCACAGATTGTTAAAAAAAGCAGCTATAAGAAAATTGAATACTGTGCTTTGAGCTTCCTACATATTAATCATTAAAAAAACGACACAAAACAAAAATCCCCCCGAAACCCCCAGAAGAAGCAAAGACCCTGAAATTCCACCCTTAAAACAAACCCCCCCCCCTTTTTTCTACATATTTTAGTCATCTGGCTACTAAAATGACACAAGTTGTAGCTCGCATTTTTTTCTCTTATAAAATAGATTTTTCATTGAGGCTTTCAAGAAAATATCTAAGGAGCTGAAGGTTTTTACTTTCTATTTCTATCTGAGAGCCCTCGTTCACACTGATCAAGGTTTTGAAATCGTTAGCGTTTATCTGAACTTGCACAATTTCAAAGCCGCATTTCAGTTCGACTTCGGGGGGCGATTTGAAAGACATCTGTCTGCTTGTGATGCAGTTTTTTGTGTTTGTAATTGGTCACAATATTTATGTTTAATGTGATCTGTGGTGGTGTACATATTCACATCTTTTTAGATTTCATCAATTTTTCTGCAATGATTGGTTGAACATACTCACTTTTCCTAGTGCTGCACATTTTATTCACCATTGCTTCGTACAGATATCTATTTGTTTGTGCTGGCAGCTTCTCTCCCTTTTAACTGATAGCGCGGTAATATCCCCCCATACACCAGAGCCTTTGTACTGTAGGACAGCCAGAGCAGAATGCAAACTGAAACTACCGTATTTATCGGCGTATAACACACACAGGCGTATAACATGCACCCTAACTTTAAGGCCCCATACACACGAGCGGACAGATTTGTTCAAATCTGTCCGTCCGACAGATTTGAACAAATCTGTCTGCTGGGATTTTGGTTTGCTCGCGTGTACACACGAGCAAACCAAAATCCCCGCCAGCAGACGACGCGCTGACGTGTCGGTGACGTTGACGCCGCCACGTCACCGCACCAGGAAGTAAAACACTTCCACGCATGCGCCGAATCCATTCGGCGGCGGTGCGGCGGCGGTGCGGGACGACATGTCTGCTGGTAAGTGTACTAACCAGCAGACATGTCGGGCGGACAGATTCCCACCCGATAGATTTCAAAGCATGCTTTGAAATCTGTCGGGTGGACAAATCTGTCTGCTCGGCCGTACACACGATCGGAGATGTCTGCTGAAACGGTCCATCGGACAAATTCGATCGTGTGTACGCGGCCTAAGAGAGAAGTTTCAAGAAAAAAACTTTCCACAGCCCCCAGCGTATAACACGCAGGCACAGTTTACCCTCTATTTTCAGGGTAAAAAAGTGAGTGTTATATGCCAATAAATACAGTAGTTATCAAAAAGGGTATGTAGCAGTTTACATTTAATAAAACTATTGCATGTTCTGTGTACTGTGGGAGACCAGATATAGTGAATGCAGGGTCCTAGGTTTAGTAACACTTTAAACAACAAAGATCATGTAAACTGTGCACTGTCGGTCTGTTCTGTAGGGCTATATACAGAATTTCAAACACAAGCCAAGTACATAAACTGACTGATACTACAGGCAACTACACATTATTCAGGAAACAGTAAGTACCAGCCTTCTGGACCAAATTATTTTTTTCGACCTGTTTTGGATGATTTTTCTCTTTGTACATTCAGGACTACACTTCTGTTGAGGTGTCCCTGTTTAGTACCAGTATACCGTCACATTAAATGGGATGCCTTCACCCTGAACAAATTGTTCAGATTTAGTGTCCTTCAGGGCAAGTTGTTAAAGTTTAATGGAGTATCCCTAGGCTCACCCTATCCCAGTTCTCTAACAAAATAAAAACCGCAAAAAAAGACAGGCACAGCCTGTTCTTTGACTCGAGTGATTGGGAAATACCATGTGCCTGGTTGCTGTGTGCCTATCAGGGAACGGAACCTGGGACCAAACAGCCAAACCAGTCCTGGGCCTGCGCTACACAAATGAAAAAGATTGATTGATTGATTAACTTATGAGAAAACATTACTATGAGGAGGGTCTTTTTGTCCTTTTTTATAGCACAGATGCAGTAGGAGAGAGCTTGTTCATTATAATGGCTTCTTACCAGCAAGAGGCATTGTGCGTGCCACTAGCACATTTTCCACACAGCCTCCCCACTTTGTGGGAATTGCCAGAGAGAACAGCTCTTCATGTTACAGCCGTTTTACATGGCAATTGTTTAAGGGCTTGTTCTAACAGCGTGAACATTTTATTTGACTTCTCATGAAACATGGCCTCCCATGAAGTGAGCTGACACATTTATTACAATCTAGCTTTTGAGGGAATACTGTAAAAACAATTTGTGAATGTCATGAGTAGGCCAGCCGTGTCCTTATAAGCTCTGTTGATCTAAAATGCATAAAAGTTCATAAATGAATTTGCTCTATAAAATTATATTTTATATAGAACCTAATCACAAGCGCTTGCCAGCTGAGAGCTGTTCAATATTTGTGCTATAAATAGAACAGAAAATCTTAGGAAGACATTTTTGTAAAGGTTCTTTACACACAATCACATACCTATAAAACAGCATGGAAGGAGGAATAAACTGATTTATACTATGCAATTTTTAAATATAAACTTTTTAAGGCTCTTTAAAAATGTATAGTATCCATGCTTCGATGCAGGTGCAGGCCTCTTTAGCTCCTGGACATGCCCAGGGCAGATAAGCTTCTCTATTTCCTTCCTTCAGCAGCTCATAGAGCAAAGCTCCCAACTGTTCCTGATTTCGAGGGACTTTCCCTGATTTGGAGCAAAGTCCCGCTGTCCCTCTTTCCTCCTCATTTGTCCCTCATTTTGGTCTGATCTATATAGTATATAAAATGCACTTTTTATCTATCAAAAAGTGTTTTCCAGTGCTAAACCTTTCATCTGATTTCTAAATTGCTGTATTTGTAAATTCCAAAAGCCAATATAAAGGAATAATAGTGGTAAAAAAAAAGCACTTGTGGGTTTAACAGTCTTGTTTTTTGTACAATTCTCCTTTAAAGGGGGCGTGACAAGGGGTGTGTTCTATGCCTAAATACTTTTGCTGATAGATGTCCCTCATTCCCATCTCAAAAAAATTGGGAGGTATGCATAGAGGTCACATAGGTAGTCGAGAAATGATCTGCAGTCAGATGACAGCCTACCACTGTCAGAACTGGAGCAGGCAGCCAGGCCAGAACCTAAAAGATTAGGGTTTCTGTAAGGAAAGGACAGAAACGCCGCTGGCACGCACACGCGCGCATACCTGGAACGCAAAATACATTGTTGACCAATGGCGCGCATTTGCGCGCACATGCGCGCATCCACCAACCGCAACGGCGCACTTCCGCGCATGCGCGGGTGCGGCGGACGGCGCGCTCACGCAGGGGGCGTTCCTGACCCCTCTTAACCTATTTAAAGGACGCTCTGATATCTGGGCGGTGCTGACCGGTCTTCTATGATTCCTGAATTCCTGAAGCCTGTATATCTCACCACGATACCTGTTTAAACCACCCGGCTTGTGACCTTGACCTTGCTCCTGCTAAACCCTTGTATACTCTGCTGCCTACCTGCTGACGACCCGGCTTGTGACTTCGACCTTGCTCCTGCTAAACCCTTGTATACTCTGCCGCCTGCCTGCTGACGACCCGGCCTGTGACCTTTGACCTCGCCTCTGCTCGATCCCTTGTACTTCACTGCCTGCCTGCTGCCAACCGGCCATCCTAAGACTCCTGCTTCCAAGGCTCCCGCCGCAGGTCCTCCTGATTTGCTAGGGGCTCTAGCCCTGTGTCTGCTGCTCATCTGGGGTTCTCAGCCCTTCCTGCATCCGACGGCACTCAAGCAAATACCATCAGGCACTCGTGTTCCTCCTACCTGAACGCCATCTGTTTCACCCTCAGAGGGGCTCTGGTTGGAGATACAAGAGAGGCCGACCTCTTCACATCAGACTCCTACCAGGTACGTGACAGTTTCTCAGAAGGACCCAGCTACTGTTAGGAAACCCTCACTGACTGCTATCAGGGAATTCCAGCTCCTGTGGGGTGGTGTTTTGTCCAATTATCTATCTGTGTTACCCCTTACTTCACTGCTTGGGATGCTGTCTATGAGCATAAGTAGTTGAATCCAATACTGTTTTACTGAAGTAACAATTCTTAACTTGCCATTGGGTCTTAGGCCTCGTACACACGAGGGGATATGTCCGCTGAAAACGGTCCGATGGACCGTTTCAGCAGACATCTCCGCTCGTGTGTATGGGCTAGCGGACAGATTTCTCCACCCGACAGATTTCAAAGCATGCTTTGAAATCTATCCGGTGGGAATCTGTCCGCCCGACATGTCTGCTGGTTAGTACACTTACCAGCAGACATGTCGTCCCCCACTGCCGCCGCGCCGCCGCCGAATGTATTCGGCGCATGCGCGGAAGTGTTTTACTTCCTGGTGCGGTGACGTAGCGGTGACGTGGCGGCGTCAACGTCACCGCGCCGTCCGGCGGCGGGGAATTTGATCCGATGGTGTGTACACGCCATCGGATCAAACTCCCGATCGGACATATCCGATGGAAATGGTCCGTGGACCGTTTTCATCGGATATGTCCGATGGTGTGTACGAGGCCTAAAAGAGACTATGGTATGCAGCCAAATGTTACCCTGATTGAGTCACAAAGACATTGCTCTGTTATGCCTCGTACACATGATCGGATATCTGATAAAATCTAGTCCGATGGATTTTTTTGTCGGATATCTGATGAAGCTGACTTTCATCAGTCTTGCCTACACACTATCAGTCAAAAATCCGACCGTGCCAAAACGCGGTGACATAAAACACTACGACGTGCTGAAGAAAATAAGGTTCAATGCTTCCGAGCATACGTCGACTTGATTCTGAGCATGCGTGAATTTTTGACGGATGGACTTCCACCACAGACATTCGTTTTTTTCTATCGGTTTTTTATCCATAGGTAACATTTAAAACATGTTCTATTTTTTTTCACCGATGGAAAACAAACCGATGGGGCCACAGTCCGTTTTCAACGGACAAACCGATCGTGTGTACAGGGCTTTACAGAGACATTGCTGTGAAGAGTCCATGTTTGTGCAGCTTTCATATGTTTATGCAGCTTGCATTATTCTGCAGTGTATTCATGTTTTTTTTCATTCTGAACCCCCCGAGTGTGGCTGAAAGTGGCCGAGTGCGGCTGTGGCAAAGTGTGGCCGGGTGCAGCCAAAGGTGTCTGAGTGTGGCTGCGGCTGAGTGTGGCAGAGTGCGGTCGAAAGTGGGCAAGTTCAGCTGCGGCCGAGTGTGGTCGAGTGCGGCGGAAAGTGCCCGAGTGCCATAGGTCCCACC
This sequence comes from Rana kukunoris, assembly GCA_029574335.1. Classification (NCBI taxonomy): domain Eukaryota; kingdom Metazoa; phylum Chordata; class Amphibia; order Anura; family Ranidae; genus Rana; species Rana kukunoris. Next base: position 341,474,078 of record CM056049.1, on the reverse strand, counting down.
TTCTGGAGCCTGCAGCACCAATGCCAGGACCATGGGACATGATGTCAATCATAGACTGCAGTCCTAAGAAGGCGGGAATTTCAAATGCAGCTGCCGAACAATATCCCTGCTCGGGTGAGCGGCTCTCCTCTCCTCCTCGGCTCGGCTCGGCTCCTCTCCTCCTCGGCTCAGCAGCTCCTCTCTGACTCTGACGAGTGACTGACTGTCTGCTTCATACTGTGACCGCACACCACAGCTGAGCTCAGGTAAGTCAGTGTGTGTATCTATGCCATTGTCAATAGGTCAGTGTGTGTTAAGGTCATGCAGGTCACTGGTCAGTATATGTAGGTCAGATAGGTCATTGTAGGTAAGTCAGTGTAGGTAGGTTAGTGTATGTAGGTCAATGTATGTAGGTCAGTGTATGTAGGTCAGGTAGGTCAGTGTATGTAGGTCAGGTAGGTCAGTGTATGTAGGTTAGTGTATGTAGGTCACTACCGCCAGTGTATGTAGGTCAGGCAGGTCAGTGGTCAGCATTGATGGGCACTGGTAAGTCACACAACCCCACCGCCCAGCCCCAAAAAAACACTGCACCACATACAACACCATTACCCCACCTGGTCTTTTTGCCACCTAGCAACTCCCCATGCACATATCCCTACACCTTATAGATTGATATTTGTGTAACCTTGTCAGATAAATAAAAGTAGGCTGAAGCTGAAACGCTAGGTATTGTGATCTCTCCTACCATAGTATTGTAGACTGCTCAATTCTATAGGACTGGAAGGGAGGGGCATGACCAAATCTCACCTGCTGATTTATATAACAGCTACACAGCAAGCCAATCAGTCTCACTATTGAGCTGTTCTCAGGCCACCATCTATTCTCCGAAAAAAATAGTTAATTCCTACCCCACGGCTTCAGTCTGTGGTTCTGCATTACTGACTTGTTCACTGTCCCCTTTTGAACTTGTTGGCCTGTCCTTGTTTCTGTATCTCCCTGTTGACTTTGTACAATACTCTGGGCCAGATTCAGAGAGAATTAGATTATCGTAGCGTATCAGAAATACACTACGCCGCCGTTTTTTACCTGGCTCTACGTGGAATCCAGGTAGATTTTGTCCAGTAAACGACAGCGGCGTAGTGTATTTCTCCCGTCGCAATCCATCTACGCGAGTAGGGGGCGTGAAGCATTTAAAATAGGCGCGTTCCCGCGGCGATCGAACTGCGCATGCTCCGTTCGCAAATTTCCCGCCGTGCATTGTGCGAAATCACGTCGTTACGTCATTCGTTGTTTGAGTAGTGTCGTTTACGGACATTTCTATTCCCGAACGACTTACGTAAAAAAAAAATAATAATTAAATTCGACGCGGGAATGACGGCCATACTTAACATGGGCTACGCACCGTTAGACCAGCAAAAAGCTGGTCTAACAGTACGTAAAAAAAAATAGACGTAAGCGATTGCGAAGACCGCTCGTATCTTCGTGGATCGCCGTAAAAACTCATTTGCATATCCCGACGCATCAAAACGACGCAAACTCCTCCCAGCGGCCGCAAAAATATCGCAGCGTAGATCCGAAGGCTTACGAAGACGTAAGCCTCTCGGAGCGAAGCCCGAAGCCGCCGTATCATGGTTTGAGGATTCAAACTAGTGATACGGCGCGCAAAATTTGAAATTACTCCTGTCTAACACCAGTTAGACAGGCGTATATGCTCTATGAATCTGGGCCTCTGTTTTTAATTCCAGGTCACCTGCTATTCACCCAGATAAGACCAAGTGCAACAACATGGAAGATTCATCAGTCTTTGTGGGGTGCTCTGTTAAAAATCATGTAGGATTTTACATAGACTATACCATCTCCGTCATTATGAGTTAAGAGGGGGGGGTTTGGGACTTTGAATGAAACATGTAAGGAAACAAGTTTCCACCCCTAATCAGTATATAGGAGAAAAAGTTTGGAACTTTAACCACTTCATACCCGCCCGCCGTCAAATGACGATACTCTATGTTCCTGACAACACGTCATATGACAACCTGTCATTTAAAGTGGCTAGGGATGGCCGCCGGGCACACGCGATTGCCGACAATTGAGCTAGGACGTGGAGCTCTGTGTGTAAACACAGAGCTGCACGTCCCTGTCAGGGAGAGAGGAGACCGATTGTGTCCCTTGTACATAGGGACACAATCGGTCACCTCCCCCAGTCACCCCCCCCCTCCCCCTACAGTTAGAACACACCTAGGATACACAATTAACCCCTTCCCCGCCCCCTAGTGGTTAACCCCTTCCCTGCCAGTTACATTTATACAGTTATCAATGCATATTTATAGCATTGTTTACTGTATAAATGAAAATGGTCCCAAAAATGTGTCAAAAGTGTCCGATGTATCCGCTATAATGTCCCAGTCCTGAAAAAAAATCGCAGATCGCCGCCATTCCTAGTAAAAAATAAATAAATAAATAAATCATAATTATGTCCCCTATTTTGTAAGCAATATAACTTTTGCGCAAATCAGTCACTATACGGTTATTGCGATTTTTTTTTAACCAAAAATATGTAGAAGAATACGTATTGGCCTAAACTAAGATAAAAAATGTTTTTTTTTTTTTTTTTTAAATGTGATATTTATTATAGCAAAAAGCAAAAAATATTGGGCCAGATTCACGTACATTAGCGCACCTCCTTTACGTTAGACCGGCGCAATGTAGAGGCACAATCACTGTATCCTCGTAGTATTTGCGCAGAAATTTGCGCCGGTGCAACGTAATTCCCGAGGCGTAAGGCGGAATAATTCAAATTGGGAAGGACGTGGGCGTGTTACATCGAAATGAGCCGTGACCCCATGCAAATGAAGGTCCGGCCAGATCGCGCATGCGCACATGAAGCAGACCATGGTCAGCACCTCTGTGCGCATGCTCACAACTCGGGAACGGCGCAATCAGTGAAATTGGAAGTGGACCCGGGCAACTTAGTGAGCTACGCAGAGAGCTTAAATAAACAGACACAAACGCCCTTCCTTTGCAAAAGTACATCCCTTTGTATCCCTTCCTATACAGCAAGGTGCTTTTGTTCTGTTGTTTATTAGCGTTTGTTTTTTTGTGACGTGTCTTTGAGATATTTAGTGACTGTTTTGCAGAGTGATTTTTGTCTTTTCTGTGTTTTCTTTGTTGTGTTTTTTTTTAAATTATATTTTTGCTGGGCATTTTTTTTTTTGCTGGTCATTTTTTTTTGTTTGGTTCTGTTTGTGAATGATTTTGGAATGTGGGGGTGACATTCCTGCCGGAAAAGGGGTGTCACCCTCATTTGTGGTGGAGAAGTGATCCCCAGGTCTGTGTGAATGGTGTATGAATGTACAGTGACATAATTGGAGCCGTGGCGTCGCTGCTCACAAGTCCTGCATGGTGCACGATGAGGATGTGATGTGTCTGTTTTAGGGACCACAGTGGTGTGCATGCATGCATTCTCATTGTGCCATGATTAATGTGTGTGTTTAACGTGCAAAGATGCCTAATGTGAGCTGTCTCCTGGCTGCTGTTCCCTCAGAAGACGGGGTAGCCTCGGTTAGGGGGGGATTGTCTGGTTCAGGGGTCAGGTCATCACCTATGTCAATCTCCAGGCCCTTTCTCACTGCAAAGTTGTGCAGCATGCAACATGCACCGATGATCTGGCATACAAAGTTTGGGGAATACAACAGGGTACCATTGGGGGTTCCGGATAAGAGTCATGAGATGGGGTCCCAGGGCATATGCAGAGTCACCTTGAAGGGATAAGACAGGAGGATGTTAGTAGTGCATGTGCCCCTTGTGATTTCAGCATCATGGGGGGGACAGTCATGCCTGCCACCCATGTCACTCACCAACCAGCCAGCTGTCCCCATACATGTTCTGTTCAAAATCTGTGGGGATGCTAGGATTGTATATGTAGCTGTCATGGGTGTCATGGGTGGTGTCATGTGTTGGGCTGGTGTTGGGCTTCTGCAGGGTTGTGGTTAATTCCAGGATGGCATGAGGGGTGAATCTGAAGATGCGAGACACCTCAGAATCACTCATGCCAAAGATGTCTATGCGTGTGTGATATATCAAGTGAAGAGTGAGGGGCTTGTATCAGATTAGATTATTATGTACATCAAGGTTTTAAAGGGCTATTGAAAGATAGTGAAACCGTGTTTGTAATTTGTATGTATGTTATGTATTTATGTATATATGTATGTATATATTTTTTTTTAATGTTTATAAAAGCAAATAAAAAGTTTTTGGCAAAAAAAAAAATCCTCTCCCGTGCTCTCCTCCGTGCCCTCCTCCGTGCCCTCCTCCTTCTTTGCTCCTCTAAAGTCAGTATTATAGCTATGAGCATGGATGCCCCTGGCATGTTGGCATACAGTTTGTTGTGCAGCAAGTGTGACTGCTCAGCTCCTCACTGACAGTGTTGCTTTAGCTGACATGTAGACGGATTGTCTAATTTTATTCCACCTTTTCTATGGACTAATTTTAGACAGGACGTGCAGCTGTTGCGCACAGCGTCTAGCCTGCGCTGCACCAACTTACTTTTGTGGATCCCTGTAACTCCCTCATTTGCATATTTGAATAGCAAATCAATGGTGTGTCTAGTGCAGTTTTGCGCGGACGGATACGCCGGTCTATCGAAATTACGCCGGTCCAAAAAAAGTAGATTTCATGCGTATATCGTTTTGGGGATGCGGCTCATCGATACGCATGCGCAGATTTAGACTTACGCCACGCATCTCCTGTAACGCCGGCGTAATGGCTCTGTGAATCTGGCCCATTGTGTCTTTTTTTTAAATTGTCGCTTTTTTTTTGTTTATAGAGCAAAAAATAAAAACCGCACGGGCAATCAAATACCACCAAAAGAAAGCTCTATTTGTGGGGAAAAAAAGGACGTCAATTTTGTTTGGGAGCCACATCGCACGACTGCGCAATTGTCAGTTAAAGCGATGCAGTTTTGGAAGCGAAATGCTAATGTGAGCTGTCTCCTGGCTGCTGTTCCCTCAGAAGACGGGGTAGCCTCGGTTAGGGGGGGATTGTCTGGTTCAGGGGTCAGGTCATCACCTATGTCAATCTCCACAGCAAGGCCCCCCCCCCCACACCATATTAAAGACATGTGGCCTGGTATGGTTTAGGCATGAGGGGGCAGGCTAGTCCCATCCCTTTCCTTGCCGGCGGCAGGCTTGAATAAGAGTTTGGTATGATTTTTTTTTTACCAGGACCCCATATGTTTTTCATCTTTTCTTTGCATAGGGTCCCCCTAAAATTCATACAGACCTAAAGGGCCTGGTTTTAACTAATTTTGTTTCCATCCCCAGCTCCTTTGCTTTGATGGACAGGGATTCACAACCATGTGAATGGGCCAGTGAGGAAACAGATACAGGAATCTTCATGTGTGCTGGTAAACTGGCCATATCTGGTCACTTTGTTTAATGAACTCTGAACTGCTTGGTTTTATGTCAAACTCCTGCTAGGCTGAAAGCCAAAACTCATTCCTCTTCACTATATATACAGTATAAACGTTTATTTTTCCCTTATATATCATACATTGTGAGCTCTTGGAAGTATTTTTTCTCTATGTTTTATTTGTCATATTATGTTAAAGTGGAGTTCCACCCAAAAATGTAACTTCCGCTTTTCGGAATCCTCCCCCCCCCCTCCGGTGTCACATTTGGCACCGTTCAGGGAGAGCAGATACCTGTCTAATACATCCGGTATCTGCGGATATCTACACCACGTCCGGTGCCTCCTCCTTCCCCCCCGCTGTCTTACGGGAGACACACAGGTCCCAGAAGACAGCAGGGACCATTCAGATCACACAGTGTGACTCGCGCATGCGCAGTAGGGAACCAGGAAGTGAATCCGCAAGGCTTCACTTCCTGATTCCCTTACCGAAGATGGTGGTGGCAGCACCCGAGAGCCAAGGGACAGATCGGCTTCGGGTGCCAACATCATGGGCCCTGGACAGGTAAGTGTCCATATTTTAAGCGTTAGCAGCTGCAGTATTTGTAGCTGCTGATTTAAAAAACAAATTGAGGTGGAACGCCACTTTAATCCTTGTTTATTTCTTGAATTCCTCAGATAGTAAAGTGCTAAGGAATATGTTAGTATTTAAGGCTTATAAAAAGATAATAGGGCAATATAAATACTTAATTTCCTCTATTTTTTCAAAACTCGTTTATATCATATCGGCATCCAATTCTAGTCCAATAAATCTGAATAAAATTTAATTAAATTAATCTCCTTATTTGCTTCCGTTGCTGTGAGTCATATGTACATTCCTTTCCACTCGGTTTCTAATTTTATACAAAATGTGCATTCGGCTTGTTTCATTTGATAATGTCAAAGCATGATGCTATGAACATATGTCTGTTAATGACAAGCCTAGCACTTTTTGAAATTAGGCACAAAACACATTTCACGCAAAAGCATTCATGTGGTGTAAACATATTCACTAGTGAATAGAGTAGATCTAATTATAAAATCCTCTGCTAGAAGAACTATATTCAGATACATTTACAGATACATTTATGATTTTACTATATACGTATGTATATATATATATATATATATATATATATATATATATATATATATATATATATACTGTATATACATTGTTCAGCATGAGTACACCCCTTTTGAAAAGTAGGATTTTAATCAATATCTCAAAGAAAACATCAACAATTTCCAAACTTTTCCAAGTTTTACTCAAATTGGTTAATGGCAAAAATGAATACAACAAAAACTACTACATCTAGTATTTAGTATGACCTCCATGATTTGTAAGGACAGCTCCAAGTCTTCTAGGCATGGAATGAACAAGTTGGCGACATATTGCAACATCTATCTTTTTCCATTCTATAAAAACGACCTCTTTTAGAGCCTGGATGCTGACTGGAGTGTGATGTACAACTTGTCCCTTCAGAATTCCCCATAGGTGTTTGATTGGGTTCAGATCAGGAGATATACTTGGCCACTGAATCACATTTACCCTGTTCTTTAGAAATGCAACCGTGGCCTTAGATGTGTGTTTTAGATCATTGTCATGTTAGAAAACTGCATGACGACCAAAGGCACAAAGTGATGGTACCACCCTCTCTTTCAACATAGAGCAGTACATCTGTGAATTCATGATATTATCAATGAAATGCAGCCCCCCGACACCAGCAGCACTCATGCATCCTCAAGTCACAGAAGGACACTGCCACCACAGTGTTTCATGCATTTTCTTTGTACTCCTCACCTTCATTATTTATCTTGGTCTCATCACTACAGAGTCCCAGTGGTCTTCTTCTTTTTTAGCATGGGCCCTGGCAAATTCTAGGCTTTGTGTGCATGGGCTTTAAGAGAGGCTTCCTTCATGGACGACACCCATGCATGCCATTTCTCTGCAGTGTACGCTGTATTGTGTCACAGGAAACAATCACCACAGTTTGGCTTTTCACTTCTTTATCTAACTGCAGTGAACTTGCATGGCAATGTTCTTCAACCTTTCTCATCAGGAGATGCTCCTGTCAAGGTGTTAACTTCCATGGACATCTCTGTGAGATCATTTCAGATCCATCTTTGTTAAATTTTTGTATCACTTTTGCTACATTATTCTGACTGATAAATAAAGCTTTGCGGATCTTCTTCTTCACCTTTCTTGTGTCAAGAAATAATTTTCTTTCTTTCTGCGACATTTCTCTTCCATGTGGTGCCATTGCTGACAGCATGAAATGGAAAAGGGATATTCTTTGTTAACCCCCCTGCCGGTATCCCCGAGCGCGACTCGGGGTGGATTTTTTATGTAAATATCGATATCCCCGAGTCGCATTCGGGGTGAATATGCAGAGCCTGCAGCGCGCGCTGGCTTACCTTGTATCCAGGCAGGGTTACTGTACTTACCTTGTCCCTGGATCTAGCGATGCATCCATGCTGTGTGAGCGAGTGGCGTCCTCCATTCGACTCACACAGTGCGCCGCCGATCTCCGTTCCCTGCGACGTAACGGCGCACGGGGGCGGAGACCGGCGGCAAATTCAAAAAAGTAAACAAACACATTGCATACAGAATACTGTAATCTTATAGATTACAGTACTGTATGTAAAAAGTACTCACCCCCCCTGTCCCTAGTGGTCTGCCCAGTGTCCTACATGTACTTTTACATAATAAAAACATTTTTTTTGTGCCTGCAAACTGTAGATTGTCCATAGCAACCAAAAGTGTCCCTTTATGTCAAAAGTGATTTTAGAGCAGCTAGAAAACAGCGATAATAAATTATAATCATTTGCAGAATTGAGCGATAGCGATTTGTGGGGAAATTCGTCATAAAAAAATAAAAGTAATGACAGCGACAATTCTGCAACTGAGCAAATTTCAGTGATTTTGATTTGATTACATTAGTGAATAATTTTTATTATAATTACATTATTATTTGTTATAATTATTTATAGTTATTTATTATATTATAATTTTATGATTTTGTGTTTCAAACTTTATCATACCCGGGATGTCTACTAGACTCTGGTTTGGACAAATTTAAGTGAGTTATTCCTAAAAATTGCAGGCCTACAGTATAAAACGCAGAATTTCCATGCAAAATAATTGTACCGCTTTTGGTACGTAATTCCAGACAGAATCATACCGCCAGGGAGGTTAAAGCGCAACTCCACTTTTGTTGAGAAAAAAACATTCTCCTGATCTATGCACATTGCAAAAATTTTAACAAACTTTGTTGAATATTCCTATTTTTTGTTATTCTGAAGAAATCACTGTTTGTTGCCCTCAGTCCCTGTGCTAAGTGATTCTAATGGGAGCGGTTTTATAATTATCAATCAGCTGCAGCAGCTGGAGAGCACTAATGAGGAAAGCTGCTGGGTCTGCATCCCTTTAGACGTATCCATATTACATTTTTGTTGCAGGGGATGCCTGAAATCTGACTTGTATCTTAGTGCAGACTTCTGGTAAAATCAGCGAGCCAATCACATGCAGGAAATTATGTTACTGGGGGCATTCTGTACACATTTTAAATGTGAGTTTTATTTTATTTTCCATTAAATACACCTTTTATCGCAGAACTGTGCTATGTGCTTTACTTTCTCTCCCTGTACCCATATCCTCTGAGGAACTACACCTGCAAGCCAGGAAGAGAAAGAAGTGTAGGGGAGAAATCCAGGGACACACACAGAACCACTTGCGAACTCGGCGTTCGTTGGAGATAGGCCCACTTTTCATGGCCTGCATGTGAGTGCATGTCTATGTGATTCATTCATTACTTCCAAGTGCCCCCAAAAGTAATATGCCATTATCCTTTTGCTGTTTTCTTTATATGTAAATCTGAGGCAAAGTCCACAAGCTTTGCTGCATCTGTTTGAGTACACAAACAACAAAGGAAGAGGTGCCTCTGGGTGTAATAGTTTAAAACAATTTAATGACAGGACATAGGTAATGGTCACTCACATTTTTGAGGTGACTGGTAAGCGTGTAACAAAAATTCTCAAGGATGGAGGGATGTCATCCGGCCGTCACTTTCATCTGTGTTTTGCTGGAGCGCTGTATGGGAGGTTACACTTCCATCGCTGATGGAGGGTAGCCGGCTGCGATGGAGTATCCTCAAACAGAGATGTGGAGCACAGATGAACAGCAGGCAAGGGATGATGGCGTCACCGGGTATGCAACGCTTTTCCGAGTGGACGGGCAGCGAATGACAAGGCTGCCGCACTCTTTTCTCAAGCTTAAGAAATTTTTTTTTTTTTTTTTTTATTTATGGTGCTGATTTGACACCTGGGGCATTGTTTTATTGCGCATTTTTTACTTGTGTTGTTTGTTTGAGTACACACCTGTGGTGTTTTTTCCCAACTGTCCGTGCTATAGCCGTGAGGTGAGCATTTAGGAACCACAAGAGGTGTGTGCACCTAAGTTTGTCCCTCAACACTGAAGCCTGGTTCTCTGTCTTGGGATCACCGATTTATAAGACTTTAACCACTTAATCACCGCCAGTCAGGTGTGTGCGCCCGCGATCACCGGTGCTCACTGGGTCCACGGGACCCGCAGCATCAGTGATCGCGGTAAGGAGCCAATGGCGGCGGCTCCTTACCACGTGATCGAGCCGTCCAATGACGGCGTGATCACGTGTGTAAACAAACCTGACGTGCGTCAGATCCGCGCGCCCGAGCGGGCGCGCACACGCGGTCACAGCGCTCGGTGGGTCCACGGGACCCGCAGCGTCAGTGATCTCGGTAAGGAGCCAATGGCAGCGGCTCCTTACCACGTGATCGCGCTGTCCAATGACGGCGCGATCACGGATGTAAACACTGCAGGTCATCTCTCTCCTCTCCTCACCATTGCAGCGTGAGAGAGACGCTGCAATGGAGGAGAGAGATTAGTGCCCAGCAGTGCCCCAGCAGTGCCACCAGTGCCCCACCTGTGCCCCACCATTGCAACCTGTGCCCCACCAGTGCCACCTGTGCCCCATCAGTGCCACCTGTGCCCATCAGTGCCAATTAGTGCCGCCTGTGCCCACGAGTGCCGTCTGTGCCCACGAGTGCCGCCTGTGCCCACGAGTGCCGCCTGTGCCCATCAGTGCCGCCTGTGCCCATCAGTGCCACCTGTGCCCACGAGTGCCGCCTGTGCCCATGAGTGCCGCATGTGCCCATCAGCCTGTTGGCTTGAAATGAGAGAAGCTGTCAGTACTTCAGGTGTGATCAAATGGATCAATTTTCAGAAATTGGTACCATAGCTTGTAGACCCTATAACTTTCACCCAGACTAAATAATATCCCAAATTTTTTTTTTTTTTTACCGAAAATATGTAGCAGTATACATTTTAGGCCAAATTTATGAGGAAACATTACTTTTTTTACAAAATGTTATGATAGAAATGAAGAAAAATTCATATTTTTACAAAATTTTCGTTCTTTTTTCATTAATAGCGCAAAAAATAAAAACCGTAGGGGTGATCAAATACCACCAAAAGAAAGCTCTATTTGTGGAAAAAAAGGACAAAAATTTAATTTGGTTACAGTGTTCTATGACCGAATTATTGTCATTCAAACTGTGAGAGCACAGAAAGCTGAAAATTGGTCTGGTTATTAAGGGGGTTTAAGTGCCCAGTGGTCAAGTTGTTAATCACTGCTTTATGATTTTCTATTTTTATTCTTACACTATATGTGTTCACTATTTCACGTTCACACGTGAACACTTGCAGTGTTTCATGTGCTGTATATATATGTTTTGCTCACATTGTGCCTATGTGCATGTTTGTTTGAGTGCCTATTGAGCTTGCATGATTAGTTCATGTTGTTTTGTTAGCTTATCTACTTATAATACACTGTACCATATAGGAGATATACTGTCCCCAGTGGTTCACCCACTCACCCAGTGAGTTTTGTATTACCTTTTTGTTTATTTTTACACAGCGCAGTCACCACTACCACATTTCATTTTCACTTTTTTTTCTGATTAGGACAGACTACCAGGTGCCTGCAGCAGTGCCCCCTAGCTTTAGTCACCGATAGCGAAGGAGCTTTCTTTATACAATTACAATATGACTTGTGTCGCAATTGTATATGTTCTATTTTGTTTTCTTTATTTTCCCCATCAAAGTGGAGTTACACTTTAAGTAACCTTTTAGAATCAACTTGTAAATCGGGGTAAAAAAAAAAAAAGAAAAAAAAAATATTCCATTACCTGTGCAAATGTGTGTAGGTATGATGATAGTAGGGGCTGCTTATGAATTATAAAAACGTATGTACAAAATAAAATAGTAGTGGACCGTGTACCCTACTCAATAACTAAACATATACTGTATTTATTGGCGTATAACACTAACTTTTTTACCCTGAAAATAGAGGGTAAACTGTGCCTGCGTGTTATACGCTGGGGGCCGTGGAAAATGTTTTTCCTGAAACTTCCCTCTTAAAGTTAGGGTGCGTGTTATACGCCTGTGCGTGTTATACGCCGATAAATACAGTACATCATAATTGCAGGAAAAATTCAAATAAATGCAAAATATATGGCAACCACTGGGGGCCCCTATCAGGTTACTAACAGTAACAGTGCAAATTAGATACATGTGTGCCAATCCCTCATTAGTTATTCAATGGCTTCCAAATATCTTCAGTGTGTGACAATAAACTCTTAGAAATGTATAGTGCAATGTCCAATGGGCAGAAGTTATGTATTATGCTCGACCACACCAACACGTTTCATCAGCACATCTGACATCATGTGACCCCTAATGATGTCAGACGTGCTGACGAAACACGTTGGAAGTGGTTGGGCGTGATACGTCACTTCCACCCATAGTGGAACACAGGTGGAGTGCAAAATCGGCGTTCCTGCTTCCACTTTCATTTTCTGTATTCTGATCGGATTTTATAGAATTTTAAAATGCTTTGCAGAAACTGAGATGTTTCATTCGTCCATTCTGCTCCCATCAGTAGGGGATCTGCAAGCCGATCACCTGCTGATCAAAATGGAATCCACCCCATTTAAAAAGGGACATGGCGGGAAACCCACTTTAAAATCATACACAGAGCTTATTTTCCATTTCGCAACAACGTTTCAAAACCTTCTCAAGCTCAATGCCCTTGGTGCTCTTTGCCCCGCCCTACACTTGTACACCGCTTGTGGGAATGTTCGAAAATCTCCAAGTACTGGGACTCAGTACTCAGTTATATTTTCAAAGTCAGTAAGATACGGTTACTTAAAAGTCCACTTTTGTGTCTGTTTGGTTGCAACCCACCGGCCTATCCTACCTCATCAGCTGCTTCACCCAAGCTTACACACTGGACTCACATCTGCCTACTTGCGGCTCGCAGAACGATCATGTGCCACTGGATTATGGCATCTCCTCCTTCCCTTCAAGCTGTGAAGCGAGCACTACTGTCGCTTTTTCATATTGAGAGACTAGACACTATAGTCTTAAATTTCTGCTCTACCACCCGTTTTTTCTCCAGATGGCGAAAATACATGGAATTTACGTTCACTACTGAGGAACTATCTTCCATTGTACATCCATTCCGATATACTGATTGGTACCTGAAGCAAGACCTTACCAACAGCTTGGGCAAACTCAAAATAACAGATCTATCCAATCCTTCCGACACCCATAGTCCCTAACTGAAAATCTGTCTAACAAAGTCGTATATTTATAGCTCATGACTGTCCTTCCCTTAGTTTAGAAAATACTGCTTCCACTCCTGAGGGTTTTCTATTTTGTTGTACTGTTCTCATTGTTTTCATGCTCGGTATTATTTCGTGTAATATGGTGCTCAGATAAATAAACCCCCCCCCCCTTACCGCCCCCCCCTTTTTTTTTTTCCCTTTTCCCACCCTCCCCCTTGATTGTTGTATCCGCTGCTCTGTTACCATGTTTTCGAGCTTCTTAGCTCTATATCTCCTCACTATTTGTCTTTTGTTTTTTGTACCTTTTGTATGGTAATAACCCAATAAACATTTAACTTAAAAAAAAAAAAGGGACACAAGAGAAGGCACTGTACTTTATTTGAAGCTTAAAAAAACTTTCCCAACCTGGGCACTAATGAGGAAAACGTCTGGGCCTGCATCCCTTTTAGATGTGTCCCTATTGGGAGTACCTTACCAAAAATGTAATTTTTGTTGCAGGGGATGCCTGAAATCTGACCTGTATCTTAATGCAGAATATTGGGAAAACTGGTGAATCAATTACACAAGCAGGAAATTATGGCCCAGATTCACAGAGCAATTACGCCTGTCTAACTGGTGTTAGACAGGAGTAATTTCAAATTTCGCGCGCCGTATCACTAGTTTGAATCCTCAAACCATGATACGGCGGCTTCGGGCTTCGATCTGAGAGGCTTACGTCTTCGTAAGCCTTCGGATCTACGCTGCGATATTTTTGCGGCCGCTGGGAGGAGTTTGCGTCGTTTTCATGCGTCGGGATATGCAAATTAGTTTTTACGGCGATCCACGAAGATACGAGCGGTCTTCGCAATCGCTTTCGTCTATTTTTTTATACGTACTGTTAGACCAGCTTTTTGCTGGTCTAACGGTGCGTAGCCCATGTTAAGTATGGCCGTCGTTCCCGCGTCGAATTTAATTATTTTTTTTTTTTTTTTACGTAACTCGTTCGGGAATAGGAATCTCCGTAAACGACGCTACTCAAGAAAAAATTACGTAACGACGTGATTTCGCGCAATGCACGGCGGGAAATTTGCGAACAGAGCATGCGCAGTTCGATCGCCGCGGGAACGCGCCTATTTTAAATGATTCACGCCCCCTACTCGCGCAGATGGATTGCGACGGGAGAAATACACTATGGCGGCGTAGTGTATTTCTGATACTCTACGATAGTCTAATTCTATCTGAATCTGGGCCTATGTTTCTGGGGGGCATTCTGTATACATTCTGTGTACAGAACACCACCAGGTAGCCATATTGTATTGCATTTTCAAAAAATAACAGCAGCTGCAGATTGAAAAGGAAAGGTAATATTTAATAGCATTAAATTACAATACAGCTTGATGGGTGGTGACATCACATGGAAGAGACTCCCGGAGCTGCCTAATAAATTACTTTAAAAACCTGTGTAGCATGTTTTATTTTTGACACTTTTTTTCCAGGTGAATGGGTAGGGGTGAAAAATGTGGTGATACTGCGCTGTCTAATTAATGAACAGAAAACAATTATGCATGCAGCTTAAATGTGAGACACACACAAATAAAACCAATATAAAGTAAGAACAAGCCGCGCAAATGACGTGAAAACATCTAATCAACTAGCATATAAAATTATGACTTTGTGCCAATGTTAAATAAAATCACTTGAAGCGAATGGGTTGCCCCATTCGTGAAATATTTAAATGAGTCCAAGTGAAAAAAATCAAAGGTTGAAAAAATTCTAAAAAAACAATCAATGTCTATTTTTAAGAAAAGGACACATCTGATGGTATTTGATGACTGAAAATATACCGCTCTCCTTCAAATGAATGGTGACATCAAACTAAAGGGAACCATAGAATAGTGCAAAGATAGAAAGGAAATCCTCCACCTTCCAAACAAACTGGGGTAGATTCACATAGATCAGCGGATCTTTTGATCCGCGTGATCTATCTTTTTTACGATCCGCCTGCGCCAGTTTTTGAGGCAAGTGCTGTATTCAGAAAGCACTTGCCTCGTAAGTTGCCCTGGCGGATCGTAAATCCCCCGGCGGAATGCAAATTCCGCGGCTAGGGGGAGTTTACTATTTAAATCACGCGCGTCCCCGTGCCGATCGTACTGCGCATGCGCCGCCGGCTAAATTTCCCAGCGTGCATTGCCTGAAATGACGTCGCAAGGACGTCATTGTTTTCGACGTTAACGCTATTAACGTATGGCCGTATTCCCGAACGACTTACGTAAACGACGTAAAAAATTAAAAATTCGACGCGGGAACGACGGCCATACTTAACATAGGATACGCCGCACTTACCCCGCATATAGCAGGGGTAACTATCCGCCGGAAAAAGCCGAACGCAAACGGCGTAAAAAAAAAGCGACGGCCGGGCGTTCGTTTCTAAATCGGCGGTTCTCCTCATTTGCATATTCGTCGCGTATAATAACAGAAGCGCCACCTAGCGGACGGCGGGAGATTGCAGCCTAAGATCCGACAGTGTAACTCACTTACACCAGTCAGCTCTAAGGGAGATCTATGCGGAACCTGATTCGAGGAATCAGCCGCATAGATCCAAGCGTCGGATCTCACAGATACGACGGTGTATCAGTAGATACACCGTCGTATCTCTATGTGAATCTACCCCACTGTCTCTTACCGAAGATGAAGATCCCAACCAGAGATCTTCTGCTGGCGTATGTCTTTCTACCCATGCCTGTAAGGGATAAGAGAGCATCTTCATGCAGGGCTGTAGTCATAGGGAGGGGGTGAGCACATTCTGCTTTCTGCTTTCCACCTTGCAAAACGGCTCAGATGCTGGTGGAAAGCAAGAAGAGGAGAGACAGGAAATTACATTTTCAAACCTGGATTACTGTATTTTGGAGGTCAAAAGGAAAAACAAGGTAAGTAATATTTAAATGCTCTAGGTTACAGCAATCAATTGATAATAAAAAACAAACCTTTAGTGTTCCTTTAATTACATTTTATTTTATAAAATGGCCTTGCTTTAGCAAAGGTAGAGCCCTCCTATTTAAGTGACATATGACCTTAGGTGGGCTTATACATAAAAGGAAACCTGGCATATGGAGGCTGCCACAGCTGACCTAATGTTTTAAAAATGTTAGTTCCTTGGTTGTCATACAGTTCCAATGCCTTAAATATAGAAGATTCAGCCGGGTAGCATCTGCAGTACTGCCACCTCCTCTATGAAGATAACTAATTGCCTGTAACCTTCCTCTATTTTTTTCTAATCTTGTGTGTTGTGTCATATTGGTGGCTTGGGAGTTTTCTGAAAATATTGTACTCATATGTGTGTTTTAATGGTATGCTGTTTTCGCTCAATGTGACAATGTGAAATATCAGCCGGATCAGAGTTCACTCCACAAGCTCTCAGTGCGCATACCAGAAGTTCACCTATTATGGCATCATGGAAAACTAGATATGATCAAACTTAGATTTGCACATGATTATTATGTTGTGTATTTTAATTTACTTTCATTATTTTAATTTTTAACAATTGTTGTTGATATAAACGATGTTTTAAAGGCACCAATGTTTTTTAGCCAAAAAATCTTCTGTGTGTAGTGCCCCCCAGCCCTCCTAATACTCACCCGAGCCCCTTCTCGATATGACATGAGCAGGAGAGCTGAGCTTCTCCTGGGTCTCTCATTCCTCATTGGCTGAGACAATAGCGGAAGCTGGAAGCCCACTTTAACAAAGGGGAACACCAGATCCCCCCCATGTGAATTGGTAACGGGGTACGTTGTACCCCTACCATTTCACAAAAAGAGTGTCAAAATGTGCAGCATGCCCCAGACGCTCCACTGAAGGGATCACCACAGCTGGTACCTATCCTGCGGCATCTGCCTTCTTCACCTCTACCTCCTGATGGCAGACCAGAGGAGCATGGGGACCAGATAAGCATGGGGGGAATAGAGGAGCACGGGGGACCAGAGGAGCACAGGGGGGACCGGAGGAGCATGTGGGGTACAAGAGGAGAATTGGGGGAATAAAAGAGCATGGAGTACCAGGGGAGCATGTGGGGGACCAGAATAGTGTGGGGGACCAGGGGAACAAAGGGGGGACCAGAGGAGCACAGGTGACCAGAGGAGCGTGTGGGGGACCAGAGGAGCACAGGGGACCAGAGGAGCAAGGGGGACCAGAGGAGCATGGGGCACCAGAGGAGCAGCGGGAACAGAGGAGCATGGTGGGGACCAGAGGAGCATGTGGGAGACCAAAGGAGTACAGGAGGACCAGAGGAGCATGGGGAGAACAGAGGAGCATGGGGCACTAGAGGAGCAGGGGGGAACAGAGAAACAGGGGGGACCAGAGAAGCATGGGTGGACCAGAGGAGCGTGGGGGGGGGGCAGAGGAGCACGGGGGAGGGGACAGAGAGCTGACTCAACAGCTATGGCCTTGGAGTTTCTCACTTTCCTGCTTAATCTTGTCCCATTACAGGGGGACATCAAACTGATTATTTGCCCCGGGTGAAAGAATGTCTAGCTTTGCCACTGACTGTAAGGACCGCTCACAGACACCAGTGTCGGTGTGTGGACACCTTGACGATCCCTGGTCATAAAGGAGGTAAAACCTTCTGGGGCTGAAGTGGTTAATATCTTATCATCTTTAATTAACAGACAAGGGTCTGCAAAATTCATATATGACATTTTTTTTTGGCTGCTTTAAAAATGTTATTGTAATTGTAAACTGGAACTGGGAGTCATCAGGAAATAATAAAATGTACCATATTATTTCATACTGTTCTTTCAAACATCATTAAAAAAAGAACATGATATAACATACAGAAGTAGAAATAAAAATATTCTATCTTCATAAATGATGGATCAATAGCAATTATTTAACTAGTGCATAATGTAACTTCTTAACATATTCTCGATAATGACAGATAATTATGTATCTTTCACAATTCACAATGGACAATTCTATTTCCTCACCTGAAACACATTCATCAGTGCCATATTAAACACCTGTTTATCAAGGCTGCCAACTCCTCCCTATAATTTTGGAATTGTTATACAGGTTTCAGAACTAATTAGGTTCAGCTTTTTATCTTAACTGCTGGTAAGCAGCCAGAAAATCTCTAATCTATATGTTTCAATCATTTTGGGGTGAACTGAGTGCCATGTTCTTTGTACCCAAAAATATATATGTGAAGTTTCCTAAACCGGAGTTAAATAGAGTTTACTGACTAGTACCTAGTCAGTGTCAATGATATTGCTATTACAAACAGTTTTTTCTGTAAATGGTTTGTTCACCTTTAATAAAAACTACCTTTGCAGATAGAAAACCAACTGTGCAGCTTTGACTAAAGTTAAAGGAGTTTGTAAAGAAAATATTTTTTTTTTTGCTGAATTGACTGTTTACAGGGTATAGAGACATAATAGTTAACTGATTTCTTTTAAAAAACGATTAAACACAGTTAAAAATCAATCATATAATGTGCCTGCAGTTTCAGTTTCGTTTTTCACCTAGTTTCATGTTTCTGTGAAGTACAGAGACATAGAGCCATTACAGGGCAGTGTTTGTTTTTAAAATGAAAGTGATTGGTTCTGAGGGGTTTTAGACACACAGTAATCACACCTCTTTGATCAGGGACCACAGAGAGAAGCTCCCATGAGTTTTTTCATAAGGAAACAGACAAGAAGAAGGTGTGGAGATCAGAGCAGGATTACAGCAACTTCAAAGCAAAAACAAACAATGGGGACATGAAACCAGGATTGCAGTAAGGTAAAGGAAGCTATTTAGCTAAAAAAAAATAAAAAATCCTTTAGTGACCCTTTAAATAATACCCTTGCTATAGGTGTAGGTCATTTACATGCCTCATGAGGCCTGACCTGAAAACTACCAGGATGTTGCTAGGATTTTACTAATGCCTCGTACACACGGCCGACTGGCTTTTTTTCTAGGAAAGTCCGGTCATGTGTAGCCTCCATCTGACTTTTTTTTCGGAAGTCCGACATACCTTAGAGAACCTGTTCTCTTTCTTTCCAAAGGGCTCACGGCAGACTTTTGCACGGTCAAAAGGCCGACTGTGTGTATAAGGCATTATAGATACCCAGCTGTTACTGTTCACCTTCACCATTACAGGAGTGACCTCTCAAACACTAAGCTTAGAGCTACTACTGCATTAGGGGAGAAAAAGAGCATGTGAGGGGGTTCGAGTCAGAGAAAAGGCTCACTCCTGTGATGGTGGAGGTGAACAGTAAAAACTAGACCTCGCTTACCAATGTCCTGAGAGTTTTCAGGTCAGGCTTCATAGGGTACGTAAATGGACTACACCTATAGCAAGGTTCAAGCATGTATTCAGCTACAGATGTCCCTTATCTTCATAGGCAGGTGTACTAACCCTTTAAGAACTATTGGGATTTGCTAACTCTAGAAACCATTACATTAACCTTTTGCCGACCGCGCCATAGCCGAATGATGGCTACAGCGTGGTCACACGTTTCTGAGAGAGTGTCTATTGATGTCGTCCCAGAACCCTGCCTCCCCAAGTGCTCCCGAGGTGTGCATCGGGAGTGCTCTGTGATGACTGTGTCCTTTGGACACAGCTGATCACAGATTGGGGTAGAGGGCTAATCACAGCAGCCCTTTACCATGTGATCAGCTGTGTTCAATCACAGATGATCACAGTGTAAACAGGATTTGCAGGTTTTATCGCCAGTCCTCTTCTCACTCTGACATCGCGTGAGGAGAGGCGGAAATTGGAAATCCACACTGGGGACATCTACAATGACAATCAGGCACTGATGATCAGTGCAGCCCCATAAGTGCTGCCTTTCAGTGCCCATGAGTCCTGCTTATCAGTGATGCCTCTCAGTGCCCATCAGTGCTGCCTTTCAGTGCTCATCAGTGATGCCTGCCAGTGCCCATCCTCCAGTGCAACTTAGCCACTTATCAGTGCTGCCCATTAGTGCCACTTATTAGAGCCCATCAGTGCCGCATATCAGTGCAGCCTCATTAGTAGCCTGATTAGTAGAGAAGGAGATTTGTTTTCAAAAATGTATAACAGAAACTAGGGTTGTCCCGATACCGATACCAGTATCGGTATCGGGACCGATACCGAGTATTTGCGGGAGTACTTGTACTCCCGCAAATACCCCCGATACCAGAATAGAATACTCGCCCCCCCCCCTCCCCGCCGCCGCCACCCCCGCCGCCGCTCCCGCCGCCGCACCACACCATCGCCGCATCCCCGCCGCTTAGTTAATACAGGCGGGGAAGATAACAGCTTTCATTTGAATAGCTGTATCGTTTCCCGCGGCGCCGCACAAAGACACTCCCCCTTGCTCGTGATTGGACAGATCGCGAGCAAGGGGGAGTGTCTATATGCGGCGTGGCAGGAAACGATACAGCTATTCAAATGAAAGCTGTTATCTTCCCCGCCTGTATTAACTAAGCGGCGGCAGCGGCGATGCAGGATGTAGGTATGTGGGAACTGACTGCATATATGGGGGTGACATAGCTGCATATATGGGGGTGACATAGCTGCATATATGGGGGTGACATAGCTGCATATATGGGGGTGACATAGCTGCATATATGGGGGTGACATATATGCAGCTATGTCACCCCCATATATGCAGCTATGTCACCCCCATATATGCAGCTATGTCAACCCCATATATGCAGCCATGTCACCCCCATATATGCAGCCATGTCACCCCCATATATGCAGCTATGGGGGTGACATAGCTGCATATATGGGGGTGACATAGCTGCATATATGGGGGTGACATGGCTGCATATATGGGGGTGACATGGCTGCATATATGGGGGATATGGAGGTGACATAGCTGCATATATGGGGGTGACATGGCTGCATATATGGGGGTGACATGGTTGCATATTTGGGGGTGACATAGCTGCATATATGGGGGTGACATGGCTGCATATATGGGGGATATGGAGGTGACATAGCTGCATATATGGGGGATATGGAGGTGACATCCCTGCATATATGTGGGTGACATGGCTGCATATGTGTGGGGACATGGCTGCATATGTGTGGGGACATGGCTGCATTTGTGTGGGGACATGGCTGCATTTGTGTGGGGACATGGCTGCATTTGTGTGGGGACATGGCTGCATTTGTGGGGGACATGGCTGCATTTGTGGGGGGACATGGCTGCATTTGTGGACACGGATGCATTTGTGGACACATTTAAAAAAAAAAAAAGTATCGGTATTCGGTATCGGCGACTACTTGAAAAAAAGTATCAGTACTTGTACTCGGTCCTAAAAAAGTGGTATCCGGACAACCCTAACAGAAACTATGAAAAACCTTTTACTTTCAAAATGTTTGGTTTCTTTTTCTTTGTTTAGCAAAAATAAAGAGAAAGAGAGAGAGAGAGAGAGGATTTAAATAAGAGAGTATGGGTTCAGCTGCTTACATAAATTTGCATTCCATTTTAATAAATGCACAAGAAACTTCTGTCCCTCACAACATTAGGGATTGTGTTATAAATATGTGAAATGTGTATTTTTATTGCTAAGAAAAGTAAAGTATATCAGTAGACAGAATGTGTAACCAGCTAGAAATTGCAATAGGTCAATAGTGATTAAATGTGAAGGAACTGACCTAAGAACTGCATTTCAAAAGACTGATCAATGAATTAGGCAGTTATGTAATTTATACATTAATACATGCATTGTTAAACACACACATTCAAGTAAGGACTTGTAAAGGAAAGAGCTATATTGCAGAGTATTTAAGATGTTCTTTTTATTTTAGGTAAATGCATTCAGACATGATGCCAGCAATCACTTGTCTCACCGGATAAACCAGCTGAAGTAAAAGCGTTTCCCATGCTATAGACAGTAAATAGATGAAAATGTGACTGACTCATCGTATGTGAGCAGGCAAGGTATAAAAGGTATTGTACATTAGGAAGTATAGAATGATTTAATTCCATTTTATATGAAGCAATACTATATATTTAATTTGAAATATAATTTACAATATGTATTAATGATCAGGACTCGGGAGGTGATAGTAGATGCACACAAGTCTTCAAAGCGTTTCTGAACACAAGAACTAAAACGTAACGTATTGCAGCTCACCAGCCTCAGTTGTGGTGCTGCATTCATTATATTTTTCATGTACATCTTTCTGTGGTGTGCCCGACTAATGCTCATGTTGCCCCAGCACATCCTAATGCACCCTAGGCACATTAGCACATTGGTCTTAAATAGAGTTGAGCGGACACCTGGATGTTCGGGTTCGGCGGGTTCGGCCGAACTTCGGAAAAAAGTCCGGGTTCGGGACCCAAACTTCACCCGAACTTGACCCCGAACCCGAACCCCGTTGAAGTCAATGGGGACCCGGATTTTGACTACTAAAATGTCTCTAAAAGACTGAGGCCCCATACACACGATCGGACATATCCGATGAAAACGGTCCGCGGACCATTTCCATCGGATATGTCCGATCGGGAGTTTGATCCGATGGCGTGTACACACCATCGGATCAAATTCCCCGCCGCCGGACGGCGCGGTGACGTGGCGGTGACGCGGCGGTGACGTTGACGCCGCCGCGTCACCGCCACGTCACCGCACCAGGAAGTAAAACACTTCCGCGCATGCGCCGAATCCATTCGGCAGCGGCGCGGCGGTGGGGGACGACATGTCTGCTGGTTAAGTGTACTAACCAGCAGACATGTCGGGCGGACAGATCCCCACCGGATAGATTTCAAAGCTTGCTTTGAAATCTGTCGGGTGGAGAAATCTGTCCGCTAGCCCATACACACGAGCGGAGATGTCTGCTGAAACGGTCCATCGGACCGTTTTCAGCGGACATATCCCCTCGTGTGTACGCGGCCTGAGGGAAAAGGCTAGAGGGCTGCAAATGGCAGCAAAATGTCGGTAAGAGCATAGCAAGTACTCTGAAAATAAATGTTGATAGGGAAATAACTTAAAATAACATAAAAAAATAAATAAATAATAATCTTGACAAGTAGGAACCTTCCCCTAAAGCAGTGGTCTCCAAACTGCGGCCCCCATGGCCGGATGCAGACCTTTGCATGCCTTTATCCGGCCCTTGGGAATTCCTCCCACAGATATGAAGCACTATTCCTCCCACTGACACTAATGATAGGACACTATTTCTCCCACTGACACCAATGATGGGACACTATTGATCTTGTATTAAAAAGAATCAAGCAACCAATTTTATACAAAAGTAAAAAACTATACTATAGTACAAAAACTTCAAACATAAATCCAAGGAATACACATCCAGGGTCAGAATATATACAATATATACACTATACACCACTACCAAAACATTACTACAAAACTATTTACACAAAGCAGCAGAGAGGGCCTAAGAGGCACAACCCGTCACCTATGTACGCAGCCATTTATCAATAATAATAATCTAGGGTGATAAGAGACAGACAGCCACACCCGGGAAAGAGACTCCTGGCAGTCAGGGAGGCCTGAAACCCTTCCACGCCTTCAGCCAAGCCCCCTGACCCCGCTTGTCTCTCTCAAGCCCCCGAATCTTCCCCACCTCATGCAGAATGTCATACACCACCACCTCAACAGGAAGGAGTTTTTGCCGAATGCTGACCTGACACCGTGCGTTCCAGGTGAAATAACGGACCACTAGGCTAACTAAAAAAAGTGTATCCAAACAAAAACCTCCACCGGTACTGAATGCTCCGTACACCCACTCAGCATAACCCAGCCTGGAGAGGAAAGGAACACCGAGCGCCCGCCCCACCTGTACACTTCTATGTTAAAGGGGCAACGAAGAAGAAAATGGTCCATAGTCTCCTCCTCATCTGCACACTCCTCCCGAGGACAGCTACGATCCACCCCACTGCGAAATTTCAAATTGCCCCTAACATAGAGTTTCCCATGGAAACACAACCAGGCCAGATCCCTAAATTTAGGAGGTATTCTATCCAAATTAATCAGCCTCAACCCCACCCTCAAAACTGGGCCTGGGCAATCCCTTAAGGCCAGTGGGTCATGAAAGACTTCGCTCAAGACTCGACTCATAAGGTCTTTCCTCGGAACCGATCGGAGATCTTCAGCCGACAATCGCCACTGCCGCAGTAACTTCAGGCACGGAGCTACATAGGCTGGTAGCTGACCACGATGATCCCTGCAATTCTTCACTTGGCCACCTTCTTCCCAAAGTCGTAAAAAAGGCCTAAACCAAGATCTAAATATGCCTGCCCATCCAGGAGGTTCCACTGCAAGCATACTTCCAATATTAAACTTGAGAAATAACAGTGAAAAGAAAAGAACTGGGTTGACCATACCTAAGCCACCCCCCTCCTGGATAGGTAGGTGACATTCCTCTTGATGGGGTTCAGTCTGTTCCCCCACAGCATCTGGAAGAACACACTACTGACCCTAGCATAGAGAGACACTGGCAAGATGCAGACAAAGGTGACATACAAGAAGATCGGAATCAGGTAGTTCTTAATCAGATCAACCCTTTCCCTCATAGATAACTTCCATCTCTTCCAGTTGACCACCTTTAGCGTTGGCAATTTACAGTCTGCCTTCCCAGATTTTGAGGCCATAATCGCCGGGTCCAAATTCAATGCCTAGCATCTTAATTATTTCCTGGGGCACTGGAAAGGTGTCCGGGAGATCAAACCCCTCACCTTCCTTTCCCATCCAGAAAACGTTGCTCTTTTCCTGATTGATCTTGGAGCCTGATGCTTCAGAATACCGTGATGTCAGAGAGACCACCTCCTCCGCCTCATCCGTCCCAGTGATAATCACTGATACATCATCCGCATAAGCAACAACCCTCAATGGCGGCTCACCCGGGAGCCCCACTGGTACCCCACACAACATGCCGCTCTCTAGCCTCCTGATGAAGGGGTCGATTGCAAACACATAGAGCAGGGGACTCAGGGGACAACCCTGGCGCACCCCGGAGCCAACCTCAAAGGACTGCCCAACCCAACCATTAACAAGAGGGAAGCTTTCTGCCCCCTTATACAAGACTTTCAGCCAATCAACAAAACCACCCGGCAGACCGTACTTACTAAGGAGCAACCACAGGTACTCATGGTTAACACGATCAAAAGCCTTTGCCTGATCCAAAGTCAGCAAATACTTTCCCCAGCCTGCAGCCCTGCACCGCTCCAAGGCCTCCCGGACAGCTAACACCGCTGTGAAGGTTCTCCTACCCTGGACCGAACAGTGCTGATGGCGAGAAAGCAAAGACTCTGCTACTGACGATAGACGCCAGAAATATATCTTCGCCAGTATCTTTCTATCAACATTAAGAAGGCTGATGGGGCGCTAATTCTCAATCATCGAGGGATCTTTACCCTTTGACAGAAGAATCACAGCCGAGTGCCTCATGGAAGGGGGAAGCACCCCCTCAGCAAGACAACTGTTAAAAACCTCTACCAAATGTGGGGCCAGAATAGACTTAAAGGCTTTGTAAAACTCAGCCGTCAAGCCATCCGGTCCGGGTGACTTTTTAATGGCAAGCTGTTCAATTGCCCTCATCACCTCTTCAACTGTGATCTCCTCTGTCAAATTCATTAATGGAACATCTCCACCATTTAGACCTGGAGTAGAGTCCAAAAAGCTTTCCATCTTGTCACGGTCAAGCTCTTTCCTCCCAAGAAGGTAGGCATAAAAGGACCTCACGACCTCCAGTATCCCTGACCTGGACTTTGTCAAGGAACCTGTACTGTCCTTAAGGCCAACGACCGCTTTAACAGCTACACCTTGTTTGCAGTTCTGGTAAGGGTCAGGCGAGTGGTACTTCCCATAGTCCCTCTCCAGAACCAAAGAGGCATGCCGGTCATATTGACACTTCCTGAGGAGGAGTTTCACTTCAGAGATTGCCCCAGGATCTCCTCCTCTCGAGACAAGAATATCCAGCTTCCTCCGCAAACGTTGGTAGGTCATGTATTTATTAAACTGTTTTCTATTGGCTAGGCCCCTGAAGAATCCAGCGATCCTCTTTTTGGTCAGCTCCCACCACTCAGCCTTGCTGCTACAAAAGTCCAGGATGGTCACCTGTGCCTGAAAGAATTCCTCAAAGGATTGTCTAACATGTTCTTCCTTGAGTAGAGTCAAATTCAATCTCCAGATGCCCTTTCCCCTCTGAGGGGCGTCTGAAGCATTCAGGGCCACAGATAGCATACAGTGATCAGAGAACTCTACCGCCTGCACCACTGGGGGTGAGAAAGCAGAGGCCTCCTTCAAAAAAAACCTGTCTATCCTACTCTGACTATTACCACGATGAAAGGTGAACCCGGTGTCATCCGGGAGGTGCTTAATGTGCACATCCACAAGACCAGCATCCCTAACCATACTATTTAAAAAAACGCTATAATATCCCAGCCGTTCCTTGAAGTCCTTCCTGTCCTTGGGCCTAGTAACTGTATTAAAGTCACCTCCAAAGACCACTTGCCGGGATGTAAAAAGAAATGGCTTGATCCTTGTAAAAAGGCATTTCCTGTCCCACTTTGTGTGCGGCCCATAAATATTAATTAGGCGCAGGTCCTGCCCTCCCACAAGGACGTCTAAGACCATACATCTCCCAATCTCCACCTCAATGACCCGCCGGACAGTTACCATGCTGGTTTTAAACAACACCGCCACACCGCCGTAAGGCTCGGCCGCAAGAGACCAGTAAGATGGACCATACCTCCACTCTCTCTTGGCCATATGAATATCTGCCAAGGAGGTGAGCCTAGTCTCTTGCAAAAATAAAGTTTCAGCATCTAATTGGCTGAACAAAAAGAAGGCCATAGAACGAGCTCTCACTGACTTAATGCTGGCGACATTTATTGTCGCCACTTCTAACGGAGGGGGAACCGCCATTTGGGTTATTGGGTGGATTGCTTCTTAGCTTCCCTCTGCTGCTCATCACCAGAAGCCTCTCTCTTTCTTGAGGCCGCCTCAAACTCCATATGTGAATCAGAGCTCAGCTCTGAAGAAGCTCCGGATGAAGAAATGTCCCACTTAGTGGACCTATGACGGTGGGAGACAGGCACCGGAGCTTCCCGTCCCTGTTCCGTCCTCACCACCTGCTTCTTCCGCCTCCCAACCTTCCTTCTCTCCTCCAGGTACCGCAGGTCAGCCTCAGAGATGCCCTCATTTTTTTTAAAGTCTTCCCAGAAGACTTCATCACAGAAGAGGAAGCGACCTTCTCAGTACCCGCTACCACTCCTGGTGGGGGGGGGGTGAATCAGACTTAGGAGGGGTAGACTCCTGGGGGGTAACTGACTCGGGGGGCACAGACTTAGATGGTTCTGACACAAGAGGAGCGGGTACAGTAGGTTGGGGGGACACAGAGACATGTACAGAAGGAGTACTTACAGACACAGGGGGCTGGCCACAGGAACTGGGGAGGGATCCTGAGCAGGACCAGGGGGTCGGTCATCGCAGCGGAGGATGGTACACTAGGGGCCTCACCCTCCATCCTGTCCAGCCTTGACATCTCATCCACTACCTCCTTCTCCATATTGTGCCAGGCCTCAGGGCATCTGCTGTAGGGGTGGCCAAAATGCAGGCACAGATTGCACCTGATCTTCTGGGTGCAGTCCTTGGCCATATGACCCTGACCCCGACAAACTGAGCATATCAAGGCCGAACAGGAGGAGCTAAGGTGCCCCTTGTCTCCACAGCGGTGGCACAGCTTCGGCTGACCAGGATAGAACACGGTCATCCTATCCCTCCCTATGAAAGCCGAGGAGGGCAGGTGACGGACAACATTCCCATCCCTGGCCAACCTGACCGTTACCGACCATCCCCCAGTCCAGATGTTATGCTCATCTAGTATCTTATTGGGTTTGGTCAAAACTTCCCCATAGTTCCTCAACCAAACCTCCAGATCCCGGGCAGGGACGCTCTCATTGGTGAGGATGATGGTAATCTTTTTTATGGTTGACCGCTGCAAAATCGCAACTGGGGCCATACTTTACCATTCGGGTCTTGACCTGCACCGAGCCTCATATCTCTCCCAGAACAGGTCAAGACCCTCTGGCTTGGTGAAACTGACTGTATAATCCCGCGTCCCTGATACATGCACCACTTTCCCATTTCAAGATGACAACATTGTGTCTGGGACCCCCGGCAGAAGCCAGAGACCCCAGACCAGATCCCGGGGTGCTCAAGGTGGTAGCCCGCAGAGGAAAACCCTGCTTGGGGGCGGAGCTACCAGCAGCAGAGTGCACCACCTGAGCAAAAGAATGTTTCTCAGGGCCAATGCCCCACACTGAAGTCACATTTTGTTGTGCATTGTCTGTATGAACAGAGTTAGTATTATTGTCCATCCTATCTGAACAGGGATGATTCTTATCAGCCCCACACACATTCCCATCAGGAACAGTCACTGTTGCTGCTGCAGTACCGGCCGTCACCTGATGCTGCGCTGTGGAGTCCTGAGCAGCAGTGGGGCAATCAGCTCTGGTCTCAGCAGCAGGAGGGTTAATGGGCTCTGCTGGGACTTGCAGTTCCTTCACAGTATTGTCATTTTTTAAACATGTCTCTTGCTGCATTGCAGCCTCAGCAGGCACATCATTGCTGCACACAGGACTGGCAGTCTTATTATTGGGCACATTATCAGTCATAGATGGTACAAACACAGTCTTATCCACAACATGGGGCTTAGCTGGCTTTACCTTATCAGGTACATCATCCGTTATGTCTTCCTCATTGAATACCATCTGATCCCCCCGCACAGGAGACTCCATTCCCTGGATCACCCTCAGCATGCCTCCTGAGTCCTGTGAAGACATGGGGGTGCTTACCTCTCCCTGGGGGGGCAGGGGGGCAGAACTGGGGGTCTCCTCCTCCTCCACCTCCATCTTGGTCACCTTCGCAAACCTCCTTTTGTTGGAGAACTTTTCCTTGAAAGGACCATCCCTTCCTTCCATTATGGCCACGATGGTTTCCTGATGGTCCACACGGACCTTGGCCAGTTGGATCTCTGGATTCATGGATCCGCGTTTCTGGCTATGTAAGCCCTCAAGTTGCCTTCTCAGGCGCTTCAGCTCCGCACGCAGCTTGTACAGCTTATCACTTTCCCTGTTCAGGACTTTTATCCCGGCCACCACTCGCTCCCGAATGGCTGCCTATCCTTCATCCTCGCCAGGGGTAGACAGATCGGGATGCGCAGAGGCAGGCATGTCAGCAGATGGCCCAGGAGATGGCTGAGAGCCTCCAGCAGGGGAGGCCCCACTGCCCTCCATGGCTTCCCCAGAAAGGGGCCAGGAGAGCTGGGATAGATTTCCAGGTGACTCCCTTCTCACACGGATGACAGGGAGCAGCTCAGACACACCTTCCTCCTCACACACCTGTGCTCCAATGGTGGGTGGGACACTATTGATCTTTTATTAAAAAGAATCAAGCAACAAATTTTATACAAAAGTAAAAAACATAACTATAGTACAAAAACTTCAAACATAAATCCAACGAATACACATCCAAGGTCAGAATATATACAATATATACACTATACACAATATATACACTATACACTACCACCAAAACATTACTACAAAACTATTTACACAAAGCAGCAGAGAGGGCCTAAGAGCCACAACCCGTCACCTATGTACGCAGCCATTTATCAAAAATGTATCAAAAATAATAATAATCTAGGGTGATAAGAGACAGACAGCCACACCCGGGAAAGAGACTCCTGGCAGTCAGGGAGGCCTGAAACCCCTCCATGCCTTCAGCCAAGCCCCCTGACCCCGCTTGTCTCTCTCAAGCCCCCGAATCTTCCCCACCTCATGCACAATGTCATACACCACCACCTCAACAGGAAGGATTTTTTGCCGAATGCTGACCTGACACCGTGCGTTCCAGGTGAAATAACGGACCACTAGGCTAACTAAAAAAAGTGTATCCAAACAAAAACCTCCACCGGTACTGAATGCTCCGTACACCCACTCAGCATAACCCAGCCTGGAGAGGAAAGGAACACCGAGCGCCCGCCCCACCTGTTTGTACACTTCTATGTTAAAGGGGCAACGAAGCAGAAAATGGTCCATAGTCTCCTCCTCATCTGCACACTCCTCCCGAGGACAGCTACGATCCATCTAACTGCGAAATTTCAAATTGCCCCGAACATAGAGCTTCCCATGGAAGCACAACCAGGCCAGATCCTGAAATTTAGGAGGTATTCTATCCAAATTAATCAGCCTCAACCCCGCCCTCAAAACTGGGCCTGGGCAATCCCTTAAGGCCAGTGGGTCATGAAAGACTTCGCTCAAGACTCGACTCATAAGGTCTTTCCTCGGAACCGATCTGAGATCTTCAGCCGACAATCGCCACTGCCGCAGTAACTTCAGGCACGGAGCTACATAGGCTGGTAGCTGACCACGATGACCCCTGCGATTCTTCACTTGGCCACCTTCTTCCCAAAGTCGTAGAAAAGGCCTAAACCAAGATCTAAATATGCCTGCCCATCCAGGAGGTTCCACTGCAAGCATACTACCAATATTAAACTTGAGAAATAACAGTGAAAAGAAAAGAACTGGGTTGACCATACCTAAGCCACCCTCCCTCCTGGATAGGTAGGTGACATTCCTCTTGATGGGGTTCAGTCTGTTCCCCCACAGCATCTGGAAGAACACACTACTGACCCTAGCATAGAGAGACACTGGCAAGATGCAGACAAAGGGGGGGGGCGTGTCCGAGCTTGCTTTGAGACAGACGTGCCTGTCCAGAGCTCCGTCTGCCTGGTCTACAATCTATGGCCATCCGGGTCTGCATCCTGCTCTAAAGGACCCAAATTGTTGCCCCATCCTTACCTGGGCTGCTGCTGCAGTGATCCCGGTCGGAATCCAGAGGATTGACCGTCCTTTTGCGGCTAATTTGTGGCCTCGACTAGGCCGGAGGTCCGCCACCATCCTCGGGCCCGGGACATCCACATCACCCTCCACGCCTGGGAGCTCGGAGCAGCGGGACCCATCCCTGACGAGGGTCGCCATCAGTGCTTCTCCCCTGGTTCCCGGAGCCTTTTGGCTTGCTGTACGCCGTCCGCGACCGCCGCCGCTCTCCTCCCCGGGCAACTGACTCAGGAAAGGCCTGGTCCCGGAGGCGGCGGCCATCTTGCTTCACCCGGCGGCGGTTCCAGCGCTGTTTCTCGGCCTCCCTGACATCAACAACACACGGACCCTCCGGCTATCGCCTCCGGATTGCCACTGGACGCCTCTGCTGTGCCTCCTGTACAGGTTAGTCCCTGGCTCCGGCCTGGCATCCTCTCGGCGGCCATCTTGCTTCACCTGGATGTGCCAGCTTCACCCGGTGGCTGCTCCAGCGCTGTTCCTCGGCCTTCCTGTCATCAACAACGCCTGGTCCCTCTGGCTACCACCTCCGGACTGCCACTGAATGCCCCCGCTGTGCCTCCTTTCCAGGTTAGTCACCGGCTCTGGCCTAGCTTTCTATCGGCGGCCACCTTGCTCCACCCGGGAGTGCCAGCCAAATAGCAGACCTTCTCCTCCTCACAGCTCCAGCTGCCCCTTGCCATATACCCCTTCTCCTCTCAAGCCATAAACTGCTCTCTCTACTATCTGGGGGTACGTACAAACATTGCCCAGTGGTAATCACACAGACCTAGCGAAGATACGGTGGCCATCTTGGTGTACCCTCTGCTATTCACTGAGACTCTCACATCTCAAACGCTACTATTTCTTGTCAGTGTATGAGTTTTTGCCAATTTTTTTTTTATTTTCTCTGAAGTGCGACAGCCTGTGTGATTGCTCTATTTTTCATATGGCGCTAAGGGGTAATGCTTAAATTGAGCCCCGTCTAGCTACCGACCTGATTACAAATAGCAATGCCAGCAAAAGGCTCTGCCTCCCGTTCATCAATGAGTAAACGGTCCGCTAAATCTTCAAACGCTCATCAAACTGCTGTTGGTACCATCAAACGCTTTCTTGCTGCTGAAAGGGTGAGTCCCAGCTCTATGATCACTAAAACCAGGGCATCGAGGTCTCTCATCTCTCCAGCTTCTCACACCGCTTCTGTCCGCGAAAGTTCGCCGGCCTCATCTTGTGGATCAGAGATAATGGATGACCCTGGCTCCCCTACTGGTTCTGAACTATCCTCCTTCCTGCTTGAATTTAGAAAGGAAATGGCGGGTATGTTCCACGATATGGAAAAATCAATTAAAAAAGACATTTCTGCTGTTCGTGCGGACATGGCTCACCTAATCGACAGGGTTGAAGAAACAGAGCAGCGGCAAGAATCGCACGAAGTGGCTATCAAAGAACTACAAGACACTGTCACCCAATTGGCACATGCTCACAGGGCCTCATTATATAAACTTGAAGACCTTGAGAACCGTAACCGCAGAAATAACCTGCGTGTCCGTGGCCTGCCGGAAGCAACCGGGGATAGTGATCTAGAACCCTCGCTCCGTGGTATTTTCAACACCATTTTAGGTAAATCACCAACGGATCCTCTGCGGTTTGATAGAGTCCACCGTGCTCTTCGACCCCGCAACCTCTCTTCTGACCTGCCCAGAGATGTGATTTGCCGTCTCCATTACTTCGAAGATAAGAACGCTATCATGATTAAAATGCGGACCGCCCCTGACATTGACTTTGATGGGGCCACTCTTCACATTTTTCCGGATATAGCTAAGGAAACTCTCGACCGCCGCAGGGCCCAAAAACCACTCCTGGAGAGACTGAGAAGTGACGGAACTACCTATAGGTGGGGTTTCCCAGCATGCCTAATTGCGACCAAGAGTGGTCGCTCATCCACATTGCGCTTCCCTGAGGAACTTCCTACCTTCCTACAAGATCTCCATTTGCCGCACATGGAGCTCCCAGGCTGGCAGAACTCCATTCCCACTTTTTCCACTCTTCGCTCCTCCCAATGGAAGAAGACCCCTGCCAAGCAACGGAAGGTTTCTACTCCGAGCTCATCCAAGAAAAATGGGTGAGGTACTCCTGGACACCCATTCATTTATCTTCTTAGCAATCCTCCTCACGGTGGCGAAGACATGTTTTCCAGTATATATTTTTTTTTTCTCTTTTTACATTGTTTTCTGAAGTTCTTTTGCCACTCTAAACACCTGATGGCTCATTTTTGAAGATAAGATATGTTTAAACCGTTCTGTTTTCTATTTTTGAGCCTTGCTGTTCGTACATCGAGTTACCTGATAAGCTGACTTAGTAGTTGGAGATTGCTATGTTTATGTTCTATGCGTTGCTAGTTTCTTTAAGTTATAATCACCTTTCTTTACAGGTCGTTGGCTGACGGGGCCTCTGGCTCCATGTTAATGCACTTACTGGGGACATTGGTTCTCCCCCTCCTCCTTTTGGGGTTGCTGGGAATTGGTGGTCTTTATCTCTCCCCTGATGTTTTTCTCCTCAAATTCTTTTTGACCGCCTGCTCCCTTCATCCCCACTGGGACCAACGCGGGTTTCTGCGTGATTGTTGCCTTACTCCCATTTGTTTTACGAAATGTTCTGATACCTTTTTATGTACTTTTGTATTTTTCTTCCTTTCTCTTTCGTTACCCTTCCTTTCTCTTTTTTCTCTGCCCCCTCTCTTTTTCCCTTTTCTTTCCCCCTCCCTATTTTGCTGGTCCACATGGCTGTATGACTCGTTCACCTGTTTCTTCTTGGAACCATGGCTACTTTAAAAATCTCCTCGCATAATGTACGAGGCCTTAGTGTGGCCGCCAAGAGGCATCAAGTACTCCGAGAATTGCGTAGTTCTGCCTGCTCTATCGCTTTTCTTCAGGAAACTTACTTGACCCACACTACATCGGTGAAACTGTATTCGCCACACTTTCCGCAATGGTATTATAGCCTGTCTGATACTAACAAGGCCAAAGGAGTGGCTATTGGTTTCAGTAAGAATGCATCATTTCGTTTTACAGATATACTTGTGGATGATCACGGTCGTTATCTTTTTGTCAAGGGATTCATAGGAAACACTAGATGTACTCTGGCCAATATCTACTGCCCCAACCATAATCAAACCTCTTTTTTTACTCAAATTCTCACAAAGCTATCACAATTTGCTGAAGGATTGATCGTTCTTGCGGGAGACATAAATATGACTCTAGACCCTACGATGGATACTTCTTCGGGCCGGTCGGGTATTGCATTTAAGCGGCTAGCTCAGGTAAAGAAAAAACTCTTAGATCTCCAGCTCATGGACGCTTGGCGTCTCCTACACCCTACAGACAGAGATTATTCTCATTTTTCAGCACCTCATAACTCTTATTCCAGAATAGATAATATCTTCTTATATCATTTCCATCTTCCCCTTCTCCGTTCAGCCTATATAGGAACTGCTTCTCTCTCTGATCATGCTCCTGTTTCCATATGCCTGTCCATACCAGATTTGCCTCACCACCCCAATAATTGGAAACTCAATGATTCCCTCATCACTGATCCAATTGAGATATCCGTTTTAACCAAAACACTTTCCCAATATTTTGAGGAAAACTCTGTTTCAGACGCTTCTCCCTCTCTATTGTGGGAAGCGCATAAGGCTTCAATAATAGGACATCTTATAGAGTTGGGTGCGAGGAAAAAAAGGGAACATGGTCGGCTGCTCAAACAGGTCATGTCTCAGATTGCTGAGTTGGATAAACAACACAAACTTTCCCTCCATGTTTCACATCTAAAAGCCCTCACTCTTAAAAGAGAAGAACTCAAAACTCTTCTTGCCCTTGAAACTAGGCGAAAATTTCACTACATTTCCCAGAAAATATATGAATGGAGTAACAAACCAGGTAAGCTATTAGCTAGGTCACTCGCAGCCAAAAAAACTCTATCATTTATACCTAAGGTGAAATTGCCGTCAGGTGACTTAGTACACACCACCCCCCAAATATCGCGAGCCTTTAAAGAATTTTATGCTGACTTGTATAATGTGGAGGGTGGTTTGGCTTCTTTATCACTTGCTGAAAAACATAAACGCATCCTCGCCTTTCCTAGGAGAGCCAACCTCCCTAAGCTCTCAAAGTCGGCCCTTGCCGCTCTTGAAGAGGATTTCTCTGTGGAGGAATTCAACTCTGCGCTTAAGTCCTCTCCTTCCGGTAAGGCCCCTGGTCCTGATGGTTTCACCCTCCTATATTATAAAACCTTTAAAGTCGTCTTGCTCCCCCACCTTGTAGCTTATGCAAACTCTGTTTCCCATGATTCTCCCCTTCGACCTGAATCATTATCTGCCCACATCACGGTTATCCCTAAACCTGATAAGGACCCTACCCTATGTAGCAGTTATAGACCCATCTCCCTCCTAAATGTTGACACCAAACTTTTTGCCAAGGTTATGGCGAACAGATTGCTTCCCCTTTTACCTAAGTGGGTCTCGGCTGATCAGACTGGCTTCATTCCTAACAGAGAGGCGAGAGACAATTCTCTCCGTACTTTGTCACTGATCCATTATGTGCGGAAGTGTTCCCAGCCCACCCTTCTCCTCTCCACTGACGCTGAAAAAGCATTTGATAGGGTGGACTGGGAATACCTTAAAACTACCCTCCGTCATTTTGGCCTCGGTCCTAAGATGTTTTTTCGCATCTTTTCCCTTTACTCCAAACCCACTGCACAAGTGCGTATTAATGGCTCCTTGAGCGATCCATTTACGCTACGTAACGGAACCAGACAAGGTTGTCCTTTATCCCCCTTGTTATTTGCTATCTCCCTTGAACCCTTTTTGGCCACTATTAGGAATAACGGGGGCATTCATGGCATTCGGGTCGGCTCTAGAATACATAAATATGCAGCCTATGCTGATGACGTTTTATTTTTTATCCAACAACCACGTGTTTCATTGCCGAACCTGATGTCTGAATTTTCCTTGTTCCAAGCCCTCTCCAACTTTAAAATGAATCTTTCTAAATCCGAAATTTTAAATATAACAGTTCCCCAACGAATAGCTGATCAGCTGAAACCCCTATTTCCCTTTCGCTGGGTTTCGTCACGCATGAAATATCTTGGTATTTATCTGACTCCCCACCTTCACTCCCTCTTTAGGCAAAACTACATCCCTCTTCTAAATGCCATAAAGGACGATCTCCGGAAGTGGTCTTCTCTCTCACATTCTTGGCTAGGTAAGGTCAACATAATTAAGATGAACGTACTCCCCCGTATTCTTTTTTTGTTGCAAATGATTCCCCTGAAGATCCCAATAGTTTTTTTTACCCTTTTACAAACTATTGTATCCCGTTTTATATGGAGGGATGGGCGTCCCAGGATCTCTAGAGAGACTCTTTTCAGGACCAAATGTTTGGGGGGCCTGGCTTTGCCTAATTTTAAAGCTTATTACCAAGCAGTTATATTAGCGCGGATAGCGGACTGGAAATATGCCTCCGCCTCCAAATTATGGGTCCAATTGGAACATTCTCTATGTGGCTCTGATCTGTCTATGATCCCTTGGATCCCACGCTCTTTTAGGGACCTATTCCCCATTACCTCGCCTCTTACTTCATCTTCCTTACAAATATGGGATGATCTACATAAGAAGTTTACGTGGTCCTATGATTCCCCATTAACTCCCTTGATGTCTCACAGATACTTTGCCCCGGGTCTCATTGACTCAGGATTCCAAACGTGGTCACCGGATGGCCCTCTCCTACTATACCATGTTGTTTCGTTCACTTGTCCTAGGCCTTTGTCTGAGATTCTAGGTCATAATTCACCCTCATTCTTAGACAAATGGAGATACAAGCAATTGAGTAGTTTTCTCCATGCACTGCCACGTCCCTTAAGAGGTATCCCAGATCTTAACAGCATAGAACAGGTCTTTCTGCCTAGGGACCCTCCTATACGCTCTATCTCTCAATTTTACAAGGCCCTCTTAGACTTGCAATACCCTCCGTTTCCTGAATATTTATCCCGGTGGGAAAAGGACTTAGGGACTACTATTACGAATAAAGAAAAGGAAAAGATCCTTAAGCTTACACATGTCTCTTCCCTAGCTTCTTCCATGACTGAATCTAACTTCAAGCTCCTCACTAGGTGGCACCACACCCCTGCCAAGCTTCACCGTATGTTTCCTAGTAATTCCCCACTCTGTTGGAGGAATTGCGGTCAAATCGCCACCCATGCCCACATCTGGTGGTCTTGTCCCCTCATTCGTCCTTACTGGGTGAAAGTTTTAAATCTGATATTCCGGATCACTGAGGTACAAATCCCCCTTAAACCTTGGACGGTTCTTTTCCACGCCACCTCTAGATCCATTGGCAAATACAAACGTTCAATTGTCCCACACCTTCTAAATGCAGCTAAAGCTATTATCCCCCGTCTCTGGGGTCAACCTGAAACCCCTTCCATCAAAACATGGTTGCAAAAGATCTCTGAGGTTAGTCTCATGGAAGAACTCACTCACATTGCAAGGGACACTAGAGAACAATACTCCTTAATCTGGGCATCCTGGTCTTCATTTATTTCTACACAGTGCTATTTAGATATTATTTCCTCGCCCCCTTACAAGCCTGGAACCACATAAAGCTTCTTTTCACCAAATTGTAGCCTTTGTTCCTACTTCACGGCATGGTTCCTCTCTCTCTTTTTTTTTTTTTTTTTTTTGATATCTTACTAAATGAGTTTGTTTAGCGAGGTGCTCGATACTGCCGCCATGTGTCCCGGCTCCCCCCCCCCCTACTCTTCCCTACTTGTCCACCCATTATGCCTCTAATCTCTTTTTCTACATCCCCCCTTTTTTTTCTTTTCTCTTCTACTTCCTTCCTAACTCTTTCTTTCTCCCTTTTCCTTTTCTTTTTTTTTTATTATTTCTATAAAAAAATAAAAAATAAAAAAAACACTTGTGTTCTCCATGATGCATCATTCGTTGTATTTCCCAATTTATTATTCTGTGGCGATGCTTCTTTAAAGTGTTGACTTGCTCATATACTGTACTGTCTATTTCTTTCAATAAAAAATATATTAAACAAAAAAAGATGCAGACAAAGCTGACATACAAGAAGATCGGAATCAGGTAGGTCTTAATCAGATCAACCCTTTCCCTCATAGATAACTTCCATCTCTTCCAGTTGACCACCTTAGCATTGGCAATTTCCAGTCTGCCTTCCCAGTTTTTGAGGCCATAATCGCCGGGTCCAAATTCAATGCCTAGTATCTTAATTTTTTCCTGGGGCACTGGAAAGGCGTCCGGGAGATCAAACCCCTCACCTTCCTTTCCCATCCAGAAAACCTCGCTCTTTTCCTGATTGATCTTGGAGCCTGATGCTTCAGAATACCGTGATGTCAGAGAGACCACCTCCTCCGCCTCATCCGTCCCAGTGACAATCACTGATACATCGTCCGCATAAGCAACAACCCTCAATGGCGGCTCACCCGGGAGCCCCACTGGTACCCCACACAACATGCCGCTCTCTAGCCTCCTGATGAAGGGGTCGATTGCAAACACATAGAGCAGGGGACTCAGGGGACAACCCTGGCGCACCCCGGAGCCAACCTCAAAGGACTGCCCAACCCAACCATTAACAAGAGGGAAGCTTTCTGCCCCCTTATACAAGACTTTCAGCCAATCAACAAAACCACCCGGCAGACCGTACTTACTAAGGAGCAACCACAGGTACTCATGATTAACACAATCAAAAGCCTTTGCCTGATCCAAAGTCAGCAAATACTTTCCCCAGCCTGCAGCCCTGCACCGCTCCAAGGCCTCCCGGACAGCTAACACCGCTGTGAAGGTGCTCCTACCCTGGACAGAACAGTGCTGATGGCGAGAAAGCAAAGACTCTGCTACTGACGACAGGCGCCAGAAAAATATCTTCGCCAGTATCTTTCTATCGACATTAAGAAGGCTGATGGGGCGCCAATTCTCAATCATCGAAGGATCTTTACCCTTTGACAGAAGAATCACAGCCGAGTGCCTCATGGAAGGGGAAAGCACCCCCTCAGCGAGACAACTGTTAAAAACCTCTACCAAATGTGGGGCCAGAATAGACTTAAAGGCTTTGTAAAACTCAGCCGTCAAGCCATCCGGTCCGGGTGACTTTTTGATGGCAAGCTGTTCAATTGCCCTCATCACCTCTTCAACTGTGATCTCCTCTGTCAAATTCATCAATGGAACATCTCCACCATTTAGACCTGGAGTAGAGTCCAAAAATCTTTCCATCTTGTCACGGTCAAGCTCTTTCCTCCCAAGAAGGTCGGCATAAAAGGACCTCACGACCTCCAGAATCCCTGACCTGGACTTTGTCAAGGAACCTGTACTGTCCTTAAGGCCAACGACCGCTTTAACAGCTACACCTTGTTTGCAGTTCTGGTAAGGGTCAGGCGAGTGGTACTTCCCATAGTCCCTCTCCAGAACCAAAGAGGCATGCCTGTCATATTGACACTTCCTGAGGAGGAGTTTCACTTCGGAGATTGCCCCAGGATCTCCTCCTCTCGAGACAAGAATATCTAGCTTCCTCCGCAAACGTTGGTAGGTCATGTATTTATTAAACTGTTTTCTATTGGCTAGGCCCCTGAAGAATCCAGCGATCCTCTTTTTGGTCAGCTCCCACCACTCAGCCTTGCTGCTACAAAAGTCCAGGATGGTCACCTGTGCCTGAAAGAATTCCTCAAAGGATTGTCTAACATGTTCTTCCTTGAGTAGAGTCGAATTCAATCTCCAGATGCCCTTTCCCCTCTGAGGGGCGTCTGAAGCATTCAGGGCCACAGATAGCATACAGTGATCAGAGAACTCTACTGCCTGCACCACTGGGGGTGAGAAAGCAGAGGCCTCCTTCAAAAAAAACCTGTCTATCCTACTCTGACTATTACCACGATGAAAGGTGAACCCGGTGTCGTCCGGGAGGTGCCTAATGTGCACATCCACAAGACCAGCATCCCTAACCATACTATTTAGAAAAACGCTATCATATCCCAGCCGGTCCTTGAAGTCCTTCCTGTCCTTGGGCCTAGTTACTGTATTAAAGTCACCTCCAAAGACCACTTGCCGGGATGTAAAAAGAAATGGCTTGATCCTTGTAAAAAGGCATTTCCTGTCCCACTTTGTGTGTGGTCCATAAATATTAATTAGGCGCAGGTCCTGCCCTCCCACAAGGACGTCTAAGACCATACATCTCCCAATCTCCACCTCAATAACCCGCCGGACAGTTACCATGCCGGTTTTAAACAACACCGCCACACCGCCGTAAGGCTCGGCTGCAAGAGACCAGTATGATGGACCATACCTCCACTCTCTCTTGGCCATATGAATATCTGCCAAGGAGGTGAGCCTAGTCTCTTGCAAAAATAAAATTTCAGCATCTAATTGGCTGAACAAAAATAAGGCCATAGAACGAGCTCTCACTGACTTAATGCTGGCGACATTAATTGTCGCCACTTTTAACGGAGGGGGAACCGCCATTTGGGTTATTGGGTGGATTGCTTCTTAGCTCCCCTCTGCTGCTCATCACCAGAAGCCTCTCTCTTCCTTGAGGCCGCCTCAAACTCCATATCTGAATCAGAACTCAGCTCTGAAGAAGCTTCAGATGAGGAAATGTCCCACTTAGTGGACCTATGACGGTGGGAGACAGGCACCGGAGCTTCCTGTTCCTGTTCCGTCCTCACCACCTGCTTCTTCCGTTTTCCAACCTTTCTTCTCTCTTCCAGATACTTAAGGTCGGCCTCAAAGATGCCTTCATCTCTGTTTTTCCCTTTTAAAGTCTTCCCAGAAGACTTCGTCACAGAAGAGGAAGCGACCTTCTCAGTACCCGCTACCACTCCTGATGGGGGGGGGTAAATCAGACTTAGGAGGGGTAGACTCCTGGGGGGTAACTGACACGGGGGGCACAGACTTAGAGGGTTCTGACACAAGAGGAATGGGTACAGTAGGCTGGGGGGACACAGAGACAGATACAGAAGGAGAACTTACAGACACAGGGGGGGTGGCCACAGGAACTAGGGAGGGATCCTGAGCAGGACCAGGGGGGTCGGTCACCGCAGTGGAGGATGGTACACTAGGGGCCTCACCCTCCATCCTGTCCAGCCTTGACATCTCATCCACCACCTCCTTCTCCATATTGTGCCAGGCCTCAGGGCATCTGCTGTAGGGGTGGCCAAGTCGCAGACACAGGTTGCACCTGATCTTCTGGTCGCAGTCCTTGGCCATATGACCCTGACCCCGACACACTGAGCATATCAAGGCCGAACAGGAGGAGCTAAGGTGCCCCTTCTCTCCACAGCGGTGGCACAGCTTCGGCTGACCAGGGTAGAACACAGTCATCCTATCCCTCCCTATGAAAGCCGAGGAGGGCAGGTGACGGACAACATTCCCATCCCTGGCCAACCTGACTGTTACCGACCATCCCCCAGTCCAGATGTTACGCTCATTAAGGATTTTATTAGGTTTGGTCAAAACCTCCCCATAGTTCCTCAACCAAACCTCCAGATCCCGGGCAGGGACGCTCTCATTGGTGAGGATGATAGTAATCTTTTTTACGGTTGACCGCTGCGAAATCGCAACTGGGGCCAGACTTTCCCATTCGGGTCTTGACCTGCACCGGGCCTCATATCTCTCCCAGAACAGGTCAAGACCCTCTGGCTTGGTGAAACTGACTGTATAATCCCGCGTCCCTGACACATGTATAAAAGCATAGAGATCATTAACCCCAAAACCCATCTCCAGGATTAAATCCACCACTGCACGCCTTGCAGGGGGGACTGCACCTCCTTCCCATTTCAGGATAACGACATTGCGTCTGGGACCCCCAGCAGAAGCCAGAGACCCGAGTCCAGATCCTGGGGTGCTCAAGGTGGTAGCTCGCAGGGGAAAACCCTGCTTGGGGGCAGAGCTGCCAGGGGCAGAACGCACCACCTGAGCAAAAGAAGGTTTATTGGAGCCAATGCCCCACACTGAAGTCACATTATCTGTATGAACAGAGGTAGTATTGTCCATCATATCTGAACTGGGGTGACTTTTATCAGCCACACACACATTGTCATCTGGTATAATGATAGTTTCCGTTGCAGTACCGGCCGTCGCCTGATGCTGCACTGTAGAGCCCTCAGCAGCAGTGGGGCAATCAGCTCTGGTCTCAGCAGCAGTGGGGTTAATGGGCTCTGCTGGGACTTGCAGTTCCTTTGCAGGAATGTCATTTTTTTAAATGTGTCTCTTGCTGCATTGCAGCCTCAGCCGTCACATAATTGCTGCACACAGAACTGGCAGTCTTATTATTGTTCACATTCTCATTCATGGTGCTAGATGGTACAAACACAGTCTTATCTACAACATGGGGCTTCGCTGGCTTCACTCTATCAGGAACATCATCTGAAATATTGTCATCATTAAACACCATCTGATCCCCCCGCACAGGAGACTCCATTCCCTGGATCACCCTCAGCATGCCTCCTGAGTCCTGTGAAGGCATGGGGGTGCTTACCTCTCCTTGGGGGGTCAGGGGATCAGAACTGGGGGTCTCCTCCTCCTCCATCTTGGTCACCTTCGCAAACCTCCTTTCGTTGGAGAACTTCTCCTTGAAAGGACCATCCCTTCCTTCCATTATGGCTACGATGGTTTCCTGATGGTCCACACGGACCTTGGCCAGTTGGATCTCTGGATTCATGGATCCGCGTTTCTGGCTATGTAAGCCCTCAAGTTGCCTTCTCAGGCGCTTCAGCTCCGCACGCAGCTTGTACAGCTTATCACTTTCCCTGTTCAGGACTTTTATCCCGGCCACCACTCGCTCCCGAATGGCTGCCTATCCTTCATCCTCGCCAGGGGTAGACAGATCGGGATGCGCAGAGGCAGGCATGTCAGCAGATGGCCCAGGAGATGGCTGAGAGCCTCCAGCAGGGGAGGCCCCGCTGCCCTCCATGGCTTCCCCAGAAAGGGGCCAGGAGAGCTGGGATTGATTTCCAGGCGACTCCCTTCTCACACGGATGACAGGGAGCAGCTCAGACACACCTTCCTCCTCACACACCTGTGCTCCAATGGTGGGTGGGACACTATTCCTTCCACTGACACACATGATGGGACACTATTCCTCCCACTGATACCAATGATGGGACACTATTCCTCCCACTGACACCAATGATGGTGTACTATTCCTCTTACTGACACCAATGATGGGACACTATTCCTCCCACTGATACCAATGATGGGACACTATTTCTCCCACTGACACAAATGATGGGGCACTATTTCTCCCACTGACACAAATGATGGGACACTATTCCTCCCACTGATACCAATGATGGCACACTATTCATCCCACTGATACCAATGATGGGACACTATTTCTCCCACTGACACACTATTCCTGATACCAATGATGGGACACTATTGATGATGCACTGACACAAATGATGGGACACTAGCTGACCAATGATTAACTGACACAAATGATGGGACACTATTCCTCCCACTGATACCAATGATGGGACACTATTTCTCCCACTGACACAATGAATGATGGGGACACTATTGATCACTGACACAATGAACAAATGATGGGACACTATTTCACCACTGATACCAATGATACAACTGATGATGGGACACTACTGATACCAATGATGGGACACTATATGATTAACTGACACAATGATGAGGATGGGACACTATTGATCTTTTATTAAAAAGAATCAAGCAACCAATTTTATACAAAAGTAAAAAACATAACTATAGAACAAAACTTCAAAACATAAATCCAAGGAATACACATCCAGGGTCAGAATATATACAATATATACACTATATACAATATATACACTATACACAATATATACACAATATATACACTATACACCACCACCAAAACATTACTACAAAACTATTTACACAAAGCAGCAGAGAGGGCCTAAGAGGCACAACCCGTCACCTATGTACGCAGCCATTTATCAATAATAATAATCTAGGGTGATAAGAGACAGACAGCCACACCCGGGAAAGAGACTCCTGGCAGTCAGGGAGGCCTGAAACCCCTCCACGCCTTCAGCCAAGCCCCCTGACCCCACTTGTCTCTCTCAAGCCCCCGAATCTTCCCCACCTCATGCACAATGTCATACACCACCACCTCAACAGGAAGGATTTTTTGCCGAATGCTGACCTGACACCGTGCGTTCCAGGTGAAATAACGGACCACTAGGCTAACTAAAAAAAGTGTATCCAAACAAAAACCTCCACCGGTACTGAATGCTCCGTACACCCACTCAGCATAACTCAGCCTGGAGAGGAAAGGAACACCGAGCGCCCGCCCCACCTGTCTGTACACTTCTATGTTAAAGGGGCAACGAAGCAGAAAATGGTCCATAGTCTCCTCCTCATCTGCACACTCCTCCCGAGGACAGCTACGATCCATCGAACTGCGAAATTTCAAATTGCCCCGAACATAGAGTTTCCCATGGAAGCACAACCAGGCCAGATCCCGAAATTTAGGAGGTATTCTATCCAAATTAATCAGCCTCAACCCCGCCCTCAAAACTGGGCCTGGGCAATCCCTTAAGGCCAGTGGGTCATGAAAGACTTCGCTCAAGACTCGACTCATAAGGTCTTTCCTCGGAACCGATCTGAGATCTTCAGCCGACAATCGCCACTGCCGCAGTAACTTCAGGCACGGAGCTACATAGGCTGGTAGCTGACCACGATGACCCCTGCGATTCTTCACTTGGCCACCTTCTTCCCAAAGTCGTAGAAAAGGCCTAAACCAAGATCTAAATATGCCTGCCCAT
Source organism: Rana kukunoris (assembly GCA_029574335.1). Taxonomy (NCBI): domain Eukaryota; kingdom Metazoa; phylum Chordata; class Amphibia; order Anura; family Ranidae; genus Rana; species Rana kukunoris. The sequence goes on along the minus strand of CM056049.1, from coordinate 341,429,361 downwards.
CCAGGAGGTTCCACTGCAAGCATACTACCAATATTAAACTTGAGAAATAACAGTGAAAAGAAAAGAACTGGGTTGACCATACCTAAGCCACCCTCCCTCCTGGATAGGTAGGTGACATTCCTCTTGATGGGGTTCAGTCTGTTCCCCCACAGCATGTGGAAGAACACACTACTGACCCTAGCATAGAGAGACACTGGCAAGATGCAGACAAAGCTGACATACAAGAAGATCGGAATCAGGTAGGTCTTAATCAGATCAACCCTTTCCCTCATAGATAACTTCCATCTCTTCCAGCTGACCACCTTAGCATTGGCAATTTCCAGTCTGCCTTCCCAGTTTTTGAGGCCATAATCGCTGGGTCCAAATTCAATGCCTAGTATCTTAATTCTTTCCTGGGGCACTGGAAAGGTGTCCGGGAGATCAAACCCCTCACCTTCCTTTCCCATCCAGAAAACTTCGCTCTTTTCCTGATTGATCTTGGAGCCTGATGCTTCAGAATACCGTGATGTCAGAGAGACCACCTCCTCCGCCTCATCCGTCCCAGTGACAATCACCGATACATCGTCCGCATAAGCAACAACCCTCAATGGCGGCTCACCCGGGAGCCCCACTGGTACCCCACACAACATGCCGCTCTCTAGCCTCCTGATGAAGGGGTCGATTGCAAACACATAGAGCAGGGGACTCAGGGGACAACCCTGGCGCACCCCGGAGCCAACCTCAAAGGACTGCCCAACCCAACCATTAACAAGAGGGAAGCTTTCTGCCCCCTTATACAAGACTTTCAGCCAATCAACAAAACCACCCGGCAGACCGTACTTACTAAGGAGCAACCACAGGTACTCATGGTTAACACGATCAAAAGCCTTTGCCTGATCCAATGTCAGCAAATACTTTCCCCAGCCTGCAGCCCTGCACCGCTCCAAGGCCTCCCGGACAGCTAACACCGCTGTGAAGGTGCTCCTACCCTGGACCGAACAGTGCTGATGGCGAGAAAGCAAAGACTCTGCTACTGACGACAGGCGCCAGAAAAATATCTTCGCCAGTATCTTTCTATCGACATTAAGAAGGCTGATGGGGCGCCAATTCTCAATCATCGAGGGATCTTTACCCTTTGACAGAAGAACTACAGCCAAATGCCTCATGGAAGGGGAAAGCACCCCCTCAGCGAGACAACTGTTAAAAACCTCTACCAAATGTGGGGCCAGAATAGACTTAAAAGCTTTGTAAAACTCAGCCGTCAAGCCATCCGGTCCGGGTGACTTTTTGATGGCAAGCTGTTCAATTGCCCTCATCACCTCTTCAACTGTGATCTCCTCTGTCAAATTCATCAATGGAACATCTCCACCATTTAGACCTGGAGTAGAGTCCAAAAAGCTTTCCATCTTGTCACGGTCAAGCTCTTTCCTCCCAAGAAGGTCGGCATAAAAGGACCTCACGACCTCCAGAATCCCTGACCTGGACTTTGTCACGGAACCTGTACTGTCCTTAAGGCCAACGACCGCTTTAACAGCTACACCTTGTTTGCAGTTCTGGTAAGGGTCAGGTGAGTGGTACTTCCCATAGTCCCTCTCCAGAACCAAAGAGGCATGCCGGTCATATTGACACTTCCTGAGGAGGAGTTTCACTTCAGAGATTGCCCCAGGGTCTCCTCCTCTCGAGACAAGAATATCCAGCTTCCTCCGCAAACGTTGGTAGGTCATGTATTTATTAAACTGTTTTCTATTGGCTAGGCCCCTGAAGAATCCAGCGATCCTCTTTTTGGTCAGCTCCCACCACTCAGCCTTGCTGCTACAAAAGTCCAGGATGGTCACCTGTGCCTGAAAGAATTCCTCAAAGGATTGTCTAACATGTTCTTCCTTGAGTAGAGTCGAATTCAATCTCCAGATGCCCTTTCCCCTCTGAGGGGCGTCTGAAGCATTCAGGGCCACAGATAGCATACAGTGATCAGAGAACTCTACTGCCTGCACCACTGGGGGTGAGAAAGCAGAGGCCTCCTTAAAAAAAAACCTGTCTATCCTACTCTGACTATTACCACAATGAAAGGTGAACCCGGTGTCATCCGGGAGGTGCTTAATGTGCACATCCACAAGACCAGCATCCCTAACCATACTATTTAGAAAAACGCTATCATATCCCAGCCGGTCCTTGAAGTCCTTCCTGTCCTTGGGCCTAGTTACTGTATTAAAGTCACCTCCAAAGACCACTTGCCGGGATGTAAAAAGAAATGGCTTGATCCTTGTAAAAAGGCATTTCCTGTCCCACTTTGTGTGCGGTCCATAAATATTAATTAGGCGCAGGTCCTGCCCTCCCACAAGGACGTCTAAGACCATATGTAACGGTTACCACCGCTTACAACCTTCCATCCAACCACGACAAGCTTATCTGACACACTCCGACAATATTGCATACACGATCCATATCCTTTCCCAGAATAAACGAGACAGCGCTCCGTTCTTGCTTCCAAAGATATGACAATTTATTAGTATTTTCTCAGCTTCTTATATCCAGTACAGCATAATACAGTTAATCACAGGACAATGCAATCTCCACCCCCCTATTCACTCACTGAGGATAATTCTTTAATTGGTGGCTAGACATGACGGCACCGTATTATCAATAGGGTTCAATTAACCTTGAATAGTAACACAGACATCTGTTGAATAAGTTCTCTATACAGCTTTGTCACACAATGGCAGTGAGAGTGGGTGTCTTTACATTGAATAGCCAACACCTTAGGATATTTCAATAGCCTATTATACAAAAGGTATGACTCACTGGCTGACCTGGTCAGGTCATCATGACTCCTTGTGATATCTCAGTCCTGAAATATGAAGTATTATTAATGTCCCATCTCATGTAATATGAATTATGATTCACTATTAGCCACCCTATACCCAAAAGGGCACAGGGTGGATTTCGACCCAAGAGTTTTTGGTGCTGCTGGCACAAGAGTATCTCTCATCCTTCCAACGTCTCGGGGTGTCACGGGCCATTCTGTTACACCATACATCTCCCAATCTCCACCTCAATAACCCGCCGGACAGTTACCATGCCGGTTTTAAACAAAACCGCCACACCGCCGTAAGGCTCGGCCGCAAGAGACCAGTATGATGGACCATACCTCCACTCTCTCTTGGCCATATGAATATCTGCCAAGGAGGTGAGCCTAGTCTCTTGCAAAAATAAAATTTCAGCATCTAATTGGCTGAACAAAAATAAGGCCATAGAACGAGCTCTCACTGACTTAATGCTGGCGACATTAATTGTCGCCACTTTTAACGGAGGGGGAACCGCCATTTGGGTTATTGGGTGGATTGCTTCTTAGCTCCCCTCTGCTGCTCATCACCAGAAGCCTCTCTCTTCCTTGAGGCCGCCTCAAACTCCATATCTGAATCAGAACTCAGCTCTGAAGAAGCTTCAGATGAGGAAATGTCCCACTTAGTGGACCTATGACGGTGGGAGACAGGCACCGGAGCTTCCTGTTCCCGTTCCGTCCTCACCACCTGCTTCTTCCATTTTCCAACCTTTCTTCTCTCTTCCAGATACTTAAGGTCGGCCTCAAAGATGCCTTCATCTCTGTTTTTTCCCTTTAAAGTCTTCCCAGAAGACTTCGTCACAGAAGAGGAAGCGACCTTCTCAGTACCCGCTACCACTCCTGATGGGGGGGGTAAATCAGACTTAGGAGGGGTAGACTCCTGGGGGGTAACTGACACGGGGGGCACAGACTTAGAGGGTTCTGACACAAGAGGAACGGGTACAGTAGGCTGGGGGGACACAGAGACAGATACAGAAGGAGAACTTACAGACACAGGGGGGGTGGCCACAGGAACTAGGGAGGGATCCTGAGCAGGACCAGGGGGGTCGGTCACCGCAGTGGAGGATGGTACACTAGGGGCCTCACCCTCCATCCTGTCCAGCCTTGACATCTCATCCACCACCTCCTTCTCCATATTGTGCCAGGCCTCAGGGCATCTGCTGTAGGGGTGGCCAAGTCGCAGACACAGGTTGCACCTGATCTTCTGGTCGCAGTCCTTGGCCATATGACCCTGACCCCGACACACTGAGCATATCAAGGCCGAACAGGAGGAGCTAAGGTGCCCCTTCTCTCCACAGCGGTGGCACAGCTTCGGCTGACCAGGGTAGAACACAGTCATCCTATCCCTCCCTATGAAAGCCGAGGAGGGCAGGTGACGGACAACATTCCCATCCATGGCCAACCTGACTGTTACCGACCATCCCCCAGTCCAGATGTTACGCTCATCAAGGATTTTATTAGGTTTGGTCAAAACCTCCCCATAGTTCCTCAACCAAACCTCCAGATCCCGGGCAGGGACGCTCTCATTGGTGAGGATGATAGTAATCTTTTTTACGGTTGACCGCTGCGAAATCGCAACTGGGGCCAGACTTTCCCATTCGGGTCTTGACCTGCACCGGGCCTCATATCTCTCCCAGAACAGGTCAAGACCCTCTGGCTTGGTGAAACTGACTGTATAATCCCGCGTCCCTGACACATGTATAAAAGCATAGAGATCATTAACCCCAAAACCCATCTCCAGGATTAAATCCACCACTGCACGCCTTGCAGGGGGGACTGCACCTCCTTCCCATTTCAGGATAACGACATTGCGTCTGGGACCCCCAGCAGAAGCCAGAGACCCGAGTCCAGATCCTGGGGTGCTCAAGGTGGTAGCTCGCAGGGGAAAACCCTGCTTGGGGGCAGAGCTGCCAGGGGCAGAGCGCACCACCTGAGCAAAAGAAGGTTTATTGGAGCCAATGCCCCACACTGAAGTCACATTATCTGTATGAACAGAGGTAGTATTGTCCATCATATCTGAACTGGGATGACTTTTATCAGCCACACCCACATTGTCATCTGGTATAATGATAGTTTCCGTTGCAGTACCGGCCGTCGCCTGATGCTGCACTGTAGAGTCCTGAGCAGCAGTGGGGCAATCAGCTCTGGTCTCAGCAGCAGTGGGGTTAATGGGCTCTGCTGGGACTTGCAGTTCCTTTGCAGGAATGTCATTTTTTAAATGTGTCTCTTGCTGCATTGCAGCCTCAGCAGTCACATCATTGCTGCACACAGAACTGGCAGTCTTATTATTGTTCACATTCTCATTCATGGTGCTAGATGGTACAAACACAGTCTTATCCACAACATGGGGCTTCGCTGGCTTCACTCTGCCAGGAACATCATCTGAAATATTGTCATCATTAAACACCATCTGATCCCCCCGCACAGGAGACTCCATTCCCTGGATCACCCTCAGCATGCCTCCTGAGTCCTGTGAAGGCATGGGGGTGCTTACCTCTCCTTGGGGGGTCAGGGGATCAGAACTGGGGGTCTCCTCCTCCTCCTCCTCCTCCTCCACCTCCATCTTTGTCACCTTCGCAAACCTCCTTTCGTTGGAGAACTTCTCCTTGAAAGGACCATCCCTTCCTTCCATAATGGCCACGATGGTCTCCTGATGGTCCACACGGACCTTGGCCAATTGGATCTCCGGATCCATGGATCCGCGTTTCAGACTATGTAAGCCTTCACGATGCTTTCTCAGGCGCTTCAGCTCCGCACGCAGCTTGTACAACTTGTCCCTCTCCCTGTTAAGGACCTTTATCCCAGTCACCACTCGCTCCCGAATGGTTGCCGATCCTTCATCCTCGCCAGGGGTAGACAGGTCGGGATGCACAGAGGCAGGCATGTCAGCAGATGGCCCAGGAGATGGCTGAGAGCCTCCAGCAGGGGAGGCCCCGCTGCCCTCCATGGCTTCCCCAGAAAGGGGCCAGGAGAGCTGGGATAGATTTCCAGGCAACTCCCTTCTCACACGAATCACAGGGAGCAGCTCAGACACACCCTCCTCCTCACACACCTGTGCTCCAATGGTGGGTGGGGCACTATTCCTCCCACTGATACCAATGATGGGGCACTATTCCTCCCACTGACACCAATGATGGGACACGATTCCTCCCACTGATACCAATGATGGGACACTAGTTCTCCCACTGACACAAATGATGGGAAACTATTCCTCCCACTGATACCAATGATGGGGCACTCTTCCTCCCACTGATACCAATGATGGGACACCATTCCTCCCACTGACACCAATGATGGGACACTATTCCTCCCACTGATACCAATGATGGGACACTATTTCTCCCACTGATACCAATGATGGGACACTATTCCTCCCACTGATACCAATGATGGGACACTATTTCTCCCTCTGATACCAATGATGGGACACAATTCCTCCCACTGATACCAATGATGGGACACTATTTCTCCCACTGATACCAATGATGGGACACTATTCCTCCCACTGATACCAATGATGGGACACTATTTCTCCCACTGATACCAATGATGGGACACTATTCCTCCCACTGATACCAATGATGGGACACTATTCCTCCCACTGATACCAATGATGGGGCACTATTTCTCCAACTGACACAAAATGATGGGACACTATTTCTCCCACTGGCACAAATGATGGGACTCTATTTCTCCCACTGACACAAATGATGGGACACTATTCCTCCCACTGATACCAATGACGGGGAACTATTTCTCCCACTGACACAAATGATGGGACACTATTTCTCCCACTGATACCAATGATGGTGTACTATTCCTCCCACTGATACCAATGATGGGACATTATTCCTCTTACTGATACCAATGATGGGACACTATTCCTTCCACTGATACCAATGATCGGGCACTATTTGTCCCACTGACACAAATGATGGGACACTATTCATCCCACTGATAATAATGATGGGGCACTATTCCTCCCACTGATACCAATTATGGGGCACTAATCCTCCCACTGATACCAATGATGGGGCACTATTCCTCCCACTGATACCAATGATGGGGCACTATTCCTCCCACTGACACAAATGATGGGACACTATTTCTCCCACTGACACAAATGATGGGACACTATTTCTCCAACTGACACAAATGATGGGACACTATTCCTCCCACTGATACCAATGATTGGACACTGTTCCTCCCACTGACACCAATGATGGTGTATTTTTCCTCCCTATGACACCAACAATGGGGCACTATTCCTATAACTAATACCTTTTATGGGGGGCTATTCCACCTACTGACTACCGGCACTATAACTTTCATTTATTTTTCATTCCCACTGACCACAGTCCGGCCCCCCTAAGATCTGAAGGACAGTAAACTGGCCCTTTGTTTAAAAAGTTTAGAGACCCCTGCCTTAAAGTATCTTGCAGAGTATCTCACAATAACATATGCAGTGCTGGTGTAATTAGATCTTAGAAACAGGACAGACTCCTATCTATTTCTCTCCCTACAGGCACAAACAGGAACCTTCCCCTAACCTATCTTGCAGAGTAGGGATGAGCTTCGAGTTCGAGTAGAACATTGCCTGTTCGCCGAACAGCAAACTATTTGTGGTGTTCGCGGCAAGTTCGTGTGAACTTTAGATCCCAATTAAAGTCTATGGGACTTGAACGTTTGAAATCTAAAGTGCTAATTTTAAATACTAATATGCAAGTTATTGTAATAAAAAGTGTTTGGGGACCTGGATCCTGCCCCAGGGGACATGTATCAATGCAAACTTTTTAAAAAAAAACTGTAGTTTTTTTGGCAGCAGTGATTTTAATAATTATTCCTTTAACCACTTCCATACTAGGCACTTATGCACCTTCCCGCCCAGACCAATTTTCAACTTTCAGTGCTCTCACACTTTGAATGACAATTATTCAGTCATGCTACACTATATCCAAACCAAATTTGTATCCTTTTATTCTCACAAATAGAGCTTTCTTTTGGTGGTATTTGATCGCCACTGGGTTTTTTATTTTTTGCGCTATAAGCAAAAAAACTGCGAAAATTTGAAAAAAAACACACTTTTTTTTAGTTTATATTGTGAAATTTTGCAAATAAGTGATTTTTCTTCATAAATTTGTGCCAAAATTAATACTGCTACATATCTTTTGTAAAAATAACCCAAATTAGTGTATATTATTTGGTCTTTGTGAAAGTTATAGAGTCTACAAACTATGGTGCCAATCACTGAAAATTGATCACATCTGATCACACCTAATGTACTGAAGGCCAATCTCATTTCTTGAGACAATAACAAGCCAGGAAAGTACAAATACCCCCCACATTACCCCTTTTTGGAAAGTAGACAGTCCAAGGTATTTATTAAGAGGCATGGTGAGTTTTTTGAAGTTGTATTTTTTTACCCACAATTCTTAGGAAAATTAAGATTATTTTTTTTTTTTTTTTTTTTTACATAAACTGGTCATATTAACAGGTTATTTCTCTCACACAGCATATGCATAATTGCAACTACACCCCAAAATACATTCTGCTACTCCTCCTGAGTATGGCAATACCAAATGTGTGGGACTTTTACACAGCCTGGCCACATACAGAGGCCCAACATTGAAGTAACTCTTTCAGGCGTTCTACAAGCAAAAATTGCACAAATCCTTTCTCAACCACCTATTACACTTTTGAAGGCCCTGGAGCATTAGGACAATGGAATTGTCCACAAAATGACCCCATTTTGGAAAGCACACACCCCAACGTATAATCTATGAAGCATTATGAGTCTTTTGAATGGTTCATTTTTTTCCAAAAGGTTTTGGAAAATGTGGAAAAAAAATGAAAATGCTTTTTTTTTACACAAAGTTGTCCATTTATAAGATATTTCTAACACATAGCATATACATAGCAAACATGACACCTCAAAATGCATTCCGCTACTCCTCCTGAGTATGGCAATACCAAATGTGTGGGACTTTTACACTGCCTGGCCCCATACAGAGGCCTAACATTGAAGTAGCACTTTCAGGCGTTCTACAAGCATAAATTGCACAAATCCTTTCTCAACCACCTATTACACTTTTGAAGGCCCTGGAGCACCAGGACAATGGAATTGTCCACAAAATGACCCCATTTTGGAAAGCACACACCCCAACGTATAATCTATTAAGCATTATGAGTCTTTTGAGCGGTTCATTTTTTTCCAGAAGGTTTTGGAAAATGTGGAAAAAAAATGAAAATGCATTTTTTTTACACAAAGTTGTCCATTTATAAGATATTTCTAACACATAGCATATACATAGCAAACATGACACCCCAAAATGCATTCCGCTACTCCTCCTGAGTATGGCAATACCAAATGTGTGGGACTTTTACACTGCCTGGACCCATACAGAGGCCTAACATTGAAGTAGCACTTTCAGGCGTTCTACAAGCATAAATTGCACAAATCCTTTCTCAACCACCTATTACACTTTTGAAGGCCCTGGAGCACCAGGACAATGGAATTGTCCACAAAATGACCCCATTTTGGAAAGCACACACCCCAACGTATAATCTATGAAGCATTATGAGTCTTTTTAGCGGTTCATTTTTTTCCAGAAGGTTTTGGAAAATGTGGAAAAAAAATGAAAATGCATTTTTTTTACACAAAGTTGTCCATTTATAAGATATTTCTAACACATAGCATATACATAGCAAACATGACACCCCAAAATGCATTCCGCTACTCCTCCTGAGTATGGCAATACCAAATGTGTGGGACTTTTACACTGCCTGGACCCATACAGAGGCCTAACATTGAAGTAGCACTTTCAGGCGTTCTACAAGCATAAATTGCACAAATCCTTTCTCAACCACCTATTACACTTTTGAAGGCCCTGGAGCACCAGGACAATGGAATTGTCCACAAAATGACCCCATTTTGGAAAGCACACACCCCAACGTATAATCTATGAAGCATTATGAGTCTTTTTAGCGGTTCATTTTTTTCCAGAAGGTTTTGGAAAATGTGGAAAAAAAATGAAAATGCATTTTTTTTACACAAAGTTGTCCATTTATAAGATATTTCTAACACATAGCATATATATAGCAAACATGACACCCCAAAATGCATTCCGCTACTTCTCCTGAGTATGGCGATACCAAATGTGTGGGACTTTTACACAGCCTGGCCACATACAGAGGCCTAACATTGAAGTAGCACTTTCAGGCATTCTTCAAGCATAAATTGCACATATCATTTTCTAAAACCGATCACATTTTTGAAGGCCCTTCATATATCTAACACATAGCATAAACATACCAAATAACAAAAGATTACCTGTTTGTTTTAGTAGTGCAGTGGTCCACAGAGGAGAGCATCGGTCCAGGCAGCAGGCAGGGATGAGGTCAGCGACAACAAAAGCAATCATTCAGGCAGCAGGCAGGAATACTGTCCATAGTTCGTACAGGCAGAGATACTGTCAGCACAGCCAGAGTACAGCCAAAGCACAGGTCCAGGTAGCAGGCAGAGGTGTCTTAGCAGAAATATTGTGAAAAGTCAGTAGAGGTAGCAGGCAGATATATGATCAACACAGCCAAAGTATTGGTCCAAGCAGCAGGAAGAAACATGGTCCATAATGTCATGGGTCAATACAGGCAGTAATATGGTCAGCACAGCCAAAGTATTGGTCCAGGCAGCAGGAAGGACCATTAAGCTTAGGGCCAGGGGGACAGGGGTAGAGGCTTCTCCCACCCAAATCGCTTTGAAGCCTCTGGGCAACCAGACCCTGTTCTGGGAGAACAGAAAACGAAAAACTGGTTTTCTCTACACAGAACGCTTTTCTGAAGCCCCTCACATATGTGAGACCCCTGTGTACTAAAAGTAAATGGCCAAAAGATCAGTCCAAGTGGGAGGCAAAAACATGGTAGATTAACAGGCCAAGGTCGGTGCACATGGAAGTCAGAAATGTGGTTTAAATCGGCAGGCAGAGGCATCGTTGGTAAACAGGCTGAGGTTGGTACACATGGAGGTCAGAAACGTAGTTTGAATCAGCAAGCAAAGACATTGTCGGTAAACAGGCTGAGGTTGGTACACATGGAGGTCAGAAATGTAGTTTAAATTGGCAAGCAAAGACATCGTCGGTAAACAGGCCAGGGTTAGTTAATTAACATGGTAGCAGGCAAATGGGGAAATGGCAGTCTGTTAACAAGGGGAACTAATATTGGATGGATGTATGATACTTTTTGAAGCACTGTCCCAGGCACAGGCCAGGTTGGGAGGGACAATCGGGACAGTAACAGGTGGTGTCTCTTCTTACTCCTGCTTTGCTGCATACACGGCATCTTTTTTGGCGTCTTTTTCCAGATTCTGAGGGGGGGATGCTAAAGGGAAAGTGTCGCTCGTGAAGACGACTCACACAATCAGAGCGAATGCTTCCTGGGATGGGATCTTGTTGATAAATGAGGGCTTCAATGATATCTTCGATATACTTGAGGTAGGAGATTTGTGGGTTTTCAGTTGGCGGATTGTCTTTTTGGTAGCATACAAACGAATTAAAAAGGGCCATGTGAAACAGATGAAACGCAACCTTCTTGTGCCAAAAATAGGACTTTCTTGTTGATAAGTAGGGCTGTAGCATTTGGTCATTTAAATCCACCCCCCCCATGTACAAATTGTAATCGTTAACACATTCAGGCTTGGCAATATGTCTGCCTCTTTTTTGGATCTCCACCATGGTGTCATTGTGGATGGTAGAGAGGATGTGGACATCTTTCTTGTCCCTCCACTTCATGGCCAACACCTCCTCGTTCCTCATGAATGACGACTCTCCAGATTTCAAGTTTTTGGTCAACAAATTTTGTGGGAATCCCTTCCGTTTTTTTTTGAAGGTACCGCAGGCCAGGGTTTGCTTGCTGTAAAGTTGACGAAAAAGGGGCAGGCTGGTATAATAATTATCAACATATAAATGGTAGCCTTTTCCGAACAGGGGGTATGCCAACTCCCAGACAATTTTTCCACTGGTTCCAAGATATGTTGGGCAATCACGGGGCTGGAGCTGGGAGTCTTTGCCTTCATAGATCCTGAATGTGAACACATATCCAGTGGCTCGATCGCATAATTTATTTAATTTTAACCCATACCTGGCTCTCTTGTTTGGGATGTACTGCTTGAAGTGCAGTCGGCCAGTGAAATGTATAAGGGACTCGTCAACACAAATGTTTTGGTCTGGGATGAAAACTTCTGCAAATCGCTGGGAAAAGGCATCGATTAGGGGGCGTATTTTGTATAATTTGTCATAGTGGGGATGATTTTGGGGAGGGCACTGTGAATTGTCATTGAAGTGGATAAAACGCATTATCATGTCGTATCTTGTCCTAGACATGAGAGAGGAAAATATAGGCATGTGTTGGATGGGGCGTGTAGACCAATATGAATGGACTTCGTTCTTCTTTGTAATCCCCATATTGAACATAAGACCCAAAAATTTTTTTAAATTCTTCCAATGTTAGACGCCGCCAGTGGAACATGCGGGCGTAGGAAGAATTGGGGTTGGCGGCAATATATTGGGATGCATATAGATTGGTTTGATCCACTATATTCTGCATAAAATCTTCTGGGAAAAATAAACAAAAATAATCAAATTGAGAAAAATTCGTAGTGTCAGGCTGCACACCTGGCTGTGCGGTGAAAGGGGGGATGATAGCGGATCCTGAGTTAGCAGGCAACCATAAGGGGTTTGCCAGGGCATCGGGAAGGTAGGACTGGGGCAGGATTCTTCGGGTTGGGCGTGGATTTCCATTACTAGTACTGGGCTCCTCTTCCTGGCGTATGGCGCTGCTGGTGCTGGGCAGATCTCCTGATCTTGGTCCTGATCTTGGTCCCAATCGCATTCTTTTGGGAGGGACGGTTTCCTCCGGGGACTCGGACTCTGAGCCACTATCCTCCACTGGCTCATATTCCGAATCAGAATCGGATAATGGGGGCTCCTCGCTGTGCTCATCATCGGACATGGTGGACATAATGACATATGCCTCCTCGAGTGTGAAAAGCTTTTGGGACATTATGGCAGTATGTCAGTACTTATTGGTGGGCCTGCGTAATAGTACTGCTGGTGGTGGTGGTGGCGGCCTATGTGGTGGTACCGATGAAGGTATTGGTGTCAGGAATGTGTGTTGGTGGTGGTACCGATAGCGGTGGTGGTACGGTGGTGGTAGTACCGATGGCGGTATGGGTGGTGATACCGATGGCGGTATGGGTGGTGGTACCGATGGCAGTGGTACTGATGGCAGTACTAGTAGCCTGTGTGGCGGTACTGATGGAGGTATTAGTGGCAGGAATGTGTGGTGGTACCTGTGGTGGTGGTACCGGTGGCGGTACAGGTGGTGGTGGTACCGGTGGCGGTACGGGTGGTGGTGGTACCGATGGCGGTACGGGTGATGGTGGTACCGATGGCGGTAAGGGTGGTGGTAGCAGCGATGACGGTACGGGTGATGGCGGTACAGGTGGTGGTGGTACCGATTGCGGTATGGGTGGTGGTGGCGGTACGGGTGGCGGCGGTACCGATGACGGTACGGGTGGCAGCGGTACCAATAGCGGTACAGGTGGTGGTGGTACCGATTGCGGTATGGGTGGTGGTGGCGGTACGGGTGGCAGCGGTACCGATGGCGGTACAGGTGGTGGCGGTACTGATGGTGGTATGGGTGGTGGCGGTACGGGTGGCAGTGGTACCGATGGTGGTACGGGTAGCGGCGGTACCGATGGCGGTACGGGTGGCGGTGTTACAGATGATTTACAGATGGGCTGATTTACAGATGGGCTGATTTATAGGGCTGTGTGACAGGTCCTCTTTATTGGTGGGGGGGGTAGGGTGGCTGTGTTGTATACAGTATAATATGCAGACAAACTACACTGATCTCACTTACTGATCCCTGCTCTCTCCTCACAAATCGGTGTGTGAGGAGAGAGCAGGGATCAGATAGTAACTGCCTGCTTTGTTTACACTTGTGACCGGCTGTGATTGGACACAGCCGGTCACGTGGTAAACAGCCAATTTCATTGGCTGTTTACCCTGATCGGGGAAGCGCTGTGTCCAAGGGACATGCGCCTGCAACGATCCCCGCTCTGCAAGCCTCTGGCGGGGCGCACGGAGCGCGCCGCCGAATTTGTTTTGAAATGTGATCAGCTGTGTCTTTGACACAGCCGATCACGTGGTAAACAGCCAATGAAATTGGCTGTTTACCGTGATCGGGGAAGCGCTGTGTTCGAGGGACACACGCCGTCCTCGATCGCCGCGCTGCGCGCACCTGCGGACACGCGCTGGGCAATTTTGCAAAAGCCGTTCCTAAACGGCATGTCACAAATCTGTAACCACTTCCCGGACGTATATTTGTCATAGACCGGGCGGGAAGTGGTTAAATTTCGTAACTGGGGGGGGGGGTGTAAAATATGCCTGAAAAGTAGCGCTTGTTTCCCATGCTTAGAACTGTCCCTGCACAAAATGTCATTTCTGAAAGAAAAAAAGTAATTTAAAATCACTTGCGGCTATAATGAATTGTCGGCTCCCGGGAATACAGAGAAAAGTCCTTCATAAAATGTGTGGGGGTCCACGGCATTTAAAAAAAAATTGGGGTGGAATTCCCCTTAAAATCCATACCAGACCTGAAGGGTCTGGAATTGATATTTGGGGGGAACCCCACATATATTTTTTTTTAATTTGACACAGGGTTCCCCTTAATATTTATACCAGACCCAAAAGGCCTGGTAATTGAATTTGGGGGTACCCCCACGCATTCTTTTTTTATGAATGACTTTTCTCTGTATTGCTGGTATCCGACAATTCATTATAGCCACGAGTGATTTTAAATGACTTTTTTCCTTCAGAAATTACATTTTGTGCAGGGACAGTTCTAAGCACAGGAAACAGGCGCTACTTTACAGGCATACTATACACCCCCTAGGTATGAAATTTAACTAGTTAAGGACCGCCTACTGTACATTTACGTCAGCAGAATGGCACGGCTGGGCACATCAACATATATATACGTTGGTTCTAGTACCCAGCCGTGGGTCACGGGCACGCACCCGCGGTGTGCTCCCGTGACCCGGTCCGAAGCTCCGGGACCGCGGGACTCGTAATTTTTGGTTGGTCTGTCTCACCTTATAACTTGTTACAATGTTGTTTCATGTTAAGTCATGCTATGCCGTATTTAATCCCCTAGACACCACTTTTCTATTTGGTTCCGCATCTACTTCCTGGACAGAGACGCTGACTCCAAGCTGATGTGTAAATTCTGGTTCCTGTGCAGCTCTTGTTCACAAATGTCTGATACAGATCATTCCTGTTGAAGTATTTCACCGTGTGTGTTACCACAAAGTTACAATATTGCAGTCTGATGCCTGGAGTGAGCATAGTAAAGGAATGCTTCCTCCTGCCTGCAGCAGAATGATGCCATCATCTCAGCAGTAGGGATGAGCCAAACACCCCTGGGTTCGGTTCGCACCAGAACCAGCGAACAGACCAAAAGTTTGTGTGAACTTTAGAACCCTGTTAAAGTCTATGGGACTCGAACTTTTGAAATCTAAAGTACTAATTTTAAAGGCTAATATGCAAGTTATTGCCCTAGAAGTGTTTGGGGACCTTGGTCCTGCCCTAGGGGACATGTATCAATGCAAAAATAGTTTTAAAAAACTGACGTTTTTTCAGGAGCAGTGATTTTAATAATGCTTAAAGTGAAACAATAAAATTGAAATATCCCTTTAAATTTCGTACCTAGGGGGGTGTATAGTATGCCTATAAAGTAGCGCTTGTTTCCTGTGCTTAGAACTGTCCCTGCACAAAATGTAATTTCTGAAGGAAAAAAGTCATTTAAAATCACTCACCTTAGGGTCTGGTATAGATATTAGGGGAACCCTGCGTCAAATAAAAAAAAATGATGTGGGGTTCCCCCCAAATATCCATTCCAGACCCTTCAGGTCTGGTATGGATTTTAAGGGGAACTCCACCCAAAATTAAAAAAAAAATGCCGTGGACCCCCACACATTTTTTTTTAATGAATGACTTTTCTCTGTATTGCCGGGAACTGACAATTCATTATAGCCGAGAGTGATTTTAAATTACTTTTTTTCCTTCAGAAATTACACTTTGTGCAGGGACAGTTCTAAGCATGGGAAACAAGCACTACTTTACAGGCATACAATACAGGTACACCTGGTACGAAGGTACGAAATTTAAAGGAATATTTCACTTTTATTGTTTCACTTAAAGGAATTATTAAAATCACTGCTGCCAAAAAAACTGCAGTTTTTAAAACTTTTTTTTGCATTGATACATGTCCCCTGGGGCAGGATCCAGGTCCCCAAACACTTTTTATTACAATAACTTACATATTAGCTTTTAAAATTAGCACTTTAGATTTCAAAACGTTCGAGTCCCATAGACTTTAACAGGGTTCTAAAGTTCACACGAACTTGCCGCGAACACCCCAAATAGCTCGCTGTTCGGCGAACAGGCAATGTTCAAGTCGAACATGAGTTCTACTCGAACTCGAAGCTCACCCCTACTCAGCAGCATCAAAGTCAGTTGACTGAAGCTTATTAGTGATAAAAAAGTACAGCTTTCCTGACAACTGATACTGTTCTTGTATATTGTAAATTGTCAGGAATTTACTCATACACACTTGTGTAGGCCTACTTCAATTGAGAACATTAACATTCTTGGTTAAAAAAAATTCCCTCTTCCTAGATATTTGAAAAGGAAATGTTGCAATACCTTCACCTACGCAAACAAGCTAAACTTGTGATTTTGCAATCAAAAATCACCTATGGTGAATATATTTTAATGAGATGATTACATCAATTATATATTTGTTATCAAAATACTAAACTGTTTCACACCCATTAGGATTTCGTGGCATGCACTTAAAAGGCATTTTCAGTGCATGTGGGCGATTGTCAGCCTAACCTTTGATTTTTCTATTGCAAATGAACTTCTGTCACCTGATAATAGTAGTATGACTTTCTTTTTTTCTTTTTCTCTTATGCTCTAGGCAATAATATTCAAGTCATTTTAAACATTCATCAACCATTATGTCAATGATGCATATGATATTTTACTGCAATTTTAAACTTGTTTTTACTACAACACCAGGTGAATGAAGTTCACAAATGGTATGCACCTCAGTGGTGCATTGCTTCTCAGTTAGCTTTTCAGGCTATACAATTACCTACTAACATCTTCGCTAGAACTTAAAGGGGTAGTTCCCCCAAAAACCTTTTTTTTAACATTGATTGAGGCTCGTTTTGTCAAGGGGAATCGGGTGTTTTTTTTTTTAGAAACGAAGCAGTACTTACCGTTTTAGAGATGCATCGTCTCCGACGCTTCCGGGTATGGTCTTCGGGTCTAGGCGTTCCTATTTGATTGACAGGCTTCCGACGTTCGGATACATCGCGTCACGATTTTCCGAAAGTAGCCGAACGACGGTGCGCAGGCGCAGTATAGAGCCGCACCGGCGCTCGGCTTTTTTCGGCTACTCTTGACGCGATGTATGCGACCGTCGGAAGCCTGTCAATCAAATAGGCACGCCCAGACCAGACGATCATACCCGGAAGCGACGGAGACGATGCATCTGTAAAACGGTAAGTACTGCTTTGTTTCTAATAAAAAAACACCCGATTCCCCTTGACATAACGAGCCTCAATCAATGTTAAAAAAAGTTTTTTGGGGGGAATTACCCCTTTAACACCCTCATTCAGCCTAAAATAGAATTTCTCCATTATGCTTTAAAGCCCAATTTCAGCAGAAACGTTTGCTTAAGTCACGCTTACATTTGCCTCAGTAGTACCCAGGAAATGTATTTTGTCTTAAATTTCTCCTACAAAAACTTCTTGTGCGTAGGCAATTTTGTGTTACAGCCTCCGAGCTGTATAACTGTAGTGTGATATTCTTTGCCTCTGAATGCTAGTTTCACCTGATTTCACCAGACCAGTTTAATATGGTGATATGACTACTGTTCTGGTTAGTATTTTTCTTACGACTCATGAGAAAAGCTGTACCTGAGGACCTGCAGTGCAAGGATCTCCCTGTTTCACTTGTTCTGTGAATCTGTCCTTTGTATACAGTACCTGTCTTGCCATGATTTGCCCAATGTAAATAGAACAACAAATATTTAAGAATGTATGTTTATTTCAGCATCTCAGCAGAGATTTTTAATGTCCTAAACACTTAGTTGTTGCTTATTCATACCTATAAAAAGCTAATCTAAAGAGCCTCAGATTCAGAAAGCATTTGCAAAGCATTTGACTTGCTTAAAGTAGCTTTCTGAAGCCTTCAAATCAACCTTCAGTTCCAGTTTGGGAGTGTTGACTAATGATCTTAAAGGGGTTGTAAAGGCAAATAAAAATAAAAATAACAAATATTTTATTCTTACCTCCACTGTGCAGCTCGTTGTGGCCCCGAACCTGGTCTTCTGGGTTCTTCTGGGGTCCCTTGGCGGCTGTCTCGACTCCTCCCCACCTTCATGCCTGCACTCTTGCATGGTGGTTAGTTCTTCCGGGCGCTTTCCCGTGATACATCCGGTGGCTATAGCCACTCACTGCATCACTCGGCCCCACCCCCCGACGTGCTGCGTCATTGGATGTGATTGACAGCAGCGCGAGCCAATGGCACTCTATCCATTCAATCCATTCACTCTAGCCAAGCAAGCCAGGCTGAGCGGCAATAACGACGTTGGGGTTAAGTGCAGCAGGTGAACGGGCTCAGGTAAGTAAAACAGGGGGGCTGGGGGGGCCGGCATTGTCGGATGTTTTTTCACCTTAATGCATAGGATGCATTAACCACTTAAGGACCCCTTCACGCCAATATACGTCGGCAGAATGGCACGGCTGGGCACAATCACGTACCTGTACGTGTCTCTTTAAGCCCAGCCGCCGGGTTGTGAGTGCCCTGGTCCTAAGCTCTGTGACCGCGCCCACGGGACCCGATTGCTGCCAGTGTCCCGCGATTGGTCACCAGAGCTGAAGAACGGGGAGAGGTGTATGTAAACACACCTCCCATGTTCTTCGCAGTGGCATTGATTGATTGGCATTCCCTGATATAGGAAAAGATGATCAATGATGTCACATGTTCAGCCCCGCCCCCCTGAAGTTAGAAACACATATGATTTCACACATAACCCATTACAGTGCCCCCTAGTGGTTAACTGCTAAACTGAAATTGTAATTTTCACAGTAAACAGTGCATTTTTATAGCCTCTTTTTGCTGTGAAAATGACAATGGTCCCAAAAATGTGTAAAAATTGTCCGATGTGTCCGCCATAATGTCGCAGTCATGAAAAAAATTGCTGATCGCCACCATAAGTAGTAAAAAAAAAAACATTAATAAAAATGCAATAAAACTATCCCCTATTTTGTAAACGCTATAAATTTTGTGAAAACCAATCGATAAACGCTTATTGCAATTTTTTTTTACCAAAAATAGGTCGAAGAATACGTATCGGCCTAAACTGACATTTTTTTTTTATATATAAAAATATTACATTTTTTTCAAAATTGTCGCTCTATTTATTTTTTTAGAGCAAAAAATAAAAAACTCAGAGGTGATAAAATACCACCAAAAGAAAGCTCTATTTGTTGGAAAAAAAGGACGCCAATTTTGTTTGGGAGCCGCCTCGCACGACCACGTAATTGTCAGTTAAAGCGACTCAGTGCCGAATCGCAAAAACTGGCAAGGTCCTTAACCTGCATAATGGTCCGGGTCTTAAGTGGTTAAGGTGAAAAAACCTAAAAAACATTAGTGTCCCCTTAATGTGAATTGTGGCTTTAGCTCGAAGCAAGATTAAGCAGGCTTCAGCAGGTTTTAGCAAGTTTCAAGCAGCATTAAATATTGCTACAGCAAGTTAAAAAACAAAGTTTTACTAAAATTCTTATGTGTATTTCTTCTCTATGCTCATCACCAATCTGAAAGTCTCAAACTATACTTCTACGGTTGGAATATAAAAAGCCGCGCCAAATAAAAGATATTCAGAATTAATTACACCAGTATCAATGATGGTAAACAAAATACTACTAAAGTCCATTAAAGTCCATAGTGATGGTAAAAATAATAATTCCCAAGAAGAGATCCTCTGTATAATGTCACCAAACGAACAAACTCCAAAAAGTGCACCCGCCACCAAGTGAATGAGCAGCTTACCAGAGGTCAGACATAAGTCAGCGTCTGACTATAACCCAGTCACGGCCTTTAAATCCCTGTGGTTCCCAAGTCACTGCCTTTGAATCTCTGTGCTTCTTACACTCCGGATAAAGAAAAAGGCGTACATAGCATAATTCCGTTGGCGAAAATTTAATGTATAAATAAAAATGTACTTACACAGCACACATGATAAACGAGCATAAAAACAAATATTGCCGGCCGGCATGCAGGAGCCCTTCCTCCTCAATGTGGTGACGTCACTGCGTCGCCTCCCATACGCGTTTCGTCACTAGAAGGACGTTCTCAATGGGGGTAGGGCTTCACAGTGATACACCACTTAATAAGGACCAGCCGCCCGTTGTGAGAAGCAGCACGCTGAGTCCAGACGCGCCATCTTTAATATGGTAAAAAGCCCTTAGTAGAATGACATTCTGCCAGGCGTCAAGGGCGCAACTTAATGTTCCATTACGGAAACAGGGGAAAAAAAGGGAGAAAGAAAACTAAACTAAAACTAATTCATACCCCACCAGTATTGGGGTAGGCCAAAAAAGTTTTGTTAATTTTCTTATTTTCATCTATCTAGATATAATGTGGACAGAGTGGTATAGGGATAGGCAAGGGGAAAGACCGCTGGCACTAGGCTCTCTACCCCTCCCCCCTACAGATCACAGCACCATCTAGAGGACAAGTCTGGTAGATACATCCAGACTTATCGGGAAAAAAGAAAGAAAGAAAAATACACGACAAAATTAATAATGTGTGTATTCCCTAGGGACTAATGTCCTCATGAGAATGTGAGTACTAAACATAGTGCATGTACTGGAGTGGTGTATTAAATAACTTTCACTCAAGTAATAACAACTTAGTGGGTTGTGAAAATAAGTTCAAGGCCCAGTATTATGATCAAAAGTGACAAAAAAAAGGGGATATTCATTTAAAAATATTAGTGATATGATATTAGTGGAGAATCACTACATAAAATGTATCCTACAGTAGGAATACATGATACCTACAATATTGAAAGAGTGATTCATTCTAAACATTTAGTCAACCATTGAACTATGTGACCAGTATCAAACAGTGAAGTGAAAAAATATGAAATCAAATACAAAGGGGAAAACAAAAGAAAAAAGGGAAAAATTCCACATAGACTAAGTGAAGACGACTAGAAGGACGAAAAACATAAATGTAATCATTATTCCCTAAAATGTATATATATATCTGCCCCCAGGTGTGCTTCTCACAAAGGTCAATTATAAGCAATACTACTAGACGCATTAACATATATAGACTAAGTGAAGACGACTTGCATGGCATAAAAATTATAATAAATTGGAAAATAAAAAATATATCAGGTATCAATATCCATTACAGACAATGTTAATAGACATATTGACATATATAGACTAAGTGAAGATGACTTGAAGGGCATAAAATTGGAAAATATCAGGTATTATAAAACTCAAAAATGAAAAATTCTTATACCATAGGAACCTTATACCATCTGACCTCTGGTAAGCTGCTCATTCACTTGGTGGCGGGTGCACTTTTTGGAGTTTGTTTGTTTGGTGACATTATACAGAGGATCTCTTCTTGGGAATTATTATTTTTACCATCACTATGGACTTTAATGGACTTTAGTAGTATTTTGTTTACCATCATTGATACTGGTGTAATTAATTCTGAATATCTTTTATTTGGCGCGGCTTTTTATATTCCATTGTTTTCTGTTTATCACACGCTTGCTGCAGCCTGTAGTTCTTGGGGGGGAGGGGTTTCATAGCGCAGTCTTTTTTGTTCTATATACTTCTACGGTTATAATATTTTATAGATTGCCCTTAAACTGGACCTATGAGTATTTATTAACACTACATTATATGTACAGTCTTGATGGAAAGCAAAGAGTGTTATACTTAAAGGGGTTGTAAAGCTTTGCAGTTTTTCACCCCCCAGACCCCCCCCCCCCTTTCTAACCTGAGCTTGACCATTCCAGCAATGGGGACGAGCACAGCAGCTCCAGCCACTGTCTCAAGTCCTCATTGGATAAATTGATAGCAGCAGGAGCCATTGGCTCCTTCAGCTTTCAATCAAATCTAGTGACACGGGAGCCAGGGTGTGGCCAAGTCTTTCCCAATGGACGCAGCAGCAGGACTCGGTAGTGCACCTGCATGAGTGGCCCCATGGAAAATGTCTCTATGTGGGGGCACTCGAGAAGAGAAGGAGCCAGGAGCACTGCGGGGGACCCCAGAAAAGCAGGATTGGGGCCACTCTGTGCAAAACTCTTGCACAGAGCAGGTGAGTATAACATGATGGTTTTAAAAAAATCACTTTAACAGATTGCCTTCTATATTTCACTAACTCTCTTAAGCTGGCAAGAAAATACATTAAAAACTGAAAACGGAGGTGCGTATACCCACACACCAAAGGCCAATGGTAGAGTAAAGGATCTCACATTTATTAGGTTTTTAAATAAATGATGAGAAACAAGTGTGTGTTTGTGTGTATACTTAGGGTGGGGGACTTGAAAATTAAGGAGACAATGCATAATATGAAACTTTATCTCCACTACTTAAAAAATGGTGGTGGAGATTCAACCCCAAAAGGTATGTTTATTGTAAAATCCCAAATAGGGGTATTGTTTGAAGCAAGAAATGGAGAGAGACAGCAGTATTACACTATTACTTTGCCCAAAATGGGAAGGTTTCTTTAAAACCTGACGCTGGGATAATTTTTTGTTTTAAATGTACCCTAAAGCCCTGTACACACGATCGGTTTGTCTGATGAAAATGGACCGATGGACCGTTATCATCTGAAGAACCAATCGTATGTGGGCCCCATCGGTTTTTTATCCATCGGTGAAAAAAAATAGAACCTGTTTTACATTTTTTGGATGGTTAAAAAACTGATAGAAAAAAACGATCGTGTGTGGGGAAATCCATCGGTCAAAAGTCCACGCATGCTCAGAATCATGTCGACGCATGCTCGGAAGTTTTATGTCACCGCATTGGACACGATCGGATTTTTAACCGATGGTGTGTAGGCAAGACTGATGAAAGTCGGCTTCATCGCATATCCGATGAAAAAATCCATTGGATTAGATTCCATCAGATATCCGATCGTGTACACATGGCTTTAGTGTTGTTAGAAAAAATCTCATGCTCATCTATATTCCAAAATTACTACTTTTCTCTGCATCAGTAAAGGCTGCCCAGCCAAGTGTAGAGGCAAAGAGGAAAAGCACCCCATGGTGTTATGTGAAGTTCCTGAAGACTTCAGGGAAAGTAAATATAAAAAAGTAGAAAAACATAACGTGCTGGATGACCTGCGGGTGAGATACGGCAGAATGAGTCTGTCAACTATCCTCATATTCTATTCACATATTATTATGTTTGAAGCAGTTTAGGATATAGTAAGTAGATTACATGCTAAGACAAAGTACTGCACTGCAAAAAATAAAAAATAAAAGGTTTGGCTATTGTTTTTGGCTTTTACAATCTATGCTTGATAAATATCTATGAAATATTTCACACTGCCATAAATAATAGCTGGTGGTGATATCACAAAAAGTGATGGAGGTACCAAGAGACACATTAGCTAGAAAGTACGAAGAACCTCCAGAAAAATCGAGTAAACCTAGATTTACATCTTTTCTTTGGAGGTCCAAATTCAGCATTGAAAGTTTTAATGTGTATTATACTTCCAGAGGTACAGGATGTCGACTTGGTGTAATGTTCTGTATGTTATAAAATGATAAGACATTCTTATATTGCCTATTATATTTGCTATTTTTTAAACTCTGATTACTTCAGTGTGTAATTCCATACTGTAATTCCTTTATTGCACAATAAAATAAAATGCAAATGTAGCACCTGATTACTTCAAAGTACCGGTGCTATTTAAATTTAGAGGGAGATCAGAGTGTTATTAAAACTCTGATCTGGTTAATGTGTTCAAAATTGGGTCTCTGTCTCAGCTTGGCTTTGCTGTTGGCTCATTCTGTTGTTGCTGGAGTGCTCTTCCCACCCCATGACAATAGGTGGCAGCAGTGGATTCAAGGCTAGGGAGCTCTTCCCCAGCAGCCAATCAGGAAGGTTGAGCCTAGCTGTGCATGCTGGGGGAGGGGATTTATGGGGCAGACGCAGACTTCTTCAAGTACGGCATCCACCTTTTGGGTATCTGCACCACGGCGCCCTGGAGTTATGGCCTACCGGGCCGGAGCCTACGTGCCACACAGAGTTCCTGGTTCTGGGACCAAGTTTCTTCCGGAACAATTGAGCTGTGGCAGGGAGCCCAGTGGTCGACTGGGTTCCCAATCCTGAAGACCCCAAGCAGTATAGCTGTACGGTGGGGAGTCCATCTGAGGAGAGCCAATGAGAGGCTGGCGATCCAATAGGGTCTTGAAAAAAACACCGGGGATCGAGGTATCCGGACACTGAGAGGCTGGTCACCTGTCAGTCGGTACCTGAAAGTAACTTGAAAGAGATCCAGTTGTAATTCTACCAAGGAGGTTCAGCTCCGTAACCACAATCAGGAGGGCCTGTGGCAGAGGTTTCTAACTGAATCCATTTCATGAGGGTCTATGGCAGCAACTTCTCTCAAAAGGTTCCAGTTCATTCCAGGAGGGTCTGTGGCAGAGACTTTTCCTTAAAAGGAGTGGCGCAAGAAATGTTACATGTTAGAGCTGGACTGTTTCCCTATTGCTACGTCTGAATTTGCTATTCTCCTTCTCCTTTCAACTCTACCTTCTTCACTACAAGTTTTATTGTTTTTACCCAGCTGGGTAATAAAGAGCACAGCAAAAGACACCTGTTGTGGACATTCCGTTGCTATTGCTATATGCACCATACACCCCTAAGACAGCGGAGGAGCCACGAGGTAACATGCCACCCAAAACAAACCAGCAGCTCCTCCGGGGTAGTGCTACACAAATATACAATATGCATATAGATTTCTAACGATACTATGGGGTTGATTTACTAAACTAAAGACAAATATGTTGTTCACTTTGTGAATTAAGTTGAACTTTGCAAGGGAATTATCCCCAGACCTTAGAAAATGAGGTGAAGAACTGCTGATTTCCATTATCCAATGCTGTTTTTTTATTATGACATTCCACCACATTCACCAAGCTCTGTGGAAATTTCCCTTGCATAGAGCAACTTCCCTTGCAACGTGAACAGACTATATTCCTTTATAAAATTAACCCCTGCATGTTAGAATGTTATTGTTTAGGCATTCAAATATTAAAATGAAGACACTAATGCCTCTAGCTTTTTGGAGCCACAGGAAATAATTATTTTGGGTATTCAATAAGGAACATTACTATATTACACACAATTTTGCGTGCATAGCATAGATAATAATTCAGGCAAATAACTGAATTATTCCGAGGTTCATTCTTCCATAATCCTCACCTATAGGTTTGAGCTAAATGGTTACAAAGTAGTGGAAATCTGGTCTGCAAGGTTTCTAAAATTACACTGTGACAGGGTGTGAAGTGATGGGATCCAGGGGTACAACAAAAAAAATTGCTATACCTTCATCAAGAAAAAAAATTAGTCTAAAAAATTGAGAGCCCCTTTGATAAAAAAAAAAATGTTTGTAACATTAACAAGGAACTAATTTGTACATGATACTTGCATCTTGCTCTCCTTTAACCTCCCTGGCGGTATGATTATTTCAGATTTTAGGTGCTGAAAGCGGTACCATTATTTTGCATGGAAATTTGGCGTTTTACATTGTAGGCCTGTAATTCTTAGGAATAACTCACTTAAATCTGTCCAAACCAGATGCCTGAAGATTTTTTTGTAATCTTTTTTTGTTATTTACTCATCGCTGAATAAAAGGTCATGGCCTGGTCAGCTCTGCCCACACCTACCATGGTATTGTTGTAATCCATCACGACTTGGGGCTTCATTACATGCCTTCATTTCTCCTGCCTTGAGGTTTTTATTGCCAAAGGTTGACAGCATCCGTCTTGTTCAGTAGAAGGAACTCATAGAGTTCTGGGGACGTGTAAAAATTGTCTGTGGTTACACAGTAGCCCTAAATCAGCAATGGCTCAATCAAAGAAAGAATCATAGCGGTTGCTATTCCATAACTGCTGAATCGTTCACTGAATTTGGTTCCTTTCCCGGTGTAAAGGTTCCTTTCCCGGTGTATAGGTTCCTTTCCCGGTTGTATAGGTCTCTTTGACACAATATACTGTATCCAGTCTTCCTTTTTAGGCCATTAGACTTTTGTCAATACTGATATCTCTGTCTGGTACATAGGTCTGCTGGAAATTCTTCAGAATTATTTGATAAACCTCCCAAAAAAAAATCTATTTTGGAGCTGGATGAGAACTCTCATCAAAGTATTCATTATTTACAAAGTGCAAATATTTCATTATGAGAGAAAATGTGTATTCCGAAATAACCGTGCCAAAAAAAAGGAGTGGCTAGTAACTTGTTGGTTGTCCAATACCACTTCTGCAGGGGTTTCACCACCACTCCCTGAAGAATTATTAGGCCCAGAAACTCCTTGAAAACCTTGGATGAGTAGCTGCTTGTTGCTCCTGGTACCGGTTTGTCTCTATAACAAATTTTGCAATAATTTATCAGTCAAAAAGAGTTGGAGGTATGCCAAGGGGTGGTCATCTTCAACATCCACTTTGATACCAGATGCTCCTGTAAACAGGAAATCATGGGGGCTCTACATGCTCTGTACCCCAGTCAATCGAGCAGTCCGCACACCGCTGGGCACAGTCGCAGGATCATTGCTGAAATCCCTTTCTGTGTCTGATGACAAACTTCCCCACAAGTCGCTATCACTCTAACTCTGCAAGCGATTCTACATCACTGTCACCTTTTTCCAGCAGGTCATATACCGCTTTTGAGGTGGAGGCGCGCTTTTTTGATGCCATGGTCGTTGTGCAGTTTACAGACACAAAGTACAGTAAAACTGCAGGAAAGAGCACCGGAGAAAGCACTGGGTAGCAATCTAAGGTCAATTAATTTTATTTTGTATTGTAATCCAATAGAATTACATTGTATCAGTGTGTTTGTGCTTAATACTGTTTGAATTTACCGCCGGTTCCGCCCCCTGCGTCGGGGAATTCCAGGGCACACAGAGCATCGGGCGGAATATCCGGCCACTGTACACTGTGGAAATACATTGCGTGATCCCGGGGACAAGGTAAGTAACCTCTTCCAGGATCCAGCGATGCAATCCCGAGTGTGGCTCGGGATTACCGCTAATGGCACTGAAATCTGACCCCAAGCCACACTCAGGAATACCGCTAGGCAGGTTAATGTGAACACATCTTCATAATTGTACTAATTTAACATGCACATATATAGGTTCTCCCTCTTATATAAGTATATACAGTATAAATATAAATATATATATATATATATATAGTATATATATATATATATATATATATATATATATATATATATATATATAGTATCTCACAAAAGTGAGTACATCCTCACATTTTTTTAAATATTTTATTATATCTTTTCATGTGACAACACTGAAGAAGTTACACTTTGCTACAATTTGCTACAATGTAAATTAGTGAGTGTACAGCTTGCTGTTCCCTCAAATTAACTCAACACACAGCCATTAATGTCTAAACCGCTGGCAACAAAAGTGAGTATCCTAAGTGAAAATTACCAAGTTGGGCCCAAAGTGTCAATATTTTGTGTGGCCACCATTATTTTCCAGCACTGCCTTAACCCTCTTGGACATGGAGTTTAGCCAGAGCTTCACAGGTTGCCATTGGAGTCCTCTTCCACTCCTCCATGACAACATCACGGAGCTGGTGGATGTTAGAGACCTTGCGCTCCTCCACCTTCCGTTTGAGGATGCTCCACAGATGCTCAATAGGGTTTAGGTCTGGAGACATGCTTGACCAGTCCATTACCTTTACCCTCAGCTTCTATAGCAAGGCAGTGGTTGTCTTGGATGTGTGTTTGGGTTTGTTATCATGTTGGAATACTGCTCTGCGCACAGTCTCCAAAGGAAGGGTATCATGCTGTGCTTCAGTATGTCACAGTACATGTTGGCATTCATGTTTTCCTCAATGAACCGTAGCTCCCCAGTGCCGGCAGCACTCATGCATGACAGACCGGTTACCGTGCTTGACTGTAGGCAAGACACACTTGTCCTTGTACTCCTCACCTGGTTGCCGCCACACACAGTTGACACCATCAGACCACAAGACATGTCCTTAGTCTGCTTGTCTTCAGCAAACTGTTTGCTGGCTTTCTTGTGCATCATCTTTAGAAGGGGCTTCCTTGTGGAATGACAACCATGCAAACCAATTTGATGGAGTGTGCGGCATATGGTCTGAGCACTGATAGGCTGACCCTGCACCCCTTAAACCTCTGCAGCAATGCTAGCAGCACTCATAGGTTTATTTCCAAAAGACAACCTCTAGATATGATGCTGAGCACGTCCACTTAACTTCTTTGGTTGACCATGGTGAGGCCTGTTCTGAGTGGAACCTGTCCTGTTAAGCTGCTGTATGGTCTTGGCCACCATGCTGCAGCTCAGTTTCAGGGTCTTGACATTCTTCTTTTAGCCTAGGCCATCTTTATGTAAAGCAACATTCTTTGCCATGAGGTGAGATGTTGAACTTCCAGTGACCAGTATAAGAGAGTGAGAGCGATAACACCACATTTACACACCTGCTCCTCATTCAGACCTTGTAACAGTAACAAGTCACAGGAGGGAAAAGGGCTAATCAGGCTCAATTTGGACATTTTCACTTAGGGGTGTACTCACTTTTGTTGCCAGCGGTTTAGACATTAATGGCTGTGTGTTGAGTTATTTTGAGGGGTCATACTGTCATACAAGCTGTACACTCACTACTTTACATTGTAGCAAAGTGGCATTTCTTGTCACATGAAAAAATATAATAAAATATTTATAAAAATGTGAGGGGTGTACTCACTTTTGTGAGCTACTGTGAATATAATATAGATAGATAGATAGATAGATAGATAGATAGATAGATAGATAGATAGATAGATAGATAGATAGATAGATAGATAGATAGATAGATAGATAGATAGATAGATAGATAGATAGATAGATAGATAGATAGATAGATAGATAGATAGATAAGATAGATAGATAGTTTGGAGTAAAAGGCAGGAGGACTTGTCCAACAAAGATATTCTTGCAGGGGAGCAAGCAACTCAGTATTTAGTACAAAAATAATATGTTGTAGTGACCTAGGAATATACTTGGAACAGTGACCATATGAAGGAACTTTGATAAAGAGTTGGTTATTAACCTCCCTGGTGGTATGACTATTTCAGATTTTAGGTGCTGAAAGCGGTACCATTATTTTGTATGGAAATTTCATGTTTTACATTGTAGGTCTGTAATTTATTGGAATAACTCACTTAAATCTGTCCAAACAAGAGTCTAGTAGACATCTCAGGTGTGATAAAATTTGAAAAACAAAATCATAAATTATAATATAATAAATAACTATAAATAATTATAACAAATAATAATATAATTATAATAAAAATTATTCAATAATGTAATCAAATCAAAATCACTGACATTTTCTCAGTTGCAGAATTGTCGCTGCCATTAGATTTAGTGTTTGATGATGAATTTCCCCACAAATCGCGATCGCTCAATTCTAATTTATTATCGCTGTTTTCTAACTTGTCTAAAACCACTTTTGACATAGGAACAGTTTTTGGTTGCTATGGACAATCTACAATTTGCAGGCAGAAAGAAAAGTTTTTATTATACAAAAGTACATGCAGGACACTGGGCAGACCACTAGGGACAAAGGGGGTGTGTATTTTTTTTTCATACAGTACTGTAATCTGTAAGATTACAGTATACTGTATGTATTGTGTTTATGTACTTTTTTGAATTTGGCGCTGTTCTCCGCCCCGTGTGTCATAACGGTGCAGGGAAGGGAATCAAGGGAACACAGTGCATCGGGCGGAACATCCGGCCGTCGTGCACTGCAGAAATACATCGCTGGATCCCAGGGAAGAGGTAAGTAACCTTTTCCAGCATCCAGCGAGGCAATCCCGAGTGTGGCTCGGGGTTACCGATAGTAGCACAAAAATCTCACCCCGAGCCACACTCGGGAATACTGCTAGGCAGGTTAAGGATAATCTGTCTGGAAATATTATATGTTCCTTAACCACTTAAGGACCGCCTACTGCACATTTACGTCGGCAGAATGGCATGGCTGGGCACATCAACGTATATATACGTTGATTTTAGTACCCAGCCGTGGGTCGCTGGCACGCGCCCGCGTGCCCGCGACCCGGTCCGAAGCTCCAGGACCGGGACCGCGGGATTCGCGGACCCGATCGCCACTGGAGTGCGGCGATCCGTCCCTGGAGCGGAAGAACGGGGAGAGCCATGTGTACACACGGCTTCCCCGTGCTTCTCTGTGGCCGTAGCATCGATCGCGTCATCCCTGTAATAGGGGGACGCGATCGATGACGTCACACCTACAGCCACACCCCCCTACAGTTGTAAACACACACATTAGGTCACACATCCCCTACAGCGCCACCTGTGGTTAACTCCCAAACTGCAACTGTCATTTCCACAGTAAACAATGCAATTTAAATGCATTTTTTGCTGTGAAAATGACAATTGTCCCAAAAATGTGTCAAAATTGTCGCAGTCACGAAAAAAATCGCTGATCGTCGCTATTAGTAGTAAAAAAAAAAAAAATTAAAAAAAATGCAATAAAACTATCCCTTATTTTGTAAACGCTATAAATTTTGCGAAAACCAACCGATAAACACTTATTGCGATTTTTTTAACCAAAAATACGTAGAAGAATACGTATCGGCCTAAACTGAGGGAAAAAAAATTTTTTTTATATATTTTTGGGGGATATTTATTATAGCAAAAAGTAAAAAATATTGCATTTTTTTTAAAATTGTCGCTCTATTTTTGTTTATAGCGCAAAAAATAAAAACCGCAGAGGTGATCAAATACCACCAAAAGAAAGCTCTATTTGTGGGGAAAAAAGGACACCAATTTTGTTTCGGAGTCACGTCGCACGACCGCGCAATTGTCAGTTAAAACGACGCAGTGCCGAATCGCAAAAAGGTCCTTTACCTGCATTTTGGTCCGGGTCTTAAGTGGTTAATGCATGATTAATGAATTGATACATGAATACACCAAGGTAAGATGGGATGTGAAAAAGTAAAAAAAAAAATGCTTACTTTGTGTTTTTTGTTTTGTTTGGAATAAGTTCAGTTTTTACTGAATTGAATCTTACAAAAAATAGTGTAAACACGGCTGTGTTTACTTTTGCTATTGAAAGATTAGAGGTGTTCATCCTAATTGATCCTTGGGGGCTTTTATTGTTCCCTTGGTCTATTTGTGTAAATTCAGACAAGGTAGGCACAATGCTTTGTTAAGGAAAATTAGTTTTTCCCACTAATCTAAATAGATTTTTGTCATTAGATGGACAGCTGAAAGTATTGTTTTTACTGTATTTTCAGGAGTTTATGATTTTGTTTATTTTCTCTTGTTTGGTTGCTTTTTCTGCTTCTTTCTCCTTTACTGTAAGTGACTTTATAGTATAGGGGAACAAGTAATTTAATTCAGCTCACAAATTGTGCATACTAGCTGTTTGTAATGGATGCCTGGCTAGAAAGTTGTGTAGCCGCGTTTACGCGTAAACATAAGAACAATGGCCCAGATTCACATACAATTAGATTCGCGTAGAGTATCAGAAATACACTACGCCACCGTATTTTACCTGGCTCTACGTGGAATCCCGGTAGATTTTGTCCAGTAAACTACGGCGGCGTAGTGTATTTCTCCCGGCGCAAGCCATCTACGCGAGTAGGGGGCGTGAAGCATTTAAAATAGGCGCGTTCCCGCGGCGATCGAACTGCGCATTCTCCGTTCAGAAATTTCCCGCCGTGCATTGCGCGAAATCACGTTGTTACGTCATTCGTTGTTTGAGTAGCGTCGTTTACAGACATTCCTATTCCCGAACGAGTTACGTAAAAAATAAAAATAAAAATTTAATTTGACGCGGGAACGACGGCCATACTTAACATGGGCTACGCACCGTTAGACCAGCAAATAGCTGGTCTAACAGTACGTAACAAAAAAATGACGTAAGCGATTGCGAAGACCACTCGTATCTTCGTGGATCGCCGTAAAAAGTCATTTGCATATCCCGATGCTGAAAACGACGCGGACTCCTCCCAGCGGTCGCAAAAATATCGCAGCGTAGATCCGAAGGCTTACGAAGACGTAAGCCTCTCGGATTGAAGCCCGAAGCCGCCGTATCATGGTTTGAGGATTCAAACTAGTGATACGGCGCGCAAAATTTGAAATTACTCCTGTCTAACACCAGTTAGACAGGCGTAATCGCTCTGTGAATCTGGGCCAATGTTTTTACCTGTGATACTGAAGTATTGGAAGAAAAAGCAAAAGCAACCAAAACTAACAGAAAAGTTAAAAATCTAGCCTTAGCAGGCATGTTTACTGCTTGCATGGCTATGAATGCTAAAATACAGAAATTGGAAGGTATAGTTTATAATAAAAATATTACAATTTCTGAGAGAGAAAAGGAGAATTCAGCTTTACAAAGCCAATTACAAACCTTAACTACCCTTAACCAAATAATTAATGCCTCACAGGAGAAACATTTAAAAAATTACAAATTGGCCCAAAAAGACGTGGTACAATATAAAAGCATGCTAACTAAAGTTGAAACTGAACTGGACCATGTAACTATTGCATACAAAGTGCTGCAAGAGCAGTTACATGAATCTAAGAAAGAAAAATTTAAAGGACAGGCTGTGGCTAGCATACGCGAACATAGTAATGCTATGGCACCTACCTGTGCCTTTGAAATTGGGGACACGGAGGAATATGAAGAATATATGAATCCTTATTCTACTTTTCCTGAGGTGATGGGAGAAATCGCAGAGCCACAGGAAAATCGAGAAGGCCCCATTGTCATAGACCCACCAGAAAGTGGGAACCAGCTATCCAGAAATGAGGAGCATGACAAGTTCCCCATCATGGGTAGCACCCAGATCTTGTCTTGTAAGGAAACAAGCCAAACATTTGTAGGGTTTAAAAGCGAAGGGAATTAGATGATTTCCAATGTATATCCAATTCAACAAAATTCAAAGATCCTTATGAATATGGCCAATTGCATTGGCAAAATTGAATCTACTGAACACAGTACTTCACATGCAACCATGAGAGATATTTTAACAGATTTTTCTTCTACTAAGAATCTTTTTCAGTACAGTGACAATTTGTTTATAGCCACATGCGACAAAGAAAAGCATTTGCGGCTACTGGAGGAACTCCGACGGATCCTAGAAAAAACGGGACAGAAGTGTAATTCCCATGGAGTCACAATTGGCCCAGGAATCTGTATCTTTCCTGGGGATTACAGTGACAGCAAACGGTAGTAAAATATTATCGGAGAAGGTAAAAACCATTCTACAATTTCCTCTAACAGTAAGTATGCCCACTCTCAGATCTATCCTAGGAGTGGTAAATTTTTTGCGGGATTTCATCCCTGATGGTGCGCATAAGTCAGCACCACTGTATGATTGGGGGGAAAAGGATACCCGATGGCACGGGACTGAGCAACACACCGATCCGGTGCAGGAGCTTAAAGAAGCGTTAGCGCAAGCGCCAGTATTAGTCAACCCAGAGTACCAACTGCCCTTTCACATCGAGACTGCCATATCAGAGACAGCCATGTCAGCTGCTCTGTCACAGGAAATCCAGGGGCAACAGAGACCCATATTATATGCTTCTAAAGCATTATCTTCTGTGGAAATTAAGCACTCTCTATGTGAAAAACACCTTCTTGTCACGTTGTGGGCAGTGGAATACTTCACATACAACATAGGACTTAACCCAGTCATCCTGCACACAACTCACACAAAGTTTCTACTCACAGACAGAGTGAAGGATGGCAATGTATCCAATGCCAGACAGGCCCATTGGGCTCTGTTGCTCCAGGATTAAGACATTAAAGTCAAACAAACAAATAATCCTTCCAATATGGCCCATGGCCTATTTTACCAAGGAATATCACATGAATGTGATATCACCCCACAATCAGGGGCACAACAATTCTTTAGACCTTTGTCAGCAAAGGAAAATGTTCATAAAAATGCAGTCCAAATTTTCACAGATGGATCATGTTTTTACGTGGAGGGTTACCCACATGCAGGATTTGAAATATACATTATCGATCCACATGCAAAGACCCAAACATCAATCTTGCGGTCATGTCGAGTCAAACCAGCACAATTCACTAAGATGGCTGCGATTGCTCAGGCCCTAGAACGGATGAATGGGGATCAAGAAATTGTTTTATACTCAGATTATGCGTGGGTCTGTAATGCTCTTACAGAATTTCTGCCCTTCTGGCACACCCACCAGTACAGGTCCTCAGATGGGTCTCCACTTAAACATGCATCCCTGTTGAAATATACTGTAACGCTGGTGCCAAAGTTGCCAGTCAAAACATGGGGTGCAAATTAAAATGTCATACAGGCACTGCCCCATACTGGGAACAAAATGAAGTAGCAGATTGCTTGGCCAAACAAGTAGCACAGAGGGGGGAGATCTGGGAAATTCCTGAATTTGCTGGACTCAGTCTTGTGCCCCATAGTTTGTGCCCTCACAAAATTCTGCAACTAAAATGTTCTGCTTTCTTCTCTTTTAGAGCCATGAAGTCGATGTGGATTGTGATCCTGCTCCAACTGATCGGACATACCAAGGGAGAAGAGACTGGACCGCTCATCAGCGTGATCATGCAACAAAATCTGATCTACTGCATAGAGGGGGAATCCGTCTTATTGCCTGGGGCTATTTTGAGAACTGTGGGGGAGCAAGTTTATTGGTGGAGCCCCATTGATAATCATCTAATCTGGATGAATGGTGGTGCAGGGAATGTCACGGACTACTAGGAAAATTACCTTGCAGGTGTCCCCAAAACCTAACACCCCTGCTCCTACAACTTTGCCCAAACATACAGCTGAAATCCCCTATTACGAACCAACATCCTTGGAATGCCCATCACTGCAAGAGGAACCACCTAGGGGCCTAACGACAACCTCAATCCCGGGAATATTGTTTAATAACGTCAAGTTCATTCATGTGTCAGTGGTACTGAATTTGTCTCAGTGGAACATGGCTGAATTCAGCTCATGTGCCCGGACAAATGTATTTTTGTTTTACTCTTCCTTGCTAGTAGATTTAATTACCTCCCATGCAAGCCGAACTCAGGATCCAGTTGCAGAAGCAAACCTTCCTACCCACAGGGGCATTTTCAGATCCAGAAAGCTAAAGGGCGTGGACAGCATACTTGCATCCATCCCAGGACTTTTGGGATCTGACATGTCAATTTGGAACCAAGCCAATTTGTCTACGATTCGCAGGCATATCGGAAATGGTGAACAGGAAGTGGGCCGGCAAGTGCTGAAACCAGTTCTGTAGGATGTTGAGGGGCTTGCAGAGGAGGAAAGGTTTTTACAGTTTATAGCATAAAGCTAGAGAGGATTGCATGGGCAAAGAGGTAATATGCACTGCGTAGGGAAATTTTATTTTAACAAAGGTCACTAATGTCATCTGAGATAT
Source organism: Rana kukunoris (assembly GCA_029574335.1). Taxonomy (NCBI): domain Eukaryota; kingdom Metazoa; phylum Chordata; class Amphibia; order Anura; family Ranidae; genus Rana; species Rana kukunoris. Next base: position 341,393,733 of record CM056049.1, on the reverse strand, counting down.
TCAAGCCGGTAAAACCCATGATATCTTAAAAGATACAGATCTTACCCAATAGTATGATACTCACACTAATACTAGTGGTGGAATGAATGTACATTTCGGGAAACAAGTGCAAACCTCTGCCAAGTTTCCACAATCTGAAGTATAGGGAGAAGGACACCACACCCAAATAGAGGGCCATTTGCTTGCAAGAAAAGCCAGTCACTGTGCACCTACCGTGACCTAATGTACATTTCACAATGTCGCTGCCCGTGTTCCATCCACAAGAGGACTACTTTAACACAATGGCGTCCATACACTCCCTCGGATACCTCGAGAATGACGTGTACAAGAATGACGTGTACAAGGAAAGGTTGCACCTCCCCGAAACGCTAATTCAAGTTCAAGGGCGATGGAAAGCACCACACAATGCCTACTGCACTGTCAAAGACAATAGAGACTTATGCCGTTGTGATGTTTTTGAAATTGACACTCCAGTCTGTGATCTAAACAAATCCCGGATCCCACAGCCAATGTAGCAAGGGACCCCCAACTGGAAAGTCCACAAAAAAACCCTCAAGAAACCATTCCACATGAAATGGAGGCTAACTGCCCAGTGAAGTTGTCAAAATGGAGAACACCAAGCACAAGAGTCACCTACCACATGGATGGACTGTACTGTGTCGTCACCAATCATCAGACATTTCTCTATGGGGGTCAGTTGTGTCCAATACCCTACCCAAATTTTTGCTTCATTCCACATGAGTACACTACTATTGGGAAAACTATAGTATCCCCATACCTGTGCTAACAAATGACTATATCATTGAGAGTACCCCTGATGTCCCAGATTCTAGCACATACATACCCCATTTTGATGTAAAAATTTATACTTTGTCAGTAAACCTTCACAATCTGCTTGCAAGGAAGGATACCCATATAATTCAAATTAGTAAGGATATGGTGAAAACCGAAGAAAGGTTAAATGAACTTTTACATGATGGGGATTTTAGCTTAGTCACCACTAGGACCTGGATGGAAATGGGAATAAAAGGGCTTCTTATATTACAATGTGGGATAGTGATAATCATGACAGGCATGGTAATATATCTGAACCGACTTCTGAGATGGCAGAGGGAGAAACTTAACATTCTAATAGAGATTAGACATAAACAATTACTCATTTAAGTGTGGCCTCGTAAATGTACATATAAATATAATAATCAATATGATAAGATGGATAGTATGATGGAAAGGATTCCAGGAAAGAATTAAGTGGTTTCACAGTCTTGTCTGAAAATATCTATTCAATTTCCTCCATTTGATATTCAAAGAGGTAAGGGAAGACGACCTGTCTGCTATACCTTTTTGAATATCGAACGACCCAGGAAGAGGAATCACCATGGGACGTCAGACTTCACGGGGACATCATAATGGCCTTTCCTGTGACATAAATAGCCATTGTAAGGAAGTTAACGAACCCATGAGGTGATTCCTCTGGTCTACAAAATCTATTTACCCCTAAATTGAAGGAAGGAAACACCACCACCAATCAGAGTTGTGTCCCAGAGATATAAATTGAGTAGGCTGAATCTAGTAGGAGGTAGAGAGAGAATCAGAACCGAATCTGGGCCCAGGAAAGACCGTTCTCAAGGTAATATCAGGGAATCCTCTCCCACGCACCATATCTTTGTCATAATTTGTACTGTGTGATAGTTTTGTGTGATGTACTTAATTTGTATTAGCAAACTAACTTTTACTCCCTTATTTTAAATACTGTAAATGTATGCAGTGTAGTAGATAGCTAATATATTTTCTCTAATAAATGTGTGTTATGTTAAAGCGTTTCACTCTGTCACAGAACTCTCTTATTAAACCATATATCCTATATGCGAGATATTAAATCTCAAATATAATATTTTAAAGGTAACACTTTGTTTTCAAAACCATTTCTAATGAAGCATAGAATCCTCAAGAAATACCTTAAACTATACCAGTGCCCTATCTATTTGGGGTTTGGGGGTGAGAGAGGACTCCATTAAAGTGGATGTAAACCCTCACATATACCTAGTGACATGAATAGCCCCAGATTATACATAGGGGTGAAATAAATCTCCCTCTATATAATTTTTACATGTATATCTGCTGTCTTCATCTTTATATACTGTTTAGAAAGTGCACATCATGTTATGAGATTTTCTCTTCCTGGTTAGCACTGCAGTGAAGCCTGGGCATACAGCCAAGACAGCTGATTGGAGGAAAGGCACTCACCCCCTCTCCTCATAGGTAGAGACTTTCACAACTGTTTGATGAAACATTAAGCACTCTGCTAATCTATTTATAGCAACATTCCCAACACAAAATGCAGGGTGCTTTTATCTCCTGAAACCGAGAGCTTGTCAGAAGTTCTCATGCTGATAACAGAAGAACAGGGCAGGAGTAAGCTATGGGACATAGGGATTTGAAGAGAGATAAGAAAACACTGCAGATATATGTGCCCAGCTCAAATTTCATGAATCGGGTTTACATCTACTTGAAGGATGCTATTCAGGCAAATTAAACATAGAAGATCTGTGTGAAAGTCAAGATAACACTGATACAATACTGTATCATTAGGGGAGGGAGAGGTTGTCTTTGACATAGTCCTTGATGCCATGTGGATTCTCAAGTCTAGAAGAGTTGATGTCAGATGCATAACAGGGGGGTCACCGGAATCTTCCCTAGTTACAGAGCCCCTCTGCCTTATCTGTGCAGTAAGCAGCATTTGTTTAGCTATTTTGGTAGTCTACGTTTATTGTTCAGCACTGAAATTAACCCTGTATGCCTAATGCAATTAACCACAATCTCCTCAGCAAAAAAAACAACAACAATAAGACAGTTGAGGTATATAGTTGTTATTTTACCTTTTAATGGACTATTCATTTTTACCTCTGCTGCTTCTCATCCCTTCTCTGGCAACTGACATTTACAGCACCATATATATTGTGGCACATTGGGGTTTCTTAGCTCAATGGTATTGTCAAAACAGTGACTTTACTCAATGCCTAAAGTATTTTCAAAGCTTTCCTGCCCACCTTTATTTAAACAAACATCACAAACACACAGGTATGTCTCCCCACACAGGGGGTTCTTACCATCTCTGCAAAAACAAAACATTCAGCCTCCTGGCACTCGTGTGGCAGCTTTACTTCTCCAAGTACTTCTTCAGGGCGTCTCCTGAACTTTAGTACCTTTGTGGTCCTCCTGACCATGAAAAACGCCCCAGTGTTTATGCACAGATGCTGCACCTCAGCTCTGCGTCTTCCATTAAGCCTCCAAGCTGTGCTTGTCCCTCGTGGACTCTCTCTCTCAGGCTCGGGCCTTATTCTGCCCTGACCTGGACAGCATGGTGCACACAGCACCTCTCACACACTAACCCCTTTGGGAGGGTCGGGCTCTGAGTGCTATATCTTGCTCTCATATGAAGACAACACACCCCTGTGCCATTAGTGTGCTTGCTTCCTACAAAATCTGGCGTAAGCCACCATTTTACAGCGAGGCAACATCAAATTTTACCATTCATTTCCTTAAAGTGAATGGATATCCATAATGTACAATCAAAGTCAATGTTCCTCCAGTGCTGTACATGATAAACTGTACAATTTGATGTTGGAGTGAGGCGGTTTTTAGATATTTTGATTTACATGGATTTTTCCTTAAACCCCCAAAATGCATTGCCTTGTCTCCTGTTCATTTATCAAGACTAATAAGCTTTTACTAGATTTGAAAAGAAAAAGGGTTTTGTCTTCTGACCATCTTTTTAAGAGTATTCAACTTTTGCTTTTCCCATTTGGAATCAGCACTCCTAACACTACTGTCCTTTATTAAGGCATACTTTATGTTTAGATTAAGGAAAGCTATTTTAACTGCTAAGTGCGCAGTCATGCAACACTGTACGCAAATAAAATTTATGTAATTTTTTTCATACTTTCTGCTATAAAACATATCCAATATAAAAAAAAAATTTTTCATAAATTTAGTCTAAAATGTATTCTGCTTTATGGCCTTGGGGGAAAAAAAAATCCAATAAGTGTATATTGTTTGGTGTGTGTGAAAGGTATAACGTCTACAGATGATGATATATATACTGCAATTATTATTTAATTTGCTTTTTATACTAGTAAAGGCGGTGATCAGTGATTTTTAAGTGTGACCGTGATAGTGACATTCAATCTGACATTACCTGACACTGCTTGGGAACTGACTAACTGACTATGACATCACCAGTGACACTAATACAGTGATCAGTGCTAATACTGTACATTGACACTGTCAGTCACTGGCTGGGTAGAGGTTAACATCTAGGGGCAATCAAGAAGTTAACAGTGCGCCTAACAATGTGTAATGTGTGCACTACGTACTGCTTTTACTAATCGATGTGTCAAATTGTTCTTCCATTTGCAGGGAGAAATTGCTGCTCCGTGTACAGAGCTCTGAGTTGTTAGTGAACACAGGGCTCTGTATTGTGATTCGCTAAGCCGATCAGCAGGTCCCGCCCCTAAATTATTGGCCAAGACCTGCTGACTGACTTGTGCTGTACCGATTTACAGCACTCAGTGATTTTCCGCATACAATTGTAAAACATATCCACAGTCAACACGGCAAATCATACACCAAAAAATTTACAAAGAGATCCTTTTGCACCTCTTTGTTAGTTAAATGTGGTCAGATTGTGAATTTCCTATAAGCAAAGCAAATGTAAGTCCACTCAGCAGAAGCCCTTTGCTGACTTCTCGAGTTAATGATGATGATGGCTAATAGAAAAGTCATTAAATATTGGTGGATTATCAAAACCAGCTCAAGTCAAATTTAACATGTACATTTTCAATATTTCACTAAAAAGAAATATCTGAAATAGAAATACTTAATAGTTTTCATTATACTGTAAAAAATAAGGTTTTGTACATTTATGCCCTGTACACACGATCGGTTTGTCCCATAAAAACAGTGCAAAGGACAGTTTTCATCAGACGAACCGGTCGTGTGTGGGACCCATCGTTTTTTTTCCCATCGGTGAAAAAAATAAAACCTGTTTTAAAAATTTATGATGGTTAAAAAAACGATAGAAAAAAACAATCGTCTGTGGGGAAATCCATCAGTCAAAAATCCATGCATGCTCATAATCAAGTCGACGCATGCTCTGAAGCATTAAACTTCATTTATCTCTGCACGTCGTTGTGTTTTACATTACCGCGTTCTGACACGATCGGATTTTTAACCGATGGTGTGTAGGCAAGACTGATGAAAGTCAGCTTCATCGGATATCTGATGAAAAAATCCATCGGTTCGTTTTCATCGGATGAACCGATCGTCGTGTGTATGTGGCATTAGAGCTAAGCATTCACCAAGTGATTGCAGATGTCCATAATATGGCTTTACTGCACGAGTGGATGTGGAACATGGTTTTTCTGTAGAAGAATGTTGATAACAAGCCTACACAACTGTTATCAGTGCTGACCTAATGAAAACCCTATGCTTTATGTCCATATAGTGTATAATATTGATTCTGTTTTGTTCAGCCCTTGGCACAAATTTTCGCAAGTTAAGTATCTTTGCATGTCCCTTTGAGAAGATATATTTATCTACATACATGTTCATTAATTGACAGCGTTGAAATAAGGGAATTCCTTTCCAGTCCAAAGGTCCAGATCTCCTTTAGCGGATCAGAGCTGACCATGACACCATGCAGCTTATCACTAGTCAATACATTCTTTATATATTATTTCATCATGGTTTGTAGAATGTCATCCTTGGGAACGCCTTCAGGATTCGGATTAGGATTATAGTGTAAGAGATAGAAAGTACGTCTTCAAATCTCAGTCCATTTACTTTATGCATCCCTGCCCACTCCCTAAGTTGTAAAGCCTACTGCTACGCAGTCCTTAAAGAACTTGGCCCAGTTCTTTTCTCCTAAGTGGATCTCAGTGGGCTCACAACAACTGACTGTCCTAAAATGACCTTTATAGCAGCACTATTCAGCATAATGTCTGTACAGCTGGACTTTAACCCTTTGCTCATTGTTTTTAAATGAAACTTTTATGACTTACAAGGACAACACTGCATAGCAAATTACTTTTTTTTTCTTGTTGCCTGTTGTACATTAGGAGAAAAATTATGGACATCTCTTAATTGTAAACATAAGTGTACATGTGGTTGTAACTGAACTACCAGTCCTGCTATGAGTTGCAATGTGCTGTCATTTAAAAGCCTGATAATAAGAACTCATGGCGGATTTGGACAAGGGAATTTCCTCTGGTTAACATTATGAGTGAAAACTAATAGCTAAATAGTATTTGAGTGATTAAGTAATCTTCTTTTGGCAGTATATTTCTTTTGGATTTAATTTGCAGAACATTTGTTGAATAAAATCTGATCACAGTCCAAAAAGAAGGTGGAATATTGTCATATTTTGGAATTCTGGAATTCTTCTTTTTTTTGTGTTGTGTACAGTATTTATTACATCAGATGTTCTACAGATAATCAGCATTAACCACAGTACTTTTTCAAGTTAATTTGTATATGCTCACAGAGAGACAGGATGACCTCTAAAACATTCCATTTAGGGTTCCCTATACATCTTAACTGGATACTTTGTTTAAAGCTTGTTTGACTGTATTAAAGTATAACATTACCTTTTTGCAGGTGCTTCTAGTACAATGATTGTTATAAAATTCTTCTCATTTTGTATTTCTGTTAGCTGTAGATAAGTAGGGCTCCTATTTCAATAATATCTCCTTTAATTTACCCATTCACCCCCCCCCCCTTTCCTCAACTAGGTCCCCACAGAAAATTGCATGAGTTCAGCCCTGTAGATTTTATTTACAGAGAGGTCCATTTTTTTATTTTTTTTATTCTTCCTTCTCTAAGGAGTTTATTGTAAATGGTAAATAGTACATGTATAAGTGCACAAAGATGGACAACATTTATAAGGTAGAATGTAATTATAATAAAAGATAGTAACACAGGTGACTTTGTCTGACATTGATGCCATGGTAGAAGGAAGAAATAGGGCAGAATGAAATTAAGTTCAATATCTTAATGGTTATATAGATAAGCGTTTGGGGACACTCTGCAAAACGAGCTGCACAGTGGAGGTGAGTATAACATGTTTGTTATTTAAAAAAAAAAATTCTGCCTTTAGTGTTCCTTTAACGCTGGGTTCACACTGGTACGACAAACGCTTCCAACATTGGGAGCTCATGTCGCATGCGTGTGAAAATCAATGTTTTCCTATGAGAGCCATCTTAACTGGTCCAACACACGTTTGTCAGACTTTGAAAATACTCCCTGCATTACTTGGGTCCGACTTTGATCCTACTTCAGCCTATTGAATATCATTGATGTCGTATCAAAGTAGGATCCTTGTCCTGAAAATGGAGACTAATCTAGACTATAAAAAATGAACTTTTGGCAGCACACGAGTAAAGAATATAAAAATCTATAGATATTTATTATAAAGATCTGTATATAAAAAAGTATCTAGACTTATAATACAGTATTACATCAGCATAGGAACCCAACACGTATTCCAATAACACTTTCAAAACCTTATTCTAATAAATAAATATAAGGTTTGTACTGTACACAGGAAAGGCTCTGCGGAGGACGCTCTCCTTTCTTCCTCCCCCCAGTTGTTTTCAAACTGGACGAATTTTGCTACTATTACCCCTCTCTGGATGAATCATTGGGCAGAGATTGCTATTCTTTGTCCAGCCCAGCTAGTGCATTTGATCTACATTTTCCCATTTGGGGTGCTACGAGACCTATTACATTGTAGGAACCCTTCCCTTTCCCTTCTCTTTCTGCTTACCAGCAGACTGTGTCTGGTTTAACCCTCTGCTGCCTTTTTAAAACGAGAAACCCAGCTGGTTGTTTGGGTCAGTGCTACACATATACAGCCAGAATGGCGATATTCAGGGACGTATTCATCGTTTAAAATACGACCTGTTTATTTCCATGTTCCTGATAAAGCGTTCTCACGCGAAACATGTTGAGCAAAGCAAGAATTAATATACTGCATACCGGACCCATTTTCAAGGACAGCATACTTGCATTAGTATAAGGTTTTGGAAGTGTTATTGGAATACCTGTTGGGTTCCTATGCTGATGTAATACTGTATTATAAGTCTAGATACTTTTTTATATACAGATCTATATAATAAATATCTATAGAGTTTTATATTCGTTACCCGTGTGCCGCCAAAAGTCAATTTTTTCTAGTCTAGATTAATCTCCATTTTCACTATACTGGGCATCTGAGCAAGTTCCTTTCCAAAAAAGGATCCTTGTCCTAACCATCCGACTTTTGACATCCAACATGGTGATTACAGCAGCAGTAAAATGAATTTATCTTGCAATGGGATTGGTCAAAGGACAAGTCAGATCATCACAAAGTTGGGCCAAAGTAGTATCCTGTTCATTCAAGTCGGATGGATGTAGGAGCAAAGTAGGATGAAAGTCGTATGACTGTCATGCAGTATCAGTGTGAACCCAGCCTAAAACATTTTGAATACTGGGTGAATAAGAGTGAAGAGAAGAGTGTAGAAGTAGGATGTCATACTTTGGTCCTAATTTATTTCAGGGAAAGGGTGATGGTTTACAGTGGCACCAGCTACATCCTTTTTTTTTTACAGCGTTTTACAGAAGTGTCATAGAGAAAGACTTATGGTCCAAGCTACAAAAGATGAACAAAATAGAAATAAGTAAAGATCCATCAAGTGCATTTTGATTAGTTTCACTTTGATGCTCATAAGAGGCTTCTGAGAAGGTCTCTAAAGTGCTTAATTTTAAAAGTCAGAAATACACCACAAATATTACTATGTTTAAAGGATCGTGCCAATCTAAAAATCAGAAAGTAAATTGATAGTGGCATTGAAAAATTTTTAGGGATAGCCTTCGAGAATTGAGTATGTTTAATTCCTCTCTTATTGAATTTAAGATCACAAGAGGGTTGCATTCATCATTGTCCAATAGTCCATGTTGTTTCTGAGAAAGGGTAACAAGCAATATATGCATTTATGAATATGTGTGCTGTTTTTCATAAATCTTCTACAACTATGTGCTCAATTCATTAAAACGGTACCCAGCAACAAATATTTACCACGTACTGTGCAGTATATTGCAGCTTACCAATCCTTTAATTTGGTGGCTGCATACATTTTTTAGGATTTCTTTCCTTTATTTTCACCTGGTGATCTGGCCAGTAACACATGTCCAGTCTCCACTTTTAGGAGTACCCGAATGAACCACCCATTGTTCTCTATGGGGTGACGGATGTCAGCATACAGGTATGTGTCTGCTGTTACCCACCGGGATCCAATCCAGTCCATTAAAAACAGATGGATGGGGATACTTTCGCCATCCATCCAGTGGATCGGAGGATCAGATTGGGTGACAACTGGATGGAAACGGACGTGCAGTCCGTTTTCATCCAACTGCCCCATGAAGAGCAGTGGGCTGTGTCTGTGTCCGTTCTGCATAGTGGAGAGGACACGGACCTGTCATCTGCCTGCTCAGTGTGAATCAACGCAGCGATCCCCGCTGAGCAGGCGGTACCGCTTGCACAGATTCCAGTCTGTCTGAAAGGGGCCTTATTAGTGAACACAAAATGGGACATTTTTTCCTCTGTGGGACTTTAGAAGGCAGAGAATCTTAGAAACTATAGGGTTGTATCAAATTGTTTTTGTTTATTAAAATAAGTTAAAAATGTGATATAATTGATAAAATAGAATGCATATATACAATTGTACAGGTGAAATATCAGAAAACAGTTATACATAAAAAACAACCACTTGACTATGTCCTGATAATTGGACACAATATTAGTGAACACAAACTGTGCCCATTTTGTCACCAGGGACCAAATTATTCTTCCAATGGGAATCACCATCTCACATAACATAAAGAAGGTAAATCTAGACTGTCGATCACAGCCCACGTGCCAAAAAAAAATCTTCTCTTCCTGTGACAGTCTCTGTTCTTTCCGTTAGTCTGAAGTGATTGTGGCTAAAATACCATATGTAAAGTTTCCTTGCAGGCTTTATTTTCAAACATACACATTTGACCACTCGAGAAAAAATTGATTTCCTAGCACAGTTCTCCCTCACTACTGCTATTTCATAGCCCCCACCTCTTCCTGAAATGTCAAATTACTGTTCATGCTGCCCCAGCTCCTCTGTCCTATCTCTTACCTTCCTACGTACCATAATCAGGGGAATAGTAAAAGATGGAGATGAAGTAAAAATGTATTTAGCAGTGATATATTTCTTTACTTCTTTGTGCAATGGTGAACGTGTGGCCCATAGCATTGTATTCAATATCATCTTTTATCCTCTCAGGAAAATAAACAATAAATCTGATAGAGCCAACAATTTCCTAAAACAACCTATATTCTTTTCCTCTTTTTTTTATTTTTTTTTATTATAGTTTCATAGTTGGTAAGGTTGACTAGGGACACCACTCCATCTAGTTCAACCTGTGTGGGTTTGTGTAAGTGTGTGTGCACGTTTGTCTATGGCCCATACCATTTCCCATATCCCTGTATATTGCATTTGCTAAGGTGCTCATCTACAAGTTTTTTAAAATTATCAATACTTCCCACTGACTTTACTTATTGTGAAAAGGCTTTTTACATCCTTACCTTTTAGGCCGCATACACACGTCCGAGAACCTCGTCGGGCTAAACTCAACGAGGTTCCCGATGAGCGGTCGGAAAGCTCGTCGAGCCAAATTTCCTCATTGAACAACAAGGAAAAAGAGATCATGCTCCCTATTTTGGCGCGACGAGCTTCCTGACGGGACGCTCGTCGGAAGTGTACACACGACCGAGAACCTTGGCAGAATATGTCTCCCAGCAAGCTTCTCGCTGGATTCTGCCGAGAAGCTCGGTCGTGTGTACAGGGCCTAACAGTAAATAACCCCCTACACAGTTTAAGGTTGAACTGCTTCTTCTACAAGTTTATTGAGTTGCTGCGTGTCTTCATAAGCTCCCTGAAACTGAATAGTGTCCTTCCTATGCTAGAATGACCATCATATCTACTCTGAAGCATCTCTTCTCAAGGAAGAAAACGTTTAATGCTTGTAATTGTTCCTCATAACTGAGATCTTCCAGTTCCCTTAGCTTTCACTGGACTCTCTCCGGTTTCAGCACATCCTTCCTGAGAACTGGTGACCAGAACTTGACAACACATTAATAACTTCTGTAGCCACAAGATATCTTAAATAAAACATGATTTAATTTTTGGCAAATATTGTGAGCTAGCCTAGGTAATTCCCAAGAGTCATCAGCTAGCACAGCTCATGACATAGAGGATTAAGGATCCCTTCACCTTTTTGGTTAGTCATACATTTATTAACTCTCAGTGAGAACAGAGAAGGTAATGGGATTATAGCGGTGCTAAATTAAATAAATTCTAAATATAACAAATACATTTTAATGATTTATTAAAATATCATGAGAAATTATACATCACATGACACACAACTTAAAAACATATGTAGTATATCAAACATAGAATTTCAGGGTCACTGGAGGTCCCAAAAGGAGTAGATAGCTGGTCGATTAGGATGGTGTCACCCAATATATTTTGCCTAGTACAGGCTTCCTAAGAGGTAAGACTAAGACCAGTAGTGGGTAGCCAGCTCTAACAACGATAAAAAATATGTAAGACAAAAATCACATACAATATTATATATTTAGGTATTTAAACCAAAATTGTTGGCTTGCTTAAAGAAGACGAATGCTGACCTGCCGCCCCGGATGGGGAGAAAACAATCTCTAGTCCTGCCAATAATTAGGACACCAATGTGTTCCGCGCCCGAATTGGGTGTGGGATCCTAATCCAAGGTATTGAAGCCGTGTAGGGGTAGAGGCTCAGCCATAGGAGGAGAGAAGGAGACCCAGCTGTAGGGAACACATAACACCTAATGAGTATTGTGTTCCAAAGGTTAATATTCAGATATATGTTTGTGAAAGATCCACACTTACTATGTTTGATAGTTTGTGAACACCTACAGAGACAGCCAGAAAATCCTGATCTGACAGTTCACACGCAGGGATGAAGTGTATCTAATCATCCAGCTTTACAATGTAAAGAGAGGCACATAAGGAAGTAAAAAAGAAAAAGAGGAATATTCAATCATTATTGATATATTTGGGTATGATGAAACAGATGGATCATGCCATGTAGTTTCATTAAGCCATTAATTAATTATTTATCAAAAAAGAAATAGAAGGTATATATTGTATTCAGGCTAGGAAATAGCACAAGGCTGATAGCCACAGTCAGAAAAAGATGAAGAGAATGAGGAGCTGACAGTGCTATACTAAGTAGAGAATAGCATGAGGTTAATACCTGAGCATGAAATGGATTTAGAGAGGCTGTCCCCGTGTTTCAGTGCAGCAAAAAGGATGGACAAGGCTGGCTCCTTAAATCTCCCCCCCGCATGCCTGAGCGTCTGACGTCATCGGGCATGCGCGGACACAGCAAGGCGTTCGTGCGCATGTGCCAGTGCAGACTGAGTCCACTTAGCCTACAAACCCCAGGATCCTTAGTGATGGTACAGCGTCAATTGACGCGGATCCTTGACGGCATAGAACGCCTCCCATCAGAACACCAAGAGAGGTGTGTCTGGGCTCCAAAACAGAGAGTCCCGATAAAAGAAGGGCAAGAGGGCACGCAGGGACAGTCGCAGGTGAAAAATCAATGGCGACAATGATGCGCAAGAACAGCAAACGGGCATTCAGAAACTGAAGCCCTTGGGTGTCCATACAGCTGAACAAAAACGCCCCTAGTGGTCACAGCATTAATAGCAAGGAAAAGTAGATAAATTATTTTAAACTGAAATCCCTATAAATTGGCAGGAAAAGGTATCTCCTATTGGACAGGCGATCGCATGGGACCTGACATGTGTCCCATGCGATCGCCTACAGGGAGGGGCTGCTGTAGGTGATTAAGCTTAATCGCCTAACCAGCCCCTCGGCAAAAGGAGGAAGTGGGACAGGAAGTCCCACTCCTCCTGAAGCCCCCACTCCCCCCCCAAAAAAATGACATGCCAAATGTGGCATGTAAGGAGGTGAGGAGTGGGATTAGCGGAAGTTCCAATTTTGGGTGGAACTCCGCTTTAATAACTTCTGTAGCCACTGTAGGTATACTCTATATTAGGTAACATCAGATGATCTATTAAACAGTATATAAGATGCTAATAAAAACATGAAATTTACATTAAAAATATATATATATTAAAGGGGTTATAAACAAAACATTTTTTTCCCTAAATAGCTTCCTTTACCTTAGTGCAGTCCTCCTTCACTTACCTCATCCTTCAATTTTGCTTTTAAATGTCCTTATTTCTTCTGAGAAATGCTCACTTCCTGTTCTTCTGTCTGTAACTCACCACCATAATGCAAGGCTTTCTCCCTGGTGTGGAGAAACCCTCTTGAGGGGGGAGGGGGCGAGCAGGAGTGTCAGGGTGCCCACTAACACACAGCTCTTTTCTCTATCTGCAAAGTAGAGAGTGTTCTGACTTGCCTGCTCGTCCCCTCCCCCCTCAAGAGGCTTTCTCCACACCAGGAAGAAAGCCTTGCATTACGGTGGTGAGTTACAGACAGAAGAACAGGAAGTGAACATTTCTCAGAAGAAATAAGGACATTTAAAGCAAAATTGAAGGATGAGGTAAGTGAAGGAGGACTACACTAAGGTAAAGGAAGCTATTTAGGGAAAAACATAATTCCTTTACAACCCCTTTAAGTAAACTGTGTAACAATAAAAATGTCCACTGACTGAAAATATATAATAGCTTCATGTTAAATCTTACACAGTGTAGTATATCCAATGCATTTTGATTACATCACTATTATAATTAATACCCTCAGCTTAACATGACAAACAGCTCCAGTAAATATGGGATACAATACTTCAACCATCGTTTTCTACAATGTACAGAGCTGGCTACTTGAACTAACAAAGCATAAAATATTTCTCTAAAACATATGTGTTTGATAAGGTAAAATGAACTTGGCAACTTAATCTTTTGAAGATGTTGATAAAGAGAGGGAGAGTGATCTGGAAGGTATTAAAGATATCTTAAATAAAACTGTCATGATTTAATTTTTGGCAAATATTATGAGCTGGCCTAGGTAATTCCCAAGAGTCATCAGCTAGCACAGCTCATGACATAGAGGATTAAGGATCCCTTCACCTTTTTGGTTAGTCATACATTTATTAACTCTCAGCAGGCCCCTGGAATCTCAAAGCCAAGCCTTCCAACTGCAGAAATGTCAGATTCTGGCTATCAGTGGCACTTTAATTATTGTAGAACTACAGATCACAGGAAACAATTTAATATTTTAGATAGTAAGTTTAGCTAAGTAAGCAATTACAGGACTTTCTTTAAAAAAGGCTGAAGAAATTGAAAAGTGTATGTGTTGTATATTGGAATCTGATCCCAAAGAACTATGATAATTATACATTATCAAGTGCATGTTAAAAAAAATAGTTTTGGTAGTTATAAGCCACAGTTTACAGCTGGCTTTAGACTGCTAAAAAGCATTTTTTTGGGGAACTCTGGCTATCAGTAGTCATTTCACAGAATCCTGTAGAATGAATATCTAAATGCTTGCACACCTCTAAAATTGACTGTGGGATCAAAGGCTTAATAACTATGGTATGGACATCCAACTTCGTCTTAGGGCTAGTGTACACTTGCTTCAAAAATGGCTTTGGACACACTTTGTTAAAGCTCTCTGAATGCCAGTCAAAGATCCTGTCACTAAGTAAAATGATTAGCTTACCTTTCTTTAGCTTGGTCCTTCGATGAGGCTTCGATGGGGCTTTAATGAAGTTTTGGTGGAGCTTCGACAGGCCTTTTGTGGGGCTTTGGTGGGACTTCAGCGAGGCTTTGTGAGGCTTTGATGAGGCTTCAGTGGGGCTTCAAGCAAGCTTTGCTATAGACTTCTATGGAGGCTTTGTGAAGCTCGCTTGAAGCACCTGCAGCTTTTGAGAGGTTTTATTTCAGCTTTAGCTTTGCTTTATTTTGGAGAAATTGCAGTTATAAGATATATATGTATACACACACACAGTATCTTCCAAGCTTCAACAAAATTTCAAAAGAGCATTACTGAAGCCTCACCAAAGCTTCATCAAAGTACCACCGAATCTTCATCGAAGCACCAAAAACACATCATAAAAGCGTCTTGAAGTGGTATACGGCTTAATGTGTGTTGAAGCTGAAGCAAGTTTAAATGAGCCCTTATTGTCATGTACATAAGCGTTACATGAGGATCACTTGTAGAGTTATAAGGAAAAAAACTGTTACCTTTTCCTATCATGAGTGATATTACCCCTTTTCCTATCATGAGTGATATTACCCTTTCCTATCTTTAAACGTAGTGTATATAGGCATTTAGAATAGCTGGAAGCAGTGGTAGGAAACATTATAAAAGGGCCTCCTTTTACTGTAGATATATAGATACATCCATCAATCATGCTTCACAAACCACTGTCGGAAACAAACCATCAATACCTGTGAACTCCTGGTCTTATTCACAGGTATGGCAAGGGCCTTTCTGTTTACTTCCTATAGCAGGAAAGAGAGCAGGTGAAATATATAATAGACAGTCACTGACACTCTACACCCATTCTACACATGGGATTTAATACATAGGGGTTGATTTACTAAGATTTGAGAGTACAAAATCTGGTGCAGCCCTGCATAGAAACTAATCAGCTTCTTTTTTTTTTTGTCAAAGCTTAATTGAACAAGCTGAAGTTAAAAGCTGATTGGTTTCCATGCACAGCTGCACCAGATTTTGCACTCTCCGGTTTTAGTAAATCAACCCCATGGTGTCTATTTAGTCATGTGCACCCTGCTGATGATTTAAGTAATCAAAATTTCCCTTGGGAATGACTACATAATTGGATACATACATGCATGCTTTTATTTTAATTATGAATATCTTGGTCTATTTACTTCTCTTTGAATTTACTAATCTTTTCAATTTTGTAATCTGTCCAAATTGCAGTAGTTGAAATAAAACAAGCTCAGTCCAAAGAAATAGGCATCTACTGCCAAAATATAATTTAATGGTTTCATTAGAGTCAGGTGTTTGGCACGTTTATTATACCAAAGCGGCCATTTTTTAATGAAGAGCTGCGCAGTAATCAGATTAGTGGTGTCATATTTATTGATGTAAAATTACATTTATATATCTTTAGCTGTGTAAATGTTTGTCTTTCTCTGCAAAACACCAAAATTACATTAAATCAGGGAGATTTAAAGGTGAATTGTAGCCACAAAAATTGTCTGTTTTAGATCACTGCACGTTAGACAGACATGTGTAATATGTGTTTGGACAATTAGTGCACATATTATGGACATTTTAATAGGTCTGGCTTAATAAATGAATAACATTACTACCCCCAAAATGGCAGATATATATCTGTTTTTTTACACATGTACAGGCATTGAATCTGTAATTCATAATATTGGGCTCTGGAGTTTACTAAACAAGGAATCGTTCTATAATTTGGAGCACTATGATTAAAATATGTTTGATTACAACTAATACACTAACTTTCCTACATTACAAGTAGTGATGAGCTGAATATACCTGGGTTAGGTTTGTGGCGGGTTCATTAACCACTTAAGACCCGGACCAATACGCTGGCAAATGACCCAAGGGGTTTTTGCGATTCGGCACTGCGTCGCTTTAACAGACAATTGCGCGGTCGTGCGACGTGGCTCCCAAACAAAATTTGCGTCCTTTTTTTCCCACAAATAGAGCTTTCTTTTGGTGGTATTTGATCGCCTCTGCGATTTTTATTTTTTGCGCTATATACAAAAATAGAGCGACATTTTTGAAAAAAAAACAATATTTTTTACTTTTTGTTATAATAAAAAAACAATAAACTAAATTTTAGTCAAACATTTAGGCCAAAATTTATTTAGCCACATGTCTTTAGTAAAAAAAAAATCGCATAAAAAAAAAATAGCTACCTAGCGGGAACAGCGACACTAATACAGCGATCGGACCCCCGATCCCCCCCAAGGCACCAACGTATATATACGTTGATGTGCCTGTCGGTGCCATTCTGCCGACGTAAATGTACATGCGGCGGTCCTTAAGTGGTTAAACATTACTTAAATTTAGGTGCTGATTCTGAATCCTCTTAACGGCAATGAGAATGGTAAAAAACACCGAATGGTAAAAAACAAAGTGATGACCACTTTGTGGGTTAATTGTCAAACAAATGGCATGGGGAACTGGGCAATGCCCTGGGAACATGTACTAAGGCATGCAGACAAGGGGGCATGGTAATTTAAAATATACTGTGCTTTTAAAAAAATATATTGTAGTCCTTTTCTCTTGCTCTTGACGCCTGGCTGAAATACTCCTAATGTTTCCATTCCTATGTTCTAGCTTACTTTCAGTATATGGGCAACAACAACATGGCCACCAAAGCTCCTTCTATGAAAACAGATAAAGGGATTATTACTGTACTTAAGTTGTCCTCAAAAAGGATGCTCAGTGGCCTCAGTGGAATTATTTCAGCCAGGCTTCTTTTATTTTATGTCCATCAAAACACAAGATAGTACAGTTTGTTTTCTTTCTAAAGCCTGAGCTGAAGGACCTTTTTCCTGCCAGCAGCTGCAGAGTGGTAATCTTGCTCATTATAGAGAAGCACTGATCTGCAGAAGCCCCCATTAAGTTAAATCTATGACTCTACAATCAGCAAAACTCATGTCCTCCACTGATAGGTGAGTACTGGGGGTGACTTTGCAAGAGAATGCTGTTTCACACAGCAAGCAAGGGTCCCACTGTACAGCTGCTGGCAGGAAGCAGGCTTTTCTACTCTAGGTCGAGGCTGCTTTAGAAAGAAAACATACTGTAAACATAGAGTTTAATTAGGCTTTAAAATCCATGTCTAGCTTTATTAGCTTTGGTTTAAGAGGAAAGGAATAGAACATGTTTTGAATAACTCCTTTCTTGCTGTTTTACTAAATACGTGAGGGAAACTCTACAAAAAGGGCACAGACAACAATATAATGCTAACAGGAATTCTAGTCCTCCCCTACTTTTGTTAAAAAAAAAATAGTTTCTGGATAACTTAGATCATCTTTTTAGGCTTTATACATTTTATAAAGCCTGGAGAAGGAATCTAAATTACCCTGGAAGCTTGCATCATTAATCATTTTATTAGTCGGGCACATTAACGTAAATAAAATTGCGTGGGCTTCCTACCATAATCAAGAAATATTCTGATAGATTAGCTAGCTTCATCACAAAATGTACTCACCAATTGTTTCCAGTGAAGGGATGGTAAATTATAAGCTCCTTTAAGGAACAGAGACTGATGTGAATGGTGCTATGTTCTCTCTAAAGTGCTGTAAAGGTTGGAGTTACATAAAAAATTAAAAAATAATTATATAAAATTATTATATTGTCCGAATGTATTAGTGTTGCACATTTTATATTTTATATAAATAGAAGAGATAGCCATATACTCTTCTAAAGTCTTTGTTATCTGTGATAAATAGCAAATGTACAAAAGGGTGAAAGCACAGAGAAGGGCATAATTAAATATTCATTGTTTTTGCAAAAAAAAATATTAATGAAGGAAAAAAGGGGGGTTCAATGTCTTATTGGATTTAATCTGAATTTAAAGTAATACTTTATAAACTCAGTTGGAATGTTTAAGTTTGAATTGAATATGTTGCAAGCAGGTACTACAGAAAACATTTTTGGGAATTAGAAGTAGGTAAAAGATTGTGCATACAGTGATTAGTTTTGCTTGGTCATAGCAGGTGCAGGCTTCATAAGACACACTGTAATGATCTTGACATGGGGGTTGGACTGCTTTCCTGTGTTTTGAGTATCTCAGTCATGCAAAATGTAACCTTGGATGAGAAAAATGTAATTTGTTTGTAGAACCATTTCATTCACATTGCCTTAATCAATGTAGAAAATAGAACAAATAGAACAAATCACCTTAATCATTTTATTTACTTACTTTTTTTAAATTATGTTTATTTGTTACATTGTCTGAGATTTTAGCATTTGCCATTTGTGAGTACATTGTACAGTGCTAACAGAGACAGGATTATTTATTTATCTATATTATATCTATTAATCTATATTAAACTTGATACATAAATTATTTTTAAGCATTAAAGCAGATCAAGAGTCCATATATATCATGTACAGTCCTATGGGCCCTTTGGGTGGAAATACAACAAAAAGTAACAGATTGCTGAAAAAATATGTAATGTATTGAAGATAAATGTAAAAGCTATCTTCCAGATGCCCACAGGTGTGGTCATCGAACAGCCCTACTTCGTCACTGATCTTGCCACATCTATTAATCTATTGGTTGTATTTTTACACACTCAAGTCTGGTAAAATCACAACAAACCAACCATAACATTATATTCAAAATTCATTTAAAATATTTACAAAATTATTAATAGTCCTGAAGATGGCTGCTTAGAGAAGGACCTCTGATGTGGTGAGCTACCTTTGCAACATTGAGACACCCTTCATTTGCTTACAGGAGTAGCAAAACAAATTGTACTATAAATACACTTTAGGGGGTCTATTTAGAACTGTTACCAAACAAAATTCACACAACTTTCATCCAAAATTCATGCATTTTCCCAGTTAAATTCTTTCAGAAAATGTTTGAATATTGTTTGTTTGTGTTTAGTTTGCTTGTAAATGCACCTTACGTTTTTTTTTGCTGGGGGGCATAGCCAACTAGTGCTGAAGATAGTCAAGCTCCTATGTATTGAACTAGCCCCGAGACGCCTTTCATTTGCATCAACAGCATTTACTAACATCCTTGACATGCCTAAAGGAGGGTAGCAAAAAGATAGGGCTGCAGAAACTGCTCAGCCTCACTGCGATGATTGCAAGATAAGACTGGCTCCTTGGTCTGTGCCTCATCTAACCACTTACAGTACTCTAGCAACAATGAATCAGAGGGTCCATAACACCACACCACAGATACAGTTGCAAGAAAAAGTATGTAAACCCTTTTAGAATGATATGGATTTCTGCACAAATTGGTCATAAAATGTGATCTGATCTTCATCTTAGTCACAACAATAGATAATCACAGTCTGTTTAAACTAATAACACACAAATAATTAAATGTTACCATGTTTTTATTGAACACACCATGTAAAAATTCACAATGCAGGTGGAAAAAGTATGTGAACCCCTAGACTAATGACATCTCCAAGAGCTAATTGGAGTGAGGTGTCAGCCAACTGGAGTCCAATCAATGCAATGAGATTGGAGGTGTTTGTTACAGCTGCCCTGCCCTATAAAAAAAAACACACACCACTTCTGGGTTTGCTTTTCACAAGAAGCATTGCCTGATGTGAATGATGCCTCGCACAAAAGTGCTCTCAGAAGACCTACAATTAAGAATTGTTAAATTGCATAAAGCTGGAAATGGTTATAAAAGTAGCTCCAAAAGCCTTGCTGTTCATCAGTCCACAATAAGACAAATATATATAATTGGAGAAAGTTCAGCACTGCTGCTACTCTCCCTAGGAGTGTCCGTCCTGTAAAGATGACTGCAAGAGCACAGCGCAAAGTGCTTAATGAGGCGAAGAAGAATCCTAGTGTCAGCTAAAGACATACCAAAGTCTCTGGCATATGCTAACATCCCTGTTAGTGAATCTACGATACGTAAAACACTAAACAAGAATGGATTTAATGGGAGGATACCACAGAGGAAGCCACTGCTGTCCCAAAAAAACATTTCTGCACGTTTACAGCTTGCACAAGAGCACATGGATGTTCCACAGCAGTACTGGCAAACATATTCTGTGGACAGATGAAACCAAAGTTAAGTTGTTTGGAAGAAACACACAACACTGTGTGTAGAAAAAGAGGCAGCGCAACATCAAAACCTCATCCCAACTGTGAAGTTTGGTGGTGGGGGCATCATGGTTTTGGGCTGCTTTGCTGCGACAGGACCTGAACGGATTGCTATCATTGAAGGAAAAATGAATTCACAAGTTTATCAAGACATTTTGCAGGAGAACTTAAGGCCATCTGTCCACCAGATGAAGCTCAACAGAAGATGGGTGTTGCAACAGGACAACGACCCAAAGCATATAAGTAAATCAACAACAGAATGGCTTAAACAGAAGAAAATACGCCTTCTGGAGATTCTGCAGAATCTGAGGAAGGGGAGGGCCACAATCTTCCAAAGTCTTCAATAACCAGGCTATATCTGATATTGTGAAGTAAAAAACACTGCACTACAATTAAAACAAGCATAATGTAGAAAATCTTAATCCTAATAAAAAGTATAGTGATAATAATTGTGATCCACCTATATATGCAAATAATAATTGGTGTTTAAATGTGTTTGTGTCTAACAATATTAAGTCGAAAAATTCATACAAATTTCAAAAAAACGTTTCATAAATTTCATAAATCAGTGAAAAAAAAAATCAATAGTGTCCAAAAACATTAATCGTAAATCATTTGGTGTCTCCCATAAGTGCTGAAACAACCTAGAATATTTGCGTTTCTGTGAGTGCCACCACCACTCATATGAGTATCAGTGGGGGCCTGTCCACTAGGGGTGCACAGGCACCGCCCACTATTTATGCATCCGCACCCTGATCTACAAGCAAGGGCGCCGGGTGCATGGATTCCAATGGAGTTTTTTTATGCACGTTATTAGAGCCAGAGGCTCTAACATAATTAAAAAAAGGGTGGTCTTGGGGCAGAGAGCACTGCGCTCAGAGCCCACCCAGTTGTGTTACAATAGCGAATAAATATTCACTATTGTAACACTGAATCTACTACCGGCCAATCAGGAAACGGGTCATGAGACCCATCACCCAAATGGCGGAAAGGAGATCCAATCGGATTGGCAGACAGGAGACGCAGGTGCATGGAGGAGAGGAGGGAGAAGGTGCACACAGGAGAACTCAGCAGCAAACAAGCAGCCCACAGCCCAGAGAGAAGCCACTGACACTTGCCCGCCACACTGCCTGCGATATGGGGTAAGTGTGGGGCCCCAACTGACTCACTGACCAGGAGGGTTGCCACCTGTGACCCCCTGTGATCTGGCCAGCTGACTGACCATTGTTGGGGAAAAAAAACAGCCGCCACTGATGGGCATACTCTCGCCTGAAAGAAATGACCTTCCAGCTTATAGGCATATTCCTTTTAGAGCCAGGATAAAGGCAATCACTCCTCCAATGGTGATAAAGATGTTGAAACTTCCAGGATAAAACCACTTAGGCAAACTCAAGGAAAGTAAACAAAACATAGTGCTTACCATATAATTGGTATTTATTTAACATAATATAGCAAATACAATTGTGACACAAGTCATATTGTAATTGAATGTTATTAAAAATTACCTTTCCTTTTCAATCTGCAGCTCTGTAATTTTCTGAAATGCAATATGGCTACCTTGAGGTGTTATGTACAAAGAATGTATACAAAATTAATCCCAGAAACATCATTTTCTGCTTGTGTGATAGGCTTATTGTGATTTTATTTGCCAAAAATATGCAGCAGAATACATATTAACCTAAATTCATGAAGAAATTAGATTTGGCCCCAATGCACCCCCCCCCCATGCTGTGGCCTGGTATGGCGTGAGGGTTTACCTCAAAATCCATACCAGCTTGGGATTGGGGGACTCCCACGCTAATTTTTCTATTGCCAGCAACGTTTTTTTTTTCATTCAGCTGTCAGCGGGGAAGCCGTTGACAGCTGATGACTCATCCGCTGTTAAGGATGCTGCGGTCGGCTTCCCCAGCCTGCTGCTTAACAATCAGCTATTCACTGTACCCTAATTGGGCAAAGCTTTGCTCAATCAGGGCTTAGAATGTACTGTGCAGCACACACAAGCAAACAGGCTTTTGCTCAGCTCGAACTGTATGCCTAACTCTAGTGTCCTAATATTAAAAGTCAGCAGCTACAGTATTTGTAGCTGCTAGCTTTAATTTGTTTCTAAAGGAACCTGGATCTCCACTTTAAGTCTAGGGTGGCAAAAAACGTAAGTATACGTTGTGTGAAAGTATACATATCCTTTAATACATGAAAAAAAAGTATTTCCAGTGCACTATGGATTGTCTAAAGAGACAATAATAGTTTGCTTTGTGACAGGCATAGCCTGACTAAATCATTGGACTGCTGTATGATAACTGTGTTGAGTTATTCAGTTCAGTGTATAATTTGAACTATGGAGCTCTATAAACAACAAGATTTTTACAAGAGACTGCAAAGGCAAAAATTGTTTTTAAAATTCAGTACATTTTTTTGATCAGAATAAATAAATAATGAAAACATGTATACAAAACCACTACACGTTCCCTATGGCCTAAAATACTTAACCCTAATATTAACCCCCACTCCCATATTTCTAGTTAATTAACACCAACATTACATTTGCTCTGTAATCACATTCTCACACTGAATGCAACAGTGCCAAACCCTGGCCGAATTTTTTTGTTTCATCACAGAAGATTCTAGTGGGTACTCATAAAAAGAAGAGTTATGAAAGGAGGAGGTCCTGTTAATCAGGTTGTAGTAGGCCCAACTATCTTTTCTCTTAGCCCAATGTCTTTTTTTATAAAAACTCGTTCAACAAGTATGTTTAATTCCAAGAAAACACTGTGAATGAAAACATAACAATATCATACAGTTTTAGATCACACAGATTATACTAATAAGTCAAATCCTTCCCCTTCATCCATTTAGTTCCTAATAGTATACCTGTTTAACTTGTGTGAGCAGGCTAAATTCTATGTTCATTCCTCTCGGCATCAACATGTCTTGCGAGAAAGAGGATTAAGTTGTCTCACTACTAATATAGGGTGGAGACCACTAATAAAAGAGGATGTAAGTAACATTTTGTCATGTCTGTGCTGTAAAAACAAACAATCACTCATGATAGAATAGTAGTACCTTCATGTACACCTCAAGTCACATAAAAATGGAAATATGAATTGTAAAGCAAGTTTACTCATGCAATAAATACATTTGAAAGAAATGCAATGATAGACCAGAGCAGAATTATGAAGTTATGTTTGAGAACAGCTCCAGGATACCCCTTCAAACAGGGCAAAGTATGCCATGAAAGCTATTACTGTGGTATAATTCAGAACTCAACTCATGATTTTATATCTGGATATGTCAGTTCATAGACAAATATACACATAAATGTCTTGTTGAAAAAGACAATTTAAACATACTTGTATGACTGGGACTGCTAGAAGGAATAAATTATGTCCACTTGGGAAATCATTCAAGAAGTGCAACATGTTTTGGTGAGGAAGCCAACAGTTCATTTAAATGTGAGATCATAACTAAGGCCATGTACACACGGCCGGTTTCCTCAACAGAATCCATCAAGAAACTTGGTGGGAGAGCTTTTTTGCTGAGGAAAACGGTCGTGTGTATGCTTTTTATCGAGTAAACTGTCGAGGAACTCGACGAGGAAAAAAGAGAGAAAGTTCTCTTTTTCCTCGACGGGAGTCATCGTGTTCCTCGTCGGGCTGGTTTTCCAACGAGAAACACGTTGGTGTGTATGCTTAGAAATCCGCGCACCTTCGGTAAAAGTAGTATTTGTAATGCACATTTGTCACGCTGTAACAGACTGAAAAGTGCAAATGTCTCTTACCAAACTTTTACCTAACACGCAGTAACATGAGATTAGCAAAAGCAGCCCCAAGGGTTGTGCCAGTGGAATCGAACTTCCCCTGCCGTTGTATGTGTTGAAGTCACTGAGTTTGAGAACGAGGAGATTTTGTCTTGACAGTGTGTACGCAAAGACAGCCTGTCAAGTTTCTCGACAAGCCTAACAAGGAACTCGTCGAGGAAAACGATGTGTCTTTTGCGACAAGTTCCTTGGTCGTGTGTACGAGGCCTCAGATTTGATCGATAGGGTAGATACTATGTGCTGGATGTTACTGGGCCTTTAGTTAAACAATTCATCAAAAAATGCATGACATTTGTTCACCAAACCCTCAACCTGGAAATAATAAAAGGTCATTAATGCAAACTAGAAAATATTTTCCTAGACATCCCATATGAAGACTTTTGGTGTTTTCGCAGAACATTACCTACAAAGCAACTAATAGAGAAATGTTTTATAGATTTTCTTTGTTTTTGTTGTTTGTTTGTCAGAAAAACATGAAACTGTTGCTATTAATATGTGTTCTCAACAGACGTTTCCTTTTTTTCATTACACACAGTTTACAAAGTTCAGTAGCTCAAGATAAAACATAAAAATAAAAGTAAATGGATCCCCTCACTCCTCCTCTCCCTGTATACAGTCGCTCTATCCAATGTTTCAATCAGACAGTATCTACAAGGAGACAACTTTTTCTTTGATGTCTCTTTAGCTAACCTAAGTGCTTTGGGAATCCTTTTTAATAAATTAAATGTATCTTTGTAAAACAAAGATTGCATTAATTTACAGTATTATATATATTTTATACATTTAAGAAAATGGAAAGGACATTTCCTTAAAACCGTAATTTCACTTTATTATTCCAAAACAAGGAAATGGAAGCAAATAATTTCTAATAATGTAGATATGAAATTTATGCTTTTTAATTTAACAATATTTATTATGACCTGATATAAGTTTAATTTTTCATGATGGATTGTTGATTCTCACTGTCCAGAGACCCACATATTATTACTGTACGTATATGATGCACCTGCAATAGCAAATATATTTTAAATTCATATTTTCCCATATATTAATATACAATATAATGTGTTTTCACATTTAGAATGCTAGAGAATTATTAAAACTATTCAAATGTATGTGAAATAAAATATCAAAAAGCAAATGAAACACGTTGCAGACTCGCTCAGTGTACCTTATGAAAGTAGTTATGCGTGCCAGAATTAATTTCCCTCCCCAACAAAAAAAAAACCAACATTCAATTCAAAGATGTAATAATATACTGTTTATTTTGTCACTGAGTTAAATCCTGAAGTAATATCTGAAAACATCAGCTCCAGGATGACTCTTTTAACAGGATCTGATGATCAGGTCTCACAAGTCCAAATTATATGGAAATAATGGAGAAGTCCTATTGCACAGACCACCATTTCCCGAAAATCCCTAAGTGGATAACAAAACAGTCAAATCTAAATCTTATGTCTGTTGTGTGCCACCAGAGAAGGTGACACATCTTGATATTACACAGACCAGCTTGAAGCACCACTGAAAAAACCCTGTTGTGCACTAGGGATGAGCTCCGCATTCGATTCGAACGTATGTTCGACTCGAACATTGTCCGTTCGTATGTTCGACGAAATTCGAACAAAACGGGCCGTTCACGCCAAATTCGAGTGATGCGCAACGGCCCATAATTCACTGCGGCATTGCGCGCTGATGATTGGCAAAGCATGCAGTATGTCCCGCATGCTTGGCCAATCACAGCGTGCAAAAAACGAAGAGCCATAATTGGCCAAAGCACCTAAACACATTAGCCGTTACTGCATGTGTGTTGTGTAATAGAACCTAAACGCAGTTGGTGTAACTGCACCTTTTCTGTTTGATAGCACCTAAACGCATTAGCTGTTACTGCACGTGCGTTGTGTAATAGCACCTAAACACAGTTGGTGTAACTGCACCTTTGCTGTTTAATAGCACCTAAACCCATTTGCTGTAACTGCACGTGTGTTGTTTAATATCACCTAAATGCATTAAAATGTCTGGAAGGACAACAAAGAGAGGCAGAGAGTCACGAGGGCAAGCAGGCTCTGCATCTAGAGGCAACGCTGGTGGTGGACATCCTCTTCAGCACGTGGCCGTGGCCGCTCGTCCTTCTTTTCGGGAGCTGGCCGTGTTGAGCCTCAACATGCAGAGAAATTAGTAGAGTGGATGACCAAGCCGTCCTCATCCTCCTCATCCTCTCTTACCCAGGCTGATATTAGTTTGTCTGGCAAAGCAGCTGCCAAGGCGTCCTCTTCCCTCTGCACAATGGCATCACACAATCCTTCCCTAGTTCCACCATGTCCTCCTGAACAGTTTCAACACAGTGTTGGGTACATGCTGCATGAAGATGCGCAGCGTTTTGAAGGCTCTGATGATTGAACACAGATAGAGGAAGGCATTGTCAGTTTAGCTTAAATTACAGTGTGTAGAGAATATATATACATCCCTAGGAGTTGTACATATATTTATACACTGTATAGCTTAGCTAGATCAGTTATTCCTATTTGTCAGGCAGAAGATTATGCTAGCTGCAGTGTTCTAACGTGTTGTATTGCCTGTGTGCTGTTTAGTTTACACCTAAATGTACTTGGTGTTACTGCACTTGTCCTGTTTATTTGCAACTAAACGCAGTTGCTGTTACTGCACGTTTGCTGCTTAATAGCACCTAAACGCATTTGCTGTAACTGCATGTGTGCTGTTTAATAGCACCTAAACACATTTGCTGTAAGTGCATGTGTGTTGTTTAATAGCACCTAAACGCTTTTGCTGTAACTGCACGTGTTGTTTAATAGCACCTAAACGCATTAGCTGTTACTGCACGTGTGCTGTTTAATAGCATCTAAATGCATTAGCTGTTACTGCACATTTGCTGTTTAATAGCACTTAAACGCAGTTGGTGTAACTGCACGTTTGCTGTTTAATAGCACCTTAACCAAAAAGCTGTTACTGCACGTGTGTTGTGTAATAGCACCTAAACACAGTTGGTGTAACTGCACCTTTGCTGTTTGATAGCACCTAAATGCATTAGCTGTTACTGCACGTGTATTGTGTAATAGCACCTAATCGCAGTTGGTGTAACTGCAGATTTGTTGTTTGATAGCACCTAAAGGCATTAGCTGTTACTGCACGTTTGCTGTTTAATAGCACCTAAACGCAGTTGGTGTAACTGCACCTTTGCTGTTTGATAGCACCTAAACGCATCAATTGTTACTGCACGTTTGCTGTTTAATAGCACCTAAACACATTAGCTGTTACTGCACATTTGCTGTTTAATAGCACCCAAACGCATTAGCTGTAACTGCACGTTTGCTGTTTAATAGCACCTAAACACATTAGCTGTTACTGCACGTGTGTTGTGTAATAGCACTTAAACGCAGTTGGTGTAACTGCACCTTTGCTGTTTAATAGCACCTAAACACATTTGCTGTAACTGCATGTTTGCTGTTTAATAGCACCTAAACACATTAGCCGTTACTGCACGTGTGTTGTGTAATAGCACCTAAACGCAGTTGGTGTAACTGCACCTTTTCTGTTTGATAGCACCTAAACGCATTAGCTGTTACTGCACGTGTGTTGTGTAATAGCACCTAAACACAGTTGGTGTAACTGCACCTTTGCTGTTTAATAGCACCTAAACCCATTTGCTGTAACTGCACGTGTGTTGTTTAATATCACCTAAATGCATTAAAATGTCTGGAAGGACAACAAAGAGAGGCAGAGAGTCACGAGGGCAAGCAGGCTCTGCATCTAGAGGCAACGCTGGTGGTGGACATCCTCTTCAGCACGTGGCCGTGGCCGCTCGTCCTTCTTTTCGGTAGCTGGGCGTGTTGAGCCTCAACATGCAGAGAAATTAGTAGAGTTGATGACCAAGCCGTCCTCATCCTCCTCATCCTCTCTTACCCAGGCTGATATTAGTTTGTCTGGCAAAGCAGCTGCCAAGGCGTCCTCTTCCCTCTGCACAATGGCATCACACAATCCTTCCCTAGTTCCACCATGTCTTCCTGAATGGTTTCAACACAGTGTTGGGTACATGCTGCATGAAGATGCGCAGCGTTTTGAAGGCTCTGATGATTGAACACAGATAGAGGAAGGCATTGATGTGAGCCCAGAGAGAGGGGGTGCCCGAGAGGGACAGTTATTCCTCTTCTTCTTCCTCTGTGGCCTCTTCCTGTGGGGATGTTTTCTCCGAACCAGCCGTGCTCCGTAGGCGTACGAGGGGATACGCAGGAATGCAGGCCAAGAGATGCCATGCGGTGCTAGAGCTGGTGTGCTTGGGAGACAGGAGCCACACTGGGCCGAGGTTCTGTCAGCTCTGCAGGGGCAGGCTCAGAGGTGGTTGACGCCACGCCAGCATAAGCCTGGAATGGTGGTTAGCGACAATGGCACCAACCTCCTCTCTGCCCTGCGACAGGGAAAACTGACCCATGTGCCCTGTTTTGCGCATTTATTGAATTTGGTGGTAAAGCGGTTCTTGGGCAGGTACCCAGGCTTACAGGATGTCCTGAAGCAGGCCAGGAAAGTCTGTGTGCATTTCCGGGGGTCATATAATGCCACTGCTCGGCTGACAGACCTCCAAAGGGAATACAACCTGCCCAAGTACCGTCTAATCTGTGACATGCCCACCAGATGGAACTCTACATTGGCCATGCTGCAGCGGCTGCACACGCAGCAGAGGGCCATCAATGAGTACCTGTGCCAATATGGCAGCAGAACTGGGTCAGGAGAGCTTGTTTTTTTCCCCCATGCCAGTGGGCCTTGATCAGGGATGCATGGACTGTCCTGTCACCATTTGAGGAGGCCACGAGGATGGTGAGCAGTGACAGTGCATGCATTAGTGAGACTGTCCCTCTTATTCACATGTTGGAGCACACGCTACCTGGAATAATGGACAGGGCCCTTGAGATAGAACAGAGGGAGGAAGAGGAGGACTTCCTTACCTCTCAAGGCCCCCTTTATCCAGACAGTGGTCCTGCTTGCCCACCTAGCACACAGGAAGAGGAGGAGGAGGAGGATTGTATCAGCAGCATGGAGGTGGAGCCTAGCACTCAGCATCAGCAGTCTTCAAGGAATCACTTACAGTCCCAAGGAACCCATGGACATTTACATTGCTGGGATGAGGTGGCTGAGGATCCCGTCGTCCTCAGTGATCCAGAGGACTGTGCCCCAAATGCCTCAGCAAACCTACGCTGCATGGCCTCCCTGATCCTGCAAAGCCTGCGTAAGGATCCTCATGTTCGTGGTATCAAGGAGAGGGATCATTACTGGCTGGCAACTCTCCTTGATCCAAGTTACAAGAGTAAGGTTGCGGAGCTTATCTTGCCGTCGCAGAGGGAGCAGAAGATGAAACTTTTGCGGGAGGCCTTGCAGAAGGGTCTGTGCAACGCGTTCCCAGAACCTGGGGGATTACCAAATCCTGGTCCTGGAGAACGTGTTGCTGAGGCTTCGATGAGTCACAGAAGGAGCGGTGGAGAAGGTGGCTGTCTGACCAATGCGTTCAGACAGTTTTTTAGTCCAAAGCCCCAAGGTCTGACCGGTTCCAGCAACCATCGCCAGCGTCTGGTTTACATGGTCCGGGAATACCTACGACTTGGACACCTTCCCCACCGAAAATCCTCTGGCTTACTGGGTCTTGAGGATGGATCACTGGCCAGAGCTTGCACAGTACGCAATTGAGCTACTGGCTTGCCCTGCATCCAGCGTTCTTTCAGAACGCACATTCAGTGCTGCTGGAGGCTTTGTGACCGATCACAGGGTGCGCCTCTCCACCGACTCCGTCGATCGACTGACCTTCATCAAAATGAATCAGGCTTAGATCAACACCAGCTACCAAGCACCTGATGCAGATGTAACTGAATATTTTTTTTGAAATGTCAGATCCCTTTGAGACTGCCTATGCTGATGCTGAGTGACTGTCCTGTTATGCTGCTGATGGAATATCCTTTTCCTCCTCACTGATCTTGCTGATAGCTAGTAAGAAAATGTTTGTTTTTGGGCTCTGCCACCAGTGCCTAAGGCCCAATTTTTCTGCCCCTGTTTAACATGGGCGTCTAATAACAATTTTTGATGCAATACTTTGCACGTGGCTCTTTGTTGCACTCCAATTACAGTATCTGTGGGGGTTGCAGTGTTGCGTTGTGCCTAAGGCCAAATTTTTCTGCCCCTGTTTAACGGGGGGCATCTAATAACAATTTTTGATGCAATACTTTGCATGTGGCTCTTTGTTGCGCTCCAATTACAGTATCTGTGGGGGTTGCAGTGTTCTGTTGTGCCTAAGGCCACATTTTTCTGCCCCTGTTTAACAGGGGCGTCTAATAACAATTTTTGATGCAATACTTTGCTTGTGGCTCTTTGTTGCGCTCCAATTACAGCATGACATGGTTAAGATTCTACTTAACAAACCTACAGTCCTTGTCTTTTATACTGCTGTTCAAAGTATATAGGTCCAAAGGGTCTTGTCAGGGCCGATCCTCACTATAGGCTCACTATGCAAGCCGCTTAGGGCCCCGCAAAGTTGCAAACGGCCCCCCAAATTACTAGAGGCCCCGCCTGGTAAGAAGTAATTTTCGCCCCTCACCCCGCTTCTAAACTCGCTGGCTGAGTCATTTCCGACAGCAGAACACCTCCTCCCCCCGCTTCTCAACTTTCTTTACTGTCACTGTCGTCAACGCCCCCCGCTTCTCATTTTTAATGTGCCATGTCATTTTGCTTAGGGCCCCGGGGAGGTCAGGATTGGCACTGGGTCTTGTAATGACCTGGGGGGAGTGGTGGCGGGGAAACTCATGCTATTTTTTTCAATGATGTGTATCCATATTGCAGGGACAAAACATTACATTAAACCCGCAAGCAGTATTACATTTCTTTTTTCTTATAGTAATCTCATGTTGTGCAGGGACATTTCTAAACACATGCCACTTCTATAGAAACCCAGCAGGTACGATATTTAAAGGAATTTTTCATTTTTTCTCACTTTAAGCATCATTAAAATCGCTGCTCCGGAAAAAACGGCCATTTTTAAAACTTTTTTTTTCCATTGATACATGTTCCCTGGGGCAAGACCCGGGTTCTGAAAGACGTTTTCCAACAATAAATTGAATATTGGTCTTTAACCACTTCCCGACTGCCGCATGTAGATATACGTCCACAGAAGGGCACGTTAAGGCAGATGGACGTAAATTTACATCCCTGCCTTTGCGCGGGTCAGGGGTCCGATCAGGACCCCCCCGCTACATTTATATATGTATACACACACATATATACACAAACACATGAATATATATATTCATGTATTTGTGTATATATACTGTATACATATACATATATATAAATCCGTTATATATGTGTGTGTGTGTGTGTATATATACACACACGTATATATACAGGATATATATATATATATATATATATATTATATATATATATGTATACATATACAGTATATATACACAAATACATGAATATATATTGTGAGGATGGGACCCTGTCTGGTGTGAGAAATGGCTACTTTATGTCATATTCTGTAAAGAAACCCATGTTAATGGGTCAGCTGTGTCTTGGGCTTTTTAAGGCTCACCTGAACAGTAATCAGGGCCCCACCCACAGACAGGAAGTCTGGTCCCTGGGAGCCAGGTGAGCTCCCAACTCCCTGAAAGGAGTTAGAGAGGCTGCATGGATTGCAGCTAGTGTGTGCAGATCTGCAGGTTGCAGATGCCGCTTTATGTTTGAGCAGCAAGTCGCTGACTAGGAGAAAAGCAAGGATTGAGCTTATCTCTGGGAAACGCTGTGTGTTCTGAGGAACAGAACTTGGGCTTAGGCTAGAGGCCTGAAGCCGTCGGATGCCAGGATTGAAAGCCAGGAGGCTAGGCTCTTTAGTTTATACAATGCAGTAATGGTGGAAACCCCCTGCGAGGGATGCTATTGCATATGTGAACCTTTTGTGAGTTTTTAAATAAAAGTGGGCTACCAAGCCCTTAAAAACGCACCTGCCACTGGAGTCTGATTCCCCAAATCTTACATATGGTGGAGAATGCGGGCAGTTTGGAAGAGTTCCAGATCCACGCATACCAACAAACCGTGAGTAGAAAGCAACCGTGCGTTTTTGGCAGCGATGCTATGATGAACAGCCAATATGAACTGGAAGTCAAAAGTGTTCTGCTGTGAACCTCTGTTAACTGTGTGTGGCAGTCAGGAGAACTGCATTGCACAGGAGTTCAATTAATGGACTGTGTTGCATACAGGTGGCATACCTGTGGAAGTAAGCTCAGCGTGGCCTGAGAAAACATATCCATTTGGGAAGGCCAGTGAATGGATAATTCAAGTGAAATCGCAGAGAGTGAAGTCTGCGTGTGAACGTGTGCTGTTTGAAAGTCTTGGAGACAATACACCAACATTTTCCTGTGTTAAGGAACTGTGTTAAAAACCATTGCCCTGTTTGCAGCGATGGGAAGGTCAAATCGCAAACAGAAAGCAATATTTGCTGAAATGATAGACAGGACTTTGTGGCTGGAGGGTTTGTTACCGACCGAACAAGCCCCAGACTCGTGCAAAAAGCACTTGGCTGCGCTGAACCAAGCCAAAGGGAAAGTTCAGGCTGTTGCCCCTAGCAACGCTGGTGCAGGCCGGCCAGCTATTAATGTGCAAAGTGTTAAGAAACAAGTGCGCTGTTTGCGATGCAGTGAGTGGGGGCATGAAGTTTCCAAATGCCCTTTGTCGCAAGCTACAGCAAAGCAAAAATATGAATGTAAAGAGTAAGCAGATGGGTGCAGTTGCCCATAGCAACGTCTATGATGTCAGGTCAGTGGACCGCAAGACAAAGATATGGCCTACAGAGAGTTGTGGCAAGTTTAAAGCAACGTCGCTTCAGGGAGAGAGACGTCTACATGTGTCGGAGAGCCATCAACGTGCAGCTAGGAGAGCACCGTTTCCATTAGCAACTGGAGAAAATGTGCCAATGGGAAGGAGGAGCTACAGGGAAGAGGTGTATCGCCATCCCCATAGAGATGCAAGTGAAGTTCTGCGTGTTGGGAGAGTGTCATCTCCCTTAGCAACAGGAGAAAGTCGCCAAACGCCATGCCTGGAATGTGGTCAGCTCGGGCACGGCATATTTTCTTGCCCTAGATTTTGGGGTGCAGTTGAAAGTGAGGTTGCTGAGCAGAACTCTTTATCGGTGGGCCAAGATTCTTTTGCAGATATGTTTGCAGTCACCCCTGGCAACAAGAAGTCTTCTGTTGTGTCTGCAGAGGGGGCTAAACAGTGGAAGTTGCCTACTGTGATTTCCTCCTGTGGCCACCAGGGGGAGTTGGTCAGTAAAAATGCAGCTGAAAGACAACGCCCTCAAATGAAGACAGAGTTACCTGCTTCAAGATATGGTAAGACTGTTGCAATTTGTGATTCAAGTGAAGTAGCAATGTATCCGGTGAGGAGATCTGCAGAAAGTGTAAAGATGGACTTGCTGCAGTGTGGAGATCAAAGATCAAAGACTGAAAGTGATATGTGGACTTTGTGTGCACCTAAGGTAGTCCAGCAGAGTGTTGAGAGAGATGTGTTAGGGGTGACCAAAACAGTTGGTGTGTCATGTTCCCTAGCGATAGAGACAGGGGCTGCAGAGTTGCCAAGGGAAACCGCTAAGGAGCCTGTATTGGTAAGGCAAATGGTTTCCCATGACAACTGTGAAGCCGCCCTAGTGGGCGAAATAATTCCTTTAGAGAGGAAGGTTAATGTGCTGAGTCACATGCACGGTGCCATGCGTTCTGATAAAAGTCAATCTGATAAAGGTTGTAGAACTGCTATGTTTATGAATACTGATGATGTTGCTGATACATGTACTTATGGTGATGTGTTCACTTGTATTGAGGTAGGGGTGATCGCTAAGCAGGATATGCGATTTCCCTTAGCGACAGTAGGTAAGGTTGCAGAGGTGTCCTTTGAAACCTCCAGGGAGCTCTGTGTGTTGGAGCCAGAGGTTGCCGGGGACAACTGTGGTGCCGCTCTGATGGATAAGAGGGTACTGCACCTTTGTGATGAGAAAAATGGTAAAACTGAAATGTCTGAATTTGCTTGTAATGATAATGTGTTACTACGGTCTGTCACTGCTGACAGAAAAAGTCCTAATGAGTTTAATGAAGCACCACACAGTGGTCAAGTTATGTTATTGCAGCCTGCTGTGTTTAAAAATGTGTTTGCGGTGGACACAAATTCTGCTATGCAAAATGGAGAGACTGCAGAGCCGGTAGACATGGGTGCGTTGGCTTTTGCAGAAGTTAACCCTCTCCAGTTGGAAGGATCTGAAAAGGGCGTATACATAGCAGAAGTTTTGTCCTCAACAAAAGAGATGAGGAATGTTGAGCTTCAGAAGGATATGGTAATGGATAGCGATTTGGAATCGCTCAGTGTTGCTAAAAGTGAGAGGATGAGTGTCGCACATGCGATTTGCAGTGCTCAAGGGGAGTCGCAAGTTTTGTCAGTTACCTCTGAGGTAGAGGTCTCTTTAAGTAACTCAGCCTCTCACGCCTTAGCAAATGAGCCCCTCCACATCGTTGGTAAAGGAAAAGTTCCTAAAGTTCTGTGTTTAGATGTGGCTTGTCTAGAAATAACTGAGATGTTCTTGGAATTGGTGAGAATATTTCCAATGTACACCTGCGTGTATCCTCAGCAGAGGGGTGACATGGTACTGCGTAGTACCAATCGGGGGACACAGGTGGTACCGGCGCTGTTAAGCAATATTAATGGAAATTGGTTGCTCTACTATTGGTTAATTTTGTGCAAAGTTGTCTCACAGTTCTCTTTGAGAGTGCTTCCAGCGGCGGTTGTGTGCAGAAGGCGCTCAGGGGAATTGTTAGAAAAATCAGAGCTAGTAGACATAGTGGAAGTCTCTCCGTCTGCTGATGTGATGGAATGCATTCCTACTGGTGCGGTCCGAGGTACGGCTGAGCAGTGGTTGGTACATGGCGCGCGCACTGTCTCACCCTCTAGACCTCATGAAAAGAAAGGGCTCGGAATGGACGTGACAGTAGTGGGAATTCAGTCCATCACTTGCAGAGAGGTGCAGTTTGAGGTACCCGGAGACACTTTGATAGGAAATAACAGTAATGGTAACTGTAACGAAAACGTGTATGAGAAGCACTGTAGAGCACTGTCAGACAGCTCAGAGATCCTGGTTGAGGTACCAATGGATACAGAAATGTTCAAAGAGATTGGTATGGAAAAATGTGCGTTGGTAGGACAATTGCTATTGGAGTGTTGGACAACAGGGGGCGATGTGAACCCACGGGACTGTCCCATAGGGAGTAACGGCCTGCCTGTAGGTGGTCCCTCCATAGACTATGTCCTAACAAACAAGGGGACCAGAGGTCCCAATGATTATGCTGAGTTGAGTAACCCTTTGTGGAACAGTGCTGTTGAGGTTAAACAGAAGGGTGTGGTGTCGATCTCAGATGGATTGTTTGCCAAAGGTAGCAACATAGGGGTTGGTGAACCTAAGAAACAAATGTTGTTGGTTAATGTAGAGTCGGGTAGTGAGAGTGGTCAGTCCCTGACAGACCCCCTGGAAGTAGGTCCCCAACAGTCCCAGGAGAGTAGGTCCGTGGGAGGAAAGAGAAGGATCTTGAGGCCAGCAGATAGAAGGGGTAGAGACATTAGGGGGAGTCCACGGTTCAGGAAGAAGTGCTGGTGGAAGCACACCCGGAAGAAGATGTGGGTGGAGTGCCCCTTTAGAGAAAAGGTTGGGCAGCTTAGGACTTCTGCTGCTGATATTTGTCACAGGGGGCGCCACGGTGAAGTCTTGGCAACATACCCGAAAAACATGGGCCTACGTAGCCTATGGCTGGCCTGGAGGTGTCCCATTGGTGGTGGGAGGTCTATGTGTTCCTCCCTCCGGTTCGAAACAGGAGGGGAGGATATGTGAGGATGGGACCCTGTCTGGGGTGAGAAATGGCTACTTTATGTCATATTCTGTAAAGAAACCCATGTTAATGGGTCAGCTGTGTCTTGGGCTTTTTAAGGCTCACCTGAACAGTAATCAGGGCCCCACCCACAGACAGGAAGTCTGGTCCCTGGGAGCCAGGTGAGCTCCCAACTCTCTGAAAGGAGTCAGAGAGGCTGCATGGATTGCAGCTAGTGTGTGCAGATCTGCAGGTTGCAGATGCCGCTTTATGTTTGAGCAGCAAGTCGCTGACTAGGAGAAAAGCAAGGACTAAGCTTATCTCTGGGAAACGCTGTGTGTTCTGAGGAACAGAACTTGGGCTTAGGCTAGAGGCCTGAAGCCGTCGGATGCCAGGATTGAAAGCCAGGAGGCTAGGCTCTTTAGTTTATACAATGCAGTAATGGTGGAAACCCCCTGCGAGAGATGCTATTGCATATGTGAACCTTTTGTGAGTTTTTAAATAAAAGTGGGCTACCAAGCCCTTAAAAACGCACCTGCCACTGGAGTCTGATTCCCCAAATCTTACAATATATATATTCATGTGTTTGTGTATATATGTGTGTGTGTGTGTGTATACATATATATATTAATACTGTATATATATGTGTGTATACATACACATATATATATATATATATATACGCGTTATATAGATACTGTATGTGTGTGTGTAAATATATATATATATGCATATATATATATACTTGGACACACACACACACAGACATAATCAAAAAAAAAAAATCCAGAAATCACAATGTATGATTTTTTTATATATTTGTATGATACAGCTGCAAATAAGTATTTGAACACCTGAGAAAATGTTAATATTTGGTACAGTAGCCTTTGTTTGCAATTACAGAGGTCAAACGTTTCTTGTAGTTTTTCACCAGGTTTGCACACACTGGAGGAGGGATGTTTTGAAATTAGTAAGAAATAAGCCTTCTTCCTCTTATCACACCATCTTCCTGAAAAAAAAAATACATGTCATCCTCTCCTTAATACAGTGCAGTCGCCCTGTCCCATGTGCAGAAATACACCCCCAAAGCATGATGCTACCACCCCCATGCTTCACAGTAGGGATGGTGTTCTTGGGAAAGTACTCATCATTCTTCTTCCTCCAAACACGGTTAGTAGAATTATGACCAAAAAGTTCTATTTTGGTCTCATCTGACCACATGACTTTCTCCCATGACTCCTCTGGATCATCCAAATGGTCATTGGCAAACTTAAGACAGGCCTTGACATGTGCTGGTTTAAGCAGGGGAACCTTCCGTGCCATGCATGATTTCAAACCATTGTCAGTATTACCAACAGTAACCTTGGAAACGGTGGTCCCAGCTCTTTTCAGGTCATTGACCAGCTCCTTGTAGTCCTGGGCTGATTTCTCACCTTTCTTAGGATCATTGAGACGAGGTGAGATTTTGCATGGAGCCCCAGTCCGAGGGAGATTGACAGTCATGTTTAGCTTCTTCCATTTTCTAATGATTGCTCCAACAGTGGACCTTTTTTCACCAAGCTGCTTGCCAATTTCCCGTAGCCCTTTCCAGCCTTGTAGAGGTGTACAATTTTGTCTCTAGTGTCTTTGGACAGCTCTTTGGTCTTGGCCATGTTAGTAGTTGGATTCTTACTGATTGTATGGGGTGGACAGGTGTATTTATGCAGCTAATGACCTCAAACAGGTGCATCTAATTTAGGATAATAAATGGAGTGGAGGTGGACTGGCAGACTGCGAACCGAACAGGTGGGGGGGGGAATGTTCGGCTCACCTACGATGACAATTTCAGACCCCTCCATGATTTCCAAGTGGGAGAACAAAATAGCAGGGTGTTCAGCACTTCATGAAACATCATGGACAACACCATACTGCTTTTTATTATAGTTCCTTTTTTTTGAACGTTCGAGTCCCATAGACGTCCTAAATGTTCGAGGGAACATTCGGTCCGTTCGACTGAACCCTTGCCGTTAATGGGCAAGCCATTAATGGGCATGCTCAATGTACCAAGATGATTAATTAATTAATCAACTCAATTAAGCTTCTCGGCCTTTTGGCTAAAATCAAGTGAAGTATCTGTTCTTATCAGTTGTCAAAGGAGTGCTGAAGCACCTCCTAAATGGGGAGGGTGGATGCAATCCAATGACGTCATTGCACCTGGAAGGAGGGTTTCAGCAGGGACTACGCTGTGCTGCCCAACAGATACTGGGAGCCGGCCTATGGTTGCGTCTGAGCCACCTGAAAGGGTGCTCCTGGTGTGGATGGGTGGCTGCACTTGGTCTAGTCTTTTTGCCGAGTTCTAGTCTGGCCTTCTGGCTGGCCGGTGTAAGTGCTGTCCCTGTCAGAGGTCTGGTGGGAGGAGCTGGTACTGCCCTGAGAGTGGACGGGGTAAGACCATGCAAATCCACCGGGTTGGCGGGGGGTCTGGAAGGGCTAGTATTGGTGGAGGCTGCTAACTGGAGCCACAGTTCTCCCTAAGAAAACCTTAAAGGGCTCTCTATCTGACGGGGGTGGAGGGCTGCACTGGCCGGTCGGTGGGTTGAATTTGGAATGGAAAAGCCTATGGTGCATGCGCCCCTGGAGTGGCAGCCCAGGGGTAGCAGAAGAATCACTGTGAGTGGGGGTCACTTTGATTTGACTGGTACCACGGTCACTGCACCAATACACACTTTTTTTAGCACCTGCCTCCTGGGCCGGGCCTTTTGGCTAGGGCCGGAGGAATTTTTTATTTCTGGCCGGAGGGCCTAGTCATTGTACAACACAATGACCACTTCTTTCACTCTCCTCTCCACTGTCCCTTTCCCCCACTTTATTTAATTTATTAGCCTATGTTTGTCACGTTTTTGTCTTTGTTTGTTTGTGCACGTTATTTGTTCACTGTGTGATTAGTAAGGTGGCGGTCATCTGGCCAGCCCTGAACGTCTTGGGAGTGGGTGGACATGGCCTTCTGGCTTAGTTCACCTGCTCTCATGGGGTCTCCCTTTGGGGGAGCCCCACCTAGTACTGGGAGGGTTCTGTTTCGGCAGTCCCTCCAAGGAAGTTGGGTCTGTGTTGGCTTTGGTTGCTCGGACCACAGTACCACAGTACCACAGTACCTCAGTCCCCGTCTGGAGCCTAACGCCCCGGGGGATCAGGGTTTGGGTCCTTTTTCACAGGTGGACCACGTGACGTTGCACCCGTCTGCACAATTTGTGACAACAAACTTGTGTACAACCAGCCTGCTGGATTCCTTCCCGATTATCTCAATCGGCTGCTATTTTCTTTTACCGGTGGGGACGGCTTCCCCCACCAACTCAGGGAGAAGACAATTGCTAATTCCTCTGTCGGCACTGTCTGTGTTGATGGGGGAATTGTGCATACTGCAGGAAAGAAATTTGCACTGTGTATGACCAACCTTAGACTTCAATGCCACAGAACAGAAGCTATGACCATCAATCACATCACTAAGCTCCATAACAATGCTTTACATCTGAATTCACTTTTCCAAGAGTACAGCTTGGTCACTCTCTCCTATAGGGAACTTATTATAAGATCAACAACCAATTAACGTATTACTATAGCAGTGAGTGGAATTAATGAAAAAGACACAGATATTTGTTCAAAAGACTTCATTTTGGTAACATTTTGATGGTTTACACTTGTCCAAGTTTGTTCATATGAATTGGAATTAATGAAAGAAAACACAAAGATTTGTTGAAATTACTTTAGTAGGATCACATATTTATTGTTCATATTTGGCTGTATGTGTAATATATCTATTTGTTTCACATTTTTGGTAAGCAGAGGTGATGGATTGTTTTATTAATACTTAAAATTATATATTTATTTGGTTTATCATATTTCTAACAAAACATTATTTAATTCTGTGTAACAATACTGTATGTTGAAGAAAAATGCTTAAATGTGCATCCTCACAGGGTGACACTGTGGATGCACTAGTATACATGTGCCAACGTCCCGATATATTTGAAATGGACACTAATTTGAACTAGGAGATTGGACTTTAAACGGCACACAGGTAGTTAATGTAAAAATCTAAAGGTTTTTATTATAGAAATCAATATAAATATACATTCATAGGTAACAGTATAGTAATCATTGATATATGGCCCAGAGTAATGCTATAATATCACTTCAAAAGGGTTACAATGATATAAATAAACTTAAATTGCAAGAAGTGCATATCTAACAAACAATAATAGTTGAACAGTGTGTATATGAAGTATATAGCCTTAATCATGGGTCCAGTATGCTGATTTTTTTCCTTTGCTCTGCGCTACATGTTTCGTGTTTTGAAACACTTCTTCAGGAGCATGATAGTACACGGGTCGTATTGAGTAGTGTAACACGAACCTGGATACCAACACACTGGCCTATATCTAAACCAGATGGCCAGTTAGGTTTGTAGAAATCATATTAAAAGATAGCAGGATATTGAACAATGGTGA
Source organism: Rana kukunoris (assembly GCA_029574335.1). Taxonomy (NCBI): domain Eukaryota; kingdom Metazoa; phylum Chordata; class Amphibia; order Anura; family Ranidae; genus Rana; species Rana kukunoris. The sequence goes on along the minus strand of CM056049.1, from coordinate 341,352,639 downwards.
ATAGGTTATTGCGCAAAAAGGTCCATAATACATAAATATATGCAGACACAAAAATAGGTGTATATAGCAAGTGATAGAGGTGATCAAAATGATCCCACTGGAAAATAAAAGTCCTTAAGTGTAAATTGCAGGTAGACTGCTAGATAAAAGTGACAAAGTCCATAAGTGAAAGTTGTAGGTAGACTGCTAATGAGAGGTATCCACTATTCCCAAGAGAATTGGAACTTCACCAAAGACAGCAGCCTGGTCTCCCAGAACTCGCACCTCAATGAGGGGTACAATCAGCAATCAATGGTAAATATCACCACACAGCAGTCTCCTCGATATCCCCTGGTAGAGGCAGATGAAACACTGGTCCCTTACGCGTTACGACGCGGTCACGTGTCTTCATCTGGGGAACCTGATTGGTCATACCATTGGTAGTTTTACTGTATATGTGCAGACCAGAAGTTTCCTAGCCGCCTCTTTCTTGAAGCCTGACGCTTCAATGTTCATCCTATCATGGCGATCTTAAAAGCTGGCAAATCTTGTCAGTGCCCCATGAGGAAGCGATTTATCACGAAACCGGTCGGGCGGGACTTTGTGTTGTACCGGATATCCCCCGCTGAATACATCTTCCTTCACCAAATCGGACGGGTTAAGTTTCTTTTGGACTACTTCCGGCCGGAGTTCCATTTTAAACTGACATGCCTGTTTTTCTTTGTTAACATGTAAGTGAGTTTTTGTCTTTTTTAAATAAATTTCCATCTACGGTATTACACTATCTTTGGCCTCTCTTATGTCTCTCTATGCCCACTGCCTTTTGAGTTCCTTCACTCCATTGATGCAAAACGGGGATTGACATCTGACCTGGTCCAGTTTTCAACATACCAGTTATCAACCACACGCTTTCTGGGGTCTTCTTTTAAGTAAGAGACCACCGGAAATCTGGTAAGCAGATCTTATATCTTCACGGTGAAGGATCTTCTATCAGCACTCTTTATCAGCAAGTCACCCATTCATATGTTTACACATCTATTCCACTGGTGTATCGATTTAACTTTTTTTATTATTAAGACTGTGATTTATCTTCAGAGATGGACAAACTCTTTGGACACTAATTTGTTTTTCTCCAGTTTGATTTTTGTAGCGCATTCTGTTTTTTATCAAATCTTGTATATATTAGAACGCCAATATTGAAAGGATAACATACAGGCATCACTCAGGGTCATATGGGAAACTTATTCCACATAGGGACAATTCATTGAACAATAAAATATGTCATGGCTGAATCACACTGGTAGTATGGAGCAGAACTTATGGTCACATCTTATGATAAGTAGGCTCACCCCATGTATTTCTGTTAGTTATTCACTTTTATGTCACTTTTATCTAGCAGCCTACCTGCAATTTACACTTAAGGTCTTTGACACTTTAATTTTCCAGTGGAATCATTTTGATCACCTCTATCACTTGCTATACTGTATACACCTATTTTGTGTCTGCATATATTTATGTATTATGGACCTTTTTGCGCAATAACCTATTCACCATTGATCTATTTTTGTTGTTGTGTATACACTTCATAGTTATTGCTGCAATTATTCACTCTGTCTATTTAGGAAGACGTCACTGAGTAGCGCAGAATCCTTTTCACATTTATAGGATATTGAAGAAAACACAGTCTGCTGGGAAGCAGAAAAAAGAGGATTCCTTCCAGGTGTATTTAACTCAGAACGCCAAAGGTTACACACTGATAAAAATCTGGTGTGTGGGCTGGGCAGGGATAATCTGTCCAAAAAACTAGCCCAAAGAGAGTACCGTAGCCAGGTTCTAGAAGTCCGGCGTAGTTGGTGTGGTGGAGAATCCTGTAGGGAGCCTCTCCACACTGTCTTCCTCACCCCAAACCAATCACCCCTAAGTAAAAAAAAAAGAAGGCATGAATAAAAAAATAAAAAAATTCTTTCCCCTGGAGCTTCTAGTTGCACAGTTACTAAAGCACCTGAGTGTGGGATTCTGAAAGACTCAACTGCATCCATCAAGACTCTATTGAAACATCAGCCTAGAGTTAGTGATAATAAAACCTGGCATAGCATGGCCAGAAATAAAAGCCCATGTGTGACAGGAAAAGGGGGGAAAAAAACAGAGATTGAATGATATATTAGTGAATTGAAACTTAGCAAACAGAACCAAGGAACTTGATAGGGTGCACAGATTTTTGAACGAAAGAACATCTTCTGCAAAAGTAACAAAATATTAAAGTGTATGTGTTATTTGAATTACTTACTGACACTGAATTTCATTGTTCTTTAAACAGACCCCTTTCTCTAACCACTTTGTTTGCTTTGTCTAGCGTTGACTAGTATGCACTGTTTCACATTGTCTGTGTCTCTGTATAACCATGACATGTAACCATTTCATTGCATCTTAAGCATAAGGATTTAGCTCATTGATTGCTAAAATGTATCCTGTCTGAGTGCTGACAAAGAAAACAATTCCAAATATTTTAAATACAAGAAGCTTTTTTTCTCAAGCAGTGCTCAGATTGATAAGACAACAGAAACCAATGCGAAAATTGACTAATACAACACTCTTTTCTGAGCTAATGTCTATAGTAAAAGGATTAGTCTGTAATCACATTTTAAGTATGGTATTTTTCTGAGATATTACAAGGGATTATTTACTAGATTTTCTATGATTTATGAGAAAGAATAAGAGAAATATTTGTTTTTCCATTATACTCTGTTTTGGGTGGGGCACATTATTATTAAATAAGTACATAAATATGCTTTCAGCAAAATTCTCAATTTTGACTTGCCAATATGAACAGCTTTGCAGTCACCTTTAGCCCAGTTACTGACTAAAAACAAGCTATCTTTCAGCAAGACATATAACTAATGCTTTTTTCATATGTCCATTAACTAAAAAAAACACACAGAATTCTGTAATGAATATGCAACATAAATAACAACGTATCATAATGTGTTTTTTTTTTTCTTTATTATTATTATTATTATTATTATTATTATTATCATCAGCAACCTGTAGCAGTGCCCTGTAGCAATCAGTTCGGTTTCTGTTTATTGGGATCAAGTAAATTAAATATAAATGCTGTATATTTTGATAAAATTATATCCAATTAATAAAATCTCTATCTGGACAAAGCGACAGTGTCTGTATAAAGCATCCCCCTTCCTCCACTGATGCTTACCTCTCTAATGCTTCACCACCAAATATCTGGTTCTTGCAGTATGGACGAGTATGCAATCTTCTCCCATGATGCAATGCACAGACCTAGCAGTCAACCATTAGGTCAAGAACTATCAATATATATAATGAAGGTGATGGCATCAATGATTCCTTCAGGCTTTGACACCAGCTGACACTGGAGAAAGAGCAGCAGGAGATCCCTGGGGAAGTAGCTGACACTGGTTTGGGTGGATAGCTTAAAAAAGATGTTGTCATTGCCAGATTGAATGGAAAAAAAAATTAATAGTGTGTATCAGGCTTAAAAATGTTGTTAATGTTATCCAGCAGTGCCATCATAATGCTTTGCCAACTAAGCTATGTACATTGGAATTCTCAAAACTTGCTCTTGAGTATGGGAGGGCTTTTAGTTGCCACTGTGTGGTAATCGCAAACATTCACATACATAGACATATTGGGGGTTGATTTACTAAAGGGAAAAAGACTGTGCACTTTGCAAAATGCACTTGCACTCTGCAAGTGCAGTTGCTCCAGAGCTTAGTAAATGAGCAGATACTCTGCTGGATTCTATCATCCAATCATGTGGAAGCAAAAAATGCATTTTTATTTTTATTTTCCTCGAGAGTGATTGGGTACCCTTTGCAAAGTGAAGCCTTGCCTCATTTACTAAGATCTGGAGCAACTGCACTTGCAGAGTGCAAGTGCACTTTGTAACATGCACAATCTTTTTACATTAAAGGGGAGTTCCACCCACAATTTCACTTTTTAAATATAAATACCCCTGTAATACACAAGCTTAATGTATTCTAGTAAAGTTAGTCTGTAAACTAAGGTCAATTTTGTTAGGTTGTTACAGAATTAAGATTAGTTAGTTTATAATCTAGAAATAGACCGTGGCCATCTTAAGTGTGGGCATCATGAAGCCAGACTGTATGACTTCCTGGATTTCAGCTTTGCATATCTCGCACATGCTCAGTGCTGCACAAGCAAAGTAATAGGTTTCAGTCAGGTTTGCAAGGACTACTGGGAAACATGATGCCTATCCCAGAAACCCTTGCAAATAGCCTTGTGACTTAATAGCCTAGGCTAATAAGGAGGAGGAAGTGATGAATGACTACAAAATAAAGGTATTTACAAGCAACAAAATAAATACAAATTGTCCATTCTGAACACTATGGGCCAAATTCAGAAAGAACTTACCCAGATGTATCTCGATATGCGCCGCGTAACTGTCAATATGCGCCGTTGTATCTATGCGCCGTACCCAGAAAACGAGATACGACCAAAAATTGGCTTCTTTCGACCGATGTAACTGTTTTGCGTCGGTGTTTCGTAGTCGCATATTTACGCGGGAACAGCGTGCGCACCCATTGATTTTTGTATTCAAATATGCAAATGAGGGAGATACGGGATTCAGAAACGTACGTTTGTGCGGCGCTGGTTCCGCGCGGTGCGCTTAAGCTGTACGTCTTGCCTAAAGTTACCCGTCATAAAGCAGGGGTAACTTTGCAGCAGACATGCACAGGTCAGCTGGAGAGCAGCTCCAGCAGCACTGTAACGGACGAGCGGAACAAGCACACTTGCAGGACAACACATCTGTCTGCCAACATGCCATAGCACTACTGCGTCTACGAGCACGTAGGAGGAGGGCACGGGAGAGGATATTCCGAACGCGCATCAACGTGTTTGGCATGGGTGAATCGGAGGTGTATTGCATCTTCAGATTCAGCCCTGATGCCATCCTGGAAATAGCCACAACCCTGCAGGATGACATCAGCAGCCAGACCCACCGCGTACAAGCAGTGCAGCCACTGGTGAAGGTCCTGGCAACACTGCATTTCCTTGCCAGTGGATCTTTTCAGCGTACAAGTGGAGTGGTGGCTGGGATGTCACAATCTTCCATGAGCAGATGTGTGCACCAGGTTGTCCCTGCAATTCTCACACGCATGTCCCACCACATCATCAGACCCACCCAGGAGCACCTGCGGCTGAAGGCAATGCAGGATTTCTACAGACTAGCAGGATTTCCACGCACCATCGGGGCCATTGATTGCACACATGTGGCACTACAGCCCCCCCGTGCCACAGAGCACCTATACCGCAATCGTAAGCATTGGCATTCTATCAACGTACAGGTGATAGCCGATGCTCAATGCCTCATATGGCACGTCTGTGCCAAACACCCTGGATCCAGCCATGACATCTTCATATACCGTCAAAGCACCATCCCAGCAGAATTCGAACAGAACGTGTACAAGGACAGCTGGCTGGTTGGTGAGTGACATGGGAGTCAGGCATGACTATCCCCTTCCCCCATGATGCACACATCACAAGGGGCACATGCACTACTAACATCCTCCTGTCTGTTCCCTTCCAGGTGACTCTGCATATGCACTTGTAAACTCTTTATTTTACCATTTTTTCATATTTCATGTACAAACAAGACAATAAATCCAGCTTTGGTATATACAAATAGCCTTTTCTCTTGCCATTACATCTTGTTATTAATTTACTGTATATTCAACAACTAATATGATTTCCATTACACCCTCCCCGCCAGGTCCGCTCCCTGGTTGGTACCCATAATCAATAAAAAAATAAAAAAAATAAAAAAAAAATATAATAAAAAATAAAATAGGTAAATAAAAAAATAAAAAGAAACACACCTAATTATGTCTCTCTCTCTCTCCCCCTCCCCATGCTCAAGGGTTCTGTTCCCTATAGTTGATATACGGCTCCCACACTTTCTTTCACTATATTTCTCCTCATGTTCTCTCGTTCCCATATATGCATATGCACTTGGCCCCATCTCATGACTCCATTCCGGGATCCCCAAACCAGAGGAGAGAGAAGATACAATGCTGCCCACATACCTACCCGTGCAGTGGTTGAATAAACCTTTGGCCTCCTGAAGTCCCGTTTCCGATGCCTGGATAAGTCCGGGGGGACCCTGTTGTATTCCCCAAACTTTGTGTGCCAGATCATCGGTGCATGTTGCATTCTGCACAACTTTGCCATGAGAAAGGGCCTGCAGATTGACATACGTGATGACCTGACCCCCGAACTACACAGTCCCCCCCTGCCCGAGGCTACCCATTCTGCTGAAGGAACAGCAGTCAGGAGTTGCCTTGTGGAACGTATCTTTGCACGTTAAAAAAAAATCATCATGGCATCATCATGGCATCATGGCATCATGGCATCATCATGGTCCCTAGATCACACACACCACATCCACATCACATTGGATTAGCCCAAGTCCACCATGCAGGACTTGGGAGCAGCAACGCCACGCCAAGGCCCTAATGATGTTGCTGTCCATTCATACACCATTCACACGTCATTCACACACCAGTCACACATCAGTCACACACCAGACACACTGTAGCCTACACTCCTCACCGTGTGCAGATTCTACAAATGAAAAAAAAAAATCTCATGACCTGAGTATTTCAAAACCCCCCAAAAAAATCTCATGACCTGAGTATTTGCAATGAACAACTTAAATCATAACATGATAGTACAAAACTCCAAAAAAAAATGAGCACGTAAGCACCAAAACAAGGTAAAAAAAGGCACTCATTTGCCCTGACGACGGCTACGCCTAGTGCCCAGGCTCCTGGTCCTCAGTTGCCTGGAGGGAGCCTCAGGTGGGGGGGGGGGGGCATCTGGTGGAGAAACATCCCCCGGTCTCTCCATGGCTGCCTGCCTGCCCCCCAATGCCATGGCAATGCAGTGGAGGTAGTTATTTGTCTCCGCCTGCATCCGCAGCTGGCGGGTGGTGGTGGTGCGCTGGTGGCGCCTTGTCTGCCTCCCCTCCTCCTGTATGGCCGCTGCCAGGCTCCTCCCCTCCACATGCATGGCAGCTGTATTAGCCTCAAGAGCCACTGTAAGGCTCCGGACCTCAGACATAAGGCCTGATGTTGTGGCCTGCAGCTCACACAGACAGGTCACTATTCCAGTACAGTTCGTACTGATATCCTGCAGGCTGTCAGTTATGGAGGTAGACTGATCAGCCTGCTGGGTGAGTGCCTGCTGGACAGCCAAGGTGCAGGCAGCCTGGGTCTGGGCCGAGGAGGCCAGGCTCTCTGCCACACGGTGCAGGTCACCCACTAATGCACCCATATAACGAGTCTGCCTGGACTGGTCCCTCGTCAGGTTCTCCTCTAACGCGTCCGGATCACCCTGGTCTTCCGGGTAGCCTTCCTGGGGGCAGGAGAGGCTTGTGGTTGGGAGTATGGTGAGGCCCTTGTGGGGCTATCCCTGATGGGGGAGGATATCCCTGAGGGGAGATCCCTGATGGAGGAGGATATCCCTGAGGGGAGATCCCTGATGGGGGAGGATATCCCTGAGGGGAAATCCCTGATGGGGGAGGAGGTTAGGGAGGGTTCTGGGATGCTGGTCTCCTCCAAGATGTAGTAGCCCTCCTCTATAGTAATGTGCTCCTCCTCTAATTCCTCTAGAGGAGAGGTGTGGGCACTCTCCTCTGGGGGTGGCGTGGGTCGCCCAGCAGCCGACGATGGCACCGCTCCCTCATGCACATCTGTGGATGACACAAAACATTCACATGTTGGTGGACCCACACACTTGTCACATGTTCCCTTCCACCCCCTCACATGCTACAGCCCGTATAGGAAATAAAACATACTTACCTGTCCTCAAGGCCTGATCCACTGATTCATAGCCCGGCAGGCCCTACACCTGCTCCCTCTCCAGGCACCTGGCAACAACCTGCTCATCTGGAGTGAGGGAGATTTTGCGGGCAGGTCCACCTCCAGTGCCTGTGGCATGCCTCCTCATGGTGGCAAGCTTATCTTTCACTAGGCGCCGAAGATCATTGATCTTTTTTGCAATGTCCTTGGTGCTTCGGACCTCATGGGAAAGGGAATTCACCTGGGCAGTAATTTGCTCCAGGATCTCTTCCTTCTTGACCTTGCTGGTCTGCCCACTCTGTGCCCCATGGAGGCATGCCCCATACTTTGAGAGGCCCTCGATGATGATTGCCCTCTCCTCCGGACTTAAGTTCTTCTTCCTACGCTCCTTAGTAGGCACCGGTGCAGACATGTTAAAAAGCAAACACTACTTTACCCCACACGATTGTCTGCTGTAATTTTCCGCACGACGGGCGCATGTCTGGCCGCTTTTATGCAATGGACGTCAGCAGTTCGTAGTTGTGAGCATGCGCAGAGGGGTGTGGAGCCTGCGTTAACGCCATGGCGCATGCGCCGTTCGTTCGGGCCTTCATTTGCATGGGGTCACGCTTCATTAGCATGGATCATGCCCACTTCCTTCCTACTTTGAATTACGCCTGCTTACGCTTCAGGTTTTACGTTACGCCGGCGCATCGTTGCCCGCATTTGACTTCTGAATACCATCTTGCGTCTTTGCGATGCACCGGCGCTGTGTAAAAAAGATACGCTACGCATGCATAAATATGCACAAATGTATCTGAATTTGGCCCAATGAGATTAGGGCATGCAGCACAGACAAACATAAAAAAATGTGTGGAACTCCACTTTAAGTAAATAAACCCCATTGTGTAAATCTGTTTATCTACTAGACATGTGCAGACTGGAATATTTTTTTTTTTTTTTCGTTTGGAAAATACATTTATTTAGTTACTCCCAAAAATCATTTTGATTTATTTAGTTTTTCGTTGGGGAATAGCTTTCGTCCGAAAATCCAATAATACTTTCTGTCGAATGGTCAAAAGAATATTCGACGGAACGTCGAAACTTTACGTCGAATAGTACATTTCCGTTCGAATATTCCGCCTACAAGAATTCTAATGTTGTATGACTAGTAATGATGTCAAATCTATTCTCTATAATGTCGAATCTATTTTCTCATAAATCAAAATCTATTCTCTGTAATGTCGAATCTTTTCTCTATGATGTTGAATCTTTTCTCTATAATGTCGAATCTCTCTATATCGAATTTTTACCGCAACGAAAACGAAAATAAAGCATTTTTTATGTTGGATCTTTCGGTTTTCGTTCCTTGCACTTTCGTTATGGTTTGTTAAAAAAAAATGATTTTCGGACGAAAATGCATTCTAACAAAAACGAATGCACATGTCTATTATCTACACTTTTATTGTTACAGACTACTAACCCCTTGAAAAAGTACAGGAAATGTCCTCCAACCCTTTTGTTACCTGATCAGTGAAAATAAAAAAAATATCCCTCTTGGTTTGGAATTTATGTACAAATTATACTTTTAAATACCACCTTAAGTATGACCTGGTTCCTACCTTCACATGTTCTGTGAATGCTCCTAATGTTACAAAGTTTTGGGCAGAGGTATTTGAGGTGTTGAACGTGAAGTTACAGCTGGCTCTCCCAATCACCCCATCTTTGGCACTATTGGGTATCACAGATGACACAGAGATCTAACCATACTAAGTTAATGATAGCATATCTCCTCTATTATGCAAAAACATTTTTTTGGATTAAATGGTTGTTCCCATCATCCCCTGTACTACCCTCTTGAGAGGCTATGGTGGATGCACAAAATTACATATATTAACCGGGGATGCACATGGAAGTTTGACAAAGTATGGTCATCATGGACATTTGATTAGCTGACTAATATAAGGGGCTAAAGATGGGGCAGGTGGGCTGGGTGAGGAATTTTGGCTTCATGTTATGTCCACAATATGGTATAACTAAGCTGTTATGTGCACTTTCTCTATGTTTATATTTTTCCTGTATACTGGTAATGTGAAATAAAGCACCCCTGTTTTTGTAAAAATTAAATAAAAAAATACCACTTCATATACAGTACGTCATCACTTATCAAATAATCAATAATCTTTAGTAAACAGGAAGAAATGTCTTAAGGAAAAAAAGAAACAAGTCATAGATGCCTGTCTGGTGGATTCAGGGTGGCTTCTACTTTGAAAAGATTAAAGGTTGTTATACTGAGCTTCCCAAATTGTGTTATGACAAATATGTCAAAAGCTTATGGTGTATAAATAGGTCTGTGTGATCAGAGAAGTCATACAAAAGAGTCCTTATGCACAGACTTTGGGATGGTATATAGTTGCAGTACATGTGATACACATTGCTGGAGTCTGAGTTAAAGCTCAACCCCTAGATGGCTGGGTGATAATGGAGATTCTGCCACAATATTGGAGCCAGTCCTCTTCAGAGATGTATAGAACGGTTCGCCGGCGAACAGTTCCGGGCGAACATCGCTTGTTCGCGTTCGCCACCGCCGGCGAACATATGCGATGTTCAACCCGTCCCCTATTCGTCTTCATTGAGCAAACTTTGACCCTCTACCTCACAGTCAGCAGACCCATTCCAGCAGCATACCCTCCCTCCTTGACCCTCCCACCTCTAGGGTAGCATCCATTTTAGATTAATTCTGAACCTGCAGTCAGAGTGAGAGAAGGGATAGTGTTGCTGCTGCTGATTTTATAGGGAAAGCGATAGCTAGGCCAGTGTACTCCAGTCCTGAAAGACTCATCTGATCTCTGCTGTTAGAACAGCGTCCTGACAGCACCCCAAACAGCCCTTTTTAGGGTTAATGTAGCAGTCTTTTTTCTTTCGCTCTCTAATCTGTGCTGCGTGGTTTACAGAGAGAGACAGAGAGAGAGAGAGAGAGAGAAAGTGTAATTTTTTGGAGTTAGATAGGGCAGGCAGGCTAGTCAGTTAGAGTTACAGTGTGTAGAGGATATATATGCATTCAAGGTTTTGTATATATATTTATACACTGTATTGAGTTTAGCTAGACTAGAGGTGCAGGGTGCTGTGTAATATAAAGGGGTCCAGTGGTGCAGGGTGCTATATAAAGGGGCCCAGAGCTGTGTGGTGCTGTGTAATGTAAGGTGCCCAGGCTCATATAGCGTAAACTGTGCCCACCTGTCCAGTGCCACATATCATCTATATTTTGTTGGCACAGTTAGAAACATATAAGAACAAAATTCACTGCAATACAGAATATTAGTCACTTGTCTGCCAGGGTGTCTTTGGCTCATATAGCGTAAACTGCGTCCACCTGTCCAGTGCCACATCTCATCTATTTTTTGTTGGCACAGTTGTAAACATATAAGAACAAAATTCACTGCAATACAGAATATTAGTCATTTGTCTGCCAGGGTGTCTTTGGCTCATAAAGCGTAAACTGTGCCCACTTGTCCAGTGCCACATCTCATATCTGGTGGCACAGTAGCTTGCACGCATAGTACAACTAAACTAATCTAAAAAAAATGACAGGTAGAGGCAGGCCACCCCACAGGGGCCGTCATGGTCATGGAGCTGCGATTCCCTTTGGCCCTAGAATAATGCCCAGTGTTCAGAGGCCACGTACCCTGAACTCGAAAAGTTCTGAGAACATAGTTGACTGGCTAACACAGGACACCCAATCTTCTACAGCTTCCGCTCGGAACCTTGACGCACCATCCTCCTCCAGCTCAGCTTCGGGCACCTCTCAAGTTACCACTCGCCCGCCTGCCACCACCACGAACACTAGCATCACAGCTGCATCACCTGATCTGTCAGAGGAGTTATTTACACATGAGTTGGAAGAAATGAGTGATGCACAACAATTTTTGCCAAGAGATGTAGATAAAATGGATATGTCTCAGTCAGACAGCATTACACACATGGACGTATGGTGTGATGATGATGATGTTGTACCCGCTGCTGCTTCCTTACAAGTGAAGCAGTTGATGATGACGATGTGTTCGTGGATGTCACGTGGGTGCCCGCTCCAAGAGAAGAAGAAGAGGGGAAAGTTCAGATGGGGAGACAGAGAAAAGGAGGAGACGAGTTGGAAGCAGGGGGAGGTTGTCGCAAGGAGCTAGTGGCACAGTCAGACAGCATGTATCGGCACCCGGGGTCAGCCAGACAGCACGCCAATCAACACATGCTGTTCCCACCACCAGAATGCCATCATTGCAAAGGTCAGCAGTGTGGCATTTTTTTTGTCTGTCTGCCTCTGATAACAGCCATGCCATTTGCAACCTGTGCCAACACAAACTGAGTCGTGGGAAATCCAACACCCACCTAGGTACAACTGCTTTGCGAAAGCACATGATCTCATAGCACAAACGCCTATGGGATCAACACATGATGACGAGTACAAGCAGCACACAAGCTCAAAGCCACCATCCCCCTCCTGGTCCAGCATCTTCAGCCACATCAACCACTGCTGTCCTCCTTGCCCCCTCTCAACCATCCACCACTCCATCTCTCACCTTGAGCAGTTCCTGCTCATCTGCCCACAGTCAGGTGTTTGTCAAGGACATGTTTGAGTGTAAGAAGCCAATGTCACAGAGTCACCCCCTTGCCTGGGGTCTGACAGCTGGCTTGTCAGAAACTCTTAGCCCGCCAGCTTTTACCATACAAGCTGGTGGAGTCTGAGGCCTTCAAAAAATTTGTAGCTATTGGGACACCCCAATGGAAGTGTCAGAGAATTGACCGTGAAAGAACTGGCAGACCTGTCGTGCACGGACCTACGAGCACAGTGCGCATGCGCGCAAATACGAGCACAATGCCCGCGAATACGAGCACAAGGCGCATGCGCGCACATACGAGCACAATGCCCGCGAGTACGAGCACAAGGCGCATGCGCGTGCATACGGGCAACAACACAATGAATATGTTGTTCTTTACCGTGCACGCGCGCGCACCATTACGCACGCAAAACGGGTGGGACTCCAGGCGTCAGTGCCTATTTAAACCTTGTTGCAGCAGTCACAGATCTTCAGTCCTTGACCTGATGCTGATTCCTTGTTCCTGCTTCCTGTGTATGACCTTGGCTTGCCCTCTGACCTGTTCCAGTTACTTCCTGCTTCCTGTGTATGACCTCGGCTTGCCTCCTGACCTGTTCCAGTTACTTCCTGCTTCCTGTGTATGACCTCGGCTTGGCTCCTGACTCTGCCCCTGGGTTTCTTGCCAATCTACTGGTACTTCCGTGGTACTCCTGCCGGACTACATATCCTGGTGCACATCTGTTCCCTGGCATTGCTCCAGCAAGTCTCAGCCGGCAACTCCTGCACCCCTGGGCATAGCGTCCCCTGTCTCACCTCCAGGGGGCATTCTTTACTCGAGTCGCAAGGGAAGCCCTCTCGGCACTTCGGCCTCTGGTAAGGTACGTGACAGGAAGGTACCCGGCCGAAATGTATTTTCACAAAAGGCAATCCCCAACCTGTACTCTATTGTGCAAAAGGAAGTCATGGCATCTATGGCAGACAGTGTTGGGGCAATGGTCCATCTGACCACTAATACCTGGTCTGCAAAGCATGGTCAGGGCAGGTATATCACATACACTGCACATTGGGTAAACCTGCTGACGGCTGTCAAGCATTTAATGCGTGGCTCTGCAGAGGAGTTGGTGACACCGTCACGACTTGCAGGCAGGCCTGCTGCCACCTCCTCTACTTCTCCTACTCCATCCTCTGTGATATCCTCCTCGGCTGAGTCCTTTTCTGCTGCTGCATCTTGATCCACATCACCTGCACCCCCCAGCTCCCCAGGGGCTATTCCACATCCCAGATACGACAGTGTCACGCTGTCTTGGGGTTGACTTGCCTGAAAGCAGAGAGTCACACCAGACCAGCACTCCTGTCCGCCATGAACGCACAGGTGGATCAGTGGCTGACTCTGCACCAACTGGTGCAAAGTGGTGTGTGACAACGGAAGCAATTTGTTAGCGGCACTGAATTTGGGCAAGTTGACACATGTGCCGTGCAAGGCACATGTGTTAAATCTGATTGTAAAACGCTTTGTGCATAAGTACCCAGACTTACAGGACATCCTCAAGCAGGCCAGGAATGTGTGTGGCCATTTCAGGCGTTCCTACATGGCCATGGCGCACTTGACAGTGACAGTGAGGCGCTTGATGTGCGACAGCCCGACACGTTGAAATTAAACACTCCTAATGTTTGACCCCCTGCTCCAACAAGAAAAAGCCGTCAACGAGTATTTGTATGACCTGGGTACTAGGACAGCCTCTGCGCAGCTGGGAATTTTTTTGCCACGTTACTGGACGCTCATGCGCAATATCTGTAGGCTAATGCGTCCTTTTGAGGAGGTGACAAACCTAGTCAGTTGCACTGAAGGCACCATCAGCAACATCATCCCATTTGTTTTCGTCCTGGAGCGTGCCCTGTGAAGAGTGATTGATTAGGCCGTAGAGGAGCATGAAGAGGAAGAGTTGTGGTCACCATCACCACCAGAAACAGCCTTATCAGCATCGCTTGCTGGACGTGCGGCAACGCTGCAAGAGGAGTCTGAGGAAGAGGAGTCAGAGGAGGAATGTGGCTTTGAGGAGGGGGAGGAGAAAGACCAACCCCAGCAGGCATCCCAGGGTGCTCGTTGTCACCTATCTGGTACCCATGGTGTTGTACGTGGCTGGGGGGAAGAACAGACCTTCGGTGAAATCAGTGAGGACGAGGAACGGGACATGAGTAGCTCGGCATCCAACCTTGTGCACATGGGTCTTTCATGCTGTCGTGCCTGTTGAGGGACCCTCATATAAAAAGGCTGAAGGAGAACGACCTGTACTGAGTGGCCACGCTACTAGACCCCCGGTATAAGCAGAAAGTGCCTGAAATGTTACCGAATTACCGGAAGTCGGAAAGGATGCAGCAGTTCCAAAGTAAATTAAAAAGTATGATTTACACAGCGTATAAGGGTGATGTCACAGCACAACGGGAATCTAACAGGGGAAGAGGTGAAAGTAATCCTCCTCCTATCACGACCACTTGTCAGTTGTTGATGGAGGACGTGCAGAGCTTGCAGAGCTTTTTAAGTCCTACGCATCGCCACAGCCCTTCAGGGTCCACCCTCAGAGAATGACTCGACCGACAGGTAGAAGACTACCTCGCCTTAACTGCAGATATCGACAGTCTGAGGAGCGATGAACCCCTTGACTACTGGGTGTGCAGGCCTGACCTGTGGCCTGAGCTATCCCAATTTGCGATAGAACTTCTGGCCTGCCCCGCTTCAAGTGTCCTTTCAGAAAGGACCTTCAGTGCAGCAAAAGGTGTTGTCACTGAGAAGAGAAGTCACTTAGGTCAAAAAAGTCTAGATTACCTCACCTTTATTAAGATGAATGAGGCATGGATCCCAAAGGGACTGACAGTGGCCGATACATTTGACTAAAAAAGGCTGATGAGATGAGCTGCCTTGGGCTAAAAATGGTCCACACGCTGCTGTATTTTATCTCTGCATGCCGGGTGACTTGCTTGACTTATCTGCCACCAACTAGGGTTCAAGCCTTAATGTTTTAGTGCACTTTCTGCCTTGAAAAAAAAACGATTTTTCTGGCCGCAGCTACAGCAGCGGCTGCAACAATACCTAATTTTTCAGGCATGTGTATATGCCTAATTTTTCTGGCCTCTGGTGCAGCACTGTGGCTGCAAAAACTAAACCAAAAAAAAGCACATACATGTGTCAATTCCCCTTCGTGATCATTATCTTGATTGTGGTGAAGGGGCTTGCGTATCACAATGAAGCAACCACCTCTATGAGTGTGTTGACAATGGGGCCACACTGCAGAATCATTGTTTTCTGGGTCACTTAACTGTCACCGAACTACCTCAGCATGATCATAGGCTTTGAAAAACCCCCATCGCCTGCAATCTCCCAAACGTGCGCACGAGCACAGTCATCACTACACCAAGATTGACGCATAGAGGAATAAAATTTATCTCATGAGTGTGTCAACTATTGACAACTCTTTGCGGTTGTCTAAATTCTATTCCATACATGTCCCCTGATAGGGGACGTAACAGGGATTAAACTGATAATAATAGTACTACTTAATATACCAATCATATTGGGATTGCACAGTACATTACACGGCGCACAAGGCCGTAGATGAGCATGAGGAGGAAGAGTTGTGGTCACCATCACCACCAGAAGCAGCCTTGTCGTTGTCCATTGCTGGACCTGCGCAATGCAGAGAGAGGAGTCAGAGGAGGAAGGTGGCTTAGAGTAGGTGGAAGACCAAACACAGCAGGCGTCCCAGGGGGCTTGTTGTCACCTTTCAGGGACCCTTGGTGTTGTACGTGGCTGGGTGGAAGAAGAGACATTCAATGACGTAAGTGAGGATAAGCAACGGGACATGGCTAGCTTGGTATCCAACCTTGTGTAAATGGGTAGTTTGCGGTTGTGCAAATGGACCGTTTGCAGTTGTTTGCGCTGCGTTAAACGGGGAGTTTGGTCTGTCAGAGTTTGGTCTGTCGCTGTGAACCCTAACCCTATCTGTAACCCTAACCCAAACCCTGGCTGTAACCCTAACCCTGTCTGTAACCCTAACCCTAACCTTATCTGTAACTAGACATGTGCACACTGAAATATTTTGTTTTGTAATTTCGTTTTCGTCCGAAAAATTAATTTATTTAGTTACTCCCGAAATTTGTTTTTATTTATTTTGTTTTTCGTTAAAAAAATGCAATCTTTAAAAAAAACAAAAAAACATTTCGACTCTCCATGTCTCTCTATGTCGAATCTTCATGTCTCTCTATGTCAAATCTTCATGTCTCTCTATGTCGAATCTGTCATTGAGGGCTTATGGTGTCTGTCTAGGGATGAGCTTCGAGTTCGAGTAGAACTCATGTTCGACGCAAACATTGCCTGTTCGCCGAACAGCAAACTATTTGGGGTGTTCGCGGCAAGTTCGTGTGAACTTTAGAACCCTGTTAAAGTCTATGGGACTCAAACGTTTGAAATCTAAAGTGCTAATTTTAAAGGCTAATATGTAAGTTATTGTAATAAAACGTTTTTGGGGACCTGGATCCTGCCCCAGGGGACATGTATCAATGCAAAAAAAGTTTTAAAAACTGCATTTTTTTTGGCAGCAGTGATTTTAATAATTCCTTTAAGTGAAACAATAAAAGTGAAATATTCCTTTAAATTCCTTATCTGGGGGGGTGTATAGTATGCCTGTAAAGTAGCGCTTGTTTCCCATGCTTAGAACTGTCCCTGCACAAAGTGTCCTTTCTGAAGGAAAAAAAGTAATTTAAAATCTCTTGCGGCTATAATGAATTGTCGGCTCCTGGCAATATAGAGAAAAGTCATTCATAAAAAAAAAAATGTGTGGAGTTCCCCTTAAAATCCATACCAGGCCTGAAGGGTCTGGAATGGATATTTTTGGGGAACCCTACATAATTTTTTTTTAATTTGACGCAGGGTTCCCCTTAATACCCGAAGGGCCTGGTAATTGAATATGGGGGGACCTCCACGCCTTCTTTTTTTATGAATGACTTTTCTCTGTATTTCTGTTATCTGACAATTCATTATAGCCATGAGTGATTTTAAATGACTTTTTTCCTTCAGAAATTACATTTTGTGCAGGGACAGTTCTAAGCACAGGAAACAAGCGCAAATTGAAGCTGGCTTGGGATCTTTCATTTGTGATCGGTAAAGCAGTGAGGAAAGGGAGGACAGTAAGCATAAGGCCCCTCTCCCTCTCCTGAACAATACCAGGCTACATACCTTTCAACATTAAGAGCATACCTTGCAAAGGGTGTCATGGGAGGAGGGGTTCATCCCCTCATCTTGCCCCTTAAAAGGAATATGAGAGCCTGCGGGTACATGAATGCCTCTTGTTACTCATTGCCCAAAACAGTGTAAAACATTTAAAACACAGACACAATGAAAAAAGTATTTATTAAAAAATAAATAATATGCTACAATGTAGGTCCAGTGCCAATCACAGTGCCAGTGGCAAATTGCCAGTCCAGCAATAGACTTGATGTCTTAATCATCCCACCACCCAATGATGTTTCTCCGCTGCACAGCAATGCTTCCTCACTGCTTTACCCATCACAAATGAAAGATCCCAAGCCAGCTTCAATTTGTAAACAAACCACATGGCGATCATTGTGACTCCATTGACCATGACCTTATTTGGTCAATGACATTGTTCATATTTATAAAGTGAAGCCTGGGGTTTGGGCAAACGAACTGGCCAGTTTGATGAACCATGAGCACGCTGGAGTCCAGCATGTGTTCATCTCTAATTAAAATGAGAGGAAATTGAACTGGCTGTGTAAGATCTGACAGTAGGGATGTCTAATAACTTCACCACAGTCAAGAATATACATGACTTAACTCAAAATCTCCGGCTCAATATACACATCTTTAGAACTTAAAATCTTTTTCTTAAAGGATGATGCAGCAGTGGAACTGGTTTCATACAAGTGCACCAGTCACACTAGTCAGGATGGTTGGGTTGTGTTAAAATCCAGGGTGTGGCTTAGATCCATTTTACTGTGCAAACGACTCTTCTTCAATAGGTTGGCCAGCAGCAATAGCTGCTAAGAACTATTGCTGAGGCAATTGTAATTGAATGCTTATATATTTAAACTTTTTAAATCTATGGACCATTGTAATCAGCACTATAAATATGTTTGTTGTAGGGCGTATACAATTGAAATTAGTCATTCATATAAGTAAGCAGAATATACAATGCAACACCAAGACTAAACATAATTTTAACAATGTGCCTTTTATAATTCATGGCCAATAATTGTTAATTATGTGTCTCAAATTCAGTTACAGGGACATTTTTATTCAATCATAACCTGCATGTCAACTTCAATTACACTACTAATCTTTCACTACAAATATAAATCAAAATGAGAAAATGAGTGCTAAAAATATTCTATGCAATGGCTTCCTTAAAGAATAGAATACTGCTTATTGTGATTCATTTATTCCTTTTAAAATCGTTGATAGTCTAGAGCCTGAGATCAATGGTCACGCACGCACAAATCTGTTTTTGTAAATCTGAATTTCTTTGTTCTCATGCATCTTTTGATAATCTATAAAACAATGTCATGGGACTAGTTTAAAGAGACCCTGAACTATGGAAGCTGGTCGGAAAGCAAAAAAATTCATGATCTAAATTTTGTAGCAAATTCAGGTTGTATGTATCCTGGGCACCACGTATCCATCATGCCATACCATCAGGGAGAAATGTAACTGGCCCTAAATTTATTCTGCAGCAGAACAACAACCCCAAACATACAGCCAATGTCATTAAGACATCTTCATCTTCATGGTAAAGAAGAACAAGTCCTGGAAATTATGGTTTGGTGTCCTGATCTCAACATCATCCAGTTTGTCTGGGATTACATGAAGAGACAGAAGGATTTGAGGAAGCCTACATTAACAGAACATTTGTGGTTAGAAAAAACAAGCTGCGCAATAAGTGAAAATTCAAACAAAAAAACATAATAATAAATAATTATAATATTGGTGTGTTAAATTCACTACAACAAGTAGGTTGCCCTATTTGTATCACAGTCTGATGAATCCCAGTGAAAAAGGGTGAACAAATAAAAGTCCTCTTTCCCAAAACAACGCATTGGATGATATTCAAAGCTGAAGATATGCTGTCCTCCTATAGGTAAATTAGTGACATCAAACAAAAAAAAAAAAAAAACGCAGAAGAGTGATGTGATAGAAAAAGAAATCCTCCACCTTTTCTAAAGCTGCCTCTTACCGAAAAGGAAGATCCCAACCAGAGATCTTCTGCTGGCGAGTGTTTTTCTACCCAGTCGGGGGGTCTATGCAGCTGGAAATCGTTTCTCCAGTATCCAATTATTTTCCTACCACTCACAAATGGTCAGATGTAATTATAACCCGGTGAGGAGGGAAAAAAGGCTGACATAGCGTAATCCAGTAAACACTTTAATGTAAAATTAAAAGGATAAAATTGCACTTACAATATGAAGATAAAAAAATCGCATGTGAAAATTTGTAGCCGGCCGGCTAACACAGCCGTTCACTCCGGGACTCTGTCTGTAGTGATACCGTCAGCACGCCGATTCACCCTAATTTAGTTCTCTAAGATGTTTGGAACAGCCTACCTGTTCCTTCAAACACCGTGTGCAAGTGCACCTAGAAAAATGTATGCTAGTTTGATGCCAAAGGGTGGTCACACCAAATATTGATTTGTTTTTGATTTGTCTTCTGTCTGCTCACTTTGCATTTTGTAAAATTGATTAAAATAAACAGTGAAAATATAGTGATTGTATGAAAGCCTCTCAGTGTAAAGAATAGAATAAACAAAAATGTATAGTACCATCATCCTAAGCATAAGTTTGAATAGAAATAGGGTTTATTGGGACTCCAGAGGCCCAAAAAAAAAAGCCTAAAGGGTAGGTGGGGCAAGGTGGACTATAGCGGTACTAGGTAAGGGAATTGTGGGAGAATAGTAATAGAGGTAAAAAATGAATCAATTTATTGAAAATAACATAAAAAAACAGGAAATACACAGTTTTAGTAAAATACATCAACAGCAATGTAAAATAGACGTATTATAATACCTCTATTACTATTCTCCCTCAATTCCCTTACCTAGTACCGCTATAGTCCACCTTTCCCCACCTACCCTTTAGGCTTTTTTTTTTTTTGGGCCTCTGGGGTCCCAATAAACCCTATTTCTATTCAAACAGTGAAAATATAGTGCCTTAAACTCCCCAAATAGCTCTGTTATCCTGGTTCCCAGAATCTGTTTCAGAAGTCAAGAAGGGAATTTTCCATTTGTATTTAGTGGCTGCCAGAGTGATAATTCCAAGACATTGGAAATCCCAGCACACTCCATGGATAATAGAATAGATAACTGAATTAAATTGCTTTTTTAGAATGGAAGAGTTGTCATCGCAGTTGCACGACCGATACTCTCATTTTCAAGATGTATGGCTCCGCTGGATATCTCTCATGGAAATTCCTGAATTCACAACTTTACTATCCTAAAACCTTCCCATTTGACCATAAAACACAACTTTTTTTATACATTACTTGGACATTCTGTTAACAGGTCCAAGTTGCTCCTTTTTTTAATTGCTTTTTTTTTTTTTTTATCACGGTCATTATTGTTAAATCCCTAATATATATTTGAAAATTAATCGTAATACTTTTTATGATAACCAATGTTAATTTCCATGGTTAGATCTTTAAATACACTTAGGGCCACTTTGGGCTTTATTGCACATTTTTAAACTGTTAGCAGTAATTGTGTACTTTTTCTTCTTCTTGCAAACCTTAACACATTTTTGCATTGAAAACCTCAATAAAAATATATAATAATAAAAAATAAAAAAAATACAAATTACATCAATGAATTTTTATCTGGTTGTCCACTTACCAGGGTTGTGGGGAAGAGGTCCTTGTCCTCATCAACTTGGGGACAAGATGGTTTTGTCAGGGGGGCACGCCATTCACTAAGTATTAAAGTGATTGTATTACAGTAGTAAATATGCAATGTTAAGAGGATACGCAAGGCCCCTTTATCAGGCTTGTGATAAGTATACAATTAAAACATCCAACAATTGTTAAACAGTAAGAGCCGGTTCACACAGGGACGACCTGGGATCTGACTTCTGCGCCCCCCCCCCCCCACCCCAAAGCACCTTGTCCCCATGTTGATGGGGACAAGGGCCTCTTACCGACAACCATGGCCATTGGTTGTCGGGGTCTGCGGACGGGGGGCTTATCGGAATCTGGGAGCACCCTTTAATAAGGGGGCCCCCAGATCCCGGCCCCCCACCATATGTGAATGAGTATGGGTACATCGTACCCCTACCCATTCGCCTGGGGGGTGAAAAGTGTCAAGAATAAAACCACACTAGACAGTTTTTTAAAGTAGTTTATTAGGCAGCTCCAGGGTGTCTTCTTCTGACTTTTCCCTTCTGCCAAGCACCACCGCTGTCTTCTTTCAGCTCTTTTACCAGCGGTGGCCCGGTCTTCTCCCTTCTTCCCACTTCAGGGGGTCTTCTTCCGACTTCAGGGGTCTTTCGACTTCTCCGCTCTCTTCTCCAGCTCTCCGGTTCTTTTTCCTTCTGCCGAGCACCACCCCTGTCTTCTTTCAGCTCTTTCTCCAGCGGGGGCCTGGTCTTTTGCGTTGCCTTCTTCTCTTCTTCGATGTTGACTCAATGCTCCCTCCCACTTCAATGCGGGGTGTGCGGTGCGCAACGATTTATATTGGCCTCTTATGACATCACGGTCCCATCATGCTCTGGGTGGTGATAACTTAAGGGGGCAGAGCAAAGGAATAGAAAGGGGAAAATGATTTTCGCTTTTCTTTTTTTTCCCCCTGGCCTAATAGCCAAGAAAATGGCTATTATTTATTTTACAGAATTGGTTCACATTGTTTGCAGTAAGGTTTATATTTGGAATCCAAGCTTATTTACTGTTTACCAAACCCTGCTTGAACCCAGGTACGCTTGGCTCATCACTATCACTAATTTACATTGACTTGTTTTGCACTCTTAAAGTGGAAGCAACCATCATGGTGAGTAGCACACATTTTCTATTTCATGTCAGAGCTGCCCTACAGATGACTGGTGATCTGACTGAACATTCAAGCTGCAGAAGGAGAGATGCAAAACCCACGGATCCACAGAATAAATAAAGCAGGGAGATACTAGCACTGCAGGCCCACAGGTACAGCTTTTTCACTAGCAAGGAGAGAAATAAGTAGAAAATCAGTGACATCACCAAATCTCACTCATGAAACTAGCACTGCAAAGCTGCATGTGAACATCTGTGAGGCTGTATGTAGTGCACTCTTTTTAGGAGCTATTCAGGGTGACGTTTTAATTTTTCAGGGTAATGCTGAGGGAAAAATGAACATTTCTAGATGTTTCCCATAACATAGGAAATATTTTAAAGTTTAAGTTCACTTTAGTGCTCTTGTAGGAAGAGCAATGATGCATTTAAAATGATAACAATCAACCAAACTATATTAAGACCAAGAGGAATGTCAGTATACCCAAATCCTGAGCAGCCAATCAACAGTGATTCTTCAATGTTCCAAATTATGTAAAGCTGTGAGGTAAAATAACAACTCTGTAACCAAAACAAATAAAATGATGAATGCTTATTCTGTTGATTTTTCATTTTGGATTCAATAAGAAAGTGGCAGTCATTTTATTAGAACTCGGCTGAAGTAAAACAAGTCTATGCATACAACCACAAGTCTCAGTCCTGAACATTCACATAGTTTTCTTCAGGTGCACTGAATATGTAACCTTAGTTGACAAGCTGTCATGAGCAAGAGCCAAAAAAGAGGATTGCTAAAAAACAAACTACTTTGCGCATTCATAATGATTATAAAAATGCCTGATTTATTACTCATTGTTCGTGAATAGTTTGTTAAAATTATCAGTGCATTTAGAAACCTTGCAAAATATATTACAATGAAATATTTAAAATATTAACACAGTATTTGTATTTTCCTAGTGTTATTATTACAAAGTTTTACCTTCTGTTTAATGTTCTACCTTTTTTGTTGCAACTTATTTTTAATAGTAAGGTGCTTTCTTGTAAATTCCAAGTTTCCAATACACCTGCCTGCATACCTTTGTATAGGTGTGTATAAGACAAGGTGGTTGATTTACTAAAGGAATCGAGGTTTTACTTCTTGCAGAGTTCACTTTACAAAATTAATGCTCACCAAATTAGTATTCAGAGTGAAAATTCACTTTGGTTATTGGGCAGCCTCCATTCCTATAATACAAAAACCCATGATTTTATTATATTTTCTAGTTTTTGTTTGTGATATGGATTAGATTAGAGGTAATCTTTATTTATTCTGGGATGAAAAAGTCCTGGGGTACCATATCCATATTTGTAATGCCAACACCAAGGGGCAGAGTAGGAACAAGGGAACAGCGGGACTTTAAATGAAACACAACACTGGGATTGGAAGAAAACAATCAATATATAATAAAATAATTATTTTATTCATAACAAACGGAGACCTATTGCATATATTGACATTCCTGTTACATCGATGAATACATAACAAAGTAAGATAAACACATGATTGGTAAATCACAATAAGAAAATCGTACAATTGCAAGCAATGTAAACAATGTAGCAAGTGGTTAACATAAATGTCAGCAGTTATCCAAGAATGTATGAAGAGGTAGCATAGTACAGTAAATTGATAATTCAACCAATTGGTATAAACCTATGAGGACCACATGTTTGTTGTAGTGAGATACACATAAAAGGCTCTATGCGTTTCGTGGAGTAATATCCACTCATCAGGAGCTAATTGGGGACACCTATAATATAAAATGATTTAATAATGGTAATTAATTAAAACAGGAAGAGAGGGAACAATGACTGTGAACCTAGTCCTCTTACCTGGAGTAAAAAAGGTTGAATATAGAAACTATTGCTGGTATTGGGAATAAAATGTTTGTAATGCCAATGATTCCAACATGTAAAAAAATGTACTGTAATTTTCACAGTAATCAGTGCATTTTTATAGTACTTTTTCACCGTGAAAATGACAATGGCAAAGATGTAGAATTCCCTTCCACAGGCGTTGATCTCAGCGGGGGGGAATCGATGGTTTCAAGAAACTATTAAATAAGCACCTGAACGACCACAATATACAGGGATATACAATGTAATACTGACATATAATCACACACATAGGTTGGATTTGATGGACTTGTCTTTTTTCAACCTCACCTACTATTTAACTATGTAAAAAAAAAAGGTTCTATGTAATCAAGTTCTCACATAAGAGCCACACATATATTACAGAGTTCAATTAGAAAATTGTTTTAATACTGGATGAAAGTTGTTTGAATCTTGTGCAACAATATATATATATATATATATATATATATATATATATATATATATATATATATATATATATATATATATATATATATATAGACCCCATAATGTATGTAGGAAGTTTTACCTCATACAAAACTTTGGCGAATGTTAAAAAGATAATCCAATATTTAATTTTCAAATTGAGAAATTAGTACAGCCGTTTTACTGCAACTAAACTCGAAGAAAGTTGAATACTAAAGACAAAAAGGCTGTTCATTTTATTAGGGAAGTTGCACTTTGTTGGGACATTTTCTCCAGAGCTTAGCAAATGGGGTAAAGTTCTGCCAACTTTCATTTTCATGTGCAAGAAAAAATATTGCTTTTTTATTTTACTTGCACATAATTGTATATATATATATATATATATATATATATATATATATATATATATATATATATATATATATATATAGCAAATTGAAATTTCACCACATTAACTAAATTCAACTTCCCTTGCAAAGTGGACAGCCAACCCCAAATATTTTAAATACAATTATCAATACACACAATGCAATTCAAATGTCCACACAGGAACAAGATTAAAGTGTCATTAAACTTGTCAACAAAAAGGAATCCCTCAATTAGAATATTGTATCTGTATGCTTTGTTTAAAGCAGCCCATAGATTACTTGATTTTCTTTCTTTCCACTTGATTCCCCCATCAACACATTCAGTGCTGATTGGGGGGGGGGGGCCTGTGCAGTGCTATTGTATTCTGCTGGTGGGGGTGCAAGGAGAATTCCCTGCCAGCAGAATACAATGATTAATGCTAGTGCCCACTGGCAGTAATCGCATCAAGGAAAGTCTGACAGGGTGGTTGTACCTAAGTCAATCCATGGATGGCAGGGGTGTCCAAACTTTTTTCAAAGAGGGCCAGATTTGATTAAGTGAACATGCATGAGGGTCGACCATTTTGCCTGACATTCTTTGAACCAATAAAATTTGGTCTAAGTGTGTTCCTCTGAGCACTAATACACTACCCAACAAGAATTCTCTTGCCTTTGTGGCTGTGTGTGGTGAAGAGATTACCTTGGGCCTGTTATTTGGATATATATCTTTTGTGGCCCCAACAAATCCCTGAATGCCGCTCGGGACTAAGGATGAGCTTGGGCGTGTTATTTGGATATACTGTATTTATTGGCGTATAAAACAAACCTTCACTTTAAGAAGGAATTTTCAGGATTTTTTTTTGAATTTTAAATAAAGAACTGAGAAGCAAATTAAGGGCCAGTGCCCATCAATGCCGTCTAAGCAGTGCATATTCATCTGCAGCCTTACCATTGCCATGAATGCAGCCTCACCATTGCCACCGATGCAGGCTGATCGATGCCCTGGGGGGCCACAAAAGATATATATATATCCAAATTACCAGGGGGGCCACATTAAACTGGAGCGCGGGCCGCAATTGGCCCGCGGGCCAGACTTTGGACATGCCTGATGTATGGTCTGCTTAAGTCTAACTTCTTTATTTGTTAACAAAAGTATTTCAACAATCTGGCAGTAACCTGTAATTACTTGTTTGTTGTAGCAATGGTCTGTGGGATCAAAGAGTCTCTGTATTGTTGCCACCACACTGCTCATGTTCCCTCTTATCTATGTATGTAGAGGAATTTCCCTAGCTGTGTATAACACTATGGCATGGGCTGGGGGTGGGAATAAGCCAGAGCGTGTCACATGTTCTGGGACATCAACTCAACTTTTTTCAGGCCTTTACTTCCAGTTGTGCAAAGTAGATTGGAGATGTCAGTCAAGAATTTAATCTGTCCAAAGGTGACAGTGGGCAGATCGACATTAACTAAATGTTTTATAGGACAACTTCATGTCCCAATTGGTGTATTCTCTGACAAGAAAGAATGAATTACTAGATCTTTTAATTACGAATGATCCAAATCTGATCACAGATGTGGAAATACAGGACACGCTGGGATCTAGCAATCACAGGATGATCACATTTAGCGTAAATCATAGTTAAAGTAGGCACAAGGTTAAACTGTACGTTTAACGCAGTATTCATTGGTAAATCATTGGTTTTCTGGGTCATGAGAATAGACCACTAGCCAGAACTTGCCCAGAGGTTTTGAGACAGATAAGAAAGCTTGTCTGTCCACAGGCTCTTTGGACTGGAGTCTGAAAATCAGTGAGTCAGTCTGAGAATCAGTTCTGGATTAGCAGCAGCTATCAAGTCCCTGATGCCGATATCACTGATTAACCACTTGAGCCCCGGACCATTTTTCTGGTCAATGACTGGGCCACTTTTTGCGATTCGGCACTGCGTCGCTTTAACTGATGTGGCTCCCAAACAAAATTGCTTCCTTTTTTCCCACACATAGAGATTTCTTTTGGTGCTATTTGATCACCTCTGCGGGTTTTATTTTTTGCGCTATAAACAAAAATAGAGCGATTTTGAAAAAAAAAATAATATCTCTTACTTTTTGCTGTAATAAATATCCCCCAAAAATATATAAAAAAAATAAAACATATTTTTCCTCAGTTTAGGCCGATACGTATTCTTCTACATATTTATTGATTGGTTTGCGCAAAAGTTATAGCGTCTACAAATTGGATAGCGCACCGCCTTTACGTTAGACTTGCGCAATTTTGCCGCGTATCACCCTATTCTCGTAGCTTTTGCGCATTTTTAACGTTTTTCCAGAGAAGGAGGAGTAATACAAATTGGGAAGGACGTGGGCGTGTTACATTGAAATGAGCCGTGACCCCATGCAAATGAAGGGCCGGCCGGCTCGCGCATGCGCGCTTGAAGGAGACCATGGTCAGCTCCGCTGTGCGCATGCTCACAACTCGGGAGCGGCGCAATCAGTGAAATTGGAAATGGACTAGGGCAACTTTGTGAACTACGCAGACAGCATATTGCACTTCCTTTGCAAAAGTACATCCCTTTGTATCCCTCCCTCTACAGCAAGACGTGTCTTTGATATTCGCGAATATTTTTCGTTGTTAAAATTATATTTTTGCTGGGCAATATTCGTTTGTGTATGATTTTGGAATGTGGGGGTGATATTCCTGCGGGAAAAGGGTGTCACCCTCATTTGTGGTGGAGAAGTGATCCCCAGGTCTGTGTGAAATGATCGAATATTGGAGCCGTGGCATGGCGTTGCATTTTGGTGGACTAATCCAATGTGATGACGATGTGGTGTGTGTGTGCTAGGGACCACAAAAATTGTGCCATGATTAATGTGTGTGTTTAACGTGCAAAGATGCATAATGTGAGCTGGCATGAGATTCATGAGATGGGGTACCAGTGCATATGCAGAGTCACCTTGAAGGGAAAAGACAGGAGGATGTTAGTCATGCATGTGCCACTTGTGAGGTGTGCATCACGGGAGGGGATAGTCATGCCTGCCACCCATACTCACCAACCAGCCAGCTGTCCCCATACATGTTCTGTTCGAAATATGGGGCTCTGATTGTATATGTAGCTGTCATGGGTGTCATGGGTGGTGCCATGTGTTGGGCTGCTGATGTCCTCCTGCAAGGTTGTGGTAATTCCAGGATGGCATGAGGGGTGAATCTGAAGATGCGAGACACCTCAGAATCACTCATGCCAAAGATGTCTATGCGTGTGTGATATATCAAGTGAAGAGTGAGGGGCTTGTATCAGATAAGAATATTGTATTAGATTAGATTAAATTGTAAATTTTATATAAGCAAATAAAAAAATAAAAAAAACATCTCCCATGCCCTCCTTAGTGCCATCCTCCGTGCCCTCCTCCTTCTTTGTTCATCTAAAGTCAGTAGTATAGCTATGTGCGACGATGCCCCTGGCATGTTGGCATACAGATTGTTGAGCAACACGTGTGACTGCTGAACTCCTCACTAACAGTGTTGCTTTATCTGACAAGTAGACTTTTTTTCTCTTTTTAGACCAGCTTTTATATGCTCTAATTTTAGACAGGACATTTTGCTGTTGCGCACACTGCGTCGCCTGCGCTGCCCCAACATTGTTTTGTGGATCCCCGTAAGTCCCTCATTAGCATATTTGACTAGCAAATCAATGGTGTGTCTATCGCACTTTTGCACGGACGGATGCGCCAGTCTAACGAAATTACGTGGTACAAAAAAAAGACGATTTTTTGCGTATCTCGTTCTGGGGATGCCGCGCAACGAAACGCACGCGCACATTTAGACTTACGCACGCGCATCTCCTGTTGTGCAGGCGTAATCGCTCTGTGAATCTGGGCCATAGCGTCTACAAAATAGGGGATAGATTTATGGCATTTTTATTAAGATTTGTTTTTTACTAGTAATGACGGCGATCTGCAAATTTTATTGTACTGCGACCTTATGGCGGACACTTTTGACACATTTTTGGGACCATTGGCATTTTTATAGTGATCAGTGCTATAAAAATGCATTAATTACTGTAAAAAGTTCACTGGCAGGGAAGGGGTTAACACTAGGGGTGAGGAAGGGGTTAATTATGTTCCCTCATTGTGTTCTAACTGAAAGGGGGTGGGACTGACTAGGGGAAATGACAGATCGCTGTTCATACATTGTACACACTGAAGGGACCGCTGTAACGAGCGATCACAGGTACTCGGCGGTGATCGCGCCTGCCGGGCACTCGCATCGGCACCAGGGACGTGTGCCCCTAGTGGCTGCAATGCAAAATCACATTATATTACGTGATTTTGCGCAGCCAAGCCGACCTGCCGCCGTAAAACTACGGTGGGCGGTCGGCAAGAGGTTAAG